>OZ014525.1:130868659-131489472 GCA_963966055.1 Lathyrus aphaca | reverse complement strand
GAAACAGTTCGAAAGTCGCAGTTAGCGTCGCCCCTTAACATTTCACTAAACACGACTTTTTTCAAGTTAGAAACAAGATTAATGTGAGCAATGAGGTTTGAAATAAATGAACTTTAACTTGAATTCCAACTTCTTTTGCTCCCTTTGATGTGTTGAAACACAAGCATGAGTTTTAGAGTGAAATCTTTATTGAGAATGAAAGGATTTTTGGAAAGTATTTGGAGTAAAAATGGGATGAGTCTGATCATACATGTACATACTTTATCTAAATCACATTTTATAATTTCGAAAATGCATCTCAGGAAATATCTAACATGCAAAGGTGACATGTTTTTAAATCTCTGCTCTAAAACTATGAAGTTGCATCTCCAGAAAAACTATTGGACTGTTAAATAATCAATAAATAGAATGAAAGTGTCTAGAGATCCAACAAGTGGTATTTTGACCATCCATATCCAATTCAATTTGAATTTGTGATATTTTATATATTAAGATTTCAAAATTGGGATCTTTTGGTGAAAAGATTATCCTATTTTGGTGTAAAACGTGACATAGGTTTTATTTGATGATCAGATAATTAGAATGAAAATAAAATTATCTTTTCACCAAAACAATTTTATTCACCTTTTATTAGAATAATCTTTTATTTGATTTTATTCACGTTTAGGTGGAGAGATATGTTTTATTTGATCTTCCAAAATTGGGATAGTTAAAATAGTTTTATTTGGTGAAAAAATAATCCCTTTTGACATAGCTTTTCAAACAGAAATTCCTGTTTTAAAAAGCATGACTTTTTTTTCCCTTCTTTTTCTTTGGACTCGTTGGCCCCTAAATGCATTATTATGGCATTTAAAACTTTGGTTTGAATTCTTAAACTCAATTGATTTTTAAAAGGATTCTTAGAGTAATTGTTTAAATTACTGAAGTAACACAATTGTTTGAATTACTGAACGATAGTGCTAGCTAGTATGTCTATGAATGTATGTCTATGAATGTTGTTTGAATTACTGAACATTTTTGCAGTTAATTTATAATGTCAGATTTAACGACGGTTGTATTAAAACACCGTTGTAATACATGATGTGTAATAAGTTTCGATTCACAACAACTATATTTTTGTCATATATTTATATTTTAAATATATATTTTATTTCTTTTGTTACTGTTATGGGTGACTTTAATCTCAAAACACAAAATTCATCTTTGATGACGATAGCATTCTCATTTGTAGAACTCAACTCATTGTTACAAAAAATATATTATATATTAAGAAATGTAAAACTGTTTATTTATAGATGAGGTTGAAGATGAAAAGTCTGATAGTTTAATGCTTGCAATATTACAAGGAAGAGCAAGAGTTGTAATATTACAATAGTTATTAATATTAATCGTTGTGATATATTTAAAATAAATATTACTTATCATTATGATTCTTATAGATAACCGTTGTGAAAATTTTTAATATATAAGAGAATTAACATTCCCTTATTGACAATAGCGTCATTTCCTTCGCAGCGAAACCCTAACACCTATTTTTTCTCTACATTAAGTTATTCTTCTTCTTTCATTTTTGGCAGCAAACTTCATATTGTTTTAGAATCTACAAAAAGAAATATAAGAAGTATGAAGCTTTTGATTTAAGCTTCTTCCTCCTTGTATTTCTTCTTGTAGAGTAAAAAACTAGATAAACACGGTGATGATACTGGCAGTAGCAAGCGTAATGTACATATTGTATATGAAAAATAAGGTATTCTTCTACTATAATCTTATTGTTAGATAGTTCCCGTTATATCGTTTGCTTCATGTTGTCTTTGTTGAATGTTCTCATTTTTTGCATATTCGACTTCAATGCTTCACAAGCTAGGTGAACTTTGTAACACCCCTAATTCTAGATTAATTATTTATTAAGTTAATTTAGCTAGAATATATGAATCTATGTGAAATATTTGAGCTTGTGCTGGTGACAACTATGTGATATATAATGGTTTTGGGGAATTATTGAGTATTTTAGAGTATTTAGTAGTATTTAGGAAATTGTTTAGAATTTTGCTAATTAAAGAAAATAGAATAAATATGAATTAGAGAATATAAGGACATTGTGGTAAAAAAAGGGAGAAATAAGTGAGGACATTATTGGGAGACCGTAATTAAGGTCCAAGGGTTACACAAGAAAAGAGGGATTTTCAAAGTTCACACTGTAAGTTTGTATTGGAGAAGAGGCAAAGAGAAAGAAAACAAGGAATCAGGGCTCTGAAGAAAAATATAGGAAGAAATTTATAGCAAGTAATAATCTCAAGTAAGGGGTGTGTAATTGTTGTTATTATAATTGATTTAAGCAATAGATATTGGTAGGTTGTTTGAATTTTGAATCGATGATTAATATCAGAGGAGTTTGATGAAAATAGGTAGAAAACTGGAAACATGAATCGTGGCTATAGAGTAGAATAATTGGTGACTGGTATATGACAGATTAAGTGTTGGAATAATTTAGTAGGAAGCGTGAAGTGGAGAGAACAGAAATCCCCTTATAGGAAGGGTGACGAGTGCCACCCTGTTCACCTTAAGGAGTGTGGCGACTGCCACTTTAAATTGAAGGGTGGCGAGTGCCACATATCATCTGCGGCGAGTGCCACATACTTTATACTTTATTAAAGTGTGGCTACTGCCAATTAAGAATGTGGCTAGCGCCACATAATTATGGAAGGGTGGAGGGTGCCATTGGGACTGTGGCCAGCGCCACATGCTTGTGGGAGGGTGGCGGGTGCTACCTTAGGTGTGGTGAGTTCCATATCCACCCTGTATCTTAATTTTCTCAATTTTTCTGATAAACATAATTTTCAAACTTTAAGTTTGTTTTGCATGTAGTCCGAGGCATTTGAAAGCTATTGTGATGAGCTATATTATAGAGAAATGATAAGTATTAGCCAATGACCGTGTCAGGATTTAGTGTGGATTTTTTATGTCAAAAATCATTGTATGTGTGCCTATTGTTTAAAGGATTATGAACATATCCTGAAGTGAATGGTTTAATGTCTGCCATAATAAATTAATGTTGTATTGACTGTGATTATGTGTGATTTATGTGTATGATAATATGTGAAGAGGACATGATGAATGAAGATGCATTTTGACTAGTCGTGGTCGTATTTTATGTGTTGTTGCGCATCATGCATTCGTAGCATTTATTTAGGACAAATAGTCCAGTGATGTTTTGTAGGATGGAAATCCAATGAGGATTTGTAGGACATTCAGGTCCAGTGATTGCCTTAATCCCATTGTGAGGATTAAGTGCAAATAGTGATGTGCTCTAGTTCCAAGCGGAAACTGATCCTATTGGTGAGGATCTTTGAAGATAACGATGACTAAGTCATCAGTGACATTTCGATACCACATGCATGAGTCTAATAATGTTGCATTTCATTATGTGTGGCATTTGTACGATGTTTGCTTTAAATGAAATATTTGGTTGTTGTTGTTCCTTGTGTGAAGGATACATTTGCACTGTTGGTGTTATTTAAATGTTATCACAACTATATCTATTTCTATTGTATTTTATAATAATTATAATTACTCACTATTTCTGCTTGGAAATATTACCTCGAAACGTGGGTAACTTGCAGGTGATCAAGATTAGGTAATGAAGCTTAGGAGTTGCTTCAGAGTGTGCTTATTTATTTCCGTAGAAATAAAGGGAGTCTTGCTCTGATACGTAACACCAGGGTTAGGGTCGCTTATTTAAGAACCTTATGTGTTTTTGTTGTTTTGGAGATTATGTTATGCTTTATGATTTTCACTTTACTTTTGGATTATGAGTTTGTAAACCACAAATTAGTACTGATTTACGTGATTCTGAGAACTACCTTCAAGGTATTGAGTTTATTTTATGTAGAAGTTTGAGACTTGAATCCGCTGCGAGATTTTAAATGATTTAGTTAGGAGGTTAAATATATTATTTTTGTAAAGCATGTTATAACCCGTGTTACGGAGCAGGACCGTTGAGTTGTATGATGTCTTATGAAGATGTGACACCCATGGATTTAATTGATATTTAAGTGATTTATTTAAAATGAATCGTGAAATATCATGGGGTTTTAGTTGGGTGTTACATTAGTGGTATCAGAGCAGGTCATTTTGTCTGGCCAGGTTGTATATGAAATTAGTTACCTATTGATCGATGAGTGTGTGTACATTGTCGATGCTTTGTTCTTTCTAACGCTGATTGTTGGTGTGCAGAATGGCCGGAAGAAACGATGTTGCAATGGATGCCGCTTTACATGTTATTGCTCAGGCTGTGCAACAAATACCAAATGATGGAGTGAATGACGAGACTCGTGTCTTGGAGACGTTCCATAGGAACCATCCGCCTACTTTCAAGGGTCGGTATGATCCTGATGGAGCGTATACTTGGCTCAAGGATATTGAGAGGATCTTTCTGGTCATGGATTTTGGAACACATATGCTGGTAGGAGAAATTGATGACTGATAGGTTAGCACCCGTCGGAGACTGACTCTAGGGGTTGGTTCTATTACTTAGGTTGTGTTGAATTCTCGAAGTGTGTCAAGTTTGAGAATGGTTTACATACGAAGATCAAACGGGAAATTGGTTACCAACAGATTCATAGATTTGAAGAGTTAGTGAATAGTTGTAGGATTTATGAGGAATATAGCAAAGCTCATTCAGCTCATTACAAGAGTTTGAGTGAGAAGAGAGAAAGACAACATCAGAACCGTGGGAAGACTTATGATGCTCCAACTGATAAAGGGAAACATAATGTTTCTGATGAGAAGAAGTACAGAGGGGGAGGATCTCCCGCTCCTATCAAATGCTTTAGTTGTGGCAAACCAGATCACCACTCTAGTGAATGTGAGAATATGGTTCTGAGATGTTACAAATGCGGGAAAGTAGGTCATCAAGCTTTAGAATGCAAGAACCATGGTCCAACTTGTTTCAATTATGGAGAACATGGCCATATCAGTATTCAATGCCAAAAGCCAAAGAAGACTGATATTGCTGCCCAAATCAATGGTAGAGTGTTTGCTTTGAGTGGTTAAGAAGTTCCTAAGAAGGATAACTTGATTCGAGGTACTTGTTTTATTAATGATGTTGAGTTGGTTGCTATTATTGATATTGGAGCTACTCATTCATTTATTTCTCTTTAATGTGCTACTATGTTTGTATTGAAGTTATCTAATATGAATAGTAGTATGGTAATAGATACTCCTGCTAATGGTTCTGTTACTACTACTTATGTTTGTTTAAAATGTCTTTTGACTATCTTTGGCAAGAGTTTTGCGATGAATTTAGTGTCTTTTTCCTTACACCAAATTGATGTTATTCTTGGTATGAATTGGCTGGAATTCAACTATGTTCATATCAGTTGTTATGCTGAGTCTGTGAGGTTCCCTGAGTTTGGTGACAAAGGAGAGATAATGTTCTTATCTGCTAAGCAAGTGGATGAACTTGTAGGAGATGAAGCTTTGATGTTTGCAATATTTGCATCGTTGCAAGTTGATCGTGAAGCTACCAGTGTTGAGTTGTCTGTTTTTCGTGAATTTTCTGATGTGTTTACGGACGACATGAGTGATTTACCTCCAGAACGTGAAGTTGAGTTTGCAGTGGACTTAGTACCATGTACGAGTCTAGTGTTTATGGCTCCTTATCAGATGTTTGCTTCATAATTGAGTGAGTTGAAGAAGAAATTAGAAGAATTTTTAGAAAAAAGTTTGTTTGACCTAGTGTTTCTCTGTGGTTGTTCTTGCGTTGTTGGTCAAGAAGAAAGATGGCAGCATGAGGTTGTGTGTCAACTACCAGCGGTTGAATAAAGTGTCTATCAAGAATAAATATCCACTACCGAGAATCCAAGATTTGATGGATCAACTAGTAGGTTCTTGTGTGTTTAACAAGATTTGTTTGAGGCCTGGCTATCATCAAATTCAGGTTAAAGCATATGATATTCAGAATACTGCTTTTAGAACGAGATATGGTCACTATGAGTACATTGTGATGCCCTTTGGGGTATCTAATGCACCCGGTGTGTTCATGGAATATATGAATCGAATCTTTCATGAGTATCTGGATAAGTTTGTGGTGGTTTTTATTGATGATATTCTGATATATTCTAAATCAAAAGAAGAGCATGCAATTCATTTGAGAATTATGTTGCAAGTGTTAAGAGAGAGAGAGAAAGAGAGAGAGAGAGAGAGAGAGAGAGAGAGAGAGAGAGAGAGAGAGAGAGAGGAAGTTATATGCTAAGTTGTTGAAATGTGAGTCATGGTTGAAAGAAGTGAGTTTTCTTGTCCACGTAATTTCAAGTGGTGGTATTTTTGTGGATCCTTTGAAGATTGATGCAGTGTTGCAATGGGAGACTTTGAAATCTACTGCAGAAATCTGTAGGTTTCTTGGATTGGCTGGCTACTATCGCAAGTTTATCTAAGGTTTTTCTAAGTTGGCACTACCTTTGACTTAGTTGACTCGAAAGGGGCAAGCCTATGTGTGAGACGCTGCGTGTGAGGAGAGTTTTGTGGAATTGAAAAAGAAGTTGATGAATGCTCTGGTGTTGATTTTTCCAAATTCAAGTGAATTGTTTGTGGTATATTGCGATGCGTCGAAGATGGGTCTTGGTGGGGTATTGATGCAGAATGACCAGGTTGTCGCTTATGCTTCCAGACAACTGAGGGTTCATGAAAGAAATTATCACACCCATGACTTAGAATTGGAAGCCTTAGTGTCCGTGTTAAAAATTTGGAGACACTATCTTTTTGGCTCTAAATTCGAGGTGTTCAGTGATCATAAGAGACTGAAGTATTTGTTCGATCAGAAAGAGTTGAATATGAGGTTGATGAGGTGGCTTGAACTTCTGAAAGACTATGATTTTTATTTGAATTACCATCCTGGTAAAGCAAATGTGGTAGCGGATGCTTTGAGTGGGAATTCCTTACACATGTCGATGCTTATGGTGAGAGAATTAGAATTGATCGAGCAATTCATAGACATAAGTTTAGTGCATGAGGAGACCCATAACATTGTGAGGTTGGGCATGTTGAAATTGACAAGTGGTATTATGGAAGAAACCCGAGAGGGTCAGACATCTGACTTGAGGACGATTGATCAGTTGGCCTTAGTTAACCAAGGTAACAGAGGTGAATTCCAGATTGATGACAATGGCATGTTGAGGTTTAGAGATAAAGTGTGTATTTCAGATGTCCCTAAGATGAAAAAGAGTATCCTTGAGGAATGGCGTCTAAGTGGATTGAGTATTCATCCCGGTGCTACAAAGATGTATCAGGATTTGCGAAAGTTATTTTGGTGGTCAGGTATGAAGAAGGATATTGCTGAATTTGTGTATGCGTGTTTGACTTGTCAGAAGTCAAATATTGAACATCAGAGGCCATTGGGTATGATGCAACCGTTGAACATTCTAGAGTGTAAATGGGATAGTATTTCCATGGATTTTTTATCGAGATTGTCGAATACTGCGAAGGGGAATAATTCGATTTGGGTGATTGTGGATAGATTAACTAAGTCAGCTCATTTCTTACTGATGAAGATTAATCATTCCATGCAGAAGTTGGTTGAGTTGTACATTGAAGAAATTGTGAGGTTACATAGGATACCTTCGAGTATCGTATCAGATAGAGATCCGAGGTTTATGTCGAGATTCTGGAAAAGTTTGCAAGACGCTTTGGATACTAAGTTTAGGATGAGTTCCATATATCATCCATAGACGGACGGTCCAACAGAGAGGACTATCCAATATTTAGAGGATTTGTTGAGGGAATGTGTGATGGACCATGGAGGATCATGGGACAATCATTTGCCATTGATTGAGTTTACCTACAATAACAGTTTTCACGCTAGTATTGGAATGACACCGTATGAATCGTTTTATGGTAGAAGGTGTAGAACTCCATTGTATTGGTATGAATCAGGAGAGAGTGTTGTTCTTGTATATGAGATTGTTAAAGAGACGACTATAAATATTAAGATGATACAACAAAGGATGAAAGCTCATAGAGTCGTCAGAAGAGTTATCAAGATAAAAGGAGGAAAATGCTTGAATTCCAAGAAGGGGATCATGTGTTTTTGAGAGTCACTCCGATAACAGGTGTCAGGCAAGCTTTGAATTCGAGAAAGCTCACTCCATATTTTGTTGGACCATATCATATTTCTCAAAGAATCGGAGAGGTAGCTTACCGGATTGGGTTACCACCTTCACTTACAAATTTGCATGATGTGTTTCATGTGTCGCAGCTGAGGAAGTATATATCAGATCCGTCGCATGATCATTCGGTCAAACCACATTTCTTGTACTTAGAAAATATTCTTAGTCCAAATCTTTACCTTCCATGCATGTCTTCGACCTAGGCCTCGTTATCAGGATTCAGTCGAAGCCTTTCAACTCTTCTAAAAAACATGATCCTTAAATCATTTCTTGAATTCATGTAGGCGTCGAAATTAGGAGCTAACAGTATCACATGGTTAAAAATAAAAATCAGAGAGATAAATAAAGGATTTCAACACTATGAGATAACATGTTGGATAATGTCCCGCTTAATGAATTCATCTAATGTTTGAAAATAATGTGTGGTATCGTGATATATGAGATCAAAATTGAACATTTTTGTGTATTTCTACATGTAAAATCATGCATTGATTCTCCACGAAGCTTATGGACAAACCTTTCACTCCTCTACCCGTTGTGCATAATCACGATACTACACATTATTTTCAAACCTCAGACCCTGAAGTAAACTAGTTAATTAAATTAATAACCATTGTTCTTAAATACTTGTGTTTGTCATCATCAAAATGAGAAAGATTGTTAGAACAAAATTAGTTTGTACCATATCTCTAAGGTTTTGATGATAACAAAGTATTTAAGAACAATTTGGTATACTAGTAATTGTTCAAGTGTGCAGGACCATAGACTAAAATTTCTTAAGGAAGCCTAGTACTAGTACTGAGGATGGACATTTAAAGAGAATATAAAGATCCAGATTCTAGAAAATCAAAAGTTAAAGAATAGACTCGGAATGACGTCAGCATCTGAAGATCCAGACTATGAAGCATCAACCTCTATAGATTCCAACTATGAAGATCTAGTAAATCCAAGGATCAAGGATTTTGTCTTTTTCTGATCAAGTGAAGAGTTAGGCAAAAATCTGCAGAAGATAGCAAACGAATAATTTCTTTTGTAGCAAATGGATTTCACATAAGCTTTCAATGGTATTAACCATATCAAGAAGCATCTCAAAATCTCTAATAAAGTTTCTCATAGACTCTCTTATGCAAACTCTTCAACGAATCTTTTCATTATCTATATATAAGCAGCTGAAGATTTAAAGAAAAATAATGAGCCGTTGACATTAAAAGAGTCGTTACTTTGTGAAACAAAAAAAAAACAAGTTTAACTTATAATTTCTTAACACTTGTATATTCTAGAAATTAAGTCACTAAGAGTCTTCCTGTGTTTCATTTTGTCTATACCTCCGATTGTATATCAAGTGTAATTTTTCACAATCTATTAATCTATGTTAGAATTTAAGAAGTCTCTTGCATGTGTGCTTAAGCATTTGAAATCTCTTGCATGTGTGTTTGAGCATTTGAAGTGTCTTATCTTTGTGTAGAGCATTGGAAGTATCTTGTTTGTGTGTTTGAGCATAAAAGTCTCTTGTGTGTTTAAGCATTGAAAGTCTCTTACTTTGTGTTTGAGCAATTATAACCAGTTTTGTTATAGTGAAAATCTCATGGAAGTGCAAGGGAACTAGAGCACTCTCTATTTGTGAGAGGAACCAAGATAATTGTATGTATCTCTCTTTCTTTCCTTTCTACCTCTGAATTGCTTTATTCTGCTATAAAAACACTTGCTTTATTCTGCTATAAAAACACTTTACTCTGATTTAGATTCTAGACCTTGTTTTTAGAATTTGATAAGAGATTTTCAAAAAATAAAAAGAAAGCTAACACAATTCAACTTCTCTTATTGTATTTTTTTCACCTCCATTCTTTTCTTTTTTCTTGTTGATTTTCTTCAATTTAAACTTCAATTTGTTCAAGAATAAGAATAGGAGCTCCGAATAATTAGTGACCCTTTAAAAGCCTCCTTTAAGATTTTGAAAATTCTTTTTGGCTCAGGAACTACTCTATATTCTTGAGAGATCAACATGTGCATGCAATACTCTCACGCACTTATCGTGTCTCTGGAAGATAAAAAAATCAAATGCTCAAATGTAAATTTTACAAATTTAAATGAAAATCAAAATATTTACGACGCAATCCCCGATAATGGCACCAAAAACTTGTTGGTTATTTGTGCAAATATACACAGCTAGTAATCAGTGATAAGAAAAAGTATTGATCCCACAAAGATTACATTTGTTATAAATCTTGTTCTGTTTACACCTATGGCCTTTGATCTTTATACTTCAAATAAATAAGTAATGTATGTCAAGATGATACTTAACCATATTAATTAATTTTTGCTCCAATAAGGGGAAAGCTTGTGAATTTTTGCATCAATTTTGAACCTGTTATGCTCTTTTTGCAGGCCGAATAGTAAACATATTTGCGATTTGTCACTATATCTCACAAATTGAAATTGTGGTTTACTCAGGTCGCATCAATTTTGAACCTCATTTGTGATTTTTTAATGTACATAGCTAACTATTTCCTTATGTTTCAGTCTGTCTTAAGTTTAAAGAAAGATAAGAACAGACGCAGAAGTGAAAGTTACTTATAATTGATTTTATGCAAGTTTCATGCACGAGCTACCCGCTTCAAGTAACTAAAAAAAGGCATTTTGAATGAGTGTTGCTTACCCCAAAAACTAGTATCCGAACATCAAAATTCAGACACTAGTATACTGTATACATGATATCTAACGTTTATCTCTATCTCTTTTACACAAAAACCAAAGAAAACATTATTCGACTTCAAAAAAATCATGTTTCATCTCTATTCATGTAGATGTGTAAGCGTAAAGTATCAACATTATCTAAGAACTGATCATATTTGAAGACAACATCAAAAGTAAATTTGTGAAGCTATGCGAAATCAGTTCTTCTCCTTTGTTATGGACTTTGTAGACTTCTGCGAAACTCCTCTCGAATTGCCTCCCTCTCTGGTGTACTTGGACTTAGTGAAGCTAGGTGAAGCCGGTTCAACTGTTCTTCAATAGTAACTTTACATGGAAAGTTCTCTGGATTCTGCGCGTAGGCCACATAGTAAGCTGAAACAGATGCTTGTGGCCATGCAATTGCCAACCTACACTGCAAAAACACACATTCCAACAATGCTTCATGTTAGCCACACAATTGTAATATACAAAACATAGTTTCTATTCAATAATTGCAACGTAGTTAGTTCTTACAATGAAATAGCCAATGATGAAAGCATATATGGATAGTTCCACGGCATAGTCCTTGTACACTATCAGACTCCAAATTCCACTCACAAGACTACAGATTGCACCTACTGCAACACCACTCTGGAAACAGAATGCACCAGTGATATCCAAACCTCTCAATTCCTGTAATCCCACTCTACTCGTGAACATCTCCCAAGTATCGGAAGAAGCTTGCACAAACCCTTTGCGATAAGCTCCAACATGCACGAAACCCCATATATTCCCCCTTCTCATAAGATGCGCTGCAAGTTCCACTGCGCATAAACAATTATGTTCACATAGATAAAGATTTAATAACTGCGCAAAATCTCGGAAGAGTTCGATGACCGGGACAAGGATGGAGGCTAGAGAAACACTTCCAATTAAGTGCTTGATTGTGTCACGAAATGCAACTCTAATGTTCACGATGACAAGATTGGTAAAATGTGTATACTGGACCCATGAAATTGTGACTTGCATTGCATTCTTCATAACCTGCATTGTCCATCCAAGGCTGAGCATGATCAGTAAGATGTATATGTATGCTAGTATGGTTCTGTTTCCGATCATTCTTCTTGCGCCTCCGATTCCATACACCAGAAAACAGCAGTAAAGGGTACCGACGGTGATTGATAAGAATGCCAAGCACTTGGTTTTAGCAGGAAGAGAATTTATTAAATCTTGAAACATTTTAGCAGTGTATCTGTTCATCTTATTTTTATTGGCCTCACATCCATAGATTGATTGAAACGCTGCCAATAGGAAAGATCCTATACCTGGTATCCAACTCCATTGAGTATCCATTGACAAGAACGTAAACCCCATTGCCACTGTTAACAGCGGACTCAACCAGAATGCTGCTCCGAGTGCCTGTTTCGGGTAACATGCAATGATACAATGCCATGTAAAACCAAGAATTCCTGCACATAGTGTTGATGCTAGAAGTGGAGGGTACCACTTGTGAGGGTGGAAATGGTGGGTTGTTGAAGAGTCTGCCGTATGATCATACCTGGTGATGAAAATCACCAAGGCTGAAATCAAGATCAGGTGCAAGTAGAAAAGAATCTTGAATATCCATCTCACTGCTTGTCCAACAGCTGAATCTTGTGCCTGCTGCACCTGAAACAACCAAGTTCGCTTTAGGCTTCTATAGGATAAACCAATGCCATTAAATAAAATCATTATAGTACACTGTTTCATAAAGGAATTTGTACAGTTTTCTGTCATCATCTATCGACAACAATGGTAAACATACTCAAGAATATTGTAAGATAGAGAAACAAAAAGAAAGACAGAAAGAAAGAAACAAGACTTCAATGTGAAGAGGTTGCTGCTGTTGAACCTGAGGTTGCTGTGGAACTTCAGTGTGAAAAGATTCCTGTGGAACTTGTGATTGTGTGCTGCTGGAAGAGGCCATGATTCTTGAAATTGAAACGCTGAAACAGTTTGTTGGATTTTCTTTCACTTTCTTGCTCCTCACCAAGAGACAAACTCAGATAGAATCAGAGAAACTAGAAAAAAACACGACACAAATTCTTGTTTGTTTGAATGATTGAATCAATGTTACATTTCACAACAGACATGGTTTGTTTTGCAAGCTATTGATTAAAACTTCCGACTTCTATCATATATATATATTTGTGCTGTGATGACGTGGACTAACTCTTCAGAAATTAATGAAACAATGCTGTTCTTTTTTTTTCCCTATACAATAGAAGCAGTTTCTAGAACGTGTAAGTCTTTACTCATTGAAGTTTGATGTTTGTTTTCTCTCATTAGAAAATCGCGACTCTTCATATATTAAAATCTTATAGTTGTAATATTTATATATTTTAATTTAAATAAGTATATACAAATGTATGTATATAAGTTTAAGAAATTAGTCACTATTACTCTTTAAAAATGTTAATTGTTAAATGAAAAAATATATATATTTACGATTTCTTAAAGGTATTTATACATAAAATATAAATGTTAATTAATGACATATAAAATAAATAATGGCGTATGATTTATTATATCTCATCATGTTGTCATGTTGGGGATCTATTATAAATCACGAATTTTTTTTTCAAATAAAAAAAATTTAAAATTTAAATATTCAAATAACCAACATTCTCCAATATTTACTAAAAGAACCATATTTTTTATAAAAAAAATTCTAACAAAGAGGAGGTGCCATTACTAGTGGCACATTTATTCTCTATCATTTGTCACTCATCTTCTCATTTCATTCTTAAAAATATCTTCAAAATGTCTCACATTATTAAAAGAAATGTTCATCTTTTTTATTCGTCAATAAAATCTCCGATAAAGATCTGTGTAACACTTGAGGCTGACGAGGACTAGGAATGGTCATCGGTGCACAATGCATTACAATTAGCGGATTATGGCAGCTTCTAGGGAAAAATCGAATTCACATGGAAATGAGAAGGATCCTGAGGCAGTGCAGGTATGAGACTGCATGGTTGAAGGAAGACTTCTACTTATACTAACAAGATGCATATTATTTTTGGTAGCCTAGCAAATAAGAACTTCATAGTAAAACGTGATTGATTTGAAGTAGTATTTGGATGGGTGACCTTCTAGAAAGTTTTTCGGAAAACGTGTGAGTGAAGACAAAGCATGCTGAAAATACTCGTGTTGGTTTGTGGGGTCAATCGGTAATCCTGAAAGCAGTTGGAACGTTACAATCCGACTTTGGAACACTGAGACTTTCGAGCATTTGGAAAGGAGCTTGATCCATTGGTTAGACAAAGATATTGAAGACAACGAAAATATTAGAAGAATTAATAGGTTTGTTTCGGTGTTCAACAAAAATGGAGTACACCATGTATGGGAGTTATTTAAAATTGATATTGATTGTTGTGCTATGATGTATGCATCAGATGATGTTGTCTTGATGGTTTTAATCTCCTAGATATGTTGTTGTGTTTAATCGTTTTTTGTTTTGTTTTTATTGTTGTTGTTTTATGCGTGATTGTGTTTGTTGGAACTGAAAGTTGTATTCAATATGATATGAAAGTTGTATTCAATATGCAATTTTATGGTTAGAAGAAAATAAATTACATATCAAGAGTGCGTACGATTTTGTCTGGGATAACGACATGTACAACATAATATTACCATTTTGTTTGTTGTATCCATTCCGGTTCGAATACGCATGTTCTTAGGGCGATCTTTTTTCTTCCTTCGCATATATTCATTGTGCCAAACTATTTTCCCTTGATATGTCGACATATGATCCTTCTTTTCTACCACCGAGAAGTTATTGTTGTACACGTTGAATACATTTATGACTTTGTGAACGAAAGATAGATGGTTGGAAGGGTCCTGGAAAGCATATGAACATGTCGATATGACATGGGTATAAGGCATACATATAAGGCTTGAAACTTTTTGCAATCGAACCAACCTCTATCTAGTTCGAGCTGATAGAATCTCATTGGCCCTTCTTTGGGTTTCCACACCTGTTTTTTTTAACTTTCTTTTCCTTCCATTTGAGCCTTGGTAGACTATGGGTCTCAGGATAGCTATACATTTTGTAACAATCACATATAATATATGTTTAGAATAATTCATATTATACATGGTTGTAAGTTTGGTAATGAAATATACATAAGTTCCTAGTGACACATTGTACATATTACATGCTTCAAACAAAACAAAAACTAAAAGTGGCACAAAATATATACAAGATGCCCAAAATACTAAGAACTATATCATATAGAATGATCTCAAAATAGAATATTCACAACGGAAATTCCATCCAGAATGCTAAGACAAGTAAGAACATCAAGCAACCATGTCATTACCCTTTGCTGAATCAGAACTACCTGAAAAACAATCAACAACATGGGGTGCAATAATATTTCCAGTGATTTCCATATTTTATGGGTTCCCTTGGCTTTACAAGGTTCTAACTATCACACTAAATCAAATCATAAAGGGGAAAGAGACTTGAGTTCACAATCTCGCATTATATGGAAAAATGTTGGTTGAGTTCACTAACTAAACTATCACTAATTGGAAACCATACCAAGGCATCCCATTTTCACGTCCTCTTTTATGTTTAGGACTTTCGACACAGGTCATGGATCCTTGCAATGAACTTTGACATATATACTCAAACCTATCAAAGTAAAAGTGTGTACATTCCAAAGGATCATACATAAGCATCAACTCTTGGAACGACACATCTCAAGGGTTATTTTCGATTATTTGATCACATACACAAATCGTGATTGTATTCGACAATCACAAGGCATCCACATTCGCCTTATTCATAAAGTAACACAATATCATCACATTTCATATATAATGCCTCACATTTCCACTAGATAACTACTTGTAAAAGATACACACCTATGCATCAAATGCACAAGCATTGTTATCTAAGTCACATATCATGCCATAGCCATCTTACTACCATTAAGGGTTTTTCCTCACATTCCCTTATAATTTTCAATATGATATCATCATTCATAACTGAACAATCATCCATGATAAGCATGCATAACAAACATAATAATCATGTAAAACACACATTTACTTTGTTAATCATGCATAAGAAATTGAAGGTGTGAAAAAAAAGGGGATTGAATTGAGGTTTTCACTCTTGACTACTTTTTGCAAATGGTTGGATTGCGTTAAGCTATTATAGCGGTAAAAATCTTGAGTGTAAACTATTGATTAACTTAACTCAAGGAAAACAGAGTCGTCACCGCGCTTTTTATTTTATTCCAAAAAGAAAAGAAAAAAAGAGCGAATAAATCCTAAAATAAATCTAAAAGCAAAAAGCTAAAGAAATAAATAGAGAAAGAGTAATGGGTTGGTTACAAAATGGGAAGGTATTAGCACTTAAAATGTTCGTGGTACTCCATGGGAGCCCTTTGAAAAATTTATGCTTTTGGTTTGAAAATGGTTTGGTAAATGAGAGTGAGGGGATGAGAAAAGAATCCATTTTTAATGTTTTTGTGTTTGGAGAGGTTTACCACCTCATGCCTATGTACCTACAATGTGTAATGTTAGATCAAAACCCCGTAGTTCATGGTAAAAATAGTGAAAATTGGTTAGTTTTGATTGTTTTTAATAAGAAAAGACAATTTATCATTTTCAAGTGGATAGCCTCACATATCTACCAAGAGAATGAGGGCATGGACTAATACATAATTATGGGGAGGACACCAACTCGGATAAAATCAACGAGTATGTCACTAAACCCCCACAAATGACAAGAGACTCAATTATATAAAACTACAACCATGGAGATTGAGAGACTTACACCCGACTAAAAAATGACTCATAGTCTAAACTTGCAAAGAAAATAAAAAGAGTGCACAAAGGCACAAAAAAACTTGAATGAGTTTGGTTCTTTTCTTAATTTTTGAATTGAGGTCAACATGATTAAGTTCATTGACATTTATTAAAATAAAAGGAGAAGTAAAAGCCACTTGACAAAATACAAGGTTTTATTTATTAAAGTGGTGAAGGTTTTTAAAACAAGAATCCTTTGAAAAAGAGAGAAGATTTTGAAAATTGAAGAAAGAGAGGAGATGAAGAGACTATCCTAATAAAATAAAAGAGATAAAGGAGGAAAAGTCTAACCAAGTTGATGATACTTCTAAGCATAAGCAAAATAGTTCCATCCTTATAAACATAAGTTATTAAGTGGCAAAATAAAGGCTAAAGTACCAACGCTATGATGATTAAAGCAAAAGGGAAGGTGTCCTAGAATCTAAGTCCAAAACTCCAATTAAATGCAAAGGATAGTAACCACAATCCAAGATGAGGAGAACAAGTTTTTTTTAGAGGTTTAAGCCTTTATTAATGTTTTTAGTGTCCAAAGGACAAAAGAGAAAAAAAGCACAAAGATATAATGACATAAACATAAACATGATAATGAATGGTAAAATATAATAAAAAGGAGAGGGGAGCAAGAAGAAAATTAAAGAGGATAGAGTGAAAGAAGAAAGTAAAATAGTAATATAGTAGTAGTAGTAGTAGCAATAATATATACATAATAATAGTATGGTGAACTTAATTATCCATAACCAAGAGAGTAACAAGACATTTAGTGCCAAAATCCATGAAGGCAACATCGATTCCACTTAGTATATTGCACTATAGTGATTGAACGATGCAATTAGACCCAAATTCGATGAAGACTTGAAATAAGATTGAGATACCCAAAGCAACTACGCAACAAGCTTCAAAATTCGTGGATCTAATGCAAATAATTAATCAACATTGGGGTGGCGCGACCAATATAGGTCCGGTCCACGAAAGTGAAAGTATCCAGTTTGATTTTTATTCCGAAATAGGGACATATTTAGGTCTATGTTAAACAATCGCCGAGTAATTTACGAAGTAATTACTCTACAAATGATGTCGACTAATATAATATGTGTGCTAATGCATGCGAGATGAACGATATGTAAATCATCATCCTAACATCATACCGCACAAAAATAAAGATGAATATCAAATTGAGTCACACTTATGATATCCTTTCATCATTAAGTTCAATCACTTATCTTGGTGGATTCAAGTGTGAAAATATATCACTAATTCAAAGCACCTAAAGTGAATTGAATAATTCACCTAAAGATAGATTTTAACTAATGAATATTATTTCATCTAATCTACACCAAAAGTCCATTGAAATTAAAGAGAAATCAGTCTAAAAATTGTATCCCAAAGTAAAAATAAGAAGAGAGGGAGATAGGGGAAGAGAAAGCAAAACAACCCCAAAAACTAAGCAAAAACTCATTATGCCTCAGTGGTAACTGGTTAACACATAAGTGTTAACCGGTTACTTAGTTCAAAACGCAACCATTTTTCAAAATTTAACACTGAGTAACCGGTTAACACATATTTGTTAATTGGTTAATCTGCACGCATAGTAAAAAATTAGTGCAAAATTCAGCATGATCCTCTTTCAAAACATCTTTTAAACACCTTGTAATCATAGATCTGAACTAGCACGAATTTTAGAGTAAGAACACAACGAAAAACCATCAATCTAAATGTTACACAAGATCCAAAGGATCACACACAAAAATCAATAAGGATCTACATCGTGGATGACGAAGATGAAGGTGTAACAATGGTGTAAGATGAATTACCACTTCAAGGATTAGAACAACTCCAAATTACTCCACAAGCAAGCTTGATCTTCTGAATTTAATGAATACAAAATGGAAAGGATGAAGATTTAGTTCAAAGTTAATCAAGAATTCAATGTGAATTCTTAATAACTTTCAAAAGAAGAAATTGAGCTTTGGTGAATTTTGGTAGTTGGGGATATATTTTGCAAGAGGTTTTTTGGCTCTCTAAAGCTTGAGAAAATGAGTGAAATGATTGTGCTATTTAAAGAGTTTAGGTATGAAAATTTGGTGAAATGTATCTAGGTTTGGAAGATCAAGATTAGGCATGGAAATTAAATTTGGAATTAATTATCAAAATAGTGATGATTAATGAAGGTGCATGATGAGAATTAATTTTGATGATGTATGGGAATTAAATGGAGATAGTCTAGAATATTCTACATGTGATAAAAATGAAATTGGTGCCAAAATCACAACATTTGAATTTGTTGCCAAATTTTCAAATTTGTACGCTGGTAACCGGTTACTACCAGGGCGTTAATCAATTACTCAGTGCAAAACTTGGAAAATAATCGCTTTTCTTTGTACTGTTGTGGTTCCGACTCGATTCTCTTGCTTGTCAAAGAAGGAATGGAAATAAACACATGAACCTTGGAATTCCTTGAAAAATAATCAATAAAGACTCAGAAATCCTTGATCAGATGAATTCAAATTGTTTGCAGATCAACTTTGACTTTGTTCAGATGAAATTGTTCGAGCTGGGGCACTGTTTTGACATTCTTGCTTTCTTCTTGAAAAGGTTAGTAAAAGATGGAAAACAAAATATTTTTGGATTTTGATTAGATGTTAGTAAACATAAACAAATAAAATACAAACAAAAGCGACGATGATCCCCTGTGAGGCATAAACCTGCAACCAAAAAGGATAGAAGAACCAGTGCGTGATCTTGTTTGTATGCAAATGATGTAAAATGCAAAACACAATCTTAGGGGGGAAATTAGGGTGTTACAGCTATGTTATGATTGTGTTGCAAAGTCATAAACATAAATTAAAACATAAAGCAAGAGTAGAGAACACATGATATATCCTGGTTCACTTGAGAACTTCTCAAGCTAGTCCATTTCACCCGCCAAGATGATTTCGCCTTAAACAAAGACTTAATCCAATATAACCAAAATATGATTACAATTGTGCGTCTACTGTCGTGACTAACTGCACAACCAAAGTTGTGATTTCCTTGTGCGACCTACAACTATGACTAACTGCACAACAACCTGTCGTGACTTCCTTACATGGCAACCTGCCGTGACTAACTGCACAACAACATGTCGTGACTTCCTTGTGAGGCCTATAATCATGACTAACTACATAACAACCGTTGTGACTTCAGGATCTAGAACACATATTTATGAGCAGCACCAGAACCTTAGCCCCAGAACAATTCACCAGAACACCTAGTTCTGAGAATGCGTTAACTACTAAGTTCTGGGCCTCCTAAGTTACGACCTCCACTCGGTCCTTTAGGGAAGTGGGTAATGTTTACAAGAGTTTGCTTATTACATAAGCATGTGTAAACTCACAATTTAAGTACATCAAAAGATCCTAATACACACTAAGAATATTACACTGAATTCTTGCTCAGTTGTGTGGTCTTCTTCTTCTTCAAGTTGCTTCTTCACGGACAACAACCCTGATCACTTGAATTGTTGAAGCCTTCTTCTTTAAAAGCTTTTCCAGCTTTGTTGATCTCCATTTGAGCGCAAGAATGACATCTCCATCTTGATTCACTTAAGAACATTCTTGACGACATCCTTTTGTTCTTCTTCAATCCAATGATCACTTCCGATACACAACATTCTTGTTATGGATTTATAATTGGAATATCCATGATTATCTTTTTTTCTTCTACGACTTTGCAAGTCTTCTTTAACATATGAAGTTAAGCACATTGTGAATCATAGATCTCTCTGCATACACAAATTATTGTTATATAGTAATCAACTTGTGAGCTGCATATTCAATCAAACTCTTAATGGTTTGTACCATTGTTATCTTGTTAATCATCAACCTTATGTGATTATATGAAAACTTCAATAACATGGTTCAATGACCATCTTGACAACTTGGTTGTATGCGTGTTTGAACCTTTCTGGTTATTTCAATTAACACCAACACATAAACCAATGGTTGTATACCAGCAACAACTTAGTCATATCTTCGACAACTCTTGGGTTGTGGCATTCAACAACAACAAAATAACAACATCACATAGCATGTGCTGATTTCCTTATATAGCCAAGCATAATAGAGTCATTACAGCACAACTGGCTACTGAGGAATGTCGCTACTCAAGGATGAAAATAGTACAACCACGTATGTCCTTTTCCCATAATACACGGTTAATGGAGAGGTTGTGGAATAAAGCATTTTCGTACTTTTTACTATCCTTGATAACGATAACACTGTCTTCTGAACTTCATAGGCTTCTGATTGCAGATGATTGAATGGAGCATGAGTTAGAAACGATGATACTAGGGTATTCAAAGAACCTAAGTCTCCAGTCTTTGAAACTTGCACAGAACATTGTTCTTCCGAACTTTAACACTTGGCTTGAAACCCGTGTTCTTCAGAACATCAAGTCTTTAGAATCTTCAAAAACGTGTTCACATAGAATATTGTCTTCAGGGTCTTTAGCACTTGGTTCTTCAGAATCTTAATCTTCATAAGACTTAAGTCTTCAGAGTCTTTATGCACTTGGTCTTCAGACATTCAGTCATCAGAGTATTCAAAACTTAGTTCTTCAAAAGATTAACATATCAGAAGCTTCACTCGCTTTCTGATTAGAACCACTCTCAGAACATAATCCACAAGAGCATTGCAATAACAACATCATGCATCCTTGGATCTTTCTGATTATGATTAGATACAGAAGCACACTTGCTTCTTCAGCACGCTTGCGACTAGTGTTACACATAGTAACTTCGCATATTATCATATGCGTACATCTTCATATTGTTTATTTGATCTAATATGTTCAATATTCATGATCTGCACAGTAACAAACATCAGAATATAAAATTGTTCTTTCACATATACTTCCTTGTTATCATCAAAACTTAGAGAAGAAATGCAGATACAACTCTTGTTCTTAGGGTGTGTTTGTTTCAAGGATTGAAATTTAATTCCCAGGAATGTGACATTGGAAATGCAACAATCTTAAGTTTGTTTCAAGTTTTTAAAAATTATTCTCGGGTACTTTTTATTCCCAGGAATGTTTTTTTCACATAATTATTGTCATACTTATTCGCATGCATAAAGGGTGGGAATCCAACATTCCCATGAGAATAAATTTAACTTCCTATAACTTCCCACTACTACTCACATAATATTTTTGTTTTAAATTAAATAAATATGTAATCATTCCTTGAAAATTTATTTTTTATCCAAACACACAAGTGAGAATATAATTCCTAGGAATAATAATCCAAGAAATATGATTCCAAGGAATAATTTTTTATAACTTGAAACAAACACACCCTTACAGAAATAACCAAACAATTAAACAAACAAAAGAAACAAAACCTACCAGGCTCGTTGTGCGAGCTCTAAGCGAGGGGCGATTCGCCTGCAGTTCAAATAAAAAATTTTATCCAAAAAATATTTAAAATAACTTTAAAATTAAGTGATTTTTTCTTTTTTAAATTTTGATATCTAAAAAAAGTTCCAATATAATGATGAAATATTTTTAATAACTATTCAAAAGAATTTTTTTTTTTAACTTTTATGAAAAAAAAATTAAAATTTTGCTTACACTACACTGTAAAAATCATTTAAAGAAAACAAAACAAACCAACTTATGGGTTCATTTTTTTTTTTTTTTAATGATTTATATAGTATAACTTATATTTTTGTAAATTTTTTTATGAAGTTTTTGATAAAAGTTTGAAATGAAAATTTGGTTTGAAAATAGTTTTTTTCTTTTAATATTATTTTAGATATTTTATCATTTTATTGAAACTTTTTTTAAATATTAAAATTTTAAAAAATCACTAAAACTATTTTAAATAATTTTTCATAAAAATCATTATTGAGATACAAATTTTTTAAAAAAATTATAATTTTCATTATGTTTTGATCTCCAATCCAATAATGTAGGTCTCTATATTTATTTTTGATCTTCAATATAGAAAATATGAATATAATTTTTTTTATAACATTTTAAAAAACATTATTATAAAATCCATTTTTTAAAATTAATAATTTTTTTTTTAATGTTGAAAACAAACTCTATATTACACTATAAAAATCATCTTAAAAAAACTAAAAACTGACCTCATATAAACTATAAAAAAATTGATTGCGTTGGCATATTCTAGTTGATATTAGTTTTGGGTCTGCCTTTTAATGCGATAACTTCAACAGTATACAGTATACACCAATCATTCCAATGTGAACCAATCTAAAACGAGCTCTATCCTTGCGAGTTGCAATTAACCTTATCGTTAAATTCTCATGCACTTTGCTTGTGTTGGAAATATATTGTAATAACCGGAACTATGGAATATACCAATACTAATACCAGCCCGATCGGTCTTACGGTTCTCAACGAAAACTTTATTAGACATCAAAAATTTACTGTAAAACATGTCATATTTCTTTTCTATTCACGCAGATGAGTAAAGTACCACTCCAGTATCAAAGAATTTATCACACTTGAAAACTACATCAAAACGTAAATCAACTAATCAGTGTTCTTCTATACTATTTTCTATTGACATGTTCTTCTTTCTTTCCGTGTTTCCTTGTTTATGCTCAGGGACTTTGTAACATTGCTCTACCTCTACGAATCTCCTCCGAATCACTTGTATTTGGACTTTGTAAATGAGATAAGCGAAGCTGCTCCAACCGTGCTTTTATTGTATTCTCAAATTGCATCTCCTCTGGATTCTGCGCATATGCCACATAGTAAGCTAAAACAGATGCTTGTGGCCATGCAATCGCCAACCTACACTGCAAACACACATTCCAACAATGCTTCATGTTAGCCACACAATTGTAATATACAAAACATAGTTTGTTTCCAATAATTGTTACTAAGTTCTTACAATGAAATAGCCAATGATGAAAGCATATATGGATAGTTCCATGGCATAGTCTTTGTACACTATCAGACTCCAAATTCCACTCACAAGACTACAGATTGCACCTACTGCAACACCACTCAGGAAACAGAATGCACCAGTCAGATCCAAATCTATCAGTTCCTCTAATCCACCTCTACTCATGAACATCTCCCAAGTATCAGAAGAAGCTTGCACAAACCCTTTGTTATAAACTCCCACGTGCACAAAACCCCATCGATTTGCACAACTCACAAGAAGCGCTGCGAGTCCCATTGCACATGTATTGCATGAAAACATGCACTCACCATTTTTACCTCCGAGGAGATGCTGCGATCGCGCCAAGCCTCGGAAGAGTACGATGACCGGGACAAGGATCGAGCCTAGAGAAACACTTCCGATTAAGTGTTTGATTGTGTCGCAGAATGCATTTCCAATCTTCATCTCTCTATGATTGGTAAAAAAGATATACTTAACCCTAGAAATTGTGACTTGCATTGCATTCTTCATAACCTGCATGGTCCATACAAGGCTCAGAATGATTGCAAAGATGCAAATATCTGTTAGTTTGGTTTTGTTTTCCATAGCTCTTGCGCCTCCGATTCCATACACAAGAAAACAGCAGTAAAGACTTGCGACAATGATCGATAAGAATGTCAAACACTTGGTTTTAGGAGGAGGAAAATAGATTGAATCTTGAAACATTTCAGTGGCGTATTTGAACCTGTTCTTGTTATTGACCCATAATCCATACATTGACTGAATCGCTGCAGATAACAAAGAAAACAAACCAGGTATCGAATTCCATGCAGTACCGATTAACATAAACAGAATTCCCATTGCCAATGTTAACGGCGGACTCAACCAAAATGCTGCAATGAATGCCTTTTCCGGGTAACATGCAATGATACATTGCCATGTAAAACCAAGAATTGCTGCACATAGTGTTGATGCTAGAATTGGAGGGTACCATTTGTAAGGGTGGAAATGGTGGGTTGTTGAAGAGTCTGACGTACGATAATACCTGGTGATGAAAATCACCAAGGCTGAAATCAAGAACAGTTGCAAGTAGAAAAGGATCTGGAAAATCCATTTCACTGCTTGTCCTGTAACTGTTGTTGTGTTTGTAAAGCTTGAATCTTGTGCCTGCACTTGAAACAATGGCGGCGCTATAACGTACCAGAAATGGAAAAAGTGAAGAAGAAAAGATTAGTAAAAATAAAAAGAAAGAAAGAAGACCTGAACGTGAAAAGTTTGCGGTTGAACTTGTGGTTGTGTGCTAGTGCCGGAAGACGCCATTTTTCTTGAATTTGAAACGTTGAAAACAGTTTCTTCGATTTTCTTTCACTTTCTTGCTCGCCAGCGATGTGACAAACTCAGAAACTAGAAAAAAAATATGACAGAAATTCTTTTACATCACAATTGACAAACTTCGATCACAACTGAAGCATAAAACCATATTTGTGTTGGGATGATGACGTGGAAAAACTCTTGAGAAATTTATGTAACATTGTGATGATATGGCCATTGTTTTTTATTTATGGTAAGTCTTTAATCAATGAATTTTGATTTTTTTTCCTTTCTTAATTTGTTAATCTCAATAATACTTTCTATTGAAGCATTCTTTAATAACTCACGTTTGACTGATCATAGTTTATAGTTATTTTTTGATTCAATGTTTCATAATCAATTATAAATATTTTCTTTTTCTTTTATTGAAAAAAAGGAATTGTACACTTTTTTTTAAAGTTTGTATATTTGACTATTGGTTTTATTTATTTAAGTGGTTTATGTGGTCATGTGGATAGACAATAAGATACTTTAAAATTTTAAATTATTCTAAATAAGTATTATACATTTAAACACAATTAATAAGAACTAATAATTTTTAAATAATCATTAATCGATTGGATAGGTTCTATATTGTAGTTATGGATTCCTTAAACCAACTTGTGAGAAATGTTAGAGAGAGAAGTTATGTTCCATCTCTAAACATTCCTACACAAAACCAAACCCTAGACTAATATCTATACACTACTAACAAAAATATAGAAAACGATCACAAAAGATTCATGGCAAGACAAGAGCAAAGCATGAATGAAGAGGATGAAACGGATGAGAGATAGTGGAAAGGAAATTAATGAGAAACATAAGGGAGTTCATGATTCCAAATGGGGCTCTGAGAAGGGTAAATGGACGAGATTTGTAGACCATGGCAAGATATCTAGTTTTTTTAATCGAAATTCCATATTCTCGTGGAGCAAAGGAGATTTATCACATCTTTAAAGGTTTTAGAGAGATTGATGAGGTTGTTATACCCACAAAGCGTAATAAGAAGGGAAAATATTATGGATTTGCAAGGTTCAAGAATGTAGAAGATAAGAGAATGTCAGTAATGAAACTAAACAACATATTCATGAGCAGGTGGAAGATCCATGCAAATATACTAAGATTTAATAGGGGAGATGGAAAACCTAAAGATATTAAAGGTATGAGTAAGAAATAGCTCAGGAAAGGACGTTTAATGACATTGGGAAACCAGAACAACAAAAACAATCACATTTAAAAGGAGCAAAGCATGAATGAAGAGGATGAAACGGATGGAAGATAGTGGAAAGGAAACTAGTGAGAAACATAAGGGAGTTTATGATTCCAAATGGGGCTCTGAGAAAGGTAAAGGGGCACTGCACAAAACAAGACCTTAGACAGCGATTTAAAGCGCTGTCTAAACCTGCGTTGCTTAAGGTTTAGACAAAGCTCTTTTAAATCTTAAAAGCGCTGTCTAAAAGGGTGGTATATTTAATGAAAAGCGTTGTTTATGGTACCATTAGACAACGCTTTTTGATATTTTTAGGTATATACCTTAGACAATGCTTTAAGAAAAGCGATGTCTAAGCCCCACCTATTTTAACTTTTTTAGGTATACCTTAGACAGCGCTTTTGACAAAGCGTTGTCTAAGCCTCACCTTAGACAACGCTTTTAGTTAAAGCGCTTTCTAAGCCCCACCTTAGACAGCGCTTTTCTTTAAAGCGTTGTCTAAGGTATACAAAAAATTTTATATAATTATTTTTAAACCCCAATTTATACCAGGTTTTTCAACCAGAATTTTGACCTATTTTTGAACCAATTTTTTTTCCAGAAAAATATCACAATTTGGATATCCAAAACAATCCAATTTGACCTATTTAAATGGACCAATTTATGCACCAAACAATTATATATCCAAATGGATTGCCAATTCAAACATATATACTTACAAATGTACATATTACTTATACTACTTTTGCTACAAATGTACCAATTCAAACATATTACAAATCATTACTTATACTACTTTTGCATCCAACCAAAGCATTGCGTCAAATCTACATAGGTCCTGAAACAACACAAAGATTGTAATTCAATTAAAAGAATACAATATTATAGTTACAAAGTTACACATTTAAATTCTTATCAATTAAAGTAAGAGTACAATATTATACATGATAAAACACCGAGCTCTATAATGTATTGACATCATTCCTCTTTCATTTCTTCTATTTGATCTTTTGAATAATATGCACACTTGAATTTATCAAAGTACTACATAATAATATAACATAGTTTGATTTAGTTTCAACTATTTGATTATATGAGAGATATGTGTTAAATATTAAAATAGCTCATAAGTTAGAAATACATACATCAGATGGAATCTCTAATCGGCCCAAAGAAAGAGTATCTCTCATAAACCTTAACATGAAATATCTGCAATTTATTTGATTACGTTGCTGGGGACACTACAGATGAAAAGAAAATATAGATAAATCCTAAGTTTTATCAAGTATCATCACTAATATAATAAAAAATGTGATAATTAATAATATACCGCCACTTTTATCCATGTAATGTTGTTGGCTCTCCTCTTTGATACTTGAACATCTCTTTGGGCTCGAAAAGCTTGTATGATGCTAATAAAATATAAATGAATAATTAGAAAAATTCACATAAATTAATAAATACACACAAGAATATTTAGAACAATCTCACTTACGTGTCAATCGTGTTCTTCATATCCGGGTATGTTGTCCAATCATTTTCTAACGAGTCAAGATAATATACAATTTCTCTGATATGATTGATTGCGAGCAACAACCAATGTCCACTGTATGATTAAACAAATGTTAGATGTAAATTTTCTACATGACGTCAAAATACAAAATAACTATAATAGATGAATTTAGAATGAAAATCTAACCCGATATTAAACGGTATAAAGAGTTAGAATATGATACAACGACATTTATTATTCAACTTCCACTTACTATTTAATATTTACTATTTCTCCTTATTATTATTATCAGCAAAAACAATTACTATTATAAACATGAACATGAATAATATATGTTTTAATTTATCGTTTTTAATATGTCAACCTAAATCAGCTAAAGCAACATGAATAATGAGAATTATTTTTAGGTCTGAAGTTTTTTGGTTTTATAATTGAAGTTTGTTGCAACCGCGAAAACATAGTGATAACGGTTTCAACTCGAAAGAGTGAAACATGTACCTAATTGTAGAAAAATTCTGGAATTAATTTTAAACACAACAAAAATGCTTTTTAATTAATTTGAAAAACTCATTTTTCAAAAAGTTAATTTTAAGAGTATATACGGACACGCGAAAGCGGAAATTTATACGCTTAAAATCTGATATCGGTCACACAAAATCGGACGGTACCTTTAAATTAATTTTTCTAATAAAATCAACTTTTTAAGTAAATAGAAATGATTATTTTCCAAAAGGGATTTTGCACTATAACATGTTGGACACGCGAAAGCGGGCAATTATATTACTGAGCCAAAATCCAGTACTTATCATGCGAAAGATGCTACCTTCAACTTAATCATTTTTCTATAAAAAAAAACTATCTCATTATAAATAGGGTTAATAGACATTCACCCCCCTGTAATATGAGCGTGTTTCGGTTTACCCCCTACCGTTGCCAAAGGTAGGTTTTGGCAACGATTTTTTTGAAAAAACCGTTGCCAAAAGGCAGGGAGGGGGTAAACCGAAACACGCTCATATTACAGGGGGTGAATGCCTATTAACCCTTATAAATATAAGCAATGAATTTATGAGTACCAACGACCTACGAGAACTACATTTTGGTCTCTCATTAGTATAATTAATTTAAATCAGATTACTTTCTGCTTTTGTTATTCAAAACTATTTGCATCGCCTTCTATAAACATCATAGTAGTAGAGAACGGTAGTTGTCTATATGTTTATGTGGAATCGACAATCTTTTATACTCAACGCGATAAAGTCGTATACTTGGACATATCAATGGGGAGTTTCAACAATGTTATTGTGTTAAGTGATCAGCATGAAGAAAACAAGTGGAGAATCTTAAAGTCACTTTAGCATGAAGAAAGTGAGTAAAGACTCCTTATATTTCTATTCGATTTTGTTTAAGTATTTAAGATAGTTTAGAGTTCTAAAATCACTTAAGTAAGAAGAAAATGCATTAAAAAGTAATGTGAGACTTAGAACTCACACTTGTTTCTCAATACACTCACATTTATTTTCCAACATAGATACATGACTAACAAAGTATTAAATCTAGAATATTATATTAATATTATATTATAAATATCTAAATTATTTAAAAGATTTATTTATTATATTATTTCAATTATTGAAATATTATATTATAACTATTGAAATTATTTGATCGTTATTAAAATTTAATGAAAGGTAAGCAATTCTTATTATATAATATTATATTATATTTAGTAATAAATTGGAAAGAATGTCTAGATTATGAATTAAAATATTTAATATTTATAAAGTTTTAATTGATTTTTTATATTAAAGACATTTTAATAAAAAAGATAAAATAAACACCTTGTAACCTTATCATCTCATTTATTTGAAATAAATAGTCATAAATAATTAAAATAAAACATTAATTAATAATATTTATTTAACTTTATAAATGACAAATAATAATAAAAAGGTTTAAAGGTAGTGCAGTGTTAGTTTTATACATACAATCAATTAAAATACTTATAATTATTATATAATATCAGGTTCTTAAAAATAAAAATATATTTTATTGTGATACATGATTGTGATTGATTGACAATGTAAAATAAAAATATTTTACAATATCAGCATTTTCTTTATTTCCATAACAAAATATGTTTTTCTTTTTAAAAATCTTAACACTTGAAATGTAATAAAGAAATATTAAAATACTTTTGTTGTCAATTGTCCTCTCAACTTGTCAACTATTTTATATAGGGTTTTCCTAACATATGCAATAAAGGATAATTAATATACTATTTTTATTAAAATATTATGTATTAGTTTTCATTTTAATGATAATTTATTTGTGATAATTTATTAGTGAAACATTGTTATGCAATATTACATAGGATAAGGTGTAATTAATACATGATATTTCAATAAAAATTGTGTATTAATTACCCATTATCCTATGCAATATTGCATAAGTTAAACAAACCCTTTATATATACTTTCCTAAAAAGATAATAAATGTTTAAATATACTTATTAATTATCTTCAAAAGTTTTCTTTTACTTATTAATTCTCTTCAATAAACAGATTTATTTATAAACTAAAACTATACTTTTTTTTTGTTCAAAATAATATTTGAATACACATATATAAATTAACTATTCTTTTAACAAAAACAAATGTCAATAAATAGTTGAATGTTACACTTACACATCATGTGATTTAAGTTCTAGTATAGAATTATACGATTGATAAAGGTGTGTATCCTGTAATAATTAATCTAAAATTTATTTTATATATGTAATAAAATATGTATATAAAAAATAGAAAAAATATTACTTCAAATACAATATTAGTAACCCAATCCTAAAGATTGCTTTACTTACCAAATATAAATACATTTGAAAATCTAAATACTATAAAACCATGTCTTAAGATTCACAAGAATCTTCACACTCTAACTCCTCCCTCAAAATCCCATCACCATATTACACACAATTTTTCCTTCCCTCTCTTTGTCATGTGCAACACTAGTCATGTTCCAAACAAGGGGAAGGAAAAACTGAATGAAGAATCAATAGCCAAACAGGATAACAGTGAAGAAAAATCAACAAAGTCATCGAAAGATACTTCTCCATTTGTTCTTTTCGGATTCATTATTGATCCAACTAAAGGAAATCGAAAAACTTACTCGTGCAACTTTTGTAACCAAAAGTTTGTTTCTTCGCAAGCATTAGGTGGACACCAAAATCGCCACAAAGTGGAGAGAAAACTCTAGAAAAAGAACGAAACCATGAACGAAGCTTGGGAAATTTTCTCTAATGGTAATGTGGGGTGTGGATATCAATATTATAAATTTGACATAATGAATCAGCATGTTGCAGCATCATCAAGTTTTGATGCATGGGATTTGCACCATTTTCAGCATATAGATCAAAACACTGTCAATCAACAAGTTACTATGACTGAAATTGACTTTGGTTTGGTTTTAGAGGGAGGTGTGAATAGTCATGTTGACCATGAACACAAAGATACTCATGAGGAGGAAGAGGAAACATCCAAACATATTGATTTGAATCTTAAACTTTGATTTATATTTTAATTTTTAAATTATATATATATATATATATATATATATATATATATATATATATATATATATATATATATATATATATATATATATATAAGTTAGTAATGAAATAAAGAGGGTATATTCAAAAAAGGATGGGCCAACTGAAATTGATGAGGAGCCCATTCCATAGTTGAGACCTAAGAGGAACATTGTAAGGCCTAAATACTTGAGGATTATGTTACCACTCCTCTAATGAAAATAGAAAAAGAAACGTGTCACATAGATGGAGTGAGAGAAAGTATCTTTGCTAGGAGCCATCATAATTCTGTTAGGATAAGGTGGTGAGCTGTAAGAAATGCATGTGCTCCACTAAGAATGTACTATTAGATTACTTTCCTAGATCGTACTATATATGTACAATTGAATGCGTATGAATAAAGCAAATAATTTAGCCAAGAGTATTATAGTCATAGATTTTAACTTACAATTCTAATACCTTTCTATTTTTTCTTCTGTCACATTTCATTCATAACAAATTTGTGCTCTCATTGAGAGATATGGCTTCACCTCCTTCCCTCGAGGATCTCGCCGCCTCCATCAACCACTTAATACAAAACCAACTAGCTTTCTAGAATAATATTGCTGCCAACATCACCTCACTCACAACTGAGTTCAACAGTCTACGAGCTTGTTTTGGACCGCCATGTGCATTGAGTCGAGTTGTGATTGAGTCGAGTTATGCATAGAATAATATTGATGTCAACATCACCTCACTTGATACCATGTGCATTGAGTCGAGTTGTGATTCTCATTGCATTGTATTATAGTTGTGTGGTGTTGTGAATTATATGATTATCTGTTTATGTTGGAAATTGTAGTTATGTTGATGTCGTAATGATAGGATGAATTGTTTAATGATTAAATGTTTTTACATTTATACTATACATTTCTTTTGTTGATTTAAGAATCTAACCCTTATGTTGGAATGATGCTTTATACGACATCGTGCAGATAATCAAGAATAGTGTGAAGTTACGATTAGTGAAGATGAAGTCATTCACTTTATGTTTTGAGTTTGTGTCTGCTATGATATATAACACTAGGGGTCTTGGAACGATTTATATTTTTTTTTCTTTGTCTTTATTACTTTTGTTTTATTTGATGATGAATATGTGGTTTAACATATTATGTCTTCGTTGTTGGTTCTATATTTTGCTTTTCCTTTTTCCTTCTCCTTTTCCTTTAAGATGGATTTTAAAAATGATTTTGTTATTACTGTTAATGATAACAATTATGTGTTACATATCGTATTCCTGAGCAGGTGTATGAGGAAGTAACATCCTAAGTGCTTAATTTTCTTTAAAATTTACTCTGATAATTGTAATATTTTATGCGGGAATTTAGGGTGTTACACCTTCCACCATCAGTCATTGACAATAGTGGTTGAAATATATCTATGAAAATATGTTGGGAAGGGTTAAAATAATATTGTTTTATACAAGTTCTAACATCATTAATATTGCTTAGTCTATTGTTTTATGTACAATTAACAAACAAAACTTGTTTCATACAGGTTCCAAATTCCAATATTATAACCATTACTTAGTATATTGTTTTTATTTTCTTTCAGAAAACCATATTTTGATGAACTTTGAGGAAAAAGAATGATTGACGAGTTCGTCAAACTGAAACATGGAAACCATCAAGAAAGCCACAAGTATGTATATCTTACTTTATCTTCTTCCATCGTGAGAATTCTTCTTAGAGATTAATTTTTATATTGTGTTAGTGAAAAACTTGTTATATCGTCAAACAATCACAAACAATCATTGGTCTGATTTTTTTTTTAATTATATGATTAAAGGCTAATGTTGTTAATGATCCAATATTTATGATAAAGTGACAATGTAGCAAACAGTACACATAAATGAAATCATTTTTCTTATGTGTGTGTACATACATAAATATAGAGTAATGATTTGATTTACCATATGAAGAATGCATCACAAGAATACATTGTTTACAATTTGATGCCACAAATGGGTTCTATGGTGTAGTGGTTAGCACTCTGGACTTTGAATCCAGTGACCTGGGTTCGACTCCCGGTAGGACCTATTTTACACTTTACATTTTATAAGGAGGACAACTTAATAACCACATTAATTATTTAATAAATAATTTAATCCTAATTATGTGATTGAATCCTAATTTTTTAAAATGTTTTAAATTTTATAAATTGATAAAAAAATGTATATAATTAAAAAAAAATCATTGACACTACGGAGTAAATAATATTTTTTTTTTTTTTAAAGATCATGAATTCTATTATACATATTAGGTAAGCAAAACAAAAATATGTACATATAATATGTAAATGACAAAACTACCGTTGCAAGAAAATATATTTAATTTGATAAAAAAAATAGTATTCATATTTTTAAAATTAGACTAACTATTTTATTTTCAATCCTTCCAATTTAATATGGGTTTTAATTTTTTATATTATATAAATTTACAAATTTACCCTTATGACAAAATCGAACATATTTTTTTATAAATTATTTTGTTGATATTTTTTAATTGAATATCAAATTATTATTTATATTTTATCATATTTAATATTTTATTTTAAATTATATTTTATAGGTGTAAATTTGTAAATTATTTTCTTATCATATCCTGTCGGATTCAAACTCATATCATATTCAGAATAAAATTTGAACTAGTGAGGTAAGATATGATAAATTTCAGGATTAACTTATCATATCTTGTTTTGTCATCAAACACTATATTGAGATAGGATATGATACATATATCATATCTTTCTTTTATCATGCGCACCAAACAGACCCTTATAGTCTTCCTACTATAGCCAATGAAAGTGCTTACCTCTAAAGTATTCTAATTCTATAATTTCTACAAAACCAGGTGCAAATATGAGTTATCAGTTATGCAAAATGTCGACATTAGGTGTATCAGGAGCAATTTTTGGACTAGTGAGTTCTTTTCATATTTCATTTGTCACGACTTTGCTTCATCATCTGTTTTATGGACTTTTATCAGAACTAATCGTTCTTCGTAAATCATAAAGTACATTGTCTGAGATGTTGGTCTTTTTTCTTTACTCTTTATTTCTAACGAGTTGCAATGGCTCAAGTTGGATCGATTGCAGTGTTTTCGTAAGGCACAAAGACCTTGTAGGAGGTGGTAGAAAAGACCTACAACACATTGCACGATTAATTTTCCTCAATATGGTAAAAATCTCATTTATTGTGTTACTTCTGCTTTTAACTTAAACTTTTCCTTGAACTTTTTTTTCTTGTTTAATTAAAATTACTTGATTCATCTTTTCAAAGGAATCTCCTTAAGTTTTGGTGAAACATCATCTTCTTATTTAGTATGGATTTTATTATTATTTATTTTTTATAAAATTTTCAAAAATATCATAATTTATTGTAAAGTAATTTCTTAAATTAACACTTAAAATTAATAAATAAATCTAGATATAAATAAAATTAAATGACCCTTCAATCAAATTTAAAATTTTATCTTCACATATTACAAACATGTCAAATTATAAAATAATAAATACTGTCAAACTAAAATATCATATTTCACATGAATGTGGTAGTTCAATTTATATGTGGTAATTTAGTTAAATGAATCTAACATCTTTGTCTGAGGTTCAATCCTAACAACAATATTTATTTATATTTATGCAATAATATAAAAAAGTTGTTGTATTAATAAATCATCACTTTTTTATAAATAAATAAAAAGGTTTCATATTGCATATTTAAAGCTTGCTTAAAAAAATATAATATAACTTAAAAAATTTGTTGATAAAAATAAAATAATACTTATCCAAAAATATTTGGATGAGATACTAAGGAATTTCTTCCAATTTAACAAGAGGTTTTGAATTCAAACACAACCATTAGTATGCAATGGTATTAAATTTTCTTGAGAGAGAAAATTTTCATCCATTGTGTGGTTCAACCCGACTCGAGAAGTTAGTCTCTACAATTGCATGCAAAAAATACTTAATTTTTTAAAAAATAAAAATAAAAACTTTTAAATTGATTCATTGAAAAGTGATTCTTACCTTATTCCTAACACTATTAGTTACTATTCTCCCAAGTTGCCTTCAAAGGAGATGATTCAAATTCAAATAATTAAGTCTTATTTTTATATACAAATGGCATGCGTGAAGAAATGAAGTAACTAAATTGATGATCTTACCTTTGAATTGCACAAAAATAAAAAGTGGTGGTTAAACTTGAAATTTGAAAAAGAAGAGAAAACGGGGCTGCTAGAAAATAAAAAGTCTTATTTTCTACATTTTGATAAAATAAGTTTTTTTTTTAAATTTATTTTAGAAAATGTACTAATGAGTAATTCAATTTAGATTTTAAGATATTTTAACATAATTTTCTATTTGTCAAGAGTAAAGTGCTAAAGAAAAATGTTGGTAAAGAAAATCAATTCAATCATATATAAAAATAATTAAAGTAGAAAATACCTCCCCTAGCTATTGAACTTATAATCAAATCTTTTTCTAATAAAAGAGGATATTTATAGTGAGCCTTCAGCGTTAGGTCAAGATTCTTCTCATGGGTTAAATTAGCTAGGTCCAAGGAAGAACTGTCAATGATTGTGTAGGAGGAGATAATACCTAACGTGTGGTATTGTCCTTGATCCAACTGCCCGTAATATTAGGAGAAAATAGCGGGGACAGTTGACTGTGCTCGATGGACTGAGCCTCTGCCCGATATGTTTTTATATATAATGCATATACTCGTGAAACTAAATATGCTACTATTATAGTTAATGACAAATTTTAGGGAGTGATAGTATATGACACATATATGATATACCAACCGTCTATTAAAATTATGAAAAAATATCTATACCTACAATTTTATTTTTTATAACTATAAGTGGTCATAAATTTCTTATAGAGGGGTAAAATCAATTTATAGTGAATATATATGTGATATATTGTCAATGAATATCAATTGGTAATGAATTAGCTCATTCGAAAGGTTATGAGTTCAAAATGAAAGTGATATCACTATAGTTGTTTGCACTCACCATTGTGATATATCTTTCAAATTTTGTTTTAATTTTTAAATCCTTAAAACTCGACGCTTTTTTATTTAATTACATTAACATAAACTATATATCACCACAATCATTTAAACTAACCATTGAGTTATTTTTTTAAATGCTTAAAACCCGACGCTTTTTATAAAATTACATTAAGTAAGTCATATATCACAACGGTTGTATTAAACTACCATGGTGGAATGACTTATTCACTTAAAGGAAACACAATCAACTAGTTCGTCTCTTCGGTTGCATTCGTTCATTTTCATTAGCGAAACAACGTTAGTTCCAACCCTAATGAACCAAAATCATTTTCAACCCTAACAAAATAGCACAATTTTCAACCAACAACTTCATTCAACTTCGTCTTTCTAGGCTTACATAATGTCGAGGTGGAAGACAACACCAACTTCTTCGCTCTAGGCTTGCGTACCATCGAGGAGGAAGACGAATATTCTAACAACGTTTTTACTTATTCATCATGTTTTCGATACGAAAACGTTTGTCCTCATGCATCTACGATAAACTTAATATTCCATTGTGTTTGCATTTAGGTTTGTTAATGTCATTGTGTTGATGATGTCATTGTTGTTGATGATGTCATTGTGTTGATGATGTCATTATTATTGTTGCCATTGTGTTGATGATGTCATTGTTGTTTATGTATTTATTTTTATTAATGTTATTGTATTAATGATGTCGTTGTTGTTGATGAGGTCATTGTTATTGATATGACATTGTGTTGATTATGCCTTGTGTTGATGATGACATTGTGTTATGATGTCATTGTGTTGATGATATCATTGTTGTTTATGTATTTGTTGTTGTTGATGATGATGTCATTGTGTTAATGATGTCATTGTTGTTGATGATAACATTGTTTTAATGGTGTCATTGTGTTGATTATGTCATTGTTATTTATGTATTTGTTGTTGTTGATGTCATTGTGTTGATGATGCCATATTGTTGTTGATACCAATGTGTTGATGATGCCATTGTTGATTATGTATTTGTTGTTAATTCCATTGTGTTGATGATTCCATTGTTTTTTATGATGTCATTATTGTTTATATGTCATTATATCGATAATATTGTTTTTGTTGATGTCATTGTGTTGAAGATGCCATTGTTGTTGATGTCATTGTGTGGTTGATGTTTGTGTTTGTGCCTCGATGTTGATTGTTTTATGTCTTGATAGATGGCATATTATTCATCTATTAGTTACAAAAATACTTATACAAATATATCTTGTACATATGATTCTCAACTTATAGGGGGAAAAACACACAAAGAGGTGCTATAATGATGACATAATTAGTAAAAGTCAACAAGTCGGGTTTCAAATATTTGATCGGGTTTAATTTCTCTTATATGATACATGATAGTCCTCACACTTTTCTTTTTAAGAGTTATGTTTTGTTCCTTGGATGTAGCAAAGTCAGCACATTAATAAAAGATTGGAAAGATGTACCAGAAAAGGTGAAAGAGAACATATGGACAGACGTTAAGGTATTAATTTTAATTTTCATATATTTGATATTAAAATATATATAATCACTAATACATATTATTGATGTAAATATGTAGTTGATGTTTGAGTTTTCCGATGATCCTAAGTTGAAAAAATGGATCACTTATATTGGTACGTGTTGGAGGGGATTTTAGTCACAACTCACACACGACTACATTATGAAACCTAAGCCTAATCTTGCGCTTTTGTGGGTGAGATATAATTTTCTTGAAAAAAAGGTTTATAAAAAGTTTTGAAATATCGTAGTTCTGAGGAGTTCTTGGTTAGTACTTATTGTATTTTTTGATAATTTTATGCGTATGCTTTATAGATACAACCATGCAAGTTAATATTTTTACTATGTTTAAAATAGGTTAAAAGTGAAGCAGGGTAGCTGAACAAAGCAAAAAACAAATATCCCCATAGATTATCTCGTGGAGGATACAGAAAACTTGAGAAAATAATTATTGCTTTAAAATACAACAACTAAGAGATAAGGACTTCATGAGCCGTGATCACAACCCATCTCCACCATCATGACATGAGAAGTGGAAGAAGGATCGACAAAGACCAAATGGAAACTACACTTCAGATTCCTCAAGATTAGTCGCTTAAAAAATTATAAGTTGGATTTTTTGTACATGTGTTATATATTATTTAAATTGCTTTGATAATTAATAGTGTATATCTTATCATATTATGTAGGATTCATAGGTTATGTTAGTCTGTGAAGGTTCTTTTGTTTCAGAACCACGACATGATATATTATTTTAAGCAATCGAAACAAAGGAGCATAGTGGGCGTGTTCGTGGTATTAGAGATGACATCGGCCTTAGAATATGGTTTGGTACATCCAGAAAACGCACCAGACATGTGCAAAAAGAAGCGACTGAAGAATTTCAAAGGAAGTTGGAGAGTCAAAAGAAATATTTTCAAGACACCTTGGCAGCGGAGCGGGAAAGTCGCAGGAAAGACATGGAAGAGTTATATGTAGTATGTGAGAATTTTGTGATATTTGAAATATATGATATATATTTTGTTTTGTGCTCATGTGTTTCTTACTCTTCCATGTGATGATATCTGTATATATATATATATATATATATATATATATATATATATATATATATATATAATGTTGATATCTGAAATATAGTAATGATGATCAATTGCTTGAAAGAATTATTGTACATAGTGAAAGCATAAAAGAAAGTTAATTCTTCAACCTTCCCTGCCGATAGTGAGATCCATAACGAGTTATTCGCTTCTTCTGAACAAGCATATACTAAAATATTATGTCACCTTATCGATAACACATAACTAATTCCTCTGAAGGTAGAACATGATCGAGAGTTAGAGTGTTTCTATGTCGATTCTAAAGATATAAAAGATATGGTCATTGAAAATCGGTGGCTGGACATAGGGTTACTACAAGTTTAGTGCACATAAGTATATAGAATTAAATATCTCATTATGGTTTTGAATTCCTCGTTTATTTTTTAAATTTTGTTTAGCCATGTAGATATATTCATTGTGTTTGTATAGAATTAAATAAATTATATATTACAAATAATTATGCAAAAAAAAAAGTGAAGAATATATAACATCACAGTTAGATGGAAATAAAGATTGTTATCTAGCACCATTTATCCATAAGTGAGTAATTTTAAAATTGTGGTTTCTCTATTATATATAGTTAGTTTCCATGTTTAACAAAATACTTATTTTATATATATATATATATATATATATATATATATATATATATATATATATATATATATATATATATATATATATATATATATATATATATATATATATATATATATATATATATATATATATATATATATATATATATTTGTATTCATTCAGTGAACATTTTTAATTAATCATCATATCTATTCGGACGAATATGATAACTACATTGTGTTCCTTACACCATCCACTTGAACCTAAGATGAAATAAATTATAACTAGATAAATGTTTATGAGACTTTTAGTAATATTTTGTTTGACTTTGTAATTAGTTTAAGTGTAATATTTTTAAGTCATTTTTAATATATAAGATTCTAGAGCAACACTATATTATGAACAATTATACAATTTTTTTTATATAAGAATACTTGTGACATATATATATATATATATATATATATATATATATATATATATATATATATATATATATATATATATATATATATATATATATATATATATATATATATATATATATATATATATATATATATATATATATATATGTGTGTGTGTGTGTGTGTGTGTGTGTGTGTGTGTGTGTGTGTGTGTGTGTGTGTGTGTGTGTGTGATTATATATTCATGAAATGTTTAAATTTGTAGACAAGGAGAAAAGCAGAGGGATACGAGTGTGAGTATTATGTAATGAAACATATATTAAACATTGTCTCAGCCGACATTGTTGATTCTTGGGATCAGGTATATATCATCTCATGAAATGTTTAAAAATACATGTTTTTAGCTTAAATTTGCTATTATATTTCAAATCACGTGGTATTCAATTTTCTTCACTCTTTTTTGTAGAAGTTTAACAATAGGACACCTTAATTCCTGGTGACTTAAACGACATCTGTAAACGTTGAATTTTTATTTTCAATGTACCACTTGAAAAGTGTACTAATGTATGACTTTGGCTTTCATGTTTGTAAATATATGATTTTGCCTTAATTTAACGTTTGTATTATATGACAATTGTATATACCTATTTGTTTGTAAATAATATTTCTGACTTTGATGTAAATATATATATATATATATATATATATATATATATATATATATATATATATATATATATATATATATATATATATATATATATATATTACAAGTTATAAAAATACAAGTTTGTAATATATGGAAAAATAAAATAAATTATTTTAAAACTAAAGTATTTCACTATGTTATTTATAATAATCGTTGTAATAGGTAGTGCGTCAATTAATTAAATATTATACAATCATGGGGTTTCGAACCTCTGATCTTTATATATTGCATAACAGTTGTTTATTCTAAATTGTTATGATCTATAGCGCACAACATAATTGATCACATGGCTGACCTTGGGCCAGAACAACCAAGCTCATAGTCCAGAGCCTCTAAATAAATAGGAGCCTCTAAATATATAACACATTATATAAAAAGATATATTGTTTAGTATTATTTTCTAATTATGTTAAAATTTTAATAATATTAATATTATTTTTAATTCAATCGTTATGATTAAATATATATAAATTAAAATAATAGATTTATAAGATTTTTGAACAAGAATTAGTCTAGTCTATTAGAGTATTTTTAAAATCTTATAAGTTTTTAATTAGTTCGACTTTCTTCAAGCTACTATATCAACTCTAATACAATCTTCATCTTTTGCATTGTATTAAAATTTTGAAAGTCTCATAATTTTAAATAAATAAATAAATAAATAAATAAATAAATAAATAAATATATATATATATATATATATATATATATATATATATATATATATATATATATATATATATATATATATATATATATATATATATATATATATATATATATATATATATATATATATAAAATATAAAATGTACATCATTATAATTACTCTAATAATTTGTGTAACCTAACAAAAAAAATTGCAAAATAGTGTCATATTATTATTTTGTTTATTAATTAAAACACTTCTTTTAAAAAAATATTATATTTTTATTAAATGCCTATTTTTATTAATTGTCAAGGGTCTCTAAATAGTCGGGATCGGCCCTGGTTTATCACAACAGTTATACGCTTGTGGTAGAAAACAACATAATTACAATCACATCCTACCTCACAACAGTTGATTAATTGTGCTGGTATCCCTTTTCCAATCGTTGTGAATTTTTCGTAACAATGACTTTTAATATCCACTATCCACGTGAGAACTTCTTTAAAGGATAATCTAAATAAATATATAAAGGATGCATAAGCTATTTGATTTGCTCTAACCTTACACTTCATTAAGCGCTCTATGAGATTTGAAATTTTTTATCTTATACCTCTATAAATATTGTATGTATCTTTATAAGTATTCAATATTTAATGAATATTGAGGTTTATCCTAACTCTATAAATGTTGATGCAATTCATCTAATTTTTTATTTTAAAATAAAAATATAATACTAAAAACCTTGTACCTTTTTTATATCTCTCTATTTCTTAAAAAAATAAGTAGTCGTCAATAATTCAAACAAAACTATAATTAATATTATTGATCTTACCTGATCAGAAGGGCCTTCCAGGTACTGAGCAACGAACGTGACGGTTGGTTGAGAGAAGGTGGAGGTGTACCTGCAAGGCACTCCGATACTTAAGTGAGTATAGGTACAGAAGTAGAATAGAATAATAGATTCAGAATACCCGACCCTCTAATGAAAGAGGGTATTTATAGTGTTCCTCCAGCACTGGGCCAAAGTTCTTTCTTGGGTTGGATCAGCTAGGCCCAAGGAAGAACTGCCAAGGAACACGTAGGAGCGTGTAAGACCTAGCGTGTGGTCTTGCCCTTGGTCCAACTGCCCCTATATTCTAGGAGAAAATAGTGGACAGTCGGGTGACCTGACATACGTGGGGAGGACGTAGTCTCCTTACTGCCAACTAATGGGTTATGGGTGTGCCCGACGGTTTGAGTCTTGTGCTCGCCGGGTTGGGCCTCTTCCGGACTGATTGGGCTTCTGCCCGACACTATCTTAGAGGCCCAGTCCTGAACAGGAGCCCCCAAGTCGAAACTCCGGGACGGAGTGAGGACTTAAGAAGAAGATTGTCGGGTATAACCTTCAGTGTCGGGGACAGCCGCGAGCTCAGGCGTAATGAGGAGCACGATGTCGGGCGGAATGTGTTTAACAACCCTCGGACTGATCTGTCACGGAAGCCAGGGGTCCCGTCTTGTTGATCTGACGATGCAACTTGAAGGGTATGGACGAATGAAGTTGAAATCCGCTTAAGCTAGCGTCGGGGAATCTATGAGCATCTGTCTTATCGGGGATAACTTCCTGGTGCACGACATCTTTTGGTGTCGAGGATATAGCGCATGCTCGTTGTCTTTTGGGATTCTCTAGAATGACGTGTCTTCAATGATTTTAATGTGTGTCGCTTCGTTTCCCGCGTATTAAATGTTGGCTGCCCTAGGGAATCTAGGTAATGATTTCCTAGGGCGCGTCCTTTCACGCAACGCCTATAAAAAGGGGTGAGGGGACCAATTCATTTTTTCCCTTTTCTCTCCCCTGACGTTTCATCGGATCCTCATCTTCTCTCTCACAAGTACATTCACTGCTGTCGTCGTCGTTCGCCGTCGTCATCATATCACCAGAACTATGTCAGGTAACATCTTGATCCCTTTTTTTTTTGCAATTTTGAACTTGGTTAGCTAGTTATAATGGTGACTCATTCGTCGAAGTAGGTAGAATGTTTGTCCTTTAGGCGGGTTTTTAGGGTTTTTAGATGAACACCCCGTGTAGCCTATGAATATTCCGGGTAATCATAGGAAATTGTAGATGAATGTCTCGGGCACACCATGAATGTGTCGGGAAAATATAAGAAATTTGGATAAACGTCTCGGGCAATGTATGGATATGTCGGGAAAACGTAGGAGTTTTATTTGAATATCGCGGGCATCTTTCGAAGGCCCCGGGTGAAATCTTGATGAATTCTTTGAATGTCTCGGGCGAGACCTTCATAAATATCTTGTGTATCCCGAGAACTCTTTGAATGTCTCAGGTAATTTATATAAGTACGTCGGGTACTTTCCCCCTCGCCCTTTCACTTGAACTGTGGGTGAAGGGTGAATTTGATGCGACGTCGAATTTATTTGTTCTTCTGCTTTTCAGGTAACGCGGACCAAGACGTCCCGCGGAAGGGAGCGTGCCATCTTCATCCGGGAGTGAAGATCTCTTGTGGGTTGCCGACAAACCAATGGAGACAGAGTCTCGCTTTGTCAACGACCACACCAACGCCCACATGGTAGTCGAGGATGTTAGGCCCGACGAGCCTCTTAATTGGCAGTGTTACACTACTCTTCCCAAGTAACGAGTTTGCTCGTGTTTTCGAGGAAAGCAATTCTCCATGTATGAGTTTTCCTTTCGGGAAGTGGGGATGCGACTCCCCTTCAATGACTTTTAGATGGGGGTTTTCAGGTGGCTCAAGCTGGCATCCTCGTAATTCCACCCCAACACCATATCATTCATTCGGGCGTTTGAATTGGTATGCCAACATCTCGAGATTGACTGCACCCTGCCTCTCTTATTTTGCGTCTTCTACTTGCAACAATCAGGCAACAATGGACGACATAGATGGGTTTCCTTCAAGAAGCCTTCGAGGTTTTTCAAAACCTACCACGACTCTGTCCGAAATTTCAAAGACAGGTGGTACATGGTGAAGCCCATCACCCAACACGCCCTTGACATCTATCGCTCCCACCAAATGACACCTCAGGTCAGAAGGGGTACAGACGCGAACGGTCGGCGAAAAGAGAGAAGGAAATGAATAGAGTCGCCAGCTAGGCATTTTTATCCCGAAGGAAAGGTAATGCTGCATAAACCTGGAAAGATATGGATAAGACGGTTGCGAACCAGAGAAACTGAGAAAGGGGTTGGTTACAAGCTGGGAAGGTATTAGCACCCAGATTGTCCGCCGTACTCGACGGGATCCACGCTTGAAAGATTTGTGTTTAAAAGGGGTAGTGTCAGTGCAATTTGTGTATCAAAGCTGGAAAGAATGCAAGTGTCAGTGTAACAGAAATGTGAGGTGTATAAGAGAAGTGTCAATGTAAGAACAAGAATGGAATGCTCAAGACTATGAGGCTTAAAGAATAATGCTGGAAGAGGGGGAATATACAGAGACTTTTGTTCGATAACTGTTAAGTTATGCCTACGTATCCTCTCGTGCAATGAGGAAGTCAGAACACCGTAGTTCGACCCAAAGAGACTGAAAGATAAATTGACTATGAACTGCTTGCTTGTCTATGCTCAAGTGTATGACCTGTCTGGCTCAGGTGCAAACTGTCTTGCATTAGACGGAAGAAGCAAGTTCTCGTTTGTGAGTGAAGATGATGAGAAAAGAATCCCGGAGGAGACGATTATTGTTTGTTTTTTGTGTTTTCAATCTTTTATTGCTTTTTTTTTGTGTTTATCATAAGTTAATGAGCTTAAGCCTAAACCAAGGGTTAGTAAACTCATCACATCCTCCCTCTGATTAGGGGTAATGAAAATACCTTAAGTGTGAAGTCAGTATCTCACACTTAATCACCATGGTGTAGGATTAAGATCATTAACCTACTTATGATTATTTTAGATGTTTTTTGTTGTTTTTGTTTAGTGTTGAGTAATGAGATTAAGCCATAATCAGGGATTAAATAGACTCATTACACCATCCTAATAGAAGGATAATAGATGAGAATATTTAAGCCGAGGAAGACTACTCAACTTAATCCATGATTAGGGATTAACCTCATGAAAAAACAAAGCCTTTATTAAATGGATTTTAATTAATGATAAGATGAAGAAGTGAATTTTATGGTTTGTAAGACAACTTGAGGGGGACTTGTCCATTAACACTAGGGTTAGTCCTTCTTAACCAATTAAGGAAGAATTAGAACCCTAATGCAAGGCCCAAGTTACAAGCTTGATGTCTTGCTGATTATTAAGTGAATTGATTAAAGGATTTAAACACATTAAGGGTTTAACACTTAGGATTAAAGTTATACACTCCATCCTAATAGAAGGATGCAGGCATAAGCTTAATCACAAAGTCTTAAAACCTTTAGGGTTTAGTCCCTGATTATGAGGTGAGAAGAGGAGACTCAAGGATGACACAAAGGTAAAAGCTAAGTGGGGAACTAATCAAACCCTAATTATTATCATACTTGGAGGTCCTAGGGTTTATGAGGCTCAAGAGAGAAAGATCTTCAAAGAAACCACCAGGAAGGAAGCAGATGAAAAGAGCAAAGAGAAGCAAAACAACTTGCTTCAATTAAGAAGACAAGTTGCTTGAAGAAGGAAAGTAAGAGATGAACAAGAATGAGCAAGCTCAATCCAATACACAAACAAAATGCAGCAAGGGAAGTATAAAAGAGATGAAAAAATATTATGAGAAGTGAAGGCAAATTCACTTCTCAAACAACTTACCACCTGAAATGTTAGCATAAGAAATGAAATGCAATGAAAATGAGATGCAATGTGATGATGCAAACCAAAGTCAGAAGCAAATACATGATTATAATGATGCTAAGAGATGATGCAAACATGAGGCAAGGCAAGGGAATGATCATACAAGCATATGGATGCAAGAGAAGCATGCTTTGAACCATGAACATACATGAAAAGTTATGGAATGCAATGGACATATAACATGGAAAATGAAAAATGCAATGATCAAACATGATCCTAATATGTCCTAAGATGTATTATGAATCAAATGGATGCACAAAATGTCATGGCAAGTCATGGTATGCAAGCAAATGGAAGATGGATGCAAAGGAAGGCACAAATTAGGGTTTATGATCAACCCACAAAGCAAAATTCAAAATCAGAAGCATATGACATGATAAAAAATTGAAAATGCAATCAAAGATACCCTAAACCTATACCAACTCTCTGCCCAAAGGAGGGGACTCAACTCCTAACCTATTGAGAGCTATGAATTTCCTAAGATTGCTAGGTTTTTAAGGTACCTTGTCAAGAAAAATGCAAAACAAATTGAAAATGCAAGATCAAATCAAACCAATTTTATCCTATAAACTACATGCCCTACAAGATGCAATGCAAAAAGAATCATGATCCAACTCTCAAAGGTTAGACAGAAATGAATTTTTGAAGTTTGAAACAAAATATTGCCTTGAAATGAAATTAAATCCAAAGAAAATTATCAAAAGGGATCAAGATCAAAAAATAAATTTGCTTTGAGAGTTGGACAATGTTTCTAAATGTTTCTAAATGCTATGTGAATTTTTTGTGATTTTTAAATACCTAAAAGTATTTTTAATTGATTAATTTTCATTAATTAATTAAAAATAAACTTTTAAATGATTTGAAAATAATTTTTAATGCAAAAAATAAAAATAAAAATATTTTTGTGCTCAGAAAAATAATGAAAACCTTGACAAAAATTTTCATAATTTTTAAACATTTTTTGCTATTTTAATTAATTCGTGCAAAATAAATCAAAAGAAAATGAATTAAAAATGATTTTAATAAGAAAATGGGAAAGTCAGCCAATCTGATGGCTGAGATTCAAACTCACAGGGGCGGGAATTGACCTGGCGCGCTAATGGACGGCTCACATTCAAACTGGCCTAATTATGATTAATCCCTAATCCAAAACCCTAATTACTTTCAGATGACCGGAACAGTGTTCCGGTCATCTTCTCCGGCAAGCCAAAATCTCAATCTCTCTCAATACGCATCAAAACCTCACAAAACTCTCCAGAATCAACCTATGAACATCACTAAGCATAAACCCTAAGTCAAACAACATTTATTTTTTGTGAATCAAAGGAATCAAGCAAAAACATTTTTACGGGCAAACTTTCAGATCATCATAACATGCTTGTTTCTGGCTCATTTTCAGAAATAAATAGATCCCCATGATCAGGGCAACATGTAGAACAACATTCTAACAAGAAAACAAGGTTTTGGAAAATTTGTTCATCATGTTACCTGAGGTTGAGCTTTCAATCCAGGAGCTTTTTGGCTGCTTCTTTGGCTCAAACAAGTCCCAATGATCCTCCTTAGAAGCTTTTGACACTTAGCTGGAGTTTATATAGCCTCTAGAGAGAGTTGGCAGAAACTCAGGCCAAGGGAGTGTGAAAATCGTATTTGTGATGTGGGAGGTTTCAGGCCAAAACAATGGTTGGGAAATGATCAGAGGACCATGGTGAGTGATTTTGTAAAGTTTGTTTTGATGTTTGATGCTTGTGTGATCAGATTCGAAGGAAAGTGCATAAGAGGTGAGTTTCTTGAACTATGGCTTATGAGAGGTTTCAGGCTTGTGTGTGTTATGAAAATGAATCCTTGGAATGTGTTTGTAAGGTCTGGATTGGGCAGAGAGTTGTTGTGGACTGTTGTGATTGGTATGGGTGTTTTTGCCAAAAAGTCAAAAGTGTTGTACTTGAGGTATGGGCAAGGGTGTAGCTAGCTCATTGGCCCGTCCTAGATCAACTGAGATTAAGGATGTCCATGGAATTGGGATTGAGGCAAATCAGCAAGTTGAGTGAAGTTTATGTAGTGTTTTGCAAATTTGTGAACTTTTGGCCCTTTTGGAATTTCTTGATCTACAAGTCATGAAAATGGCCAAACCTTTGATGCAATCTGACTTTTAGGCAATGCTTTATGTTTGTGTAAAGTTTAGAAGTCACTTTGAGGTCTCAATTTGTCTTGGCAAGTGATTTTGCAACTTTGCCTCTTTGGTAGAAAACTTCAAATTATGTGATTTTTCCCAACTTTGACAAGCCATAACTTTTGATCCAAAATAAATTAGAATGAGTTCTTGTACTTTTTGAAAAGGGAATGATCCATTCTACAACTTTCATGACCAAAGTTTTCCCATTTGAAGCATTTTTGAATCAAAAAGCAAGGGTTGAAAAAGTTTCCCAAAATGGCAAGTTTCCATTACAAGTCATTTTCCCAAAAAGGCAACTTTGCAAATGGCTTGAAATTTTTCAATTTTGTGAACTTCTAACATCTTCTATGATCAAATAAAGATCATACACATTCAAAATGATGAATAACACCCTTTGGTTGGGTCATTGGGGGCCTCAGATGCCCTGATTTTACACTGACTTGCTCAAGAAGTCAACTATTGATCAGATGACTTCCCCATGGAATTTCTTCATGAAAATTGATATGCATGATCCCTATACCATATAGAGACCAATAGAAACAAGAATGACCAAAATTTTTGGAGTTATGGCCTCTGAAACCAAAACCCTAATTCTAGGTCATCTGTGCAGTTAAGCCTGGCTCTGCTTCCATGCCTTTCTCAGTTCTTGTGATCCTTTGACTTTCTTGACTTTGAGAGGATGTAATATGATACTTGAACACACATGGACCCCTTTGAAATGATTGAAGACCTTTGGAGTGGCTCAAATGGCTCTTGGATTGCTCAGATCACAAACCCTAGATGCAGATGACTTTGAACCAATGCTGTGAATAAAAAATGCAATATGAGATGCTATGATTAAACTTATGCATATTAAAAGAACCACAAGCCATGGTGAAATGAGTGAGGGCAAATTTGTGGTGTTTACAGCTGCCCCTATTCAAACATGAGTTAGCTGTGTAGAATGTAAGCAACGGCTTAACAGGCGAACAAGATAACTCGTGGTTGAATACCAAAGACAGTCCAAAATTTGCACTCACATAATGAAGAAGAAAAGGGATATAGATTGTAAAAGAAAATAAAGTATATTATGAAGTGCGGGCGACGGAGGACGACCGTTGAGCAGAGGACGACTGCTGGGGACTAAGCGATGACGGGGACGACCGACATGCTGGGGATATAAGAGATTGTGATGGGGACGGTCATCGAGTAAGATTATCTGGGGGTTACAGGTGAATGAAATAAATGATGAGGTACGGTCATCAAAGGTGAAGGACGATCACCTAGCAGGGGACGACTGCTCTGTTGGGGGATAAGATGAGGGACGGTCATCTAATGGTGAAGGACGATCACCGGGCAATGTACGGTTGCCAAAGATATCACGACATAGGACGAATGTCGGATGAAAAGGGCGACGATGGGGACGGCCATCGAATAAGCATGATGAAGGACGATCATCAAGAGGTGAAGGACGATCACCTAGCAGGGTACGACTGCTCTCGGGGTTTATCATGACATAGGACGAATGTCAGATAAAAAAGATCAACGATGGGGACGGCCATCGGATAAAATGATGAAGGACGATCATCAAAGGGTGAAGGACGATCACCTAGCAGGGGACGGCTGCTAAATATCACGATATAGGACGAATACCGAATAGAAAAGGGTTCCAATAACGGAGACTCCGCTGGGGAAAGGATGAGGGACGGCCATCCAAAGGTGAAGGACGATCACCTGGCAGGGTACGGCTGCCGAAAGGGTATCATGACATAGGACGAATGTCAGATAGAAAGGAAATAGTTCACTGAGATTTGCTGGGGCAAGTAAACACGGACGAATGTCTACACCCAAGAAATGAGAGGTATCAGTGTTTGGTGACGGTGTATAGATTAAAGATGCGGACGAGCATCCCTAAGACTATGATACGGACGAGCATCGGTAGAAACAAACGCCTGACGCATGTTCAAAGATGATGATACGGACGAGTATCAACTGGTAAACAAGGAACACGGACGAGTGTTGATTCTGAGGGGACTCTTCTGGGGAATAGTAGACACAGACGATTGTCTAAATTCAAGAAGACATAAGTGTTTGACACGTGTATGGATTAAAGACGTGAACAAGCATCCTTAAGACTATGATACAGACGAGTATCAGGTAGAAACAACGCTTGACGTGTGTCCTGAGATGATGATACAGACGGGTATCAACTGGTTAACACAGAACACAGGCGAGTGTCGAATCTGAAGGGATATAAGTAATATGTACAAGATACGGACGAGTACCTGTACGAGTGAAACAGGAGTAATAAGTATGAGTGGTGTACAGATGAGTGTTTAACTTGCAGGGGAGAGTGACACGGACGAGTGTCAGGAAGTGCAATATAACCAAGTGTATAGTTTATAGAGTGTTTAGGTATCTATGCCGGGACGACGACACGGACGGTTGTCAGAAAATTTGTATAGATATATGTATCTGTGAGCGCAAAGAGGACGCTTTGGCTTTCTATTGGGGATATGACACGGACGGGTGTCAAGAAGTATCTGTAATATATAAATGTCTGTTTGTAAAGAATGCTCGGGCGACTTTACTGGGGAATGATGACACGGACGGGTGCCAAAAGGAGTGTGTATCCGTATTTTTGAGTGTAAGGCAAATGCTTTGGTTCTCTGCCGGGGAATTTGAGGAATTTTTTTTTTTTGTATATCTTTGATGGATTGCCAGTATTTACAAGTGTTTAGTTCAGAACATGGCTTATGATTATGCAATATGTTTGATTTTTGCCGTAATGCTCCGTATTAGACGGAATGCTACGCTCTGTGGGGAAAATATGATGTGAATGCTATGACTATGCAAAGACACCGATTCGGGACTCGGATCCCGATGCTGCGAAGATCTATGGTTGATCTGCTTGAAGTAGACATCCCAGCTGGGGATGAGATCATTGGTAGATCTGACATATACGACTCTGCTTTGGGACATAGGTCACTGATAGACCTATTTTGGTAATGAGCAGCTGGGGCAAATATACCAATCTAACCCCTCAGGACTGGCAAATATACCAATCTAACCCCTCAGGTTTCAGAAAATTGAACAGGGGCAGCTGTTGCACCCCAAAATTTGCCCTCACAATACAAGACTTTGTGAGCTAAGAAGGTTCACAAGGTTCACAAGATTCACAACACTTACAAGACCTTTCATGAGGTTCATGAAGTCTACAAGTCACTTTATGAGGTTCACAAGGTTCACAAGATTCACAATGCTTACAAAACCTTTCATGAGGTTCATGAAGTCTACAAGTCACTTTATGAGGTTCACAAGACCTCCCATGAGATTCACAAGGTTCACAAGACATCTTATGATGGTTCACAAGGTTCACAAAGTTCACAATGGGTCAGAAAAGTTGACAATTCCCTCAGACAATGCACCTCCTAAGCAGTGCATCCAAAACTAGGGTTTTGACTTTAATCAGGCTAGAGGAACTTCCAAGACTTCAAGTGAGCTTCATAACATCTTATATATGTGTAAGAACCCCCATGACAAGTTTCAAGACTTTTCTCAAAAGTTTGCTCAGTCAGATGATCAAATAAGTCAAAATCAGTCAAAGCAGTTAAAAAGTCAAACTGAAGTCAACTGTGGTCAAACCAAAGTCAAACTTCATGATTTTTTGCCAACATCAAGTATATGAGGTAAAATTCATCATTTGATCAAGGGTTGATCATGATTCATCAAGGATATTCCAGATCATCAAGAATCAGGAGTTTCTAAATTAGGGTTTCCTTAGTAAAAGTCAACTGAACTTTGACCAGCCATAACTTTCACATAATTCATCACCAAGTCTCCACTCAAAGCTCATTTTGAAGGAAATTGAATTCTCTACAACTTTGTGTCTCACAAGCCAAGCCCAAAAATGCTTCATTTGGAAGGTATGAGCTAAGACATTATAGGTCCTTTTGAAAGTCAACAAAAAGTCAACAACTTCAAAAGGGCATAACTTGAGATTGGTAAATGATATGGACATGAAACCAGTGGGGTTGTTTAGAGGACTATTTAAGCTTTCGAAAATGTCCAAGAACACCCTCATAGCATTAAAATTGAAGGATGTGTGCCCTTGCAAAGTTGGGAAATTTTGGGTTAGTTTATGATGAAAATGGAGGTCTAAAACCAATTTCTTCCAAATGGGCTTGCCAAATAATGACCCAATCCATACAATAACTTCATGCACGACCCAAGTCAACAAAAATCAGATTTTTTATTATTTTATTTTTATTTATTTTGATTTAATTCATTAAAAATCATTTTAAATAAAAATAAAATATAAAAGTCTAAGATTTAAATTGGATTAAGCTTCTAGAAATTCATAAATTTGATTAGAATTGAAGTGGAAAGAAAATCATGAGGATTAACCTAAAATAGCAAGTGTTCATACAAGAATATTTGATTTTTAAGGCCTTATCATTGTGAATCTTTTTAGATCAAATCTTCCACACCATGACCTGATTTTTTAACCTAAATTCATTGTTCTATAAGTACATAGTGCAACCCTAACACAAGCCACGAATTCCAGCCTCCCCAAGAGTAAGTTTGCAAACCAAAAAATCCTTCACAAACTCAAATTCGGTTTCAAGCTTCTAGGGCATTTAAAGGTAATTTGAGAACATAGAAACATTCCTTGAACATCCCAGAAGCGATCCCAACTCTCATTTGCATCAAAAGCACCATGAATCACTCAAACCGAATCCAAACATTGAGACATTTATTCTTTTTTCGTTTTCATACATACATGTCATATAAATTGATTGTGATGCTGGATTCATGTTTGTATTGAGCTTGTGAATGTTTCTGGACAAAATAATTTGATTTTTGATGCAGGATTGGAGTTTCACCATAGTTAGGGTTTGCGGCTTCATTTAGGGTTCCATTATTTAGCCCAAATAAACGAATTCTAACGACATAGAGTGACTGGAAATCTCATTAGGAATTCAATGGTGTAATCAATTTCATGAAATTTCACTGTTTTGTTAATGTTTGAATTTCGTAGGTTTTGTAAACGCAGGAAAAATCGCAAGTAAGTTCGCAGCAATTTTCGCAGCAAATTTAAAAATCCAGAGGTTGAAGATGACCCCTGCGCGCGTTTCTGGAAATTTGAATTTTATTTTAAATATTTTATGTTTTGTTGTCTGTTTTATTTCACAAGCCAACGCTTGTCCCAGTGGTAAGGCTAGCGTGTGTTTGGTTGAAGGGCAGGGGTTCGAATCCTGCCTCCAGCCAATTCTTTTGATATTTTTCCATTTTAACTACAGCTTTAATATATTATTATTTGTAGTGGGATTGGTAACAGGTTCGCTCATCTAGCTGGAATGATAACGTTTGGTGTGTTTGCTATGAAGGTCCTGGGTTCGAATCCCCCAGGCCTTTTGTTTTCTTGTTATTTTTTTTTATTTTCCAGGATATAGAACAAAAGCAACTGGACTCACTCTTCTTACACCAACGCATGCGTGGCCCAGTGGTTGTGGTTGCTGGCATAGGTTCATGAGGTCAGGATGTCCTGGGTTCAAACCCCAGCCAGGTAAGTTCTTTTTTTTTTCTCCATTTTTTCTTGTTTATTATTATGTTTTAAATAATATGTTTATAATATAATTAAATAAATTCTAAAAAAGTATATATAATGTATATTATTATTTTCTCTATTATAATCTAAACTCATTTTTTTTATTATTATTAAATATCAGCGGAAAAATAATTTAATTTTGTATAATTAATAATTAATCTTAATTTATTTTCTAAAACATATAAAACCCTAATTTTCTTTTCTTCTTTTATATTATTATTTGTATTCATAATTTAATTAAAATATTTGATTTAATTTTTAAATACATAAATTGTTTATAAACTTAAAATTTTGTATATAAATATGTGTAGAAATTAAAATGTCCAATTTATTTATAATATGAAAATATTTTCTAATTGTTTATAATTAATTATATATGTAAATAATTTCTAAAAATTGCAAATTTAATAATTTCTCATAATATGTTCATAATTAATTTTATAATTTATACTTAACTTAAAATTTTATAATTGTTCATATTTTTTTATTAATTTTAAATAATTGTTTATATTAAAATCTAATCTTTTAATTATTATATTATTTTTTGCTTATTATTTTTAATTATGTTCTTATAATTATTTTTTACTAACCCCCTTTATTTTTAAGTTGTGATTATTATTATTATTTTCACTAACTCTTATTATAATTATTTATTTATTTTTGCTTATTTATTTTATTTTGTTATTGCTTTATATTATTATTATTATTGTAATTGCTCCTGGATGTAATTTTCCGTAATATTTAATTTTTTTTTTTATGTCATGGTTAGTAAATAGGGAGTGAAAACTATTTGTATTTAAAATTGAATTTAGATCATTTAACTTATAAGATAAATATAAAATTAAACACTCACACACGTAAGTCGATCTTTGATCGCCATCTCACTTTCTAGGGTTGCCTCTCAATGTTGCCTAATTAAAAGGTCAAGTGGGGTGTATAAAGCAAAAGTCCCTTAAAAGAAAAGTCATCTAGTCCCTTCATAATCAAAGATCAAGTCCCTCAAATGGTTGCCTTCATAAAGATCTTGTCCCTTTCGAATAATGATGACAGTCCCTCCAAAATGCTTAATACACCCTACAGTTGCCTTAATTAAACAGGTGTCCCTCACTTGTCCCTCACATCCAAGGTAATGACTACCTATTCCTTAATAATAGGGATAGTCTTACCATTTAAAGGATAAAGAACAAAAAGACTTTAGGGTAGGTTCCTCATAGTTACTTGCTCACTATTTAAAAACTTTTCAAATACTTCACAAATTTCAAACAATTTTCAAACACAAGTTTTTTACGCATCCGTACATGGATCATTATCAAACTCTTATGAAAATTTTTATCCACACACTTCACATTTTCAAAAACAATTCAAAGTGAGCTAAGTAACTAAGAGCCCATGGATAACCATGGATGTAAAGGGTGCTAACACCTTCCCTTTACATAACCTACCCCCCGGACCCAAAAATCTTTTAAAAGGTCTTTCCTGTTCTTTTATGCCTTTCCTTTGGATAAAATAAAAGTCGGTGGCGACTCTTGCTATCCGCAACATAACTAAAGTCAGTTCTCCCACCGTGTTACAGAACTGGCGACTCTGCTGGGGATTTAAATTAAAGAGGGGTACCCTTAGGAATTAGATCACTTTAAAATTGTTTGCCTTGTTTGCTTTATACTTATCTGTTGGGGTGCTCTTATGTGTGAAAGATCCTAACCCGGATCTAGTGTACCTTAGGTAAATGGCAATAGACCAAGGAAACTGTACGGCGTATACCGATATGGTTGATCTGGTGGCCATAGTTAGTGTGACTTCTTGGTTGGTGCTTATGTTCCTTAAGTCAAGTTGAGGATAATATGAGGCTGCCATATGTTGTTGATGCACTAACTAACTTTTAGAACCCTAGTTATCCCATCTTGGCCTTTAGAAAAGTAGTGAGATAACCGGCTTTGGTGCAGACTGAAGTTGGTTGACACTCGATACTACGCTCATTGAGATCTTAAACTTGGAGGGTTTTGGTTGGCAAGTAAGTTGCCTTCTGAACAACCACCCTTGTGAAGGATCAATGATATTGAGATCCCTTAGAACCTGGTTACTTATGTAGGACAGGATGAACCAACTAAACTTCAGGGGAGGGTACTTACCTTTAAACCTCATGCAAGCCTTCAAACCTAGGGCTATTGTGTGACTTGTTTGTGTGTGCCACATGTCTGTGATTGAGCATAACATCATAGCATCATCATGCATCATAAGCATAGAATTTTCACTAACCATTTCAAGGACCAAAGGATTTATCTTTGTTCTTTGTTGCAGGTCATGGCTTCTGCTTGTAGGAATACTATACAGATCAACTTTGTAGGAAAGCCTCCTAAGCTTAAGGAATTGGTCTCTCAAGTTTCTGAAAACTCCCAGTTCATCAAGAGGCATGGTCACCTACTGGATCTAGTCACTTCAGGGTTCAATGAAGACATGATGAGTGTTCTGTTTCAGTTCTTTGATCCCAAACATCATTGCTTCACATTCCCCGACTATCAGCTGGTTTCTACAATGGAAGAGTTCTCCAAACTATTGGGTATACCTATCCTTGATCAGAAACCCTTCACAGGCTTGGAAAAAGAGCCTAAACCTGAAGTCATTGCTGCAGCCCTACATTTGAAAAAATCAGACATTGTCTTAGAAACAAGGAGTGGAGTTAAAGGTATTCTTGCTAAGGTATTGATGGAGAAAGCTCAAGTGTTCCTGAAGGCTATGAGATATGATTCTTTTGAGGAGATCTTAGCCCTATTGATCTATGGATTAGTGTTGTTCCCCAATCCAGACCAGTTCATAGACGTACACGCCATCAACATATTTCTGACTCATAATCCAGTGCCTACATTACTTGGAGACATCTTACACTCTCTTCATACCCGTACTACGAAGGCAAGAGGAACTCTAATGTGCTGCATACCTTTATTGTCTAGGTGGTTTATTTCTCACCTTCCTCGATCAGTGATGAAGAATGAACAAGGGTTCAGGTGGTCTAAGAGAATTATGTCACTTTCACATTCAGATATTCATTGGTGTTCTAGATCTATGAAGAATGTTACTATCATTGACCGTTGTGTGGAGTTCCCTAATGTTCCACTCCTTGGCATAAGAGGGGGCATTACCTACAATCCTTCCTTAGCTCTACGTCAATTTGGTTATGCTTGGAGTGATGGTCCTCATGACATGCTTATTCAGGGTATTGTGTTCGACTACGACAACGATCTACAAGGTTACCGTCAAAGGTTTATACGAGCATGGGATAAAGTGAACAAGGTTGACAGCAAGACTCTGGAACCCAAGTACACCATTCCTATGGAAGCTTATCTCAGATGGGTGCGATCTCGTGCTCAGACTCTCATGATGCCATATCCTGCTATCCTGCCAGTTACCATGGAACCTGTTGCTGAAGGAGACACTGCTTATACCATCCTTCACCCAGACATGCCTACTGATATGGAAGACTTGCAGAGATCCTGGATCCAACTGAAGGAGCAAAGGGATACTTTTGAGACTCATTACAAATCAAGCCAAGAAAGAATCCTGGAACTAACAAAGCAACTTCATGAGGAACGGAATCTCAACTCATACCTCAACACAAAGAGGAAACGTCCATGGGAGACTTAAAACCCCATCTTTTGTACGTATTTCATTTCATTTTCTGTAAGCCCAAGAGGCAAAACAAAATTATTACTAATAAAAATCTACCTTCTTGTTTGGTTAAGCAAATTTAAATCATGTAGTCCTTGAAAACATTGCATACGCATTCCATATCATTGCATCACAGGTTTATTGTGCACAGGTTTCTTATCTTCTCGCTGTTTATTTCAGCAATGGCTCTTGAACAAACAGTCAAAGATCTCCAGGCTCAGAATGCCCGATTCCAAGAGTTGATTCTGAACTTGTCCAAGGGACAAGATGAGTTGAAGACACTGCTGGCTAAGAAGAAGAGTCCTGAGGACAACAAGGATGGTCAGTTGGAACAATTGCAAGCTGAGATAACAGAAATGAGGATCCAGATGAATGACCAGGTGGCTCTTATTCAAAGTTTATCTCAGGGGCAAGAAGAGCTAAGAACCTTTGTTCACAAACTTCAAAGTAGTGGAGTCAGGAATCTAATTGTCAGTCAACCTCCGTTAAAACAAGCTGATTTGGTTGAAAGGAAGATGAGGATAAAAGAAGGAAAGAAACAGGTTGCCATTGATTGTTCTTCAATTGAAGAAGAAAGACCTGATAAGGTTAATCCACCTCAACACCAGGGATGTAGAAGACAGTTTATCAAATTCAGCACTCCAATGTCACAAGTTCTGCAATGCTTATTGGAGATGAAATTAATTTCCTTGAAAAATTCTCCTCAAAATCCTAAAACTTCCTCTCCTCGCTATAATCCCAAGGCAAGGTGTGGGTATCACTCCAACTGTCCTGGACATGATACTAATAGTTGTTGGACATTGAAGAAAAAGATCCAAGACCTGATTGACGAAGGAATCCTAGAGGTTACTCCAGAAGGTCAAGTTGAATTCTACTATCACCCATCAAACACCGAAGCTGCAAGACAAGTTGCCCAATATAGCAAGAAAGGAAGCCTACCTATTCCTGTTGAGATGTGGGGCACCTTGGGACATCCAAGTGGTAAATTTGATTTCATGGTGAAGTATACTGCTCCTCAAAGTTCACAGATTGCAATTGAGGACATTCAGCCAACTGGATGGGACAACATTTGAATTTTCATTTGTAATTTCTTTTATTTGTTTGAACACTTACTATTATGTTAAACTTTTGTTTTCATTAATGCATTGCATATGTTTGTCTTGAATTAATCCATTCGTTCCACTATATTTTGAATTATGCTTCTTATTTCTACCCTGTGATATTTAACTCCTGATAAAGCTATAAGCCTGTAGAGGGAGGATGACGAAAGCAATACCATAATATTAGGCAGTATGCTTTTGAACAGACTATGCTGACGATGTACAGACATTGTTTCGATTCCTAAACAGTGGAGATATAAGGAAGTTAATCCCTAGTCAACCCTTTTGAGCCTATGAAGTAGGAGTTTTTTATTCTCGCACAAATTAAAACCCTTATTCATAACCCAGGGCAGGGTAGTTACTCGGTTAACTCAAATATGCCAATTATCTGTGTTGTACACAACTAATGATGGTTCTCTGTAATCATTAAACCTGACAGTCGATATCCAGCAAAAGAAAAACCCACTAAGTCAAAACCTATGAAGGAAACTTAGTAAAAACATTAAGACATCCCGCTGACTGTAACCTTGAGATAAGCAGTTCAGGCAAAAAGAAGGGATAATAAAGTCAAAAGAAAAAAAAAGAGGTCACTATGAATCCTCAACAAAGAAAGATGACTGAATGTTCAAATAAATATTTGATTCCTGAATCATCACAAATGTCAGTGTTACAATTCCAAACTACTTTGGAACCTCAATGCATAAGTTAACTGAGTATAGGACTGAAGAACATCATGAAGATTGGGTTGGGTACAAATAAAATTTGAGCCTTTATCCTTTGTTTCTTAAACCATGAACCAGGCCACGTTATAACCCTTTAAAAGTCCTAACTGAAGCATGGTTAGTTTGAAAGCGTACTGTTACGAAAAGGTATCCTGACTCCTTTAGGGCTTGTTATAAAACTTGAGTTAATATCACAGTTTTCTTAATAAAAAAAAATTGTAAAATAATTCTTTTTCAAAAAAAAAAAAACTTCAAGACAGACATAAGCATTGCATTTTTGAATATATTTGTTTGCATATACCTGAGTGTTTGACAAATGGAGAAACTTACAGGATGAATGTTCAATGAACCAAAGTCCTTCCGATGAACAAAATTGCTTCCTGGATCAAAGTCCATGTATACAAAGGGGCATAATCATTATCTCCCAATCAAGGGGGCAGGCCATGATACTGCCTAACTCATTTGGGGCAATCAGGACAAGATTCAACTATGTTTAAGCAGCCAGAGGCAGATCTCCTCATCTATCTGAAGTGCCAAGGGTAACACTGCAAAGTTCATGATGTCAAGGGCATATTATTATGGGGAATTCTGCTTAGTTCTCCTGAGGTAACTACATTCAGATACTTCCCTTTTGGGACAATTCATCCTCAATCAAGGGGCAATGCTTTCTTTTCAAATCTAGTAGCCGGAGCGTATATGGTCCATTACAATTTGAAGATACATTCCTCTCATTGTATTACCTTGATATTGGATTCTCAGCTGAAACCATGATGGAAATTAATTGTCTATACCAGAAGTATCAGATGGTGTCAGTATCATGTCTTCAGATCCAGCTATGAGGATTTCTGGGAAGGTATTCCGGAAAGTTAAAAATTTCAGGAGCTCCAAATCCAATTGGTTATACACTCTCAAAGTTGAAAGGATTCTGTTTTCAAATTCAGCTTTACTTTTCCCTCTGAATCCAGATTTACTTTTACCCCAAGCGAAACGTCCATTGGTCGTGTTTGAATGTATGTATGCTTTTGAATATGATTGATGTTTACCAGAAATGCGTGAAAATGCAGTAATAGTATTTACTAAGGACGAACGAGGGCAGGATTCCAGCAAAGCTTCACCAGTTCATCTCTACAAGACAGTTATAAACCCTCAGTAGGACAAATCCATCTTCATAAAGTCACATTTCCCCTGGAATTTATATCCATCTCTTTTATCCTCATACGGATATTCGGGAATTTACTTTCCAATAAGGGTACGACGAACGAAGACGGGATGTTATATCTACCCTACTATCAAACGAAGACGGGAGGTTATGTATACCTCGCTATCCCCAGCCTACGGGAGGTTATGTATAATATATTATCAAACAAGACGGGAACGAGTTCCTCATATTCTTCAACAACGAATCGGGATTTATTTTCCCTGGCCAGCAGTTGTTATATGAAGATATCCGGACGTCTCAGGCAGTATCATATCATACATACATCATCTACATCATACCATAACATACATATCCATAGATATATAATACATTACTTAAGTGCATCATACTATACATGCATACATAATGCATAAACTAATGATACCATATAGAATGCTACCTTGTTTTCAGGTTAATTCTCCAGCAAACAAACTTCATCAACAACTTGTGACTATCAGGACTGCTTTATCCTCCTGAAAAGTTATCATTCCTCAGGATTGCTTTATCCTCCTGAAAGCTTCTCATACCTCAGGACTGCTTTATCCTCCTGAAAGCATATTATCAATCTCTCAGGATTGCTTTATCCTCCTAAAATCATATTATTACCTCAGGACTGCTTCATCCTCCTGACAGCTATCATCATTACCTCAGGATTGCTTCATCCTCCTGAAAGCATATTATCAATCTCTCAGGATTGCTTTATACTCCTGAAGGCTTATTATTACCTCAGGACTGCTTTATCCTCCTGACAGCTTCTTGTATCTCAGGATTGCTTTATCCTCCTGAAAGCATATCATTACCTCAGGATTGCTTTATCCTCCTGAAAGCATATTATTACTTTGGGCCGTTGTTATCTTCCCAAAGGTTACCACTCCCTCAGGATTGCTTTATCCTCCTGAAAGCTTATTTTTCCTTCAGGATTGCTTTATCCTCCTGAAAGCTTATCACTGTATCAGGACTGCTTTATCCTCCTGAAAGCATATCATCCCTCAAGATTGCTTTATCCTCCTGAAATCACATTATTACCTCAGGACTGCTTCATCCTCCTGAAAGCATATCATCCCTCAGGATTGCTTTATCCTCCTGAAAGCTTATTTTTCCTCCAGGATTGCTTTATCCTCCTGAAAGCTTATCAATGTATCAGGACTGCTTCATCCTCTTGAAAGTATATCATCCATCAGGACTGCTTCATCCTCCTGAAAGCTATCATCATTACATCAGGACTGCTTCATCCTCCTGAAAGCACATCACTACTTCAGGATTGCTTCATCCTCCTGAAAGATTATTATTACCCCAGGACTGCTTTATCCTCCTGACAACTTCTTGTACCTCAGGATTGCTTTACCCTCCTGAAATCATATTATTACCTCAGGATTGCTTTATCCTCCTGACAGCTTCTTGTACCTCAGGATTGCTTTATCCTCCTGAAATCATATTATTACCTCAGGGCTGCTTCATCCTCCTGATAGCTATTATCATTGTCTCAGCACTGCTTTATCCCCCTGAAAGCTTATTATTGTCTAAGGATTGCTTTATCCTCCTGAAAACTATCATTATACCTTCATATTCTGGACTGCTTTATCCTCCAATAAATGCATCTGAAGAACTTTTCTCCAAGTGGCATCTTTAAGCCCACTCAAGCATATTCAACTAGTCACCTGTATCACTCTACGCACTGGTGAGTTCAAATTTTTGGGTTTTTGTGTTCAATCCCCTTCAACCTTCCAGGTCACAACTGGCAAATATACCAATCTAACCCCTCAGGTTTCAGAAAATTGAACAGGGGCAGCTGTTGCACCCCAAAATTTGCCCTCACAATACAAGACTTTGTGAGCTAAGAAGGTTCACAAGGTTCACAAGATTCACAACACTTACAAGACCTTTCATGAGGTTCATGAAGTCTACAAGTCACTTTATGAGGTTCACAAGGTTCACAAGATTCACAATGCTTACAAAACCTTTCATGAGGTTCATGAAGTCTACAAGTCACTTTATGAGGTTCACAAGGTTCACAAGACCTCCCATGAGGTTCACAAGGTTCACAAGACATCTTATGATGGTTCACAAGGTTCACAAAGTTCACAATGGGTCAGAAAAGTTGACAATTCCCTCAGACAATGCACCTCCTAAGCAGTGCATCCAAAACTAGGGTTTTGACTTTAATCAGGCTAGAGGAACTTCCAAGACTTCAAGTGAGCTTCATAACATCTTATATATGTGTAAGAACCCCCATGACAAGTTTCAAGACTTTTCTCAAAAGTTTGCTCAGTCAGATGATCAGATAAGTCAAAATCAGTCAAAGCAGTTAAAAAGTCAAACTGAAGTCAACTGTGGTCAAACCAAAGTCAAACTTCATGATTTTTTGCCAACATCAAGTATATGAGGTAAAATTCATCATTTGATCAAGGGTTGATCATGATTCATCAAGGATATTCCAGATCATCAAGAATCAGGAGTTTCTAAATTAGGGTTTCCTCAGTAAAAGTCAACTGAACTTTGACCAGCCATAACTTTCACATACTTCATCACCAAGTCTCCACTCAAAGCTCATTTTGAAGGAAATTGAATTCTCTACAACTTTGTGTCTCACAAGCCAAGCCCAAAAATGCTTCATTTGGAAGGTATGAGCTAAGACATTATAGGTCCTTTTGAAAGTCAACAAAAAGTCAACAACTTCAAAAGGGCATAACTTGAGATTGGTAAATGATATGGACATGAAACCAGTGGGGTTGTTTAGAGTACTCTTTAAGCTTTCCAAAATGTCCAAGAACACCCTCATAGAATTAAAATTGAAGGATGTGTGCCCTTGTAAAGTTGGGAAATTTTGGGTTAGTTTATGATGAAAATGGAGGTCTAAAACCAATTTCTTCCAAATGGGCTTGCCAAATAATGACCCAATCCATACAATAACTTCATGCACGACCCAAGTCAACAAAAATCAGATTTTTTATTATTTTATTTTTATTTATTTTGATTTAATTCATTAAAAATCATTTTAAATAAAAATAAAATATAAAAGTCTAAGATTTAAATTGGATTAAGCTTCTAGAAATTCATAAATTTGATTAGAATTGAAGTGGAAAGAAAATCATGAGGATTAGCCTAAAATAGCAAGTGTTCATACAAGAATATTTGATTTTTAAGGCCTTATCATTGTGAATCTTTTTAGATCAAATCTTCCACACCATGACCTGATTTTTTAACCTAAATTCATTGTTCTATAAGTACATAGTGCAACCCTAACACAAGCCACGAATTCCAGCCTCCCCAAGAGTAAGTTTGCAAACCAAAAAATCCTTCACAAACTCAAATTCGATTTCAAGCTTCTAGGGCATTTAAAGGTAATTTGAGAACATAGAAACATTCCTTGAACATCCCAGAAGCGATCCCAACTCTCATTTGCATCAAAAGCACCATGAATCACTCAAACCGAATCCAAACATTGAGACATTTATTCTTTTTTCGTTTTCATACATACATGTCATATAAATTGATTGTGATGCTGGATTCATGTTTGTATTGAGCTTGTGAATGTTTCTGGACAAAATAATTTGATTTTTGATGCAGGATTGGAGTTTCACCATAGTTAGGGTTTGCGGCTTCATTTAGGGTTCCATTATTTAGCCCAAATAAACGAATTCTAAAGACATAGAGTGACTGGAAATCTCATTAGGAATTCAATGGTGTAATCAATTTCATGAAATTTCACTGTTTTGTTAATGTTTGAATTTCGTAGGTTTTGTAAACGCAGGAAAAATCGCAAGTAAGTTCGCAGCAATTTTCGCAGCAAATTTAAAAATCCAGAGGTTGAAGATGACCCCTGCGCGCGTTTCTGGAAATTTGAATTTTATTTTAAATATTTTATGTTTTGTTGTCTGTTTTATTTCACAAGCCAACGCTTGTCCCAGTGGTAAGGCTAACGTGTGTTTGGTTGAAGGGCAGGGGTTCGAATTCTGCCTCCAGCCAATTCTTTTGATATTTTTCCATTTTAACTACAGCTTTAATATATTATTATTTGTAGTGGGATTGGTAACAAGTTCTCTCATCTAGCTGGAATGGTAACGTTTGGTGTGTTTGCTATGAAGGTCCTGAGTTCGAATCCCCCAGGCCTTTTGTTTTCTTGTTATTTTTTTTGATTTTCCAGGATATAGAACAAAAGCAACTGGACTCACTCTTCTTACACCAACGCATGCGTGGCCCAGTGGTTGTGGTTGCTGGCATAGGTTCATGAGATCAGGATGTCCTGGGTTCAAACCCCAGCCAGGTAAGTTCTTTTTTTTTTCTTCCATTTTTTCTTGTTTATTATTATGTTTTAAATAATATGTTTATAATATAATTAAATAAATTCTAAAAAAGTATATATAATGTATATTATTATTTTCTCTATTATAATCTAAACTCATTTTTTTATTATTATTAAATATCAGTGGAAAAATAATTTAATTTTGTATAATTAATAATTAATCTTAATTTATTTTCTAAAACATATAAAACCCTAATTTTCTTTTCTTCTTTTATATTATTATTTGTATTCATAATTTAATTAAAATATTTGATTTAATTTTTAAATACATAAATTGTTTATAAACTTAAAATTTTGTATATAAATATGTGTAGAAATTAAAATGTCCAATTTATTTATAATATGAAAATATTTTCTAATTGTTTATAATTAATTATATATGTAAATAATTTCTAAAAATTGCAAATTTAATAATTTCTCATAATATGTTCATAATTAATTTTATAATTTATACTTAACTTAAAATTTTATAATTGTTCATATTTTTTTATTAATTTTAAATAATTGTTTATATTAAAATCTAATCTTTTAATTATTATATTATTTCTTGCTTATTATTTTTAATTATGTTCTTATAATTATTTTTTACTAACCCCCTTTATTATTAAGTTGTGATTATTATTATTATTTTCACTAACTCTTATTATAATTATTTATTTATTTTTGCTTATTTATTTTATTTTGCTATTGCTTTATATTATTATTATTATTATTGTAATTGCTCCTGGATGTAATTTTCCGTAATATTTAATTATTTTTTTTATGTCATGGTTAGTAAATAGGGAGTGAAAACTATTTGTATTTAAAATTGAATTTAGATCATTTAACTTATAAGATAAATATAAAATTAAACACTCACACACGTAAGTCGATCTTTGATCGCCATCTCACTTTCTAGGGTTGCCTCTCAATGTTGCCTAATTAAAAGGTCAAGTGGGGTGTATAAAGCAAAAGTCCCTTAAAAGAAAAGTCATCTAGTCCCTTCATAATCAAAGATCAAGTCCCTCAAATGGTTGCCTTCATAAAGATCTTGTCCCTTTCGAATAATGATGACAGTCCCTCCAAAATGCTTAATACACCCTACAGTTGCCTTAATTAAACAGATGTCCCTCACTTGTCCCTCACATCCAAGGTAATGACTACCTATTCCTTAATAATAGGGATAGTATTACCATTTAAAGGATAAAGAACAAAAAGACTTAAACTTTAGGGTAGGTTCCTCATAGTTACTTGCTCACTATTTAAAAACTTTTCAAATACTTCACAAATTTCAAACAATTTTCAAACACAAGTTTTTTACGCATCCGTACATGGATCATTATCAAACTCTTATGAAAATTTTTATCCACACACTTCACATTTTCAAAAACAATTCAAAGTGAGCTAAGTAACTAAGAGCCCATGGATAACCATGGATGTAAAGGGTGCTAACACCTTCCCTTTACATAACCTACCCCCCGGACCCAAAAATCTTTTAAAAGGTCTTTCCTGTTCTTTTATGCCTTTCCTTTGGATAAAATAAAAGTCGGTGGCGACTCTTGCTATCCGCAACATAACTAAAGTCAGTTCTCCCACCGTGTTACAGCTGCCTCAACAGCGCCATTCATCTTTGGCCTGTAAGGAGAAGAATTGTGATGTTGGATCTTGAAGTACCGGCACAGTTCTGCCATCATTTTGTTATTCAAGTTGGAACCATTATCAGTAATGATTCGCTCGGGCAATCCATACCGACAGATGATGTCTCTCTTCAGAAATCGGGCTACCACTTGCCTTGTAACATTGGCATAAGAAGCCGCTTCAACCCACTTAGTGAAATAGTCAATGGCAACCAGGATGAATCTGTGGCCATTTGAAGCAGTCGGTTCAATCTTGCCAATCATATCAATGCCCCACATGGCAAAGGGCCAGGGTGAAGACATCACATTCAGAGGATTTGGAGGCACATGCACCTTATCCGCATAAATCTGGCATTTATGGCATTTCCTGGCATAAGCACAACAGTCTGCATCCATTGTGATCCAGTAGTAGCCTGATCTTAGCAACTTTTTAGCCATTGCATGCCCTCCAACATGGGTACCAAAGGATCCTTCGTGCACTTCGTGCATTAGCAAGTCTGCTTCCGTTTTATCAACGCATCTGAGGAGTACCATATCAAAGTTTCTCTTGTACAGGGAACCGTCAGTATTCAGGAAGAAACTACCAGCTAGCCTTCTTAAAGTCTTCTTATCATTGGAAGATGCCCCAGGTGGGTATGTTTGATCCTCCAAGAAGCACTTAATGTCATGGAACCAAGGCTTATCATCTTTAACAACATCTGCTACCAATACATATGCTGGTCTGTCAAGCCTGGATACTGCAATTTGAGGTACAAAGTGGGCAACTTGAACTTTGATCATGGATGAAATGGTGGCCAGAGCATCTGCAAATTGATTCTCGTCCCGAGGGATATACTCAAGCTTGACTGTTGTGAAGAAAGTCAATAACCTCCTTGTATAATCCCTGTAAGGTATCAGATGTTCTTGGTGTGTATACCATTTGCCGTTGGTTTGATTAATTACCAGAGCTGAATCTCCGAACACGGTCAAAGTTTTGATCTTGAGGTCAATGGCTTCCTCAAGACCCATAATGCAAGCTTCGTATTCAGCTTCGTTGTTAGTGCAGTTAAAGGTGAGCTTTGCCGAGAAAGGCATGTGAACTCCCTTAGGTGTAATGAGTACTGCACCAACACCACGACCATTCATATTAACATCCCCGTCAAACATCATAGTCCATTCTTCTTCCGGGTCAGGCCCTTCAGTGTGAATAGGCTCCTCATGATCTTTTGCTTTTATGAACATGATGTCTTCATCAGGGAAGTCAAATCTCATAGGCTGGTAATCATCAATGGGTTGCTCAGCAAGATAATCAGACAATACACTGCCTTTGATGGCCTTTTAAGATGTGTACTGAATGTCATATTCTGTGAGGATCATTTGCCATCTTGCAACCCGTCCGGTAAGTGCTGGCTTCTCAAATATGTACTTAACTGGGTCCATCTTTGAAATCAATAAAGTGGTGTGGGTCAACATATACTGCCTTAGTCGGCGAGCAGCCCACGCTAAAGCACAACAAGTTTTCTCGAGCAGTGAATAATGTTGTTCACAGTCGGTAAACTTTTTGCTTAGGTAGTATATTGCATACTCTTTTCGACCAGACTCGTCATGCTGGCCCAGCACACACCCCATTGACTCTTCTAATACTGTCAAGTACATGATTAGAGGTCCTCCTTCAACTGGAGGCATAAGGACTGGAGGCTCCTGTAAGTATTCCTTGATTTTGTCAAAAGCCCTCTGGCAGTCTTCGTTCCACCTGACCGTTTGTTCTTTTCTTAACAGCTTGAACAATGGTTCACAGGTTGCCGTAAGGTGAGATATGAACCGTGAAATGTAGTTCAATCTACCTAAGAAACCTCGAACTTCCTTTTCAGACTTCGGTGCAGGCATTTCTTGAATGGCTTTGACTTTGTCAGGGTCAACTTCAATTCCTTTTTCACTTACAATAAATCCCAGCAGCTTACCAGACCGTACCCCGAATGTGCATTTGTTGGGGTTTAACTTCAGTTGGTACTTCCTCAGACGCTTGAATAACTTCAACAGATTTACCAGGTGGTCTTCTTCTGTGAGGTACTTGGCAATCATGTCATCCACATAACATTCAATTTCTTTGTGGATCATGTCATGGAATAATGTTACCATAGCCCGTTGATAAGTCGCACCAGCATTTTTCAGTCCGAATGGCATTACCTTGTAACAGAACGTGCCCCAGGGTGTGATGAAAGTTGTCTTCTCCATGTCTTCAGGTGACATCTTGATCTGATTGTATCCTGAAAATCCGTCCATGAAGGAGAATACCGAGAACTGAGCCGTATTATCAACCAATACATCAATGTGAGGTAAAGGGAAATTATCTTTCGGACTGGCTCTGTTCAGGTCCCGGTAGTCCACACACATCCTCACCTTGCCATATTTCTTTGGCATAGGTACAATATTAGCAACCCACGGCGGATAGCTAGTCACAGCAAGGAAACCGGCGTCCCACTGCTTTTGCACCTCTTCTTTAATCTTCATTGCCATATCTGGGCGAGTACGGCGCAGTTTCTGTTTTACTGGTGGGCAGTCTTCTCTTAAAGGCAGCTTGTGCATGACAATATCGGTGTCCAACCCTAGCATATCCTGATAAGACCAAGCAAAGACATCCACATATTCACGAATCAAGTCAATCAATTGTCCCTTTACTGAATCTTGTAGGCAAGCCCCGATCTTGACTTCTTTCACATCTTCTTCTGTACCAAGATTAACCGTTTCGACCTCCTCCTGGTGAGGAGTGATATCCTTCTCCTCTTGCCTTAACAACCTGGCTAGCTCTTCAGGAAGCTCATAATCTTCTTCAACCCCTTCATCAGCTTGATTGATTGGATTGTCAAAGTCATACGAAGTCATAGTTGTGCTGTTGTCGGTGCAGTCTGAAAGGCACTCTCTGCAAGGGTTTAGATTGTTCATTTTAGTGATTGATTTTAATCTTGTTTAGAAAAGTGAAATAAAGTTGTCATTTTGGAAAACATTGCCATTTTATTTTTGTACAAAAAGAAAAATGAAAAACAGTGAGCGGAAAAGAAAAGACTTATTTGCAAAAGATGTCCGATATTCATTGATTGATCTGTTTGCACAAAATTACAAGATGGCCCGATTACAAAATGAGTATTGTCATCTTGGGCAAGATGCAAGACTTGATGCATGCTTAAAATACAGGAAATAATAATTACTCTGCAGGAGTAACCCTTATAATTTCCTGGGAAGACCAGTTTGAGATATGGCTCCCCGGGGTCCTTGGACGTATCCAGCTCTCCAGGTTGCGCTCATCTTCCGACTCATCTTCCAAGTTGTTCACTGCATCTGGGGTGAGCATCCCCCCGCTGACAAAGTTGGGCTTCTTAGCAACCTTTGATTGATCTTGTTGAGTTGGATTGTAACCCAACCCAAATCTGTCCTCCTTCTTCTCCACAGGTAGCAGCTTTCCCCAGCCTTGGGCAGTACCCTCTTCAACAACCTTCCTGGCTTGCTGATAAGATGTCATGGAGGTTCCCAGTACAGCAGATGCTTCATTTATGTTCAGGGCCTCAAACCCCTGGCTCATGGTTTCATGGATTTCTCCATCCATTTCAATGTACTTGTATGTAGCCAGATGGCTAACAAAGATGTCCTCTTCACCACAGATGGTGATGATCTGGCCTTCCCACTCGAATTTCAGCTTCTGGTGAAGGGTAGACGTAACAGCGCCAGCGGCATGGATCCAAGGTCTACCCAACAAACAGTTGTAGGCCGGCTGAATGTCCATCACATAGAAGGTAATTTTGAAGGTCTGCGGGCCAATCATCACAGGCAGATCAATCTCCCCTAGCACTGATCTTTTAGAGCCATCAAATGCTCTTACCACCAAATTACTCGGACGCAGTGCCAAGCCATCATATTCCAGCTTCACTAAGGCTTTCTTTGGTAGAACATTGAGTGAAGACCCAGTGTCCACCAGTACATGAGATAGAACAGCACCCTTGCATTCTAGAGTGAGGTGTAAAGCCTTGTTGTGGTTACGTCCCTCAGGTTTTAAGTCAGCATTGGTAAAGCCCAGTCCATGACTGGTGTTGACATTCGCCACCACAGTTTCTAGCTTATTAACAGTGATCTCCTCCGGCACGTATGCTGCGTGTAAGACTTTCAGTAATGCATTCCTGTGAGCTTCAGAACACATTAGCAAGGATAATATGGAGATCTTTGAGGGAGTTTGGTGAAGCTGATCCACCACCTTGTAATCACTTCTTTTTATAATCCTCATGAACTCATCTACATCTTGCTCAAAAGATGTCTTCTGAGTTTCTTTGGTAATTGGTTCTTCAGGTACCACACTTTTCCCTTTTGCCTTTGCAGCAGCTTCTGCTTCGGCGTTAGGTCTTTGTAATTGCGAGGCAAAAAGGCGTCCGCTTCTGGTGAAGCCTCCGCCTCCCCCAACACTATCAATCTGTGGAGAAGAAGTTGAAGAGTCCAAGGTGATTTTCTCCCCGTTGCAGTAGAGGTCAGAGCCATAATGCCAAGGTATGGCGTTACTGCTTTCATATGGAACGGGTCCAGGCACCGTGATGGTAACTGGACTGACTGCAGCAGAGGAAGGTACTGAAATGGTGTGCGGATCGCAGTAAATGGTGACCGGTGATCTGGCAGGAGGTGCCACTGCTTGTTGTTGAAAGTTGTTGTTTGGAGGAACAAATGACGGATCATAGTAGATGGTGACTGCTGAGATATCTTCAGCAATTTCTGTTGGCGTTGTAGAAGATTCTGCTGAATAAATGGGTGCTGATGTTGTAGAAGGAATGGTTGACGACATTTGATTTGTTGAAGTGATGGATGGAGCCATTGTCGATGATATTGATGAATTGGTCGGAATGATTGTTGTTGCAGTAGAAGGGTCAGGAATTGTTGTCAAAGGGATTACTGGATTTGTAGGCGCTGATGTCGTGATCTGGAGTATACCACTTTTGATAAGACTATCTATACCGCTTCTCAAATTATCACACCCGTTGACCTAAATGTTACAATAACCACAACCGAGCTCACACCCGGGGAACATCTGGCATTCTAGAAGCTGAGCTTTAATTTCGACCAGAGGCGTCCGAATCTGGCCAACACTGGTTATCAAGAAAGATGGCTTGTCTTCCTCAATGGCATTAATTCTTGGCCCTCCATGATTGGGCATGGGATTCTTGTTGACATTTGGCGGGGGTGCAAAGTTGAGGGCTTTAGAATCTACCAGATCTTGTACTTTCATTTGTAAAGCCCTGCATTTCTCAGTATTGTGGCCAGGTGCATTGGAGTGGAAAGCACATCTGGCGTTGACATCGTAATTTCTTGGAAGATTGGAAGGATCTGGAGGTGGCAATGTCCTTAACTCAACCAAGTTAAGCTTCAGGAGTTGTGGCATCAAGGCAGCATAAGGCATAGGAATAGGGTCAATCACCCTATTTGCCTGTGATGGTCTTTGCTGAAAGGGTCTTTGCTGTTGATTGATGTTGTTGTTGTTGTAGGCTCTCTGTGGCGGATACTGAACTTGTTGTTGATAATGTGGTTGTTGTGGTTGTTGATATGCTGGTTGCTGAGGAATCGGAGCTGGAATAGTGACAGCCGCTACTGATCTGTGGACATACTGAGGTCTGCCCCTGCCGGCATGAATGGAATTTGCCTCACCGGTTCTTCTAGGTCCCACAAAAGGCTTCCTGGGATTACTTGACGAACTTGCACCATTATCAGACATCTTGCCCATCTTCAAAAGGCTCTCAATTCTTTCCCCAGCTATGACTACGTCAGCGAAGCTGGTGGAAGAAAAGGCAGCTAGCCTATCAATATATGTTCCTTGCAGAGTGTTCATAAACATGTCGGCCATTTCTCTTTCCGACATGGGTGGCTGGACAGCAGCAGCAAGCTGTCTCCACCTCTGGGCATATTCCCTGAAGCTTTCTCTGGAGGATTGAGACATTCCCATTAGAAGGGTCCTATTAGGAGCCATGTCCAGATTGTATTGGTACTGCTTGATGAAAGCTTCAGCTAGATCCTTCCAGCATCTGACAGTGGCCCTGGTTAAGTGAGAGTACCACTCCCTTGAAGCCCCAGTCAAACTGTCTTCAAAGTAAAACATCCACAGTTTCTCATCCATAGTATATGTTTTAAGTCTTCCCAGGAAGGACTGCAAGTGAGTTCGTGGACAGGAAGTTCCATTGTACTTCTCGAAGCACGGAGGTTTAAACTTATGGGGAATCCTTACCCCATCCACTAACCCCATATCCATGACATCAAAACCTAGGGAATTTTGAGACTCCAGAGATCTCAACTTCTCAGCAATTTCATCAAACCTCCTATCATAAACTTCATCCCCAGCTTCCATCACAGTAAACTGCTCTTCTTGGGGGTCTTCTTGTAAGATCCTTCCTCCAGTAGTATTTCCTTGCACATTACCCGGGATGTTGACTTCCGGATGTAGATGAGGCCCATATACTGGTGGATTAACATGAGGCTGACCCCTCTCATTGTTACTTGTCCCTCCAATTCCCAGATGGGGCTCTTCTGGAGTTTGTCTCTCTACCAATGCCCTCAACCTTTCTTGACTTTGGGCCAAGCCATTCATTACTTCCATGAATTGGGTCATTTGGTTTCTCATTTCCAGCCTCTCGTTAGCCATCTGATTTCTGACCTCTGTCAGATCTTGTTGTACTTGATCCATTTGGATACCAGGAAGGTTGCTGCGGGTAGGATACCGGTGCAGACGGTTGAGAGGGAACACCCGACGGCGAGCAATAATTCCTGAACCACAACAGAGTTAGAAACAAACAAAACAAAAACCTACAAAACAAAACAAAAGTTAGCATGCAATGCAGTATGCTTATTTATTTTCCAAGGTATCCGACTTGGCTCTTGGTTTTGACCTTTCCAGACCCTGAGGAAGATGTTTTGATGTTGCTTGAGAAAAAGAAAACTCAGTGAAACAAACTGACAAATACATTACAAATGATGAATAATACATAGTCTGTTTTTACAATATACGCCCCTGAGGGTTTAAAATACAACATAAAAGAAAAGTACATGAAATGGAAATAACAACAAGCAAAGTAGTCAAACATCTAAGCCAAACTCATCCTCCCTAACCTCCTTCAAAAGTGCTTCAGTTACAGGACCAGCCGGATGCTCTGTAATGTTCCTGATAAGGAGGTTTCTGGTGGCAATAGCAGTGGTCAGCTTCTTGTGTCTGTCTTGGTCCTTTGACCTCTTCACACCAGCCCTAAGCTTCAATTCTGAAATCTCCTTCTGGGCTGCCTGCAAAGCTTCCTGTTGCTTCTTTTCATTGGCCTCCAACTGCTCAATCCTGGCTTGAGTTCTCTTATCTTCCTGAGTGCGAGCTTCAGTGATCCTGACCCACCTAGCTTGACTTTCTTCTAGATAGAGATCAGTCCTAGCCTTCTGAAACTGGGCCTCTTTACATGCATTCTTCAATATTTGCTCTCCAGCTCTTGATTTCTTGATGTAGTCTTCTGCTTTCTCAATCTTGGCCAGATGCTCTACTTTAAGCTTTTCCAACCTTTCAATGTCTAGACGACCATCACTCCTCTCCCAGAGGGTCTTCTTCAGAGCTTGAGACAGATTCTCATTCCTTTCCTTCAGCTTCTCAAATTCTTCCAGGATGATAGTGACTGGAGGTGGCACTGTGGAAGGTCCAGGTGTATCCTCAATGGTGAAAGGCATCCCAGAAATCTGAGCCCTAGTATGAGACCACTCATAATACTGAGCTGAAGCCACATTGTTGCATCTCCCAAGAATGGCCATCCCTTTGGTCTGGATGTTGTCCCAAGCCCAAGATGCTTGTCTGACAACAGCTAGATTAGGCTTTATCTCACAATACAGGGTTTCAGCCAAGTCCTGCATTCTAGGAGCATGAACTAAAGCATAGCCCAATTGTCTCTTGAATAGCAAAGGATTGTAGTTGATGCAACCCTTCACCCCCACTAGAGGCACATTAGGGTACTGCCCATAACTAGTAATTATGTCTCTGCCCTTGGTGCTCTGGGTGCACCATCTGATGTCATCTGAAGTCAAAGCAATAAGTCTCTTAGCCCAATTCTTCTGTTGGTGTGGATTCAGGAAGGCATCAGTCTTGGGTAAGTGTTTAAGCAGCCAAGTGTGGAATAAAGGAGCACAGCATCTCACCAACTTTCCTCTTTGCTTCTCATTCCTTTGGTGAACAGAATAATAGAAATCCCCCAATAATGTGGGTACTGGGTTCCTCAGAAGGAAGAGATGAATGGCATTCTTGCTGATAAACTTGGGCTCATCTGCAAATAGTATAACCCCATATATGCTGAGGGCTAACAATGCACAAACTGCCTTCCATTCCCCCAAAGAGGCCTTCAGGATGGCCTGAGAAGTCAGAAAGTCTAGGTGCAAACCAGGGATTCCAGCCTTTGTTGTCATGTTCTGCTCAATCAATACAGACTCTAAATACAGTGCTTTTGCCACTTCTCCATTGCTGGGAGAAGTCATCTCAGGGTTGAAGGGGATATCACCCTCGACAGGTACTCCAATCAATGATGAGAACTCCTCCAGCAAAGGTCCCAGCTGAAAGTTCTGGAAAGTGAAGCATCTCAAAGGAGGGTCATAAAACTGTAGGCAAGTGTGGATCAAACTCCTCTGAGAAGGGTCTAAGTCCATAACCATATCAAGGATGCCTCCATAATGCTCTCTGAATAATGGGATGTGGTCTGGAGTGATAAGTGCCTGGACCTGCCTGATGCCAACCAGTACAGGCTCAAAGAAATGGTATGAAATGTTGCTCTTCTTAGGTGCCATGACTGCTGATGAAGAACTGAAATCAGATGCTGATGATGAAGGCTGATACTGGAGATGAGCCACTGATAGGATGATGATGATGGAGGTAGCTGAAGCAGGCAATTGATGAAGGTAGCTGAAACAGATAGCTGATGAACAAGGGTCTATGCAGATGAAGGGGTCAAAACCAAGCCAGATGTAATATGGATACCCTGAAAAACAAATAAACAAATGTCAAATGATGCAATGATGATGTATGCAAATGATATGAAAGGGTTTGTGATAAAGCTGGATCTGATCAACTGCCTTGATATAAAGGTCCATGTATGTTTAAGAAGTCCAGATGGAGGTTCAGGAGTCCAGTAACCAAGGTGGGGGACTCAAATAAAGAGACACATGTCCAGGGTTAAATCACAAGAACTGTCCAAAGTGAAGCATTCTTAAACACAATAAGTAACAGGGTATGATGTGGCCAATGGTACCTGCAAACCTGTAAACAGCCCATCCCCCTCACAGGTAGTGTTCTAAAACAAGGATCCTCAGACTTGGATCAGTTATGAGAAGTGTAAACACTTCTAACCCGGAGGTACAGTGTTTACAATAACCATAAAAGATCCTCCTCTAATTCACCTCAGTTTCTGAAGGTCATAATAAAGGTCATCCAGACTTAGCAGGCTTCCCAGATAGCCCTAGCACTACAGGAAATCTGTAGCACAGAGTTCTCAAGAAGAAACCCACATCTGAACCGTGTTTCATATTCCCGCACCAGACCGAAATGGAATGGGAAAGAACATGAACCACTCTAGCCTAGGTGTCACTCAGGTCCCAGGTATAGGACCTTAAACTCTCAGTAAAACCCCACCCACCAAGACAAAAACCAGATCCAGCCAGATAACAGCATGACAGTATGATGTATGAAAAAGTAAAGAAAGCAATAAATAACTGTACATAAAGCAGTAAATAAAGCAACTATATAAACACAATTAGCACATAACACCCCAGTAAACACAAATCAAACAAGCGCTAGGAGGAACCCACAAAAAGAACCAGAAGCCCTGGTTACAGTATAAGGGTCCCCAGCAGAGTCGCCAAGCTGTCGCTCCCACCAAATGACACCTCAGGTCAGAAGGGGTACAGACGCGAACGGTCGGCAAAAAGAGAGAAGGAAATGAATAGAGTCGCCAGCTAGGCATTTTTATCCCGAAGGAAAGGTAATGCTGCATAAACCTGGAAAGATATGGATAAGACGGTTGCGAATCAGAGAAACTGAGAAAGGGGGTTGGTTACAAGCTGGGAAGGTATTAGCACCCAGATTGTCCGCCGTACTCGACGGGATCCACGCTTGAAAGATTTGTGTTTAAAAGGGGTAGTGTCAGTGAAATTTGTGTATCAAAGCTGGAAAGAATGCAAGTGTCAGTGTAACAGAAATGTGAGGTGTATAAGAGAAGTGTCAGTGTAAGAACAAGAATGGAATGCTCAAGACTATGAGGCTTAAAGAATAATGCTGGAAGAGGGGGAATATACAGAGACTTTTGTTCGATAACTGTTAAGTTATGCCTACGTATCCTCTCGTGCAATGAGGAAGTCAGAACACCGTAGTTCGACCCAAAGAGACTGAAAGATAAATTGACTATGAACTGCTTGCTTGTCTATGCTCAAGTGTATGACCTGTCTGGCTCAGGTGCAAACTGTCTTGCATTAGACGGAAGAAGCAAGTTCTCGTTTGTGAGTGAAGATGATGAGAAAAGAATCCCGGAGGAGACGATTATTGTTTTTTTTTTGTTTTCAATCTTTTATTGCTTTTTTTTGTGTTTGTCATAAGTTAATGAGCTTAAGCCTAAACCAAGGGTTAGTAAACTCATCACATCCTCCCTCTGATTAGGGGTAATGAAAATACCTTAAGTGTGAAGTCAGTATCTCACACTTAATCACCATGGTGTAGGATTAAGATCATTAACCTACTTGTGATTATTTTAGATGTTTTTTGTTGTTTTTGTTTAGTGTTGAGTAATGAGATTAAGCCATAATCAGGGATTAAATAGACTCATTACACCATCCTAATAGAAGGATAATAGATGAGAATATTTAAGCTGAGGAAGACTCCTCAACTTAATCCATGATTAGGGATTAACCTCATGACAAAACAAAGCCTTTATTAAATGGATTTTAATTAATGATAAGATGAAGAAGTGAATTTTATGGTTTGTAAGACAACTTGAGGGGGACTTGTCCATTAACACTAGGGTTAGTCCTTCTTAACCAATTAAGGAAGAATTAGAACCCTAATGCAAGGCCCAAGTTACAAGCTTGATGTCTTGCTGATTATTAAGTGAATTGATTAAAGGATTTAAACACATTAAGGGTTTAACACTTAGGATTAAAGTTATACACTCCATCCTAATAGAAGGATGCAGGCATAAGCTTAATCACAAAGTCTTAAAACCTTTAGGGTTTAGTCCCTGATTATGAGGTGAGAAGAGGAGACTCAAGGATGACACAAAGGTAAAAGCTAAGTGGGGAACTAATCAAACCCTAATTATTATCATACTTGGAGGTCCTAGGGTTTATGAGGCTCAAGAGAGAAAGATCTTCAAAGAAACCACCAGGAAGGAAGCAGATGAAAAGAGCAAAGAGAAGCAAAACAACTTGCTTCAAATCAAGAAGACAAGTTGCTTGAAGAAGGAAAGTAAGAGATGAAAAAGAATGAGCAAGCTCAATCCAATACACAAACAAAATTCAGCAAGGGAAGTATAAAAGAGATGAAAAAAGATTATGAGAAGTGAAGGCAAATTCACTTCTCAAACAACATACCACCTGAAATGTTAGCATAAGAAATGAAATGCAATGCAAATGAGATGCAATGTGATGATGCAAACCAAAGTCAGAAGCAAATACATGATGATAATTATGCTAAGAGATGATGCAAACATGAGGCAAGGCAAGGGAGTGATCATACAAGCATATGGATGCAAGAGAAGCATGCTTTGAACCATGAACATACATGAAAAGTTATGGAATGCAATGGACATATAACATGGAAAATGAAAAATGAATTGATCAAACATGATCCTAATATGTCCTAAGATGTATTATGAATCAAATGGATGCACAAAATGTCATGGCAAGTCATGGTATGCAAGCAAATGGAAGATGGATGCAAAGGAAGGCACAAATTAGGGTTTATGATCAACCCACAAAGCAAAATTCAAAATCAGAAGCATATGACATGATAAAAAATTGAAAATTCAATCAAAGATACCCTAAACCTATACCAACTCACTGCCCAAAGGAGGGGACTCAACTCCTAACCTATTGAGAGCTATGAATTTCCTAAGATTGTTAGGGTTTTAAGGTACCTTGTCAAGAAAAATGCAAAACAAATTGAAAATGCAAGATCAAATCAAACCAATTTTATCCTTTAAACTACATGCCCTACAAGATGCAATGCAAAAAGAATCATGATCCAACTCTCAAAGGTTAGACAGAAATGAATTTTTGAAGTTTGAAACAAAATATTGCCTTGAAATGAAATTAAATCCAAAGAAAATTATCAAAAGGGATCAAGATCAAAAAAGAAATTTTCTTTGAGAGTTGGACAATGTTTCTAAATGTTTCTAAATGCTATGTGAATTTTTTTGTGATTTTTAAATACCTAAAAGTATTTTTAATTAATTAATTTTCATTAATTAATTAAAAATAAACTTTTAAATGATTTGAAAATAATTTTTAATGCAAAAAATAAAAATAAAAAATATTTTTGTGCTCTGAAAAATAATGAAAACCTTGACAAAAATTTTCATAATTTTTAAACATTTTTTGCTATTTTAATTAATTCGTGCAAAATAAATCAAAAGAAAATGAATTAAAAATGATTTTAATAAGAAAATGGGAAAGTCAGCCAATCTGATGGCTGAGATTCAAACTCACAGGGGCGGGAATTGACCTGGCGCGCTAATGGACGGCTCACATTCAAATTGGCCTAATTATGATTAAGCCCTAATCCAAAACCCTAATTACTTTCAGATGACCGGAACAGTGTTCCGGTCATCTTCTCCGGCATGCCAAAATCTCAATCTCTCTCAATACGCATCAAAACCTCACAAAACTCTCCAGAATCAACCTATGAACATCACTAAGCATAAACCCTAAGTCAAACAACATTTATTTTTCGTGAATCAAAGGAATCAAGCAAAAACATTTTTACGGGCAAACTTTCAGATCATCATAACATGCTTGTTTCTGGCTCATTTTCAGAAATAAATAGATCCCCATGATCAGGGCAACATGTAGAACAACATTCTAACAAGAAAACAAGGTTCTGGAAAATTTGTTCATCATGTTACCTGAGGTTGAGCTTTCAATCCAGGAGCTTTTTGGCTGCTTCTTTGGCTCAAACAAGTCCCAATGATCCTCCTTAGAAGCTTTTGACACTTAGCTGGAGTTTATATAGCCTCTAGAGAGAGTTGGCAGAAACTCAGGACAAGGGAGTGTGAAAATCGTATTTGTGATGTGGGAGGTTTCAGGCCAAAACAATGGTTGGGAAATGATCAGAGGACCATGGTGAGTGATTTTGTAAAGTTTGTTTTGATGTTTGATGCTTGTGTGATCAGATTCGAAGGAAAGTGCATAAGAGGTGAGTTTCTTGAACTATGGCTTATGAGAGGCTTCAGGCTTGTGTGTGTTATGAAAATGAATCCTTGGAGTGTGTTTGTAAGGTCTGGATTGGGCAGAGAGTTGTTGTGGACTGTTGTGATTGGTATGGGTGTTTTTGCCAAAAAGTCAAAAGTGTTGTACTTGAGGTATGGGCAAGGGTGTAGCTAGCTCATTAGCCTTTCCTAGCTCAGCTGAGATTAAGGATGTCCATGGAATTGGGATTGAGGCAAATCAGCAAGTTGAGTGAAGTTTATGTAGTGTTTTGCAAATTTGTGAACTTTTGGCCCTTTTGGAATTTCTTGATCTACAAGTCATGAAAATGGCCAAACCTTTGATGCAATCTGACTTTTAGGCAATGATTTATGTTTGTGTAAAGTTTAGAAGTCACTTTGAGGTCTCAATTTGTCTTGGCAAGTGATTTTGCAACTTTGCCTCTTTGGTAGAAAACTTCAAATTATGTGATTTTTCCCAACTTTGACAAGCCATAACTTTTGATCCAAAATGAATTAGAATGAGTTCTAGTACTTTTTGAAAAGGGAATGATCCATTCTACAACTTTCATGACCAAAGTTTTCCCATTTGAAGCATTTTTGAATCAAAAAGAAAGGGTTGAAAAAGTTTCCCAAAATGGCAAGTTTCCATTACAAGTCATTTTCCCAAAAAGGCAACTTTGCAAATGGCTTGAAATTTTTCAATTTTGTGAACTTATAACATCTTCTATGATCAAATAAAGATCATACACATTCAAAATGATGAAGAACACCCTTTGGTTGGGTCATTGGGGGCCTCAGATGCCCTGATTTTACACTGACTTGCTCAAGAAGTCAACTATTGATCAGATGACTTCCCCATGGAATTTCTTCATGAAAATTGATATGCATGGTCCCTATACCATATAGAGACCAATAGAAACAAGAATGAACAAAAATTTTGGAGTTATGGCCTCTGAAACCAAAACCCTAATTCTAGGTCATCTGTGCAGTTAAGCCTGGCTCTTCTTCCATGCCTTTCTCAGTTCTTGTGATCCTTTGACTTTATTGACTTTGAGAGGATGTAATATGATACTTGAACACACATGGACCCCTTTGAAATGATTTAAGACCTTTGGAGTGGCTCAAATGGCTCTTGGATTGCTCAGATCACAAACCCTAGATGCAGATGACTTTGAACCAATGCAGTGAATCAAAAATGAAATATGAGATGCTATGATTAAACTTATGCATATGAAAAGAACCACAAGCCATGGTGAAATGAGTGAGGGCAAATTTGGGGTGTTTACAACATCATATATATTTTGCAAAGAAAGGTTGACGCTAGGGAGCGCCTGGTGTTGAAGATCCCCCTTGAGTGGAGGCTAGATCATTTCAATCTATCGACCAATCATTATATGGTAAAGCCCGAGCATCTGGGGACCGATGATAGTTTGGCCTAAAAAAAGCTGGTGGCTTATGCCCTGAGTTTCAACCCTGCAACGTGCGTAGATCGAATAGATAATCTGTTACTGGGTAACGATGAGTTGCCTGTCTTAAAGCCCTAGCTAATTAACACTAGGGTCGTGCTCAAGTGTAAGTCAGATGAAGAGGCTTTTCGACTTTTAGGTAGCTTATTCTCGACTCTCTCTTGCTTTTTATTTTTAACTTGCCTTGCGGACTTGTTCATTTTGCAGGTGACATGCCCAGACTCAGGGAACGAGCGCGTGGCCGGTGGTTCTGGGACTTCCAGTCCTACTCCACACTCTCCACCCCAGACAACTATGTCAAACAGTCTCATTCTGCTGGGCGATTCGCCTTGCCACAAACATCCATGTTCTAAGGGTCCTCCAGGTCGATCAACTGTTGCGCGCGGAGGTCTGTCTGAGAACTAAGGGGTCTACCTTCTTCCTCCCTGCTACCTAGAGCGTGAAGCTTTCAGCTCAGAAGGTTCCGTCAGAGTGGTGCCTGCAGATGCTAAAGCTATACTCAACCAGGAGACGACGAGCAGGCGTACCAGTCTGTCTCAGGACGTTGCTGCAGTGATCAGGGTCATGGAGATGACCTTGGTCCTGTCCGACAATGTCTGCTCGTTGTTTGAGTTAAAGGTCGTGGAAGAGGCGCTTCGAGCTTCCAGGACTGAAAAGGACCAGCTCGCTCTCCCAGGACTTGTCCAATTACAAAAAAGAGTACAAACTCCAGGAAGGGATGAAGTCTGAGCTAGACGAGGTGAAGCGCGAGCAAGAGACCTTGGTCGAGGAAAACAGGAAGTTGAAGGAGCGAGAGGTCAAGTTTGTTGAAGCTTTCACGGAGAATGGGCGTTTCCGCTCGAGGCTCGAGGTACTCGAGGGGCTGGCCCTCCCAGTTGAAGGTGAAAGCGAGGAGGAGCGGGCCTTGCGGAGCTGGGGTGACCTGATTGCCCGGATCGGGGAACTTGAGAGGGACGTCGTGGGGGTCTTCAAGGAAGGCTTTGACAATACCACCGACCAACTCAAAATCGTCAACCCTGGGCTCGTGACCGATGGAACGACCTTCAACTACGGAGTGGTTGATGGGGAAATCACCTGCCCTTCCGTTGGTTCGGGATATGAAGGAGAGGATGAGGACGCCAACAAATAGGTCTGCCCTGCACGACTTAGCTCTTTTTAGCTTGCGTTTCATTTTCTTTTGGCCTACGTGCCACTTTACTTTTGTTTTTATGGACTGCGTGCCACCTGTATTTTGGGTTTTGCCCTGTTTGTACTTTACCGGTCGGTTTTTGGCCTGGTTTATAATACAATGTTTATTTTGTTAAGTTTGTTTAATTTTTGATGACGTTATGTGAACTTGTTTTCTTGACTGTATAGACTCGTCGGTTTAGGGAACCAGCGAGGTGGTAGGTTTTACGTCCGCTACAAATCGAGACGAGGGCCTCGGTCGAGATCCTGATCCTGGGATTGTGCCTTCCCATCGTGAGTTGGATGCCCTACCGACATGGTACTGCGGCGCTGAAGTTCGTTTTGAAGTGTCCAACGTCGAGGGAGGTTGTGCCCGCCTTCCGAGGATGTCGACCTTCCTTTCGATAAATGACGAAATGCCATGGTCATACCTTCCATGTCTTCACGAGCTATTTAATTGTAATATTGCTTGAGTTTTTCAGTATTCCATGGTCGAGCAAGTTCTTCTCCTTGTAAATTCTCGAGGTAATAAGCCCCATTATCTGTTTTGTCCCGGACACAATATGGGCCTTCCTAGTTCGCGGCCAGCATGCCCTCACGCGGGCTCTTCTGGTTTCGTCGGTAGACGAGGCTATCCACTTGGAATTATCTTTTTATGACTTGTGCGTCGTGGCGTAGAGATACCTTTTGTTTTAGTGAAGCTTCCAGTAGGGCTGCCTCAGAACGAATTTCCTCGACGAGGTCTAACTCTATTCGCAAGGCTTCGTCGTTCAGCTCCTCATCGAGGGGCGCTTCTGTTTCTCTTGAGGATTCCCGTATTTCCACCAGGATGATTGCCTCCGTCCTGTAGGTTAGTCGGAATGGGGGTACCCCGGTTGTAGAGTGTGGGGTTGTGAGGTAGGCCCAGAGTATGATGTGTAGCTCCTCGACCCAGACTTTCTTAGCCTCACCCAATCTGCGTTTTAGCCCTCTTAAGATTACCCTATTGGCCGCCTCTGCTTGCCCGTTAGTTGGAGGATGCTCGACGGATGTAAAATGTTACTTCGTGCCTAGGTTGGCGACGAAATCTTGGAACCTCTTGTTTATGAATTGTGTCCCGTTATCGATGATGAGGACTTGGGGTATGCCGAAGCGGGCGAGGATATTTCTCTTGAAGAAACGAAGTATGTTCTGTGTTGCGATCTTGGCAAGGGCTTCAGCTTCGATCCTTTTTGTAAAATAGTCAACACAGACGATATGGTGTTTTTTTTGGCAAGAGTCGGTCACGAATGGACCGAGGATGTCCATTCCCCACCAGGTGAAAGACCACGGGGAAGAGAGTGTCTTCAGCTTGTTAGGAGGAGTCAGGCGCATGTCTGCGTGTCTTTTACACTTGACGTATCTTTTGACGTGCTCCTTTACGTTGTGTTGCATCGTCGACCAGTAATAGCCTGCTTGCAATGCTTTGCGTGCCAATCATCTTCCGCCGAGATGTTGAGTGTTAATTCCCCTGTGTATCTCTCCCAAGATGTCGGGGACCTTTTCCTCTTTGACACATTTAAGTAACGGGATGGAGAAACCTCGTCGGTAGAGTTTTCCTTCGAGGAGGACGCCAAAACATTCCCTTCTTTTAGTTGCAGAAGCCTATTTGGGATCAGCTGGCAGTTCGTCCTTCTTGAGGTAATTGTGGATGGGAGCCATACATCAATGGGTGTCGCCAATGGTGTTTACTTCGAGTGGAGGTAAGGGTTTCTCAATGTTATGTCGTAGGAGGATCTCCTAGATCATGGATTTGTTCCCTCCTTTCTTTCGCGTGCTCTCCAGTTTAGATAGGATGTCCGCTCGTGTATTGTGTTTGTGTGGAACGTGTTGGACCTCTAGGAGTCGAACTTCTCCAGTTTGTCCTTCATGAGAGCCAGGTACTCGATGAAATTGTCATTTTTTGCCTGATATTCTCCTCGTACCTGGGACGCCACGAGCTGAGAGTCAGGGGATATCATCACCTCTTTTGCCCCTATGTCTTCGGCCTGTCGGAATCCCGCCAGGAATGCTTCGTATTCGACTTGGTTGTTTGAAGTCGGGAAGGCCAATGTCAGTGATACTTCAATCAAGATGCCATCTTTATTCTCGAGGATTATACATGAGCCACTCTCAGTCGAGTTGGATGCGCTGTCGATGAAGATTGCCCATTTATGGGCACCGCTGGCCGGGGTTGGGCTATGTGTCATCTCGACGACGAAATCGGCCAACACCTGTGCCTTTAAAGCTTTCTTGCTTTCATACTAGATGTCGAATTCAGATAGTTCTAACGACCATTTTAGCATCATGTCGGCCATATCTGCTCGTCTAAGTAGATGTTTCACGGGTTGGTCTGTTCAGACCTTTATCGTATGGGCGAGGAAGTAATGTCGTAATCTTCTTGCTGCGTTTATCAGGGCTAGGGCGACCTTCTCAGTCTGCTGGTATCTGAGCTCGGGGCCTTGAAGGGCTTTGCTCGTGAAGTAGATAGGTTTCTTCCTGTCATCCGTTTCACGAATGAGGACAACACTGACCGCCTCAGTGGCTATGGACAGGTATAGGTACAAAGTTTCCTTTTCCAGCGGTCATGATAGCATTGGCGGTTCAGAGAGCGCCCTTTTTAGATGGAGCAACGCTTGTTCGCACTCTTCGGTCCATTCAAATGTGGCTTCTCTTAGTAGTAGTTTAAAGAAAGGAAGGGTGTGTTGCGCAAATTTGGCAACGAAACGGGATAAGGAGGCAAGCATGCCATTGAGGGATTGAATAAACTTCTTCGAGTTTGGGGTTGGGAATTCCGAAAATGCTCGACATTTGTCGAGGGTTAGCTTTGATCCCTTGTTTAGTGAGGTAGAAGCCGAGAAACTTCCCCGCCCGGACGCCGAAGGTACATTTTTCGGGGTTGAACCTCATTTTGTATTTCCTCGCCTGCTCGAAGACCTTTCGGGGATGTTGGGCATGGTCGAGCTCTTCATGTGATTTTTCGATCATGTCATCAATGTAGACCTCAAGCATGTCCCTGATTTCTCCTTGGAAGACTTTGTTCATCACGCAATGGTATGTGGTCCCGACGTTCTTCAGTCCGAAGGGCATAACATTGTAGTAATAGTTGTCTGTCGGGGTCATGAAGATCATGTGTCTCTTGTCTGTGTCTGACATGGGGATTTGATTATACCCACTATATGCGTCCATGAAGGACAATAGTTTAAAACCTGCAGAGTTTTCTACCAATTTATCTATGTTAGGCAAAGGAAAAACATCTTTGGTACATGCCCGATTAAGATCAGTATAATCAACGCACATTCGCCATTTTCCATTATTTTTCTTAACAATAACTACATTAGAGAGCCAGGTTGTGTACTGGTATTCAGAAATAAAATTTTCCTCTAGGAGGTCTTTTACAGCCTGCTCGACAGCCTTCGCTTTCTCAGGAGGCTGCTTGCGCCTACGTTGTGCTATGGGCCTAATGGCCGGGTCTAAAGTTAATTGATGACAAAAGACCTCTGGATCGAGCCCGAGCATCTCAGCAGCACTTCACGAGAACATTTATGTGTTTTCCTTGAGGCAAGTTACGATTTGTTCCCTTGTAGCTGGTGGTAGCCAGGTTCATATCTTCACAACTTTGTCGGGGTTGTCGCCCAGAGGAATGAACTCGAACTCTCCGTCGGGGATCGGGCGAACTGGGTGAGTGGGTGTCTGCCCGTTGATAGGGGCCTGTTCTTCAACGTCGTCTTCTCCGAGGCGGCTATCGAGCTCCACAGAGTTGACTCGCGAGGGAGGTGGATGCTCTTTGACTTTAGGCTTCTTGTTGTTCTTGGCAGTGTTGATGATGGTTTGTCCTTTTACCGCCGCATCGTAGCATCTTAGGACAGCCTCAATGTCACAGTGAATCATGACTACACGACCTAGCTTGGTGTGGTACTTCATTTTCAATTGGACGATAGACGGTACTGATGTCAATTAGGGGCAGGTTTTGTGGTGGCCCCGTTAAACCCTTGGAGATCAGACCCGACATATAGGGACAGGTTTGTTTTATCCAACTTTAGAGTCTTGAATAAGTGGGCGTACATAATGTCCACTGAGCTTCCTTGATCGACCAGGATTCGTCGAACGTCAAAGCGCGCCATTTTGGCCCTTATTAGTAAAGGGATGCTCGAATTAGGCGACCCGCCCAGAAGTTCCTCGAGGAAAAAGGATATAGGGTTGGACCTTCCCCGAGATTTTGTTAATGTTAACAATCGATCAGGCGCAGTTAACAGGAGCTCGTCGAACTTTCGTTTCACAGAAATGGCGGCGTTCTCATTGTTTACTCCTCCTCCAGAGATGACCAAGGCCGCGGAGAAATTCTCCCACAGAAAGTATGCAGTAAGTTTCCCTCCCATTTTGACATCGGGGAGGTGGAAATCTTCAAGTCGTGATATGCACATTGCCACTTGAAAAGGGGAACCGCAGATGGGGTGTCTTCCCGTGTTCTCTTTGTAGTCTGATCCTTGCCTCGGGGGGTATCGTTCCTCTTAGTATACTTCTTGAGGTGGCCTTCTTTAATCAGAATCTTAATCGCGTCTTTTAGGTGGACACAATCTTGGGTCACATGCCCATGGCTTCCGTGGAAGCGGCAGTACTTGGACTTGTTAGTGTGAGGCTTGGGTGTTGTAGGTTTGGGGAACCTTACCCTGCCATGCTTGAACTCAGAATTGATGCATTCTGCGAGGATGCCCTCTCGGGGAGCAGTCAGCAACGTATACTTAGAGAACCGCCCCGCAAGTCCTCTTCCTTCGCGGATCTCGCGCGGTTTTTTGTTTATTCGCTTATGCCCGGTGCGGCGGGGGCAGTGTAGTCTTCGTATTTGGAGTTTTTGGCATCGTCATAACCACGGTTGCTCCGGACACTATGATCGACCTGTTTTTTCTCGTACCTGATGTATGCTTCAGCTTTATGGAGAAGCTCGTCGAGGGTGCGAGGAGGTTCTATCCTGACTGCTCTGCTGATTTCACTTCCGGGGAGGAGCCTTTTTTCGAGGAGATACTTTTTCATTTAATCGGTTGTATCTACTTCGACGAACTCCTAGTTAAAGCACTTGATGTATGAGCATAATGTTTCGTTCTTCCCTTGTACGACGGCTTCAAGGGTTGCTTCAGTCTTGGGGTGGCGTCAGGAGGCTGTGAAGTGCCTTGTGAACGCCGACCTCATGCTCCTCCAGGAAGTGATAGATTCGGGAGCTAGGCTTTTGTACCACGCCATGGCCCATTTCCTAAGGGTTATCGAGAATACCCTGCACTTGACGTTCCTGCTAATGTTGTTGCGGTAGTCGATCATAGCGTTGATATTGTCGACATGGTCATCAGGGTCAGTCGTTCCGTCGTATGTCGCCAGATTCAGGGGTTTCTCCATGCCCGACGGGAGTGGTGCCTCCATGATAGCCCTGGAAAGGGGGCAACGGGGGTCTTCTTTATCACTCCTTAGATGGGAGTAATCCTCGTTTCTAGGACTCTGATCATGTAGAAGGGAAGTCTTAGGCTGACCGTTCCTCGTTCGGGGCGCCCCCTAGACTTATTCTTCTTTGGTTCTGGGGAATGCCGCCCTCGGCGATGAAGTTAACGCCCCCGCTTCTTTTTTGCCTCTGGTTGGCATTTCTCGGTTTGAGATCCACGTCCCTGTCGAGGAGGGCCAGTCTGACGCTCGGTCTCTAGTTCCATTATCCTCACCTGTCGTTGGGTGCGTGCACCATGGCTATCACGGTCGGGTCCCCTTCGACTGACACCAAGATGGGTTGAAAGGGAGCTACTGGCTGAGGTTGGGGAACACCATTGTCCTCAAGCTCAGATGACAGGGTGGAAGGTTGTCCGTCAGTGTCGCTCCCACCAAATGAGGCTAAGTCAAATGGGGTACAGACGCGAACGGTCGGCGAAAGGGAAAGGAATGAATAGAGTCGCCAACTAGGCATTTTTATCCCGAAGGAAAGGTAAGGTTGCATAAACCTAAGAAAGATATGGATAAGACGGTTGCGAACCAGAGAAACTGAGAAAGGGGGTTGGTTACAACCTGGGAAGGTATTAGCACCCAGATTGTCTGCTGTACTCGACGGGATCCACGCTTAAAAGATTTGTGTTTTAAAGGGGTAGTGTCAGTGCAATCTGTGTGTCAAAGCTGGAAAGAATGCAAGTGTCAGTGCTGGAAGAAAGTGAAGTGTATAAGAGAAGTGTCAGTGTAAGAACAGGAGTATGAAGCTCAAGATTATGAGGCTTAAAGAATAATGCTGGAAGAGGGGGGAATATACAGAGACTTTTGTTCGATAACAGTTAAGTTATGCCTACGTATCCTCTCGTGCGATGAGGAAGTCAGAACACCGTAGTTCGACTCAAAGAGACTGAAATGATAAAATTGACTGATGAACTGCTTACTTGTCTATGCTCAAGTGTATGACCTGTCTGGCTCAGGTGCAAACTGTCTTGCATTAGACGGAAGGAGCGAGTTCTCGTTTGTGAGTGAAGATGATGAGAAAAGAATCCCGGAGGAGAGGATTTTTGTTTGTTTTTGATGTTTTCAGTTTTTTATTGCTTTTTGAGTTTGTCGTAGGAAAATGAGCTTAAGCCTGAACCAATGGGTTAGTAAACTCATCACATCTTCCCTTTGATTAGGGGTAATGAGAATACCTTAAGTATGAAGTAAACACCTCACACTTAATAACCATGATATAGGATTAAGATCATTAACCTACTTGTAATTATTTAGATGTTTTCAGAGTTTTTGTTTAGTGTTAAGTAATGAGTTTAAGCCATAATCAGGGATTTAATGGACTCATTACACCATCCTAATAGAAGGATAATAGATGAGAACATTTAAGCTAAGAAAGGCTCTTCAACTTAATCCATGATTAGGGATTAATCTCATGACAAAACAAAGCCTTTATTAAATGGATTTTAGCTAATGATAAGATTAAGAAGTGAGTTTTATGGTTGGTAAGACAACTTGAGGGGGACTTGTCCATTAACACTAGGGTTAGTCCTTCTTAACCAATTAAGGAAGAATTAGAACCCTAATGCAAGGCCCAAGTTACAAGCCTGATGTCTGAGTGATTATTAAGTGAATTTATTAAAGGATTTAAACACATTAAGGGTTTAACACTTAGGATTGAAGTTATACACTCCATCCTAATAGAAGGATACAGGCATAACCCTAATCACAAAGTCTTAAAACCTTCAAGGTTTAGTCCTTGATTATGAGGTGAGAAGGAAAAACTCAAAGATGACACAAAGGAAAAAACTAATGGGGGACTAATCAAACCCTAATTGTGATCATGCTTGGTTGTCCCTAGGGTTTGTGAGGCTTAAGAGGGAAAGAATCTTCAAAGGGCCACCAAGGAAAGGAGCAGATGAAAGGAGGAGGAAGCAGAGAGAAGCAAGACAACTTGCTTCACTTAAGAAGACAAGTTGCATGAAGGAAGAAAGTGGGAGAGAGCATGAATGAGCAAGCTCACTCTAATACAAAGATAAAATGCAGCAATGATGCATAAGAGAGATGAAGAGAGATTGTGAGAAGTGAAGACAAATCCACTTCTCAAAACAACTTACCACCTGAAAAGTTAGCAAAAGGAAATGAAATGCAATGAGAATGAGGTGAAATGCAATGATGCAAACCAAAGTCAGAAGCATACACATGATGTTGATAATGCTAAGAGATGATGCAACCACATGACAAGTGATGAGAATGATCATACAAGGATGAGGGTGCAAATGAAGCATGCTTTGAACCATGAAAGTTCATGAAAGTTTATGAAATGCAATGAAAATATGACATGTCAAATGAATGATGCAATGATAAAAAATGATTCTAATATGTCCTAAGATGTCTTATGAATCATGTGGATGCACAAAATGTCATGGCAAGCTCTTAAATGCAAGCAAATGAAAGATGGATGCAAAGGAAGGCAAAAATTAGGGTTTACACACAATATGCATCAACAAATTCAAAACCAGAAGCAAATGTCATGATAAAAAATTGAAAATGGGATCAAAGGAACCCTAACCCTACACAATTTTACTTCCCAAAGGAGGGAACCTAACTCTTAACCTAATGGGAGTTATGATTTTTCTAAGTCAACTAGGGTTTCAAGGCACCTCACAATGAAAAATTAAAAACAAATTGAAAATGGAAGATAAATTCAAACCAATTTTAACCTATAAACTACATGCTATGAAGGATGCAATGCAAGAAGAACCATCATCAAACTCTTAATGGTTAGGCAGAATGGATTTTTTTAAGTTTGAACAAAAATATTGCCTTTAAATGAATTTAATTCCAATGAAAATTATCAAAGTAGGTCAAGAACCAAAAAGAAATTTGTTTTGAGAGTTTGATAATGTTTCTAAATGTTTTAAAATGCAATGTGAATTTTTTTGTGATTTTTAAATACCTAAATGCATTTTTAATTAATTAATTTCCATTAACTAATTAAAAATAAACATTTAAATGATTTAAAAATAATTTTTAATGTAAAAAATAAAAATAAAAATATTTTTGGGTTCTGAAAATTAATGAAATGTTTGACAAAAATTTTCAGAATTTTTTAATATTTTTTGCTATTTTTAATAATTCGTGTGAGTTAAATGAAAAGAAAATTAAATAAAATTAAATAAAATGAAAAGTATGCAAATCCTGAGGCTCACATTCAAACTTGGAGATGGAGGGAAGACTGCGCGCGTTATCCAACGACCTAGGTTCAAACTGACATTTTTAAACTAAACCTAATTAATTAACTTTAATTAACCACAATTAGGGCTAAATGAAGTCATCCTGACCCTCTAACACGCGCGGGAAGCCCAGATCCAACGCCCCACGTTTAAACCCAGCTAACCCTAATTATCAAACCCTAATGACTTTCAGGTCACCGGAGAAGAGCTCCGGTCGTCTTCTCCGGTGACACCCTCCCTGAGAAATCTCAATCCCACTCCCCAGGTCATTTTAAGAGCTGTAAAGCTCCAGATCAAACCTCTCAACCTCCCTAAACATGAATCCACCCTCAAAATCCATTTCTTTTCACTCAAAACCTAGATTCGAATCAAAAACCTAAAAATGACCAAACTTTCAGAGATGCATTACATGCTCAATAGTCAATCATTTTCAAAAATAAAAAGTGCAAAGCATTCAGGGGAACATGTAGATCATTTCAATAACTTAAAACAAGGTTTCTGGAAAAAATGATTTTGCGAAGCTACCTGAAGTGAAGCTTTCAGTTTGGAGCTTTCAGACTGCCTCCCTGCTTCAAAGTTCCTCTAATGGTCTCCCTGAAGATGCTTTGAGGCTTAGTTGGAGTGTATGGTGGCTGGTTTGTGAGATTGATGGAGTTCTGTCCAAGGAAGTGGAAAATCGTATTTCTGTTCCAAGGACATTCAAGGCCAGATGAAGGGTGGTTTATGCTCTATGAAGCTTTTCTGAATGAATGGTGAAGTTGGTTTTGAGGTTTGATGTTTGTGTGATAAGATTTGAAGGAAAATGCCAAGAGGAAAATTTTTGGGAACTATGGCAATGATGTGGATTCAGGCCTGCTCCTTGTGTGTTTTGAGTCTCTTTTAGTCCACATATCAAGCTGTGATAGGGCAGAGAGTTGTTGGTGGCACAGCTTGATTGGTATGGTCCATTTTGCCAAAAGTCAATGTGACTTGTCCTTTGAGGTATGGGTCATGACAGGATGGTTTAGAGGCATGGATTGGTTCAGCCGTGATCAAGGAGAACCATGGAAATGAATTTGAGGCCAATTTGCAAGTGGATCAAAGCTTATGTGTGGTTTTGCAATTTTGTGATCTTTTGGCCCTTTTGGAGTTTCTTAGTGATCAAGGCATGAAAATGAGCAATTCTTTGGTGCATTCTGAATTTTAGGTCATGGTTTATGTTTGTGTAATGCATAGAAGTCCATTTGAAGTCACATTTTGCCTTGGTATGGGGTTTTGCAACTTTTCTCTTTTGGTGCATAAGTGAAATTTCATGATTTTTCTCAACTTTGGCAAGCCATAACTTTTGATCCATGATGAATTAGAATGAGTTCTTGTACTTTTTGAAAATGGGAGGATCCATTCTACAACTTTCATGACCAAAGTTTTCTCATTTGATGCATTTTTGAATCAAAAAGAGGTGGTTGAAAAACTTTCCCAAAATGACAAGTTTACATTATAAGTCACTTTCCCAAAAAGGCAACTTTGCAAATGGCTTGAAATTCTTCAATTTTGTGAACTTCTAACATCTTCTATGATCAAATAAAATCATGCACATTCAAAAATGATGGATAACACCCTTTGGTTGGGTCACTGGGGGCCTCAGATACCCTGATTTTGCACTGACTTGCTCAAGAAGTCATCCTGTGATCAGATGCCTTCCCCTTTGAATTTCTTCATGAAACTTGGTATGCATGATCCTCATAACATATAGAGACCAATAGAAACAAGAATGACCAAAAAAATTGGAGTTATGGCCTCTGAAACCAAAACCCTAATTTTAGGTCATCTGTGCAGTTAAACCTGGCTCTGCTTCCATGCCTTTCTCAGTTCTTGTGATTCTTTGACTTCCTTGGCCTTGTGAGGGTATAATATGATGTTTGAACATTCATGGAACCTTTTGAAGTGATTTAAGACCTTGGGAGTGGCTCAAATGGCTCAGGGATGGCTCAGATCACAAACCCTAGATGCAGATGACTTTGAATCAATGAAGTGAATCAAAAATGTGGTAGGGGATGCTATGATTGAAATTATGCAAATGAAAATGATTACAAGCCATGGTGGAATGAGTGAGGGAAAATTTGAGGTGTTTACAGCTGCCCCTATTCAAACATGAGTTAGCTGTGCAGGATGTAAGCTACGGCTTAACAGGCAAACAAGATAACTTGTGGTTGAATACCGAAGACAGTCCAAAATTTGCACTCACAGAATGAAGAAGAAAAGGGATATAGATTGTAAAAGAAAATAAAGTATGATTATAAAGGGCGGGCGACGGATGACGACCGTCGAGCAGAGGACGACTGCTGGGGATGAAACGATGACGGGGACGACCGACATGCCGGGGAAACAAAGGTATCATGATGGGGACGACCATCAAGTAAAGAAACAAGACTCTTTGGGGATTAAAGATAAATGATGGGTACGACCATTGGGTTGAAGAAATAAGCGAAACAGATGATGAGGTACGGTCATCAGAGGTGAAGGACGATCACCTAGCAGGGGACGGCTGCTCTGTTGGGGGTAAGATGAGGGACGGTCATCTAAGGTGAAGGACGATCACCTGGCAAGGTACGGTTGCCAAGAGTATCACGACATAGGACGGATGTCGGATAAAAAAGGTCGATGATGGGGACGGCCATCGGATAGGCATGATGAAGGACGATCATCAAGAGGTGAAGGACGATCACCTAGCAGGGTATGGATGCTCCTGGGGTTTATCATGACATAGGACGAATGTCAGATAACAAGATCAACGATGGGGACGGCCATCGGATAAAGTAATGAAGGACGATCATCAACAGGGTGAAGGACGACCACCTAGCAGGGGACGGCTGCTGAAAATATCACGACATAGGACGAATGTCAGATAGAAAGGGGTTATAATGAATAGAGACTCTGCTGGGGACGATGAAGGACGATCATCAAAAGGTGAAGGACGATCACCTGGCAGGGTACGACTGCCGAAAGGTATCATGACATAGGACGAATGTCAGATAGAAATAAAATAGATCAACAAGATTTGTTGGGGACTCTCCTGGGGAAGGGTAGACACAGACGAGTGCCTAATTCAAGAGAAAGGGAAAAAGGTTTGACACGGTGTATAGATTAAAGATGCGGACGAGCATCCTTAAGACCATGATATGGACGAGTATCAATAGAAACACACGCTTGACGCACGCTCAGAGATGATGATACAGACGAGTATCAACTGGCTAACAAAGAACACAGACGAGTGTTGATTCTGAGGGGATTTAAGCGGAATATACAAGATACGGACGAGTATCTGTATGAGTGAAAAGTGATGAGCGAGACACAAACGAGTATTTAACTTGCTAGGGAAAGCATGACATGGACGAGTGCCAAAAAAAGTGTATTATAAACAAGTATATGATTCCCAAAGTGCTTAAACAACTATGCTGGGGGTGACACGGACGGGTGTCCAGGAATTGCATATATATGTATATGTGAGTGCAAAGGGGACGTTTTGACTTTCTGCTGGGGTATGATACAGACGAGTGTCAAGAAGAACCTGTAATATATAAGTATCTATTTGCTCGGGCAACTTACTGGGGAATGATGACACAGACGGGTGCCAAAAGGAGCATGTATCAGTATTTGCGAGTGAAATGCTTTGGCTCTCTGGTGGGGAATTGGGAAATATTCTGTATACTGTTGGTGGATTATCAGTATTTACAAATTTTCAGTTCAACACATGGCTTATGATTATGCAATATGTTTGATTTTTGCCGTAATGCTCCGTATTAGACGGAATGCTACACTTTGTGGGGAAAACATGATGCGAATGCTTATGATCATGCAAAGATACCGATCCGGGATTCGGATCCCGTTGCTGTGGAGATCTCTGGCTGATCTGCTTGAAGTGGATATCCCAGCTGGGGATAAGATCATTGATAGATCTGACATATATGACTCTGCATGGGGAAGTAGGTCATTGATAAACCTATCTTGGTAATGAGGGACCCAGCTGGGGTTTGTAGAAGCTTACGTCGTTCTTCTGGATATAAGTTGAAACTCCACGGGGCTGGTTCCCTGTCTAGCACTTGGCTGGGGAAGGAGAAAGATTGCTGAAAGATCCTCCTAGAGACTTCTTGTGGGGATCCCGCTAAGGATGATACTTGACAACTCCGCTGGGGATATGAGCCCCCTCTGATGCTGTTCTGAAGGAAATGTTGGAGAGGTGATGCCTGGCAGCTCTGATGGGGAGAAAGCATCTTTGGTGCTGTATGGACGGTGTGCTGAAGAAACAGTGATTTGGCAGCCTACTAGGAAGAAGCTTTCATGCCCCAGATTGTGCTCTGAACACCTGCAATCCTGTATGACAAAGAAACGTACAAGTTCCCCGAGGTATCCCTTGCTGGATTCCGTCATAGGAGTTTAGACACTCCCGGGAGAAAATATATTTCCTGTAAGCACGCATTTTTAGAAGGGAAGCATATGTATTTATGCAACCAATATCTTTAAGGACATCGGACATTTTTTTGCAAATGAAGAATAAAATGTATGAGACGAGATATGACTGAAAATCTGATTTTATTAATTTATGCGCCCTGAATTGGCAAGATACAGTCGAAGGAACAGATCCCCTAAAATGAGGAGATCGTTACAAATTGAGAAACAAAAGACAGTGGCAATGTTGATGACGCTTTAAGGAGCTTCCCCTTTGCTATGACTTGTATGACACTTGACATTCTTCTCATCTTGCTTTCTGAAGAAGGTTAATCCTGACCAATGTTCGAACCTTTCGAAGTTTGCTATGTTGAAAATGATACAGACGAATTCAGAATGCAGCTGTTCGCTTATTCCCTTATTTTGCGTGGATCGCCCTTTCGGGTTTTCAATCCACCGGGATACCCATTTTTGCCTGAGCTGTCCAATGCGGCTTTTCAACTCAGCGGGTGTACATTTTTATTTATTTTCCCTTATTTTTGCCCGAGTCTTTTATTCTGTTTTTGACTCGCCGGGATGCCCTATTTTTTCCTGGACTTACATTCTGTTTTTATGTCCAACGGGTCATTTTTATGCGAAATATTTTTTAACTGCATCTGAATTTACAAGGGACAGGAAGTCTTCACCATCCATAGTACTGAGCATCAGTGCTCCACCGGAGAAAACTTTCTTTACTATGAACGGACCATCATAATTCGGAGTCCACTTGCCCCTGTGGTCTGTATGAGGAGGGAGGAGTCTCTTCAGCACGAGATCTCCTACTTGGTACTCTCGAAGTCTGACTTTCTGATCGAAGGCTTTCTTCATTCTTTTCTAATACAGCTGCCCATGACAAATTGCAGCCAATCTCTTCTCTTCAATCAGATTCAGTTGTTCGTATCGGGATTGGACCCACTCTGCTTCACTTAGCTTAACATCCATTAGTACCCGTAAGGAGGGTAATTCAACCTCAACAGGTAGGACTGCCTCCATACCATACACAAGCTGATACGGCGTTGCCCCGGTGGATGTTCTGATTGACGTTCGGTACCCATGCAAGGAAAATGGTAGCATTTCATGCCAGTCTTTGTATGTGACTACCATCTTCTGCACAATCTTCTTGATATTCTTGTTAGCTGCCTCAACAGCGCCATTCATCTTTGGCCTATAAGGAGAAGAGTTGTGATGTTGGATCTTGAAGTCCCGACACAGTTCTGCCATTATTTTATTGTTTAAGTTGGAACCATTATCAGTAATGATTCGCTCGGGCACTCCATATCGACAGATGATGTCTCTCTTCAGAAATCGGGCTACCACTTGCCTTGTAACATTTGCATAAGAAGCCGCTTCAACCCACTTGGTAAAATAGTCAATAGCTACCAGGATGAATCTATGGCCGTTTGAAGCAGTCGGTTCAATCTTTCCAATCATATCAATGCCCCACATGGCAAAGGGCCAGGGTGAAGACATCACATTCAAAGGATTGGGAGGTACATGCACTTAATCCACACAAATCTGGCATTTATGGCATTTTCTAGCATAGGCACAACAGTCTGCGTCCATTGTGATCCAGTAATAGCCTGACCTTAGCAACTTTTTAGCCATAGCATGCCCTCCTGCATGGGTACCAAAGGATCCTTCATGCACCTCGTGCATCAGCAAGTATGCCTCTGTCTTGTCAACACATCTGAGGAGTACCATATCAAAGTTTCTCTTATACAGGGAACCATCAGTATTCAGGAAGAAACTTCCAGCTAGCCTCCTTAATGTCTTCTTATCATTGGATGATGCCCCAGGTGGGTATGTTTGATCCTCCAAGAAGCACTTAATGTCATGGAACCAAGGCCTGTCATCTTTGACAACATCTGCGGAGAATACATATGCCGGTCTGTCAAGTCTGGACACTGAAATCCGAGGCACAAAGTTGGCAGCTTGAACATTGATCATGGATGAAATGGTGGCCAGAGCATCTGCAAACTGATTTTCATCTCGAGGGATATACTCAAGCTTGACTGTTGTGAAGAAAGTCAATAACCTCCTTGTATAATCCCGGTAAGGTATCAGATGATCTTGGTGTGTGTACCATTTGTCGTTGGTTTGATTAATTACCAGAGCTGAATCTCCGAATACAGTCAAAGTCTTGATCCTGAGGTCAATGGCTTCCTCAAGACCCATAATACAAGCTTCATATTCAACTTCGTTGTTAGTGCAGTTAAAGGTGAGTTTTGCCGAAAAAGGCATGTGAACTCCTTTAGGTGTAATGAGTACTGCACCAACACCACGACCATTCATATTAACAGCCCCATCAAACATCATAGTCCATTCTTCTTCTAGGTCAGGCCCTTCAGTGTGAACGGGCTCTTCATGATCTTTTGCTTTTATGAACATGATGTCTTCATCAGGGAAGTCAAATCTCATAGGCTGGTAATCATCAATGGGTTGCTCAGCAAGATAATCAGACAATACACTGCCTTTGATGGCCTTTTGAGATGTGTACTGAATGTCATATTCTGTGAGGATCATTTGCCATCTTGCAACCCATCCGGTAAGTGCTGGCTTCTTAAAAATGTACTTAATTGGGTCCATCTTCGAGATCAATAAAGTAGTGTGGGTCAACATATACTGCCTTAGTCGGCGAGCAGCCCACGCTAAAGCACAACAAGTTTTCTCGAGCAGTGAATAACGTTGTTCACAGTCGGTAAACTTTTTGCTTAGGTAGTATATTATATACTCTTTTCGACCAGACTCGTCATGCTGTCCCAGCACACACCCCATTGACTCTTATAATACTGTCAAGTACATGATTAGAGGTCTTCCTTCAACGGGAGGCATAAGGATTGGAGGCTCTTGTAGGTATTCCTTGATTTTGTTAAAAGCCCTTTGGCAGTCTTCATTCCACCTAACTGTTTGTTCCTTTCTTAACAGCTTGAACAAAGGCTCACAGGTTGCTATAAGGTGAGATATGAACCGTGAAATGTAGTTTAATCTACCTAGAAACCCCCGAACTTCTTTCTCAGTCTTCGGTGCAGGCATTTCTTGAATGGCTTTGACTTTATCAGGGTCAACTTCGATCCCTTTTTCACTTACAATAAATCCCAGCAGCTTACCGGATCGCACCCCGAATGTGCATTTGTTGGGGTTTAACTTCAACTGGTACTTCCTCAGACGCTTGAATAACTTCAACAGATTCACCAGGTGGTCTTCTTCTGTGAGGGACTTGGCAATCATGTCATCCACATAACATTCAATTTCTTTGTAGATCATGTCATGGAATAATGTTACCATAGCCCGTTGATAAGTTGCACCAGCGTTCTTCAGTCCGAATGGCATCACCTTATAACAGAACATGCCCCAGGGTGTGATGAAAGTTGTCTTCTCCATGTCTTCAGGTGACATCTTGATCTGATTGTATCCTGAAAATCCATCCATGAAGGAGAACACCGAGAACTGAGCCGTATTATCAACCAATACACCAATGTGAGGTAAAGGGAAGTCATCCTTCGGGCTGGCTCTGTTCAGATCCCGGTAGTCCACACACATCATCACCTTGCCGTCCTTCTTAGGCACAGGTACAATATTAGCGACCCATGGCGGATAGCTAGTCACAGCAAGGAAACCGGCGTCCCACTGCTTTTGTACCTCTTCTTTTATCTTCATGGCCATATCTGGGCGAGTACGGCGCAACTTCTGTTTTACTGGCGGGCAGTCTTCCTTTAAAGGCAGCTTGTGCATAACAATGTCGGTGTCCAACCCTGGCATGTCCTGATAAGACCAAGCAAAAACATCCACATACTCCCGAAGCATATCAATCAATTGCTCTTTCACTGAATCTTGTAAGCACGCCCCGATCTTGACTTCTTTCACTTCTTCTTATGTACCAAGATTAATCGTCTCGACCTCCTCCTGATGAGGAGTGATAACCTTCTCCTCTTGTCTCAACAACCTAGCTAGCTCTTCAGGCAGCTCATAATCTTCCTCAACCCCTTCATCAACTTGATTGATTGGATTGTCAAAGTCATACGAAGTCATAGCAGTGTTGTTGTCGGTGCAGTCTGGAAGGCACTTTCTGCAAGGGTTTAGATTTTGTTCATTTTAGTGATCGGTTTTATCTTATTTAGAAAAAAAGTGAAAATGAAGTTGTTTATTTTGAAAAACATTGCCATTTTATTTTTGTACAAAAAGTGAAAAACGAAAAACAGTGAGCGAAAAAGAAAAGACTCATTTGCAAAAGATGTCATGATATTCATTAATTGGTCTTTGCACAAAATACAAGATGGCCCGATTACAAAATGAGCCTTGACATCTTGGGCGAGATGTAAGACTTGATGCATGCTTTAAAAATACAGGAAATAATAATTACTCTGCGGGAGTAGCCCTTATAATTTCCTGGGAAGACCAGTTTGAGACATGGCTCCCCGGGGTCTTTGGACGTATCCAGCTTTCCAGGTTGCGCTCATCTTCCGACTCATCTTCCAAGTTGTTCACAGCATCCGGGGTGAGCATTCCCCCGCTGACAAACTTGGGCTCTTTTGCAGCCTCTGATTGATCTTGTTGAGTTGGTTTGTAACCCAACCCAAATCGGTCTTCTTTCTTCTCTACGTGCAGCAGCTTGCCCCAGCCTTGGGCGGTACCTTCCTCAACAACCTTCCGGGCTTGCTGATACGATGTTATGGAAGTTCCCAATATAGCAGATGCTTCATTAATGTTCAGGGCCTCAAACCCCTGGCTCATGGTTTCATGGATCTCCCCATCCATTTCTATGTACTTATACGTAGCCAGCTGGCTAACAAAGATGTCCTCTTCCCCACAGATGGTGATGATTTGGCCTTCCCACTCGAATTTCAGCTTTTGGTGAAGGGTAGACGTAACAGCGCCAGCGGCGTGGATCCAGGGTCTACCCAACAGACAGCTGTAGGCCGGCTAAATGTCCATCACAAAGAAGGTAGTTTTAAAAGTCTGCGGGCCAATCAACACAGGCAGATCAATCTCCCCAAGCATTGATCTTTTAGAGCCATCAAATGCTCTCACCACCAAATTACTCTGACGTAATGCCAAACCATCATATTCCAGCTTCACTAGGGCTTTCTTTGGTAGAACATTGAGTGATGACCCAGTGTCCACCAGTACATGAGATAGAACAGCACCCTTACACTCCAAGGTGATATGCAAAGCCTTGTTATGGTTACGTTCCTCAGTTGTTAAGTCAGCATTGGTAAAGCCCAGTCCATGACTGGTATTGACATTTGCCACCACAGTTTCTAGCTGATTAACAGTAATCTCCTCCGGCACGTATGCTGCGTGCAGGACTTTCAATAATGCATTCCTGTGAGCTTCAGAACACATCAACAGTGATAATATGGAGATTTTTGAGGGATTTTGGTGAAGCTGATCCACCACCTTGTAATCACTTCTTTTTATGATTCTCATAAACTCGTCTACATCTTGTTCAAAAGATGTCTTCTGAGTTTCTTTGGTAATCGGCTCTTTAGGTACCACACTCTTTCCTTTTGCTTTGGCAGCAGCTTCTGCTTCGGCGTTAGGTCTTTGTGTTTGTGAGGCAAAAAGGCGTCCGCTTCTGGTGAAGCCTCCACCTCCCCCAACATTATCAATTTGTGGAGAAGAGGTTGATGAGTCCAGAGTGATTTTCTCCCCATCGCAGTAGAGATCAGAGCCATAATGCCAAGGTATGGCATTGATGCTTTCATAAGGGACGGGTCCAGGTACCATAATGGTAATTGGGCTGACTGCTGCAGTGGATGGTACTGTAATGATGTGCGGATCATAGTAAATTGTGACTGGTGATCTGGCAGGAGGTGTCATGGTTTGTTGTTGGAAATTGCTGCTAGGAGGAACACTTGATGGATCATAGTAGATTGTAACTGCTGAGACATCTTCATTAATTTTTGCTGGCGTTGTAGAAGATTCTGCTAAAAACATGGATGCTGACGTTGTAGAAGAAAGGGTTGTCGACATTTGGTTTGTTGAAGTGATGGACGGAGCCATCTCTGATGATATTGATGAATCGGTAGGAATGACTGTTGCTGCTGTTGTAGAAGAATCGGGAATTGCTGTTAAAGAAATTGCTGGATTTGTAGGCGCCGTTGTTGTAATCTGAAGAATACCATCCTTGATAAGACCATCTATGTCATCTCTCAACCTTTCACATCCATTGACTGCAATGTTGCAATACCCACAACCGAGCTCACACCCGGGGAACACTTGGCACTCTAGAAGCTGAGCTTTAATTTCGACCAAAGGTGTTCGTATTTGTGCAACACTGGTGATCAGAGTAACTGGTTTGTCTTCCTCAATGTCATTAATCCTCGGCCCGCCATGGTTAGGCATAGGATTTTTGTTGACATTAGGAGGAGGTGCAAAGTTGAGGGCTTTAGAATCCACCAGATCTTGGACTTTCATTTGCAATGCCCTGCATTTTTCAGTATTATGCCCCGGTGCGTTGGAGTGGAAAGCACACCGGGCGTTGACATCATAATTCCTTGGGAGATTGAGGGGATCTGGAGGTGCCAATGTCCTTAACTCAACCAGGTTGAGCTTCAGGAGTTGTGGCAAAAGTGCAGCATATGGCATGGGAATAGGATCAATCACCCTGTTTGCCTGTGATAGTCTTTGTTGGAATGGACGTTGTTGTTGACTGTTGTTGTTGTTGTAGGTTCTCTGTTGCGGATACTGAACTTGTTGTTGATAATGTGGTTGTTGCTGAGGGTATGCTGATTGTTGAGGGATTGGAGTTGGGATGGTAACAGCTGCTACTGACCTGGGAACATACTGAGGTCTGCCCCTACTTGCATGAATGGAATTAGTCTCACCGGCTCTTCGGGGTCCCACAAAAGGCTTCCTGGGAGTACTGGATGAACTTGCACCGCTATCAGAAATCTTACCCATTTTCAACAGACTTTCAATCCTTTCACCAGCTATGACAACATCAACAAAACTGGTGGAGGAAAAGGCAGCCAGTCTATCAATATATGTCCCTTGCAGAGTGTTCATGAACATGTCGGCCATTTCTCTTTCCGACATAGGTGGTTGGACAGCAGCAGCAAGCTGTCTCCACCTTTGGGCATACTCCCCGAAGCTTTCTCTGGAAGATTGAGACATTCCCATTAGGAGAGTCCTGTTGGGAGCCATGTCCAGGTTGTATTGATACTGCCTGATGAAGGCTTCAGCTAAGTCCTTCCAGCATCTAATGGTAGCTCTAGTCAAATGCGAATACCACTCTCTTGAAGCCCCAGTCAAACTGTTTTCAAAGTAGAACATCCACAGCTTCTCATCCATAATATAAGCTTTAAGTCTTCCCAGGAAAAACTGCAGGTGAGTTCGTGGACAGGAGGTACCATTGTATTTCTCAAAGCACGGGGGTTTGAATTTGTGGGGAATTCTCACCCCATCCACCAGCCCCATGTCCATCACATCGAAGCCCAAGGAATTCTAAGACTCCCAAGATCTCAACTTCTCAGCAATTTCATCTAATCTTCTGTCATAAACCTCATCTCCGGCTCCCATAACAGTAAACTGCTCTTCCTGAGGATCTTCTTGCAAGACCCTGCCTGCAGCAGTGTTTCCTTGCACATTTCTCGGGATATTAGCTTCTGGTTCCAGATGAGGTCCAAATACTGGTGGATCAATACGAGGCTGACCCCTTTCGTTATTGCTAGTTCCTCCTGTCCCAAGATGAGGCTCTTCAGGAGTTTGTCTTTCCACCAGCTCTCTTAATCTTTCTTGACTCTGGGCTAGGCCATTCATTACAGCCATGAATTGAGACATCTGATTCCTCATCTCCACTCTCTCATTAGCCATCTGATTTCCGACCTCAGTCAAATCTTGCTGTACTTAATCCATTTGAATACCAGGAAGGTTGTTGCGAGTAGGGTACCGGTGCATGCGGTTGACAGGGAACACTCGGCGACGAGCAATGTTTCCTGAGATCACAACAAAGTTAGAAATAAATAATAACAAAACCTACAAAACAAAACAAAGGTTAGTATGCAATGCAGTATGCTTATTTGTCTTCCAAGGTATCCGGCTTGGTTCTTGGTTTTGACCTTTCCAGACCTCGAGGAAGATGCTTGATGTTGTTGAGAAAAGAAACCCAATGAAAGCAAACTAATATATTACAAATGCTGAACACATACATAGTTTGTTTTACAACACATGCCCCTGGAGGGTCAAAATACAAAAGAAAGAGAAAAGTACATCAAATGGAAATGAACAACAAACAAAGAAATCAAACATCTAGTCCAAACTCATCCTCCTTGACCTCCTTCAGGAGGGTCTCAGTCACTGGACCAGCTGGGTGCTCTGTAATGGTCCTAATGAGGAGGTTCCTGGTGGCAATGGAAGTGGTCAGCTTCTTGTGCCTGTCCTGGTCCTTTGACCTCTTCAATCCAGCTCTGAGCTTTAACTCTGAAATCTCTTTCTGGGCTACCAACAAAGCTTCCTGCTGCTTCTTTTCATTGGCCTCTAACTGTTCAATCCTAGCTTGAGTTTTCTGGTCTTCCTGTGTCCGGGCTTCAGTGATTCTGACCCATCTAGCCTGACTCTCTTGCAGACAGAGCTCAGTCCTAGCCTGCTGAAACTTGGCCTCTTTACAGGCATTCTTCAATATTTGCTCCCCAGCCCTTGCTTTCTTGATGTAGTCCTCTGTCTTCTCAATTTTGGCCAGATGTTCCACCTTAATCTTCTCCAACCTCTCAATGTCCAGACGACCATCACTCCTTTCCCAAAGGGTTTTCTTCAAAGCTTGAGACAGATTCTCATTCCTTTCCTTCAGCTTCTCAAATTCTTCTAGGCTGACAGTTGTTGTTGGTTGTGCTGTAGATGGTCCAGGTATATCCTCAATGGTGAAAGGCATTCCAGTAATCTGAGCTCTAGTACGAGACCAATCATAGTATTGAGATGAAGCAATATTATTACACCTCCCAAGAATAGCCATCCCTTTTGTCTGAATGTTGTCCCAAGCCCAAGATGCTTGTCTGACAGCAACTGAATTAGGTTTTACTTCACAATACAGGGTCTCAGCTAAATCTTGCACTCTGGGAGGGTGAACCAAAGCATAGCCCAACTGTCTCTTAAACAACAAAGGATTGTAGTTGATGCAACCTTTTACTTCTATTAGAGGCACATTTAGGTATTGCCCACAGCTGGTGATAATGTCCTTGCCTTTGGTGCTCTGGGTGCACCATCTAATATCATCTGAAGTCAAAGCAATGAGCCTCTTAGCCAAATTCTTCTGTTGGTGAGGATTCAATAAGGCATCTGACTTGGGTAGGTGCCTGAGCAGCCAGGTGTGAAACAAAGGAGCACAACATCTCACTAACTTCCCCCTTTGTTTCTCATTTCTCTGATGGATGGAGTAATAGAAATCTCCCAGCAATGTGGGTACTGGGTTTCTCAGAAGGAAAAGATGAATGGCATTCTTGCTGACAAATTTGGGTTCATCTGCAAACAGTATAACCCCATATATACTGAGGGCTAAAAGTGCACAGATTGCCCTCCACTCTCCCAAGGAGGCCTTCAGGATGGCCTGAGAAATCAAGAAGTCCAAGTGCAAACCAGAGATTCCAGCTTTTGTTGTCATGCTTTGCTCAATCAAAGCAGGCTCCAGGTACAATGCTTTTTCCACTTCTCCATTGCTGGGAGCAGGAATCTCTGGGTTGAAGGGGATTCCACCCTTGAGAGGTACCCCAATCAATGAAGAAAACTCTTCCAGCAGAGGCCCTAGTTGAAAGTCTGGAAAAGTGAAGCATCTCAATGGAGGATCATAAAACTGCAAGCAGGTGTGGATCATGCTCCTTTGAGAAGGGTCAAGGTCCATAACCATATCCAGGATACCTCCATAGTGTTCTTTAAACAATGGGATGTGGTCAGGTGTGATAAGTGACTGGACCTGTCTGATACCAGTCAACACAGGCTCAAAGAAATGGTATGATATGTTGCTCTTCCTGGGAGTAGTCATGAATACTGCTGAAGAAGATGAAGATAGGTGCTGATGAAGATCAAAGCTAATACTAGAGATGAGCCACTGACAGGTTGATGCTGTGATGATGAAGATGGCTGAAGCAGATAACTGATGAAGCAGAGGTCTATGCAGAAGAAGGGTCAAAACGAAACCAGATATAATGTGGATACCCTGAAAAACAAATAAGCAAATGTTAAATGATGCAATGATGATGTATGCAAATGATATGCAAGGGTTTGTGATCAAGCTGGATCTGACTATCTGTCTTGACATAAGTCCAAGTATGTTCAAAGAAGGTCCAGATGGAGGTTCAGAAATCCAGTAACCAAGGTGGGGGACTCAAATAAAGAGTCACATGTCCATGGTTTAATCACAAGAACTGTCCAAAGTGAGGTACTCTTAAACAAAACAAGTAACAGGGTATGATGTGGCCAATGGTACCTGCAAACCTGTAAACAGCCCAACCCCCTCACAAGTAGTGTTCTAAAACAAGGATCCTCAGACTTGGATCAGTTATGAGAAGTGTAAACACTTCTAACCTAAAGGTATAGTGTTTACAATAACCATAAAAGATCCTCCTCTAATTCACCTCAGTTTCTGAAGGTCATAATAAAAGGTCATCCATACTTAGCAGGCTTCCCAGATAGCCCTAGCACTACAGGAGATCTGTATTACAGAGTTCTCAAGAAGAAACCCACATCTGAACCGTGTTTCATATTCCCGCACCAGACCGAAATGGAATGGGAAAGAACATGAACCACTCTAGCCTAAGTGTCACTCAGGTCCCAGGTATAGGACCTCAAACTCTCAATGAACCCCACCCACCAAAACAGCAAACCAGATCCAGCAATGATAATGACAGTATGGGATATGGAAAACTGTAAAGAAGGCAATAAATAAAGCTGTACAGAAAGCAATAAATAAAGCAATATAAACACACAAATAGCACATAACACCCCAGTAAACACAAATCAAACAAGCGCTAGGAGGAACCCACAAAAAGAACCAGAAGCCCTGGTTACAGTATAAGGGTCCCCAGCAGAGTCGCCAAGCTGTCGCTCCCACCAAATGAGGCTAAGTCAAATAGGGTACAGACGCGAACGGTCAGCGAAAGGGAAAGGAATGAATAGAGTCGCCAGCTAGGCATTTTTATCCCGAAGGAAAGATAAGGCTGCATAAACCTAAGAAAGATATGGATAAGACGGTTGCGAACCAGAGAAACTGAGAAAGGGGGTTGGTTACAATCTGGGAAGGTATTAGCACCCAGATTGTCCGCCGTACTCGACAGGATCCACGCTTAAAATATTTGTGTTTTAAAGGGGTGGTGTCAGTTCAATCTGTGTGTCAAAGCTGGAAAGAATGCAAGTGTCAGTGCTGGAAGAAAGTGAAGTGTATAAGAGAAGTATCAGTGTAAGAACAGGAGTATGAAGCTCAAGATTATGAGGCTTAAAGAATAATGCTGGAAGAGGGGGGAATATACAGAGACTTTTGTTCGATAACAGTTAAGTTATGCCTACGTATCCTCTCGTGCAATGAGGAAGTCAGAACACCGTAGTTCGACTCAAAGAGACTGAAATGATAAAATTGACTGATGAACTGCTTACTTGTCTATGCTCAAGTGTATGACCTGTCTGGCTCAGGTGCAAACTGTCTTGCATTAGACAGAAGGAGCGAGTTCTCGTTTGTGAGTGAAGATGATGAGAAAAGAATCCCGGAGGAGACGATTTTTGTTTGTTTTTGATGTTTTCAGTTTTTTATTACTTTTTGAGTTTGTCATAGGAAAATGAGCTTAAGCCTGAACCAATGGGTTAGTAAACTCATCACATCTTCCCTTTGATTAGGGGTAATGAGAATACCTTAAGTATGAAGTAAACACCTCACACTTAATCACCATGATATAGGATTAAGATCATTAACCTACTTGTAATTATTTAGATGTTTTCGGAGTTTTTGTTTAGTGTTAAGTAATGAGTTTAAGCCATAATCAGGGATTTAATGGACTCATTACACCATCCTAATAGAAGGATAATAGATGAGAACATTTAAGCTAAGAAAGGCTCCTCAACTTAATCCATGATTAGGGATTAATCTCATGACAAAACAAAGCCTTTATTAAATGGATTTTAGCTAATGATAAGATTAAGAAGTGAGTTTTATGGTTGGTAAGACAACTTGAGGGGGACTTGTCCATTAACACTAGGGTTAGTCCTTCTTAACCAATTAAGGAAGAATTAGAACCCTAATGCAAGGCCCAAGTTACAAGCCTGATGTCTGAGTGATTATTAAGTGAATTGATTAAAGGATTTAAACACATTAAGGGTTTAACACTTAGGATTGAAGTTATACACTCCATCCTAATAGAAGGATACAGGCATAACCCTAATCACAAAGTCTTAAAACCTTCAAGTTTTAGTCCTTGATTATGAGGTGAGAAGGAAAGACTCAAAGATGACACAAAGGAAAAAACTAATGGGGGACTAATCAAACCCTAATTGTGATCATGCTTGGTTGTCCCTAGGGTTTGTGAGGCTTAAGAGGGAAAGAATCTTCAAAGGGCCACCAAGGAAAGGAGCAGATGAAAGGAGGAGGAAGCAGAGAGAAGCAAGACAACTTGCTTCACTTAAGAAGACAAGTTGCATGAAGGAAGAAAGTGGGAGAGAGCATGAATGATCAAGCTCACTCTAATACAAAGATAAAATGCAGCAATGATGCATAAGAGAGATGAAGAGAGATTGTGAGAAGTGAAGGCAAATCCACTTCTCAAAACAACTTACCACCTGAAAAGTTAGCAAAAGGAAATGAAATGCAATGAGAATGAGGTGAAATGCAATGATGCAAACCAAATTCAGAAGCATACACATGATATTGATAATGATAAGAGATGATGCAAACACATGACAAGTGATGAGAATGATCATACAAGGATGAGGGTGCAAATGAAGCATGCTTTGAACCATGAAAGTTCATGAAAGTTTATGAAATGCAATGAAAATATGACATGTCAAATGAATGATGCAATGATCAAAAATGATTCTAATATGTCCTAAGATGTCTTATGAATCATGTGGATGCACAAAATGTCATGGCAAGCTCTTGAATGCAAGCAAATGAAAGATGGATGCAAAGGAAGGCAAAAATTAGGGTTTACACACAATATGCATCAACAAATTCAAAACCAGAAGCAAATGTCATGATAAAAAATTGAAAATGGGATCAAAGGAACCCTAACCCTACACAAGTTTACTGCCCAAAGGAGGGAACCTAACTCTTAACCTAATGGGAGTTATGATTTTTCTAAGTCAACTAGGGTTTCAAGGCACCTCACAATGAAAAATGCAAAACAAATTGAAAATGGAAGATAAATTCAAACCAATTTTAACTTATGAACTACATGCTATGAAGGATGCAATGCAAGAAGAACCATCATCAAACTCTTAATGGTTAGGCAGAATGGATTTTTTTAAGTTTGAACAAAAATATTGCCTTTAAATGAATTTAATTCCAATGAAAATTATCAAAGTAGGTTAAGAACCAAAAAGAAATTTGTTTTGAGAGTTTGATAATGTTTCTGAATGTTATAAATGCAATGTGAATTTTTTTGTGATTTTTAAATACCTAAATGCATTTTTAATTAATTAATTTCCATTAACTAATTAAAAATAAACATTTAAATGATTTAAAAATAATTTTTAATGTAAAAAATAAAAATAAAAATATTTTTGGGTTCTGAAAAATTAATGAAATGTTTGACAAAAATTTTCAGAATTTTTTAATGTTTTTTGCTATTTTTAATAATTCGTGTGAGTTAAATGAAAAGAAAATTAAATAAAATTAAATAAAATGAAAAGTATGCAAATCCTGAGGCTCACATTCAAACTTGGAGATGGAGGGAAGACTGCGCGCGTTATCCAACGGCCTAGGTTCAAACTGACATTTTTAAACTAAACCTAATTAATTAACTTTAATTAACCACAATTAGGGCTAAATGAAGTCATCCTGACCCTCTAACACGCGCGGGAAGCCCAGATCCAACGCCCCACGTTTAAACCCATCTAACCCTAATTATCAAACCCTAATGACTTTCAGGTCACCGGAGAAGAGCTTCGGTCGTCTTCTCCGGTGACACCCTCCCTGAGAAATCTCAATCCCACTCCCCAGGTCATTTTAAGAGCTGTAAAGCTCCAGATCAAACCTCTCAACCTCCCTAAACATGAATCCACCCTCAAAATCCATTTCTTTTCACTCAAAACCTAGATTCGAATCAAAAACCTAAAAATGACCAAACTTTCAGAGATGCATTACATGCTCAATAGTCAATCATTTTCAAAAATAAAAAGTGCAAAGCATTCAGGGGAACATGTAGATCATTTCAATAACTTAAAACAAGGTTTCTGGAAAAAATGATTTTGCGAAGCTACCTGAAGTGAAGCTTTCAGTTTGGAGCTTTCAGACTGCCTCCCTGCTTCAAAGTTCCTCTAATGGTCTCCCTGAAGATGCTTTGAGGCTTAGTTGGAGTGTATGGTGGCTGGTTTGTGAGATTGATGGAGTTCTGTCCAAGGAAGTGGAAAATCGTATTTCTGTTCCAAGGACTTTCAAGGCCAGATGAAGGGTGGTTTATGCTCTATGAAGCTTTTCTGAATGAATGGTGAAGTTGGTTTTGAGGTTTGATGTTTGTGTGATAAGATTCGAAGGAAAATGCCAATAGGAAAATTTTTGGGAACTATGGCAATGCTGTGGATTCAGGCCTGCTCCTTGTGTGTTTTGAGTCTCTTTTAGTCCACATATCAAGCTGTGATAGGGCAGAGAGTTGTTGGTGGCACAGCTTGATTGGTATGGTCCATTTTGCCAAAAGTCAATGTGACTTGTCCTTTGAGGTATGGGTCATGACAGGATGGTTTAGAGGCATGGCTTGGTTCAGCCGTGATCAAGGAGAACCATGGAAATGAATTTGAGGCCAATTTGCAAGTGGATCAAAGCTTATGTGTGGTTTTGCAATTTTGTGATCTTTTGGCCCTTTTGGAGTTTCTTAGTGATCAAGGCATGAAAATGAGCAATTCTTTGGTGCATTCTGAATTTTAGGTCATGGTTTATGTTTGTGTAATGCATAGAAGTCCATTTGAAGTCACATTTTGCCTTGGTATGGGGTTTTGCAACTTTTCTCTTTTGGTGCATAAGTGAAATTTCATGATTTTTCTCAACTTTGGCAAGCCATAACTTTTGATCCATGATGAATTAGAATGAGTTCTTGTACTTTTTGAAAATGGGAGGATCCATTCTACAACTTTCATGACCAAAGTTTTCTCATTTGATGCATTTTTGAATCAAAAAGAGGTGGTTGAAAAACTTTCCCAAAATGGCAAGTTTACATTATAAGTCACTTTCCCAAAAAGGCAACCTTGCAAATGGCTTGAAATTCTTCAATTTTGTGAACTTATAACATCTTATATGATCAAATAAAGATCATGCACATTCAAAAATGATGGATAACACCCTTTGGTTGGGTCACTGGGGGCCTCAGATACCCTGATTTTGCACTGACTTGCTTAAGAAGTCATCCTGTGATCAGATGCCTTCCCCTTTGAATTTCTTCATGAAACTTGGTATGAATGATCCTCATAACATATAGAGACCAATAGAAACAAGAATGACCACAAAAATTGGAGTTATGGCCTCTGAAACCAAAACCCTAATTTTAGGTCATCTGTGCAGTTAAACCTGGCTCTGCTTCCATGCCTTTCCCAGTTCTTGTGATTATTTGACTTCCTTGGCCTTATGAGGGTATAATATGATGTTTGAACATTCATGGACCCCTTTGAAGTGATTGAAGACCTTGGGAGTGGCTCAAATGGCTCAGGGATGGCTCAGATCACAAACCTTAGATGCAGATGACTTTGAATCAATGCAGTGAATCAAAAATGTGGTAGGGGATGCTATGATTGAAATTATGCAAATGAAAATGATCACAAGCCATGGTGGAATGAGTGAGGGCAAATTTGGGGTGTTTACAGTCAGGCACATCTGATTCATGGGTGACGATCAGGTTGTCCTTCGTGGTGTACTCGACAAGGCCAAAATTGTGGTTGTAACCGTGTACGCCGGCTATGCTGGAAGGGTGAAGAGTAAATCGAAGCTTTGATCCTCTTTTGTGGAAGATGGGGAGAACTTGTTCCCACAGACGGTGTAACACCCCATTTCTACCGGCAATAATTATAAATAAATCAGAGTCAACAAAATAGGGTATCACATTTTTCTTCTTTAAAACAATTCATCACAGTCATATCAAGTAATAAGTCACGTCTTTACTACGCAGCGGGATCATTTAAATCATAACAACTCATCATAATAATCAACTTCATAATAATTCATCTCAATTAAAACATCATATTCTAAAATAAACATCTTAAATCCAAAACATAACAAAACGAAAGCTAAATCAAATTAATTCATTCGCTAATCCCCCCCGAAGTGTTACATATCAGAGCGACCAACGACTCAAACCATCTAACGAACTCTTCTCTACTCGGGATCACCTGCACATTACCAACAGAGGGTAACATTCAAACAGAAGGGGTGGGATATCGAAAATTATAAACAGGATATAATAATCAACATATATAAGTTAAAGTCATTCAATCACCCATTCACATCATATTCATCATAAACATCGCATCATCACAACATTCATAAACACCTCATCAATCATTCAACAATGCAATTCAAATGTGACTCGACAATGCATGCATGTGGTACCATTCAGAGCGAACTCCCATCTTAAAATTCATGCCATTTAGGTGGGCATCAGCAAGACATAAGTCTCCATCTTAAACATCGTGTTTGCCATTCAAGGACATCATAATAATGAAAATGTATGCGGTATGAAAATGGCATACAACAAAATCACACATCATAAACATCGTTCAAATACATCATCTTAATCATCTTACATCATAACATCGTTGGTCGTGAGACCTACATCAGAATACATCATCGCAACAGTATAAAATCGTCGTAATCATCTTAGTTTATCATATCTAAATTCAGCATCTAAATTCTTCTAACAACATTCGTTAAATCATCATATTATTATCCTCTAATTACATTTATCATCAATTACTAGTCCTCAAACATCTTACGGAACATCATAAAAAGGAACGGATGCGAAACGATAGGCAAAACACTACGAAATCACGAAAATGCAACCCTACTACCCAAACGTGTATCGCCCTTCTCCATGCGTGTGTCATTGTATGCTCTTACGTGTACCATACGTAAACAACCAGAGAGTCTGCAAAAAGCACTCTCCATACGCGTAACAGGCGGCGTAACCACCAGATGTTACGCGTAACACCTTCCCTCATATACGTATCTTAGATCTGATACGCAATCCACCAGAGACCTCCTCAATACAACTTCTTCTACAGGATTCATCATTCTATCACTCCGATTCAGTCCTATTTGGGTTTCTATCATGTTTTAGACTCATAATTCTTCATCTTATCACTCATTTATTATTACTACACCAATTATCAACCTATTATCATCATCTAAATCCAAATTTGTCACAAATTCAACACACATCTCAGAAAATCTTCATATAAATTATTCATAACAACAACAACAGTATATTCATAATAGACATATCAACATCAATTCATCATCATACGAAATCGCACACAAAACATCATACAACAACAAGGAAAATCAAACAACCCTATCCCATACATACAAATTATTTTCTCCCGGTTATAAGATACGAATCCCACCCTTACCTTTTGGATTGAATGGAGCTCGAATCTACGGTTGAAACTCTCTACGAAAATCTCCATGAAAATCCTTAGCCCTAGTTCTTCCTCTCCCAAAGACTCGTTCTTCTCTCCAAATTTCGGATTATGACTAGTTTCCTCTAAACCTTTACTAATCCTATTTGCATTATTTTAATTAAAATGTCATAAAATAATATTAATATTAATATTATTATTACTAAAAATTCATTTAATTATTCCACTAATGAGCCTCTATTTACACCTCTCAAAATTACTATTAAAACCTCCTCAAACTAAGTCTAACTCGCAAATCAACTTAAAACAACTTAAATCGATCAATCATCTTAATAACAAACATCACACATTGCAAATAACAACAAATCTTCTCAAAATAATTTAATTTAATTAATTAATTAAATCGGGGTGTTACAACTCTCCCCCACTAGAACATTTTCATCCTAAAAAATCTTACCTCGATCAAACGACTCAGGATAAGACTCCTACATCTTGCTCTCTAATTCCCGTCATACTCTCTCCAGCACCTCCTAGCTAAACAACCTTCAGTAACGTTATCTCCTTGCCTCGCAAGGTCTTCATCTCTCGATCCTCAATACGTACCGGCATAGTCTCCATAGTGAGATTATCCCGTACTTGAATATCATCCAAACTAACAATGTGAGACGGGCCGAGAACATACTTTCAGAGTTGCAAAACGTGGAACACATCATGCAAATTCGACAAATTCAGAGGTAAGTCCATTCGATAAGTAACTTTTCCAACTTTGTCCAAAATCTGATACATACCAGCAAATCTCGGAGTAAGCTTCTTAGACTTCAATGCTCTTCCAACACCGGTTACAGGCGTAACTCTCAAAAACACGTGATCACCAGCTTGGAATTCTAAATCCTTCCTTCGCTTATCATGGTAACTCTTCTGTCTACTCTGAGACACCTTCATCTTTTCTCTGATCAACTTAATCTTCTTTGTAGTCTCTCGAACTATCTCAGGTCCAAGCACTACAACCTCTCCAGATTCATGCCAACATAACGGAGTCCTACATCTCCGACCATACAACGCCTAAAAAGGTGCCATCCCAATACTAGAATGGTAAATGTTGTTATACGTGAATTCTGTCAACGGAAGATAAGTATTCCACGAACCTCCATGCTCAAGAACACACGCTCTCAAAAAATTTTCCAACGACTGAATAGTCCTCTTAGTCTGTCCATCTGTCTAAGGATGATAAGATGAACTCAACCTCAACTTAGTACACAATGCCTTTTGCAAACTCTTCCAAAACTCTGACGTAAACCTCAGATCTCTATCCGACATAATACTCAACGGAACACTATGCAGCTTCACAATCATTCTAACATAGATCTCAGCCAACTTAGACACCGAAAAACTAATATTGATAGGAATGAAGTGAGTCGACTTCGTTAACCTATCAACAATTACCCAAATCGAGTCATGTCCTCTTGCAGTATTAGGCAATCCTGTAACAAAATCCATAGAAATGCTATCCCATTTCCATTTTGGAATCTCTAACGGTTGTATTAACCCAACAAGCTTCTGATGCTACACCTTCGACTTCTGACAAGTCAAACAGGCGTACATAAAACATGTTATATCTTCCTTCATACCAGACCACCAAAACAACTTCTTTAAATCCTGATACATCTTTGTAGCTCCCGAATGAATACTCAAATTACTTCTATGACCCTCTTCAAGGATACTCTTTTTCATATCAGCATCATCAGGAATACAAATCAGATCATGCAATCTCAAAACACCATTTGCATCCATCTTGAAGTCACTCTTCTCATATTTACCATATCCAACCATAATATCTACCAGCTTTACATCTAACTTCTGAGTCTCTCTGATATTGTCCAAAAAATCATTATTAATCTTAAGCATACCCAACTTTACACTCTGTCGCTCCCGATAAATGGGAATGGCCCAAGTAAAGGTACAGACGCGAACGGTCGGCGAAAGGAACAATGAGAACACACATCAGTGAACTCACTGGAAAAGAAAAGAGTCGCCAGCTAGGCATTTTTATCCCGGAGGAAAGGTAATGCTGCATAGACCTAGAAAGATATGGATAAGACGGTTGCGAACCAGAGAGACTGAGAAAGGGGGTTGGTTACAACCTGGGAAGGTATTAGCACCCAGATTGTCCGCCGTACTCGACGGGATCTACGCTTAGAAAATTTGTGTTTTAAAGGGGTAGTGTCAGTGCAATTTGTGTGTAAAGAGCTGGAAATCAAAATGTACAGGTGTCGGTGTAAAGTGTATAAGTAATATGAAGTATAGAAGTGTCAGTGTGAGAATGAGAGTGGAATGCTCAAGACTATGAGGCTTTAAAGAATGAAGCTGGAAAGAGGGGGAATATACAGAGACTTTTGTTCGATAACTGTTAAGTTATGCCTACGTATCCTCTCGTGCAATGAGGAAGTCAAAACACCGTAGTTCGACCCAAAGAGACTGAAAGATAAATTGACTTGTGAACTGCTTACTTGTCTATGCTCAAGTGTATGACCCGTCTGGCTCAGGTGCAAACTGTCTTGCATTAGACGGAAGAAGCAAGTTCCCGTTTGTGAGTGAATGAGATGAGAAAAGAATCCCGGAGGAGACGATTATTGTTTGTTTTTGAGTTTTCAGTCTTTTATTGCTTTTGAAAGTTTGTCATAAGTTAATGAGCTTAAGCCTAAACCGATGGGTTAGTAAACTCATCACATCTTCCCTCTGATTAGGGGTAATGAGAATACCCTAAGTGTGAAGTCAGATTCTCACACTTAATCACCTTTAGTGTAGGATTAAAATCATTAACCTACTTGTGATTATTTAGATGTTTTTGGTGTTTTTGTTTAGTGTTGAGTAATGAGATTAAGCCATAATCAGGGATTAAACAGACTCATTACACCATCCTAATAGAAGGATAACAGATGAGAGAGTTTAAGCTAAGGAAAGCTCCTCAACTTAATCCATGATTAGGGATTAAACTCATGACAAAACAAGCCTTTGATTAAGTGGTTTTTTATTTAATGATATGATGATGAAGTGTTTTTTAGGGTTTGTAAGACAACTTGAGGAGGACTTGTCCATTAACACTAGGGTTAGTCCTTCTTAACCAATTAAGGAAGATTTGAACCCTAATGCAAGGCCCAAGTTACAAGTGTGATGTCTTGATAGTTATTAAGTGAATTGATTAAAGGATTTAAACACATTAAGGGTTTAACACTTAGGATTAAATTTATACACTCCATCCTAATAGAAGGATGCAGGCATAAACTTAATCACAAAGCCTTAAACCCTTTAGGGTTTAGTCCCTGATTATGAGATGAGAAGAGAAGACTCAAAGAGACACAAAGGTAAAACTAAGAGGGGAAACTAATTAAAACCCTAATCATTGTCATGCTTGGTTGTTCCTAAGGTTTGTGAGGTTTAACAAGAAAGATCTTCAGAAGAACCACCAGGAAGCAGATGAAAAGGAGCCAAGAGAAGCAAAGTAACTTGCTTCATTCAAGAAGACAAGTCACTTGAGGAAAGAAGGTGAGAACAGGAAGAAAGAGCAAGCTCAATCTCAAACACATAACAAAATGCAGCAATGATACATAAAAGAGATGAAAAGAACATGTGAGAAGTGAAGGCAAATTCACTTCTCAAAGTGACTTACCACCTGAAAAGTTAATGAAAGAAATGCAATGCAATGCAAAATGAAATGAAATGGCATGATGAGAAACAAAACCAGAAGCACATATGAGATGATGATGATGCTATGAGATGCTACAAACATGAAACACCACATGGGGATGATCATACAAGCTCATGGATGCAAATGGAACAAGTTAAGAACCATGATCATACATGAAAAGTCATGAAATGCACATGGCATACAACAAGGCAAATGCAAGATGCAATGATCAAACATGCTTTCCATATGTCTTAAGATGCCCAATGGATCAAATGGATGCTTAAAATGTCATGGCAAGTCAAGGTATGAATGCAAATGCAAGATGGATGCATATGGAAGCTCAAATTAGGGTTTATGATCAATGCATCAAACAGAAACCAAAATCAGAAGCAAACATCAAGATAAAAAATTTAAAATGCATTCAAAGGATCCCTAAACCTATACTAACTCACTGCCCAAAGGAGAAGTTCCAACTCTTAACCTAATCCAAGTTATGATTTTCCTAAGTTTTCTAGGGTTTTAGGGTTCCTTAACAAGAAAAATGCCAAACAAATGGAAAATGAAAGATCAAATCATGCCAATTTAATCTCACATACTACATGCTAAACACAATGCAATGCAAAAAGAGCCAAGGTCCAACTCTCAATGGTTAGGCAGAAATGATTTTTGGAAGTTTGGATCAAAATAATGCCTTAAAATGATTTTAATTCCATGAAAAATTCTCAAAATGCATCAAGATCATAAAAGAAATTTGGTTTGAGGATTGGACAATGTTTCTAAATGTTTTTAAATGTTTCATGAATTTTTTGGTGATTTTTAAATACCTAAAAGCATTTTTAATTAATTAATTCCCATTAATTAATTAAAAATAAACTTTTAAATATTTAAAAATATTTTTTAAATGCTAAAAATAAAAATAAAAATATTTTTGGTTTCTGAAATTAAATAAAAGTGTGTATAAAAAATTTCAGAATTTTTGAATAAGTTTTACTATTTTAAATAAAATATAGAAAACAAATGTATTTAAATGAAAATAAAAATTGAATTTAAATGAAAGTCAGCGCATCCAGTGGTCCACATTTAAACCTGAGATGGAGGGAAAGACTTCGCGCGTGATCCTAAGGCTGAGATTCAAACTGGCCTAAATTCCATTTTATATTAATTAAACAGAATTAATTAAGTTAATTGTGGATTAGGGTTTCTAATGGTGCATCTTGACCATCCAAATGCGCGCCAGTCAACCTAGGTCAGCTCATCCAACGCTCCAGATTCAAACCTCATTAAACACAGGGATTAAGCCCTAATCATTTTCAGGTGGCCGGAGAAGACCTCCGGTCGTCTTCTCCGGTGGGAACCCCACCTGAAAATTTCTAAACTCTTCAAAACTCCACTAAAATGAAATCTAACAAACCAGAAATCATTCCCACACCTCACTAAATCAAAACCCTAACTCAAAACTCATTTATCCTTCCTCAATCAACTGAATCGAAACAAAACATTTTTTAGGGCAAAAGTTTCAGAACAAGATTAAACTCTCATTTCTTCACCATTTTCAAAATCAAGAACATCAGAGTGATCAGTGAATCATGAAGAACAACTTAGGAACTTAAAAATCCATTTCTGGAAAAAAGTTCATGAAGCTACCTGAGTTTGAAGCTTTTCAGTCTGGCACTTTCTGACCTCCTCTCTTGTGCAAAACCACTCATGTGACCTCCCTGATGAAGCCTTGATGCTTAGAAAGAGTTTGTGTTGGCTGGTTTGGAAGTTTGAACAAGTTCTGTTCAAGGTCAGGTGAGAATCGTGTTTGTGATTCTATGGCTTTTAGGCTGTTTTGAAGGTTGGTTTGTGTTCAGTGAAGCATGGTGAGAAGGTTTGTGAAGTTTGTTTGAGTGTTTGAAGCTTGTATGATGATCTTCGAAAGCTTTTGCAAGTGAGGGTGAAAATGTGAATGTTGTCTTGTGGTGTGTTTCAGGCTGGCCTCTTGTTATGTTTGGCTTGCAATTGATTTGTATAAACAATTCCCATTGGTCAGAAGATGTGATGTGTGCTTTTGTGATAGGTATGGGTGCTTTTGCAAAATGTCAACTTTTGTGTAAGAGAAGCATGGGTCATGTTCTAGCCAAGTACAAGGAGGGTGTGCTGCGCAGCATGTAGTGTGGAAAGGCCTAGGTTTGATCAGCAAGCTAGCCAGCAAGTGGATGAGAAGTTATCATGAGTTTTGCAACTTGCCTTGCCTTTGGTTCTCATGAAAGGAACTTGATCCATGGGCCATGAAACATGTGATTCCTTGGGTGCATTCTGAACTTTGAATGTTGTGTGATCATGTTGTGTGGATTAGAAGCCCATTTGATGACTTAATTGGCCTTGAGAAGTGAATTTGCAACTTTGCCTCTTTGGTGCATGACTTGAAATTTAGTGATTTTTGCCAACTTTGACAAACCATAACTTTTGATCAAAAATGAATTAGGTCATGTTCTTGTACTTTTTGAAAAGGGAAAGATCTATTCTACAACTTTCATGACCAAAGTTTTTTCATTTGAAGCTTCCTTGAATCAAAAAGTAAGGGTTGAAAAGTTGCCTAAAATGACATTTCCATTAAAAGTCAACCTTGTCCAAAAAGTCAACTTTGCAAAAGACTTGAAATTCTCCAATTTTGTGAACTTCCAATGCCTTCCATGATCAAATAAAGATCATATACAATCAAAATGATGAAGAACACCCTTTGGTTGGGTCATTGGGGGCCTCAGATGCCCTGATTTTGCACTGTCTTGCTTGAAAAGTCAACTCTTGATCAGATGACTTCCCCATGGAATTTCTTCATGAAAATTGATATGCATACTCCCTATACCATATAGAGACCAATAGAAACAAGAATGACCAAAAAATTTGGAGTTATGACCTCTGAAACCAGAACCCTAATTTTAGGCCATCTGTGCAGTTAAACCTGGCTCTGCTTCCATGCCATTCTCAGTTCTTGTGATTTTTTGACATTCTTGACTTTGAGAGGATATAATATGATGTTTGAACATACATGGACCCCTTTGAAGTGATTGATGACCTTTGGAGTGGCTCAAGAAGCTCTTGGATTGCTCAGATCACAAACCCTAGATGCAGATGACTTAGAACCAATGCAATGACTCAAAATTGTGGTATGAGATGTTATGATTGTGTTTATGCATATGAAATGATCACAAGCCATGGTGTGAATGGGTGAGGGAAAATTTGGGGTGTTTACACACTCTGCAATGTCACTTCGCAAACCAAACTCATATCACAAAATTGCTCGATCAACTCTAGATCTTTAATCATCATTGTCGACATATGCAAAGTCTTTCGACTTAAAGCATCAGCTACAACATTAGCTTTACCCGGATGATAATTCAAACCAAAATCATAATCCTTCAACAATTCCAACCACCGGTGTTGCCTCATAGTAAATTTTTTCTGATCAAACAGATACTTCAGACTCTTATGATCGCTAAATACTTCATATCTAAAACCATAAAGATAATTCCTCCAAATCTTCAGTATGAAAACAACTGCAGCAAGTTCCGAATCATGCGTAGGATAATTCTTTACATGCACTTGCAACTACCTCAATGCATACACAATAACCTTATTATTCTGCATAAGCACACCTCCTAAACCCATCAACGAAGCATCACAATACACTACAAACGGTTCATTTGGATTAGGCAATGTCAAAACCGGAGCCGACGTCAACCTCTTCTTTAATTATGTAAAACTCTCTTCACAACGGATATCCCAAACGAAAGCCTTACTCTTACAAGTTAATCTAGTCAATGAAAGTGCCAACTTAGAAAACCCTTCAATAAATCTTCTATAGTAACCAGCTAACCTCAAAAAGCTCATAATCTCAATAGCCTATCTTGGAGTTTCCCACTGTAACACAACTTCTACTTTAGAAGGATCCACTAAAATACCACTCCCTAAAATCACATGACCAAGAAAACTGACTTCCTTCAGCCAAAATTCACACTTAGACAACTTCGCATACAACTTATTCTCCCTCAAAACTTCCAACGTCCTCAAATGTTCTTTATGTTCCTCTTATGACTTTGAGTAAATTAGAATATCATCAATAATTACAACCACAAAACGATCCAGATACATATGAAAAATACGATTCATGTACTCCATGAATACTCCCGACGCGTTGGTAACACTGAAAGACATCAATGAATACTCGTAATGTCCATATCGTGTTCTGAACGCAGTCTTCTGAATATCCTCATCTTTTACTCTGATCTGATGGTAACCCGACCTCAAATCTATCTTACTGAATATACAAGCACCTACCAATTAATTAATCAAATCATCAATCCTCGAAAGCGGATACTTATTTTTGATCACCACTTTATTCAAATGTCTATAATCCACACACAGTCTCATACTTCCATCTTTCTTCTTCACCAACAACAATAGAGCTCCCCACGGAGATACACTCGGCCTCACAAACTTTTTCTCAAGTAACTCTTCTAACTGCTTCTTCAACTCTGACAATTCTGATGCAAACATCCTATATGACGCCATCGAAACAGGTCTAGTACCAGGCACAAGATCAATCGTAAACTCAACCTTCCTCTCTGGCGGCACATCAGGAATTTCATCAGGAAAAACCTCAGGAAAATCACTTACTACCTTCAGTTCTTCATTCTTAGCTTTGCTTTCAATAGACAACATTGTTATCAATGAAAACATCTGAGCTTCCTCTTTCATCAATTTCTGCAACTCTCTGAAATACAACAACCCAACTCCTTCCTCTTCTGGAGTAGAAAACCTCACTGACTTACGATAACAATTTATATGAACATAATTATACTCTAACCAGTTCATACCTAGGATTACATCTATCCCAGTCAACAGAAGACAAACCAAATCAACCAAGAAATCTTTATCGGAGATCGACAAAGGACATTTCAAACACACGAGAGAAGTAGTCACTGATCCCCAAGCCAGAATCTCGACGATTAAATCTCCATTCATAACAAACAACTTAAGACCCAATCTTTTAACACAATCAGCAGAAACAAAACAATGCATTGCACTAGTATCAATAATAGTAACTAAAGGAATACTATTAATGAAATATGTACCTCTAATAAGCATGTCCTCGCTAGTGGTCTGAGTTCTTGCCAATGCGAACACTTTTCCCGTCTGAGCTTTCTTCGGATTCTGATACTTGCTACCAATATGTCCCTCTTCGTCGCAATTAAAACAAACTACCTCTTTATGCTTACAATCATTCATGGTATGCCCAATCTTGCCACATCGAAAACATCTTTTAACTTCATCAGTACAAACTTTGCTCTTGTATCTAGCTTTAACACACTTGAAATAAACAATACTAGCAGGAGCATCTCCCCCACTAGTTCTCTGACTCGAAACAATCTTCTGCTTACCCTTTCTAGCAGAAACATCATAAGGCTTGCCACGATTCGGTTGGTGCTTGCCTCTCTTGTCATTCACAATCTTGTAATGAGAATTACTATCTTCTTCGAAGATTCTGCGGCTATTAACCAGATCAGAAAACAATCGGATTTTATGGTACCCCACAACCTTCTTAACATCTGAGCACAACTCATTCTCAAATTTGATGCACTTGGAGAATTCTGCTCCAGCCTCATCATAATGCGGATAAAACTCGGACAATTCAGGAACTTTGTAGCATAGTCAGTTACTGACATGTTTCCTTGCTTCAGCTCAAGGAATTCCACTTCTTTCTTACCGCAAACATCTTCAGGGTAATACTTTCTTATAAACTCTCTACGGAAAACAACTCAAGTGACCTCTTCACCTTCCGCTTCCAATCTCGCATGAGTCTCCAACCACCAGTCATCGGCCTCAAGAGCCAACATATGTGTACCATAGCGAACCTTCGGTGCTACCGTACAATCCATCACTCGGAAGATCCTTTCAATCTCCTTCAACCATTACAATGTTACATCAGGGTTATACTTACCCTTGAAAGTAGGCGGATTCTCCCTCTAAAAAGTCGCCAAACTACGAGAACCCTCATTCTCGCCAGCATTCGGTAGGTTTTGCACAGCTTGAGCCATTGCTTGCATTGCAGCAGCCATAGCAGCATCGTTTCTTCCAGCCAACTCAACGTAACACCACAACAAGAACAAAGATCAACACAAAAATAACAATACTCGATTGTTAGACAACTAAGACTCGACACTTGGCCAAAAAGACTGACCTGCTCTGATACCACTAATGTAGCACCCCATTTCTACACGCAATAATTATAAATAAATCAGAGTCAACAAAATAAGGTATCACATTTTTCTTCTTTAAAACAATTCATCACAGTCATATCAAGTAATAAGTCACGTCTTTACTACGCAGCGGAATAATTTAAATCATAACAACTCATCATAATAATCAACTTCATAATAATTCATCTCAATTCAAACATCATATTCTAAAATAAACATCTTAAATCCAAAACATAACAAAACAAAATCTAAATAAAATTAAATCATTCGCTAATCCCCCCGAAGTGTTACAAATCAGAGCGACCAACGACTCAAATCATCTAAAGGACTCTTCGCTACTCGGGATCACCCGCACGTTACCAACAGAGGGTAACATTCAAACAGAAGGGGTGAGATATCGACAATTATAAACCGGATATAATAATCAACATATATAAGTTAAAGTCATTCAATCACCCATCCACATCATTTTCATCATAAACATCGCATCATCACAACATTCATAAACACCTCATCAATAATTCAACAATGCAATTCAAATGTGACTCGACAATGCATGCATATGGTACCATTCGGAGCAAATTCTCATCTTAAAATTCATGTCATTTAGGTGCACATCAGCAAGACATAAGTCTCCATCTTAAACATCATGTTTGCCATTCCAGGCCATCGTAATAATGCAAATGTATGCGGTATGAAAATGGCATACAAAAAAATCACACTTTATAAACATCGTTCAAATACACCATCTTAATCATCTTACATCATTGTAACATCATAACATCGTTGGTCATGAGACTGACATCAGAATACATCATCACAACAGTATAAAATCATCGTAATCATCTTAGTTTATCATCTCTAAATTCATCATCTAAATTCTTCTAACAACATTCGTTAAATCATCATATTATTATCCTCTAATTACATCTATCAACAATTACTAGTCCTCAAACATCTTACGGAACATCAGAAAAAGGAACGAACGCGAAACGATAGGCGAAACACTACGAAATCACGAAAATGCAACCCTGCTGCCCAAACGCGTATCAAACATGTATCGCCATTCCCCATATGTGTATCAATGTATGCTCTTATGCGTACCATACGCAAACGACCAGAGAGTCTTCAAAAAGCACTATTCATACACGTAACAGGCGGTGTAACCACCAGATGTTACGTGTAACACCTGCCCTCATACGTGTATCTCAGATCTGATACGTAATCCACCAGAGACATCCTCAATTCAACCTCTGCTACGGGTTTCATCATTCTATCACTCCGATTCAGTCTTATTTGGGTTTCTATCATGTTTTAGACTCATAATTCTTCATCTTATCACTCATCTATTATTACTACACCAATTATCAACCTATTATCATCATCTAAATCCAAATTCGGTACAAATTCAACACACATCTCAGAAAATCTTCATAGCAATTATTCATAACATCAACAATAGTATATTCATAACAGACATATCAACATCAATTCATCATAATCATAGGAAATTGCACACAAAACATCATACAACAACAAGGAAAATCAAACAACCCTATCCCATACATACAAATTATTTTCTCCCGGTTATAAGATACGAATCCCACCCTTATCTTTTGGATTGAATGGAGCTCGAATCTACGGTTGAAACTCTCTACGAAAATCTCCACGGAAATCCTTAGCCCTAGCTCTTGCTCTCCCAAAGACTCGTTCTTCTCTCCAAAATTCTGATTATGACTAATTCCCTCTAAACTTTTACTAATCCTATTTCCATTATTTTAATTAAAATGTCATAAAATAATACTAATATTATTATTACTAAAAATTCATTTAATTATTTCACAAATGGGGCTCTATTTACACCTCTCAACATTACTATTAAAATCTGCCTAATCTAAGTCTAACTCGCAAATCAACTTAAAACAACTTAAATCGATCAATCATCTTAATAACAAACATCACACATCGCAAATAACAATGAATCTTCTCAAAATAATTTAATTAAATTAATTAATTAAATCGGGGTGTTACACACGGCGCCACTGATCTTACCTGATCAGAAGGGCCTTCCAGGTGCTGAGCAACGAACGTGACAGTTGGTTGAGAGAAGATGAAAGTGTACCTGCAAGGCACTTCGATGCTTAAGTGAGTATAGGTACAGAAGTAGAATAGAATAATAGGTTCAGAATACCTGACCCTCTAATGAAAGAGGGTATTTATAGTGTGCCCCCAGTGTTGGGCCAAGGTTCTTTCTTGGACTGGATCAGCTAGGCCCAAGGAAGAACTGCTAAGGAATGCGTAGGAGCTTGTAAGACCTAGCGTGTGGTCTTGCCCTTGGTCCAACTGCCCATATATTCTAGGAGATAATAGTGGACAGTTTGGTGACGTGGCATACGTGGGGAGGACGTAGTCTCCCTATTGCCAACTAATGGATTGTGGGTGTGCCCGACGGTTTGAGCCTTGTACTCGCCGGGTTGGGCCTCTGCCCGACTGATTGGGCTTCTGCCCGACATTGTCTTAGTGGCCCAGTCCTAAACAATTATATTTTATTTTTAAATGAAAAATTAAAATTAATTTTTTTTATAAAAAAAAAACCGACACTTATGGAAATATTAAACTTTTTTTTTATGAATTAAACTGTTAACTTATCAATTATTTTATTACATTATTAAAAAGATCATTAATGTTTAAATTTTACTTATTAATTCTCTTCAACATAAAATGTATCTATTAATTCTCTTAAAAAAAGTTAGTTACAAATTTGTTCCGATCAACTTAAAATCCGCGCTATTGCGACTGCGCGCCATATCTGTTTTAGGTGTGAGAACTGTCATAATTTTTTTTTAATATAAAAAATACACATTGTTGCATTCTGATATATGAGGGTTGTATGTAAATTATTGGCAAAAATATTGTCTAGGTCATTTAAGTTATTTTAAAATATCAAGTTAGTTCTTTAAGTTTTTTTGTAACGCTTTGATTATTTATGTTAAGTAACGTTTACGTCGTTGACCTTTTTAAAAATCTCTGTTACAATAAATTGCAAATTCATATACCATTTGAACTAATTTTTCGCATTGATCACGAGTATGTAATCAAATTTATCAAACAAGTTACAGTTCATGAGAATCAGGGAAACAAGTGGACAAATACATAATGAAAAATCATTAGATTCGACCAAAATACACAATCAAACGCAAAATTAATTACATATTCGTGATCAACGTGAAAAATCAGTTCAAATGGTATGTGAGTTTGCAATTTATTGTAACTGGTATTTTTAAAAAGATCTACGACGCAAACGTTACTTAACATAAAAGGTCAAAGCGTTACAAAAAAAAAAAGCTTAAAGAACTAAATTGATATTTTAAAATAACTTAAAGGACTAAAATAATATTTTTGCCTAAATTATTCTTAGCCTCGTTTCCTAAGTAATGTAGAACTATTTCATCCAATTCAAAATAAAATTTTAAAATAGTTTGATCAAAATAATATTAAAATACATGAATATAAATTAATTATATTTTTTGACCAAATACTTGTTTTTTAATAATTTAAAATATAATCATTGGAAAAAGCTGACTGTTCTAATTACAATCAATCGGATTTGAGTTCTATTATACACCTCTATCCCAAATTATAAGTCACTTTATAAAAAAAATGGTCTCAGATTATAAGTCAATTTACATTTTATTTGTAATATTAATGACATTTTCCCCAATATACCCTCAAATATTTATTATTATTTATTATTTCACTCTTTTAATTTATCTCTCTTACGTAATTATGAAGGATATTACTGTAAAGTCATACATAACTTGTCTTTCATATAAAGTAATAATTAAATTTCTTAATTCGTGTGAAATGCACAAAATATTTTATAATTTGAGACATGAAAGCAGTATTCCACAATAGCATATAAAATATAATGTAAATTTATTTTAAAAATATGTATGTCTTTAAAAAAGAGAAAGTGTATTATTTAAAATCTAATAGTCATAAATATTTTTCTCAAAATGGATTTATTTACTTTTTTTTCTTAAGGTAATGTACAAGAATTAATCAAATCTAAAGACTTTTGAAAAGTGACATAAACATCCCCTCCAAACCCATGTCTTTAAATTCACATAAATTTGCAAACTCTAACTCATCTCTCAAAATCTCATTACCATATTACACAACAAAAGGTGATGACAGAAGAAGAACCAAATGTCGAACCTAAGAATTATTTTGGTGAAGAAATTTCTCCATTTCTTCTTTTTGGATTCATTATTGATCCAACTAAGGGAAATAAAAAAGCTTACTCGTGTAAGTTTTGTAGCAAAAAATTTCTTACTCCACAAGGATTAGGTGGACACCAAAATTGCCACAAATTGGAGAGAAAACTCAAGAAAAAAGACGAAATCATGAACAAAACTTGGGAAATTTTCTCCAATGGTAATGTGGGGTGTGGATATCAATATTTTGAATTTGACATAATGAATCAGCATGCTGAAGGGTCATCAAGTTTTGTTGCGCATGATTTGCATGGTACTACATTGCAGCATGTTCCAGAGATAGAACAAGACATTGCGAGTCAACAAGTTACCATGACTGAGATTGACTTTGGTTTGGTTTCGGGGGGAGGTGTTGATAGTAATGTTGAACATGAACACAAAGTGACTCATGAGGAGGAAGCATCCAAGAATATTGATTTGAATCTTAAGCTTTGATTTATATTTATATTTAATTTATAAATAAATAATGTGTTATTTATTAAGCATATATTATGGATTTTGATGTAGTCATTGTCTTCAATCAATTATATTCATAGAATAAAATATCTATTTTCTTTTGGATATTTGGTGAAAAACACCGTACACAAATCTTTACAAATTAAAACTTGCAAGAGTATAATGGGTCACACTCAATGAATCATTATTTTATTTTACTTTTTACTTGTTCAAGAAAGTGTTCTAGCACATATATACATTCAATAGTCCATGAATCTTAACAATGTAGGAATATAATATGATATAATATAACTTCAATAAATTCTCATATTTCATCTTGAACTCGTTTTTAAAACTATGTTAAATAAGTTTATATAGCTAAAAAAAGTTTTTTTTTTTTAAATACAAGGGTCTAAGCCTAACAGAGAAAAACTAAACAAAGGTTACACCGGGGATAACAACTCCCAAAATACCATTATTGATCAATTGGACCAAATTTTATGGATAATCTTCAACGAACTGAGGCACACGGTCGTGAAGAGAGCTCTTCTTAGCCATCATATCTCACCAATTAGCTTCTATATAAATAAGAGCAAATCAAATAACTACTTCTCCCGAAATAATTTGAGTTATTCGGTTTAACAAGCCTTTTACTGGTCTAATATGTTTAACTTTACCATTGAGCCTCACAACAATATTTTTTTTTGTCTGATGGAAGTTCAATTTTTCTATGACCTTTATGAATTGTTAGATTTATGCTTGTTAATTTTGCATATTTAAGGTTGACATTAATTTTGGTAAAAACAAGTGAACAACAACGTGTTGAATAGGACGTTCTATAGTAGATTTTTCAAGTTATCAGATAATATGTCCTAACAGAGTTATTCGACATCCGTGTTTGTTATAGTTTTTGAAACTGTTATTATTTGTACAAATCACATAATATTATTTGAATATTATGTGATCCTAGCTTGCATCCAAGAGTGGAGATTTTCAGAGATTCAGTTTGGAATTGAAGATTTACAATTTTCTAATCATGGAGACATTTTAGGAAACTAATGATTTAAAGTTCTATTTTCTTGGAGAATATTTTGTAGATTTTGTGCAACCAGATATGCTATGATTTGAAGCCCATAATCTAGTCTGATTTGTATCATGTTGATGCTAAGAAATGGACTGCTTTATCAAGTAGTAAAGTGTTGATCACTCTTAAGATTTTAAGCACAAAATGAGTGTGATCATGTGGTGATTGTTAGGGAATCGAGAAGAGTTTCACACCTAGGAGAGTCTTAGGTAGAAATTAAGCACGGGTAGTGATTAAGTGACAAGTTATAACCAAAGGTTGTTTAGGTTAGAATTAATATTATATAGTGGATTTCATTCCTGGCTTGGTAGCCCCCAGACGTAAGTGTTGTTGTACGCCGAATAGGGTTAACAATTGATTGTGAGTTATTTACTTTCTGCAATTCTATTTGTGTGTGTTCATCTTGTCATTGTGCGCTAAAATTAGAGGTCAATATCTTGATATCTCATAAGACATCTGAGATCTTCTACATCATAATTTCAATTTGCATCAAGAGCTTGCACCCTATTCTGTTTTGGGTGAGATTAAGGGATGATACTTTCTAGTACAATGGAAAAGGATGGATGAATGGTTAACACATCACCTTTTCTTGATGGAACAAATTGTGAATATTGAAAGTCTCATATGGTTTCCTTTCTACAATATATAGATGGCAAGGTCTGGAAACATGTGGTAAATGGATGGGATCCACCAATGGCTAAAGACAAGGATGGTAATATCACTGATGTGGTGAAACCTATAGAAGACTAGGATGATGAAGATGGCAAGCAGGCTCAAGGAAATTCTAAAGCATTGAATGCCTTATTCAATGGAGTGGACAAATTAATCAGCAACTATATTATGGCCAAATAAGCTTAGGAGATTTTGAAGACTTCTCATGAAGGTATGTCTAGAGTGAAGATGTCAAAACTTCAACTTCTTACAACAAAGTTTGAGAACTTGAAGTTGAAGGAGGATGAGAGCATTCAAGATTATCATATGACTATATTTTATATAGCCAATGCATCTGGTGCTTTGGATAAAAAGATGTCAAAAGCTAAATTGGTAAGAAAGATTCTAAGGTCTCTTCCAAAGAGATTTGACATGAAGGTTAATGACATTAAATAAGCTTAAGACATTAACACCATGAAAGTTAATGAACTTATTGTATTTCTTCAGCCCTTTGAAGTAGGGATCAGAGGTGATAAGCCTAAAAAGAAGAAAGACATAGAATTTGTGTCTAATGAAGATGAAGGTGAATCTGGAAACAAATGAGAGTATGTCTAAAGTTGTTGGGTTACTTGGAAAATAGTTCAACCAAGTAATGAAGACCTGGAATTCAAGATCATATGTCAAGAACAAGTCATCTGACATCAATAAAAGTCACAATTCTTGTAGAAGAACTAGAACTAAAGATTAAGACAATCAAGGAAAAGGAATCAAATGTTTTTAATGTGAATGATTTTGACACATAAGGTCTAAATGTCCTACTTACCTCAAGAAGGAGAAGAAATTCATAGTTGCATCTTGGTTAGAAGATGACTCTGGGAGTGAAGGAGAATTTTCCAAATAGGTTTCTGCTTTCACTAGAGTTTATAACACTAATGAAAAATCAGATATCGAGGAGCTTACCTTTGATGAATTTGTAATTCATACAAAGAATTATGGCTCAAGAGTGTAGAAGTAATTCACTTGGGAACTGATCAACATAAAGTCATAAATAAAATTCAGACTGAAAGAATGAAGCATATGACTATTATCTATGATCTAGAAGATGAAGTTATTGTAATCAGCTCAAAACTTGAGTTAATGACTAAATTTGTTAGAATGCTTAACAACAGTTCTGATATGTTGGGTGAGATTCTTCGAATTGGGAAGAATGTTGGAGATGTTATAGGTCTTAGTTATGTTAAATAAAATGAGTCTACAATGAATTATACTCAACCCAAAAGAAGGCAGAATCATATGATGTTGAGTCAAATGTCTCAACATCAAAAGAAACATCAAAATAGAAATTAGAGGAATTAATCAAAAGGAAAGAATCAAAGTTTGAAATCTGTAAACACCCCAAATTTGCCCTCACCCATTCATACCATGGCTTGTGATCTCTTCATATGCATAAGTTCAATCATAGCATCTCCTATTGCATTTTTGATTCACTGCATTGGTTCCAACTCATCTGCATCTAGGGTTTGTGATCTGAGCCATCCCTGGGCCATTTGAGCCACTCCAAAGGTCACTATTCACTTCAAAGGGGTCCATGTATGTTCAAACATCATATCATATCCTCACCAAGTCAAGGAAGTCAAAGAATCACAAGAACTGAGAAAGGCATGGAAGCAGAGCCAGGCTTAACTGCACAAATGACCTAGAATTAGGGTTTTGGTTTCAGAGGCCATAACTCCAAAATTTTTGGTCATTCTTGTTTCTATTGGTCTCTATATGTTATAAGGATCATGCATGTCAATTTTCATGAAGAAATTCCATGGGGAAGGCATCTGATCAAAAGTTGACTTCTTGAGCAAGTCAGTGCAAAATCAGGGCATCTAAGGCCCCCAATGACCCAACCAAAGGGTGTTCATCATCATTTTGATTGTGTATGATCTTTATTTGATAATAGAAGATGTTGGAAGTTCACAAAATTGAAGAATTTCAAGCCATTTTCAAAGTTGACTTTTTGGGAAAATGACTTGTAATGGAAACTTGCCATTTTGGGAAACTTTTTCAACCCTTGCTTTTTGATTAAAAAATGCTTCAAATGGGAAAATTTTGGTCATGAAAGTTGTATAATGGATCATTCCCTTTTCAAAAAGTACAAGAACTTGTTCTAATTCATTTTGGATCAAAAGTTATGGTTTGTCAAAGTTGGGAAAAATCACATAATTTCAAGTTTTCTACCAAAGAGGCAAAGTTGCAAAACCACTTGCCAAGACAAATTGTGCTATCAAATGGACTTCTAATCTTCATACAAACATAAACCAAGGCCTAAGGATCAGATTGCATCAAAATTTTACTCATTTTCATGGCTTGTGGATCAAGAAATTTCAAAAGGGGCAAAGTGGAACAAAGTTGCAAAACATCCTTCAAACCCTAATCCACTTGCTGGCTGGCTTCAAAACTGATCCTATGGTCCTCCTCACTTCTTGCTGCGCAGGACACCCCTCTTGTCCTTGGCTAGCCATGAGCCCATACCTCTCTTACACAAAGCTTGACTTTTTTGCAAAAGACCCATACCAATCACAATAGGGCACAGCCACTCTTCTGACCTACCCAAGATTGATAAGTGGACCAAATGCAACATAACACACCACACACTCAAGCCTGAAACACACTCCAAGCCATAGTTATAAAAAATCCTCCAACTTGCAAAACCATTCGAATCTCTCAGCTCACTCAACCATTCCTCAAACCAACTTCACCATTGATCTCAAAATGACTCACTGATCACAAACCATCCACCAAAACAGCCAAGAGCCTCACATAAACCAAATACGATTTCTTCCCCTCTTTGAACAGAACTCAAGCAATCTCTCAAACTAGCCCAAATAAACTCCAGATAGGCTTTGCAAACACTTGAGGAAGGTCAGTAGAGTTGATTGGCAGCAAGGAACTAGTCCAGAAGCTCTTGGGTTGAAAGCTTCGATTCAGGTAGCCATTGAATTTCATTTTTCCAGAACTCTTATTTCTTGTTTCTAAGTGATAAAGCATGCTCTCCTGATCACTGTAACACGGTGGGAGAACTGACTTTAGTAATGTTGCGGATAGCAAAAGTCGCCACCGACTTTTATTTTATCCAAAGCAAAGGCATAAAAGAACAGGAAAGACCTTTTAAAAGATTTTTGGGTCCGGGGGGTAGGTTATGCAAAGGGAAGGTGTTAGCACCCTTTACATCCATGGTTATCCATGGGCTCTTAGTTACTTAGCTCACTTTGAATTGTTTTTGAAAATGTGAAGTGTGTGAATAGAAATTTTCATAAGAGTTTGATAATGATCCATGTACGGATGCGTAAAAAACTTGTGTTTGAAAATTGTTTGAAATTGTGAGGTGTTTGAGAAATTTTTGAGTAGTGAGCAAGTAACTATGAGGAACCTACCCTAAAGTTTAAGTCTTTCTATTCTTTATCCTTTAAATGGTAAGACTATCCCTATTATTAAGGAATAGGTAGTCATTACCTTGGATGTATGGGACAAGTGAGGGTCATTTGTTAATGAAGGCAACTGTAGGGTGTATTAAGCAATCTTGGAGGGACTGTCATCATTATTCGAAAGGGGCAAGATTATTATGAAGGCAACCATTAAGGGACTTGATCTTTTATTTGTTAAGGGACTAGATGACTTTATTTTGAGGGACTTTTTTCTTTATACACCCTACTTGACCTTTTGATTAGGCAACATGAGAGGTATCCCTAAGGAAGTGAGATGGCGATCAAAGATCGACTTACGTGTGTGAGTGTTCAATTTTAATATTTTATCTTTTAAATTAAATGATCTAAATTAATTTTAAATATACAAAACATGTTTACACTCCCTATTTACTAACCATAACATAAAATATAAATAATAAACATTATAAATAAATATTTACACCAAGGAGCAATTACAATAATAATAATAAAGCAATTTAAATAAATAAGCAAAATATAAATAAGTAATTATAATTAGGTTAGTGAAATAAAAATAATCACAATGTGGTTAGTAATAATAAACATAATTGATAATATAAGCAAAATATTAAATAATAATAATAATGAAGCAAACAAGTATATCATAGTAATTAAAAATTCAATTTTATAAACAATTATTATTAAAATATAAACAATTATTATAAATTATTATAAAGTTTTAAGTTAAGTACAAATTATATAAATAAATTGATGATAACCATGTTATAAAAATAATTACAAAATTAATTTAGCAAATTTTTTATTATTTCTAAACTTATATTTAAGAATTATTTATATACAAAAAAAAATTAAGTTATAAACTATTTATGCCATATTATTATATTAACAAAATTAAGTTGAAAATTTTAATTTTAAACATAATTATATACAAGATTTAAATTATAAACAAATTATAAACCATATGCATATTATGAAAATAAAGTTAATTATATTTACACAAATTAAGTTAAGAATTTTATTGTTTTAAACATATTTTAAAAAAAATTAATTACATTATTAAGATTACCTAATGATAATTTGTAAATAAATAATATTAATAAAAGGCATAGAAACATTACATACACAATTAGGATTTTAAAAGAGATATATTTTTAAGGTTTTAATTAGGATTAATGATGATAATGAACAAGCAAAAAACAAGTTAATGGAGAAAAAATAGAAAAAACTTACCTTGGCTGGGAATTGAACCCAGCCACTCTTGCTTCCAAGTATTCAAACCAGCAACAACATCCACTGGGCCAGCGCACGCCTGGTGTTAAAGAAAAGAGTCCAATTTGTTTTGTTGTGTAATCCTGGAAATATCATGAAAAAATAAAAATCACCAAAAGGCCTGGGGGGATCGAACCCAGGACCTTTGCAATGCACACAAACACACTTTCCATTCCAGCCGGGAGGGCGCATCTGTCCTTATGATAACTTTAATTCATTATATTTTAAGGTTGCTAATTACCTGAAAAAATAAGAAAAAGTGGTGAAGCCAGGATTCGATCCCTGGACATAAACATCACACGCGCGTCCCTTGGCCAACTGAGCTAGACACCAATTGTGAAATAAAACAGAAAACAATTCATAAAATAATATGCATAATTTTTAAATCCTGAAATACGCGCGCAAGCTTCTTCTTCTTCCTTGGTTCCTACAAAACTTCCTGCAAATTTATACACAAATTTTCCTGCGAAATCCAAGTTGCAGTAAACCCTATAAAACTCAAACATCAACAAAACAGCAAAATTTCACAAAATTGAAACCATCATTGAATTCCTGAGGAGGTTTGCAACTAATCTACGTCTTTAGAAATTATTTTAATTGGCTCAATCATTGAATCCCAATTTGGCCGAAAAAACCCTAATAATGGTGAAACCTCATTCCTGCATCAAAACTCAAATCAAATCACCCAGAAACATTCAGAAGGTTACTACAAACAAGAATATATGATCAATTGTTATTTACAACACATAAATAAGTGAAATCGGAAATTTTTAAAACAAGCAACAACATGGATACGGTTTATGCGATTCTGTGTGCTTTTGAGTATGATGATGATGTATTCATGTTCTACAAGTCCTAAGGAACACAATGCAACCTTCAAAATCCTTTGAGAGTGGTTGGAAGTAGCAAACCGAATTTGAGTTTTCTTTCAAAATTTTGAAGCTTGTTCTTATGCTTGGAGGCTGAAAAATTCCTCCCTAGTGCTTGCAGTGTCTTCAAGTATATATAATGAATGAATTAGGTTAAAAAGAATGGATCTTGTATCATGAAAATTGATTACTTGATTATGAAGAAATCTCTCATCCAAAAATATCAAAAAACCCAATATATTCTTACTACTTTGGCCTAGCACGAATTTGGATGTTGATAATTGGTCTTGAATAGTGTTTATGACTTTCTAGAAGAAGAATCACCCTTAAATATTGATTTTTTGATTTTATTTTAATTTAATATGTATTTAAATGAATAAAATTCAAATAAATATTAAATAAAATAAAAAAATCATAAAATTACATGGGTGGGTCGTGCATGAGGTCTTGGTGTAGATTGGGTCATCATATGGCAAGCCCATTTAGAAAAAATTGGTTTTAAACCTCCATTTTCTTCATAAACCAACCAAAAATTTCCCAACTTTGCAAGGGCACACACCCTTCAATTTTAATGCTATGAGGGTGTTCTTGGACATTTTGGAAATCTTGAAGAGTCCTCTAACCACCCCCACTGGTTTCATGTTCATATCATTTACCATTCTCAAGTTATGCCCTTTTGAAGTTGTTGACTTTTTGTTGACTTTCAAAAGGACCTATAATGTCTTAGCTCATACCTTCCAAATGAAGCATTTTTGGGCTTGGCTTGTGAGACACAAAGTTGTAGAGAATTCAATTTCCTTCAAAATGATATTTAGATGGAGACTTGGTGATGAAGCATGTGAAAGTTATGGCTGGTCAAAGTTCAGTTGACTTTTACTGAGGAACCCCTAATTTAGAAACTCCTGATTCTTGATGATCTGAAATCTCCTTGATGAATCATGATCAACCCTTGATCAAATGATGAATTTTACTTCATATACTTGATGTTGGCAAAAAAATCATGAAGTTTGACTTTGGTTTGACCACAGTTGACCTCAGTTTGACTTTTTAACTGCTTTGACTGATTTTGACTTATCTGATCATCTGACTGAGCAAACTCTTGAGAAAAGTCTTGAAACTTGTCATGGGGGTTCTTACACACATATAAGATGTTATGAAGCTCACTTAAAGTCTTGGAAGTTCATTTAGCCTGATTAAAGTCAAAACCCTAGTTTTGGATGCACTGCTTAGGAGGTGCATTGTCTGAGGGAATTGTCAACTCTTCTGGCCAATTGTGAACTTTGTGAACCTTGTGAACCATCATAAGATGTCTTGTGAACCTTGTGAACCTCATGAAGTGACTTGTAGACTTCATGAACCTCATGAAAGGTCTTGTAAACATTGTGAATCTTGTGAACCTTGTGAACCTCATAAAGTGGCTTGTAGACTTCATGAACCTCATGAAAGGTCTTGTAAACATTGTGAATCTTGTGAACCTTGTGAACCTTCTTAGCACACAAAGTCTTATATTGTGAGGGAAAATTTTGGGGTGCAACAATCACACTGAACCTTTTATTTTTGAAAATGATTGAGTTTTGAGGTTGTATGGATGTTCTGAAATTTTGTTCAGTTTTAAGTTTTTGTTCAAATCTTGTTGTTGATGATGAATAAATGAAATTTGATGCTGGATTCTTGTTCTAGGGGGTTTGGGGATCATTTCTGGAGATTTGGGGGGTTTGATTTGACCTAGGGAGTGTTTTTGAGATTTTCAGGGAGAGAGGTCACCGGAGAAGACGACCGGAGCTCGTCTCCGGTGACCTGAAAATAATTAGGGTTAATTAATTAGGGTTAGCCAGGTTTGAATGTGGACCCTTGATCTGTTTGACTAAGTCAATCCCCCGCGCGTTTCAATGGCCAGGATGGTTTCATTAAATCCTAATCCACGTCATTAATTTAATTAATTAAGTTTATAAATTAATCCTGCCAGTTTGAATCTCAACCACAAGATCTGGCGCAAGTCAACTCCCGCACGTCCCATTTAAACCTCAGCCACTGGATCTGTTGACTTTCCATTTAATTCATTTTAATTTCATTTTTCTTGCATTTTCTTTCTTATTTTATTAAAAATAGTAAAACAAATCACAAAAATCTCATTTTTTGCATGTTGACTTAGAATATTTTTCTCATTCCAAAAATATTTTTATTTTTATTTTTTGCATTAAAAATTATTTTTAAATCATTTAAAAGTTTATTTTTAATTAGTTAATAAAAATAAATTAATTAAAAATACTTTTAGGTATTTAAAAATCACAAAAAAATTCATGTTGCATTTAGGAACATTTAGAAACATTGTCCAACCCTCAAACCAAATTTATTTTTTGTTCTTGATGCCTTTTGATCATTTTCAATTGAATTAAATTCATTTCAAGGCAATATTTTGTTTCAATCTCCAAAAATTCATTTCTGTCTAACCTTTGAGAGTTGGATCATGATTCTTTTTGCATTGCATCTTGTATGGCATGTAGTTTATAGGATAAAATTGGCTTGAATTGATCTTGCATTTTCAATTTGTTTTGCATTTTTCTTGACAAGGTACCTTAAAACCCTAGCAATCTTAGGAAATTCATAACTTTCACTAGGTTAGGAGTTAGAACCCCTCCTTTGGGCAGTGAGTTTGTATAGGTTTAGGGTTCCTTTGATTGCATTTTCAAATTTTTATCATGTCATTTGCTTATGGTTTTGGATTTTGCTTTGTGTGTTGATCATAAACCCTAATTTATGCCTTCCTTTGCATCCATCTTCCATTTGCTTGCATACCATGACTTGCCATGACATTTTATGTATTCATTTGATTCATAATACATCTTAGGACATATTAGAATCATGTTTGATCATTGCATCTTTCATTTGCCATGTTATATGTCCATTGCATTCCATAACTTTTCATGTACCTCCATGGTTCAAAACATGCTTCTCTTGCATCCATATGTTTGTATGATCATTCTAATGCCTTGCCTAATGTTTGCATCATCTCTTAGCATCATTAACATCATACTTATGCTTCTGGTTTTGGTTTGCATCATAACATTGCATCTCATTTTGCATTGCATTTCATTTCTTTTGCTGACTTTTCAGGTGGTAAGTTGTTTGAGAAGTGAATTTGCCTTCACTTCTCACATTCTCTTTTCATCTCATTCATACTTCCCTTTGTTGCATCTTGTATGTGTATTGGATTGAGCTTGCTCATTCTTGTTCATCTTACCTCCTTTCTTCAAGCAACTTGTCTTCTTAAGTGAAGCAAGTTGTTTTGCTTCTCTTTGCTCCTTTCATCTGATTCCTTCTTGGTGGCACTTTGAAGATTCTTTCTCTCTTGCAAACCTCATTAACCTTAGGATCTCCAAGCATGACAACAATTAGGGTTTGATTAGTCCCCCACTTAGTTTTGCCTTTGTGTCATCTCTTGAGTCTTCTCTTCTTATCTCATAATCAGGGACTAAACCCTAAAGGCTTTAAGGCTTTGTGATTAAGCTTATGCCTGCATCCTTCTATTAGGATGGAGTGTATAACTTTAATCCTAAGTGTTAAACCCTTAATGTTGTTTAAATCTTTTAATAAATTCACATAATAACCATCAAGACATCAAGCTTGTAACTTGGGCCTTGCATTAGGGTTCTAATTCTTCCTTAATTGGTTAAGAAGGACTAACCCTAGTGTTAATGGACAAGTCCCCCTCAAGTTGTCTTACAAACCATAAAAGTCACTTCTTCATCTTATCATTAACTAAAATTCATTTAATAAAGGCTTTGTTTTGTCATGAGGTTAATCCCTAATCATGGATTAAGTTGAGGAGTCTTCCTCAGCTTAAATATTCTCATCTATTATCCTTCTATTAGGATGGTGTAATGAGTCTATTTAATCCTTGATTATGGCTTAATCTCATTACTTAACACTAAACAAAAACAACAAAAACATCTAAATAATCACAAGTAGGTTAATGATCTTAATCCTATATCAGGGTGATTAAGTGTGAGATGCTGACTTCACACTTAAGGTATTCTCATTACCCCTAATCAGAGGGAGGATGTGATGAGTTTACTAACCCACTGGTTTAGACTTAAGCTCATTAACTTATGACAAACTTTCAAAAGCAATAAAAGACTGAAAACACCAAAAACAAACAATAATCGTCTCCTCCGGGATTCTTTTCTCATCTCATTCACTCATAACCGAGAACTTGCTTCTTCCGTCTAATGCAAGACAGTTTGCACCTGAGCCAGACAGGTCATACACTTGAGCATAGGCAAGTAAGCAGTTCACAAGTCAATTTATCTTTCAGTCTCTTTGGATCGAACTACGGTGTTCTGACTTTCTCATTGCACGAGAGGATACGTAGGCATAACTTAACAGTTATCGAACAAAAGTCTCTGTATATTCCCCCTCCTTCCTGCATTATTCTTTTAGCCTCATAATCTTGAGCATTCCACTCCTGTTCTTGCACTGACACTTCACATATTTCACTCCACACTTCTTTTACACTGACACTTGCATTCTTTCCAGCTTTGATACACAGATTGCACTGACACTACCCCTTTAAAACACAAATCTTTTAAGCGTGGATCCCGTCGAGTACGACGGACAATCTGGGTGCTAATACCTTCCCAGGTTGTAACCAACCCCCTTTCTCAGTCTCTCTGGTTCGCAACCGTCTTATCCATATCTTTCCTTAGGTTTATGCAGCATTACCTTTCCCTCGGGATAAAAATGCCTAGCTGGCGACTCTATTCATTCATCCTTTCTCTCTTTCGCCGACCGTTCGCGTCTGTACCCCTTCTGACCTAAGGTGTCACTTGGTGGGAGCGACAGCTTGGCGACTCTGCTGGGGACCCTTATACTGTAACCAGGGCTTCTGGTTCTTTTTGTGGGTTCCTCCTAGCGCTTGTTTGATTTGTGTTTACTGGGGAGTTATGTGTTAATTGTGTTTGTATATTTGCTTTATTTACTGCTTTATGTACAGTTATTTATTGCTTTCTTTACAGCTTTATATACATCATACTGTCATACTGTTATCTGGCTGGATCTGGTTTTTGTCTTGGTGGGTGGGGTTCTATTGAGAGTTAAGGTCCTATACCTGGGACCTGAGTGACACCTAGGCTAGAGTGGTTCATGTTCTTTCCCATTCCATTTCGTTATGGTGCGGGAATATGAAACACGGTTCAGATGTGGGTTTCTTCTTGAGAACTCTGTGCTACAGATTTCCTGTAGTGCTAGGGCTATCTGGGAAGCCTGCTAAGTCTGGATGACCCTTACTATGACCTTCAGAAACTGAGGTGAATTAGAGGAGGATCTTTTATGGTTATTATAGACACTGTACCTCCGGGTTAGAAGTGTTTACACTTCTCATAACTGATCCAAGTCTGAGGATCCTTGTTTTAGAACACCACCTGTGAGGGGGTTGGGCTGTTTACAGGTTTGCAGGTACCCTTGACCACATCATACCCTGTTACCTTTTGTGTTTAAGAATGCTTCACTTTGGACAGTTCTTGTGATTTAACCCTGGACATGTGACTCTTTATTTGAGTCCCCCACCTTGGTTGCTGGATTTCTGAACCTCCATCTGGACTTCTTAAACATACATGGACCTTTATATTAAGGCAGTAATCAGATCCAGCTTGATCACCAACCCTTGCATATCATTTGCATACCTCATCATTGCATCATTTAACATTTGTTTATTTGTTTTTCAGGGTATCCATATTACATATGGCTTGGTTTTGACCCCTTCATCTGCATAGACCCTTGTTCATCAGTTATCTGCTTCAGCTATCTTCATCAGTTGCCTGCTTCAGCTACCTCCATCACCAGCCTCAGCCTATCAGTGGCTCATCTCCAGTATCAGTCTTCATCATCAGCATTTGTTCTCAGCTCTTCATCAGCAGTCATGGCACCCAAGAAGAGCAACATTTCATATCATTTCTTTGAGCCTGTGCTGACTGGCATCAGGCAGGTCCAGACACTTATCACTCCAGACCACATTCCATTATTCAGAGAGCATTATGGAGGCATCCTTGATATGGTTATGGACCTGGACCCTTCTCAGAGGAGTTTGATCCACACCTGCCTACAGTTTTATGACCCTCCTTTGAGATGCTTCACTTTCCAGAACTTTCAGTTAGGACCTCTGCTGGAGGAGTTCTCATCACTGATTGGAGTGCCTATTAGGGGTGGAATTCCCTTCAACCCTGAGATGACTTCTCCCAGCAATGGAGAAGTGGCCAAGGCACTGTATTTGGAGCCTATTTTGATTGAGCAGAACATGACAACAAAGGCTGGAATCCCTGGTTTGCACCTAGACTTTCTGACTTCTCAGGCTATCTTGAAGGCCTCCTTGGGAGAATGGAAGGCAGTTTGTGCATTGTTAGCCCTCAGTACATATGGGGTTATACTTTTTGCAGATGAGCCCAAGTTTATTAGCAAGAAGGCCATTCATCTTTTCCTTCTGAGGAACCCAGTACCCACCTTGCTGGGAGATTTCTATTATTCCATTCATCAGAGGAATGAGAAGCAAAGAGGAAAGTTGGTGAGATGTTGTGCTCCTCTGTTTCACACTTGGTTGCTTAAACACTTACCCAGGACTGATGCCTTCCTGAATCCTCACCAACAGAAGAATTGGGCTAAGAGACTTATTGCTTTGACTCCAGATGACATCATATGGTGCACCCAGAGCACCAAGGGTAGGGACATGATCACTAGCTGTGGGCAGTACCCCAATGTACCTCTAGTGGGAATGAAGGGTGTAATACCTCAAAATTTGCCCTCATTCTTTTTACCTTAACTGGTTTATCGCTTCGTATTCATCTGCATTTCCCATTAGGTCATAACATCATAATCATGCATTTCATGGATTCATAAGGCATGGGATCAAACATTTTTTGGTGACTCAAATTTCCCTATTCAAAGGTGATTCATCTGGCTAGTGCATTCGAGGTTAAGACAGAGGTTGATCTCCAAACATTAGGAGAATTTCCCTATTCAGAGGATTATCAAGCTCCAGGTTCTTTCTTTATTCAGAGGTTTATTCAAAAGAGTTGATGTTAACAAGGTGAATTAAGAGTTTATTTCTCTTCAACATCTCAGACTGATCCTGCTGGTTATTCAAACAATGAAGTGTGAATTAAGGTTTCTTCTAGGAATGAAAAGTTTTCCTTCATTGATTTTCCTCAGAGATAAGGGTCTTAGTATGTTGTGATTCAACTATCGATTTAAGTTGATTTGGGATTATTTTGCAGAAATATTTGTGCGCCTATGTCATTCCCAAGTGATTCGAGAAACATGGTTCGAGGCATTGGTTTTAGGATGCATCATGATGTCAAAGTTTTTGGTTCAAGTAATTTGATTCGAATTAAGGACGGAAAGGGCACGATTATGGTTTATTTGGATGGCGTCATTCAAATTCAAATTCAAGTCATCGATATCCATTTCAAATACAAACCCTTATCGTTTCCTTATCCATTTTTTTTGATTCAATTTAATTCATGTTGAACCGTTTTTCTTAAATCCAATTCTCATATTCTTTACAAGTACTAAATCCAGGTCATTTGTAAAACCATTTGACCACCTTTCTAAGCTCATATTTTCGAGCTTGGCATCATTATTATCTTTGTCCCATAAACCATAAAAGAAAATGGTCATCCATTCATATGTTTACTAAGCCCATTACCTTTTTTTTGTAGTCACAATTAAACCTATGTTCACCGATTACCAAAGCCTTTTTGTATATACTCCAATTCTATTCTATTTTTTTCCGCAGCTTATGTCAATATTTTGAGTCCATCCTTTTTCTTCTTTCCAAACCCACTTTCCTTATGTTAGTTTTGACAATAAAACATTGGAAAATAATAATGATACAAAATTTGATTAAAAAAAACTCAGAACTAGAAAAAGATGGTTTGAATCTCAAAGTCTTAGCATAAAAAAGTTTTTCATGTACAAGAAAACTGAATTCAGCAGAATAATATAACTGAATTCAGTTATAAACACCAATACAGTTACAAACAAAAATAGCAGAAAAAAATCAGTTATATCCATAACTGATATAGCAGGAAAAAAATCCTTGAGGACAATGAGTTCAACATCACCTTCAAAAAAAAAGAAGACTCAACATCACAGGGCATTTTTTTATGATTACAAAGAACACAGAGAAAACTCAGGATGGGGATCTTGGCAGCAATCTCCAATTCTCCCTCTCAACTCTTCTTTCAATTTTCATCCCTTTAAACTCAATCTCCAAACCCTCAAACAATGGCAACAACCTTCAATCTGAAAATCTCCAAGGATTTCTCTCTCGGATCAATCATCACCTTCAATCGAAGGCTTCAAAAAACCTGCATAAAAGTGGTCCGAGATCGAACATCTCAGCAACAACAATGAAATAATATCAGAGAGTGTTCCGAGATCGCAGAGAAGAAGAAGTTACTTGATTGAATCAAGATAAGAAAGTTTGCAGAACTCATACCTGATCAGAACTCCATCGACTCTTCATTTTCCCGCACCATCAGCAAGCGATTTGCAAAACGAATTCAGAGACGAAGACATAGTGAAGAACAACAGCGATACCGCAACGAAAAGGAGGATAGCCAACAAACTCAATAACCACTTCATCATAACCTGGAACAAGAACCAATTCACAAAGATTCAGCAATGAATCTCACAACAACAGAAACTCTCCATCGATCCTCTGCACAACCTTCCTCCCTCAGCAATCGAATATGCAAAAAGCAACATGTACAATTGCATCGATACACACAACAACAGACCAAAAGCGGCGAAACGAATTAAAGAATCTTACCGTAAATTGTGTGTGGATACCGCCATGGCTGGACCTCAATAGAGAGCTTGAAACACGCAACAACCGTAACGTCTCAGATCGTCATTACGTTGTTTCGGTGGCATACAAACTTTGAGTGAATCCGGTAAAATGGTGATGGCAACATTGTCGAGTTCGCGGCGAAGAAGAGAAGGCACACATCGTGAGTGAGTGACGAGTTCGAGCGGTATTGTGGAACCAAGGAGAAGATCATCGCGAAGGAACCTAGGGAATTTCGGCGAGTGTTATTTTTTCCGAAGAAGAGTTAAGCGAAGGTTCAGAAACGTTTTCTTTCTCTTCGCAAACATCATCGAAGCATCTCTGATTCATGTGATGTAGGGGATTGTGGTTCTCACAGACATGTCGCCTTCGCCGTTGATTTGTCAAAGTTTTGACCCATAGGGCGTGTTAATCCTTCGTCGGCGTTATATTTTGCATTGAAGGAGGAGCAGAAGCGAATCAGAGTTTTTTTCGCCGTGACGAGAAGATGATGAGAAGAGGTCAGAGATGGCGCACAGACGGAGGCGTCGTGTTCGCAACAACGTTTTACCGAATGGTGGAGAAGAGTCATCGCCGTAGATCTTTGAAGAAGAAGAGAATTTTTCATAATTTAGGGTTTCTCAAAGACAGGGGTAAACAAAGAGGGATTGGGCTTGGATCTCCTATGAAATTTTCTCGGCACACCCCCCAAATTCGCTATCCTACATCCTCTGCACTTGATATGCGTTAGTGGGCTTCAGACCACTATGGGCCTCTATTCACACCCTTGTTTCGCTTAATGCACCCCTCCTGGTGCTGAGTAAGTGGGATTGGGCCAAGCCATGTAACTGCTAGGTGCACCCGTAGGATTTCTATGATACCCATGTGTTCTTATTTTTTATTTTTATTAGAAATTTCTATATGGATTTTTAATTAATTTTTCTTGTAAAATAATTTTTGTGGATTAGTATATTAATCCATTTCTTAACAATTTTAATTAGTTTTTTTTGGTTAATTTTAATTAGTGTTTAAGACTAATTTTGGGATAAGTATTCATAAGTGTTTTTTTGATCGATGTTGTATCGATTTTGATTTTGGTAAAGCTTCACAAAGCTAATATGGAAGATGGGCATTTATTTTGCTCATAGGAGACTACAAGACCTTTCTAGGGGATTTTTTCGGATTTCTTTTATGTGAAGAATCGACACTTTGATCAAGTAAGTGATTTCGAGTTTTTTTCGGCTTTTAAGCATCATTATAGTCATATGCGGCTTAGGATCATATAACTTAAGGTGCATATTGAGCCCTCCCACCTGAGGCATTGGATTTATTTGTGATATATATTGATATGTGTCGATTTCGGAGTTTAGGGATTAGGTTACGGATTAGAGAATTCGATTCCTTTCACTTTCCCTTAAAATATCGTTTTTGCCCGTTTCGTCGCAATTATTAAAAATAGTTTTGGGTGTGATAAAATTCTGGAAAAATTCATGAGTGATCCTCATCCTCTTAATTAATTTTTCATATTTTTTGTTTCCATATTTGGGTGGTTTCAATATTTTATTTGGATTTTAGATCACAAGCTGTCCCAAAAAGGAAGGTTTTGGCATAAGGACCGAAATCAATTTTTCCCCATAGGTGTGAGACCTATTTTTTGTGTATGATTAATTACTGTAATTTGTGACATTTTGATGCTCCTTATGCATTTTTTTCATAATTTTAGATTCCCTTTTTGATCCACTTTGTGGAGTCGTTTTTGGGTGATCATTCATTGCTACCTTGCTAGTCAAGTAATTGTTTTGGCACTTTGGTGCATAATTTTGTGGAATCCTTTTGGACCAGGTGAGATAATGACTTTATTATTCCAGGGATTTAATTTCATAATTTTGTAAGGCTTTTTGCTATTTTTCCATGTCACCTAGATCCTAGGTTGATTCATGTGTTTATATGTCGCATAACCTAAATGTTAAGAAGGCATTCATGCCATTTTCTTGAGGGGATTTTTGGTAGCTTTTAGGAGTTGATTATAGGTCATTTGTATGTCTTTAATTCCAGTCATAGGTCTTTTTTTGAACCATAATCATTTGGTTTTTTTTGGTGCTTTAAAGTGCATAGTTATTTGGACATACTTTAACTTAAACTAGCTTCTCTTCTCCTCTAAATAACAACATGAATTATATGGAAATCATTAATGCCTATTCATGTATTCTAATTGCATCTCATACCTTGTATGATACTGACCCATAATCATTTCATGCATATTCACATGCCATTCTTCCTTAACTTTCATCATGTGCGATCTTATGCGATTTTTGTTCGTTTCTTCTCATATCTTCTTCTCATTGCTCCATATGCCTAATCCATTGAATCCATGATTGTATATTCACTCATCCATCTTCATAAGCATTCACTACTGACTTTTATGTTCATTTTATGTACTAATTCATGTTGGTAAGCCATATGCATTCATACTTCATCCATGAGTCCTAATTTGCATTTATGTGAACTTTTGTGAACTTTTTGTACATAGTTTGATCTTGTGAGATATCATAGCCTACTTAGGGACCTATATCATGTAGCTACTGACTTTAGAAGTCATGTAACCCTTAGGTACCTTCACCTTTAGACTTAGGTCTTATTTTGAACCCTAGTTCCATTCTAGGACGTTTATGGTACTTAATCGCTTTTATGCTTTGATTTTACTTTCAATATGCATTGTCATACTAACTTTTGTTTTGTAGGGGGGAAGATTGAGGTAAGCATTACTTCATTCCTATCTCTTATGCATTTTAATTGTGTTTTCCTTAGCACCTTGTGCTTTGCTTTTAGGCTTTCCTTTTCTTTAGAGACAACTTAACTTCCTTAGGAAGTAAGTTAGTTTCTAGTTCTCTTTTCTTCTTTTCCTTTTTCTCATTAGGATTAGAAAACCTCATTAACCATAGGATCTCCCATATAAATAAACAAATAAAATTAGGGTTGTGTCTTAGTCCCCTTAGTTTGTCCTTTTTGCAATTTGAGTCATTCTTTCTCATCTTCAAACAAAATTCAAAAAAAACAATTAATAAATAAATGAAAGGATCCTTTGTGTATAGCCTTATTCCATGAAGCACTTGCATTCATTCCATCTTGGAGTGGTGTAAGCTCGTCTATCATGATGTAAAAGTCTCATCAAGGGATTGTTTCATAAAACAAACAAATTCAAAACACTTCTCATAAAAGACAAAAAAACACAATAAGCGACTATCATGCGGGAACTTCTTTTCTCATCTCATTCACTCACAACGCGAACTCGCGGCGACTTGTCACACATGCAAGACGGTAAACGCACTCGTACCAGACGAGCCTGCAACACCTGAGCCTAGACATACGCAGTTCCAGCTGTAAAAAACACAAACAAATAGTTCCCGCCTAGGTTAGACGAACTACGTCGACTCTGATCCTCATTATTCCAGTGAGGTACGTAGGCAGCGGGGTAGGGCCCGTTCGAGCACATTCTTTATTTTCCCTACATTTCCCCATTTCTTTCCATTTTCTTATTTCAGTTTCTTTCTCATTTCCCATTTCCAATTTCCAGTTAGCGGTTTTATTCAGCAGCAGTTATTTTTCTCACCCTTTGAAACAAACAAGCAAGCGTGGATCCCGTCGGGTATGATGGACGATCTGGGGTGCTAATACCTTCCCAGGTCGTAACCGACTCCCGAACTCAGATCTTTGGTTCGCAAGGCCTCGTCCTTTTCCTTCTTCCTCAGGTTTGTGCAACATTACCTTTCCCATTCCTTTGGGATAAAAATGTCTGGCTGGCGACTCTAACCTTTCCGCGCCACTTTCGCGTTTGTACTAGGATGAAAATCCCGGGAGCGACAGCTGGCGACTCTGCTGGGGACCTAACCCGATTCTTCCGGTTTCCCTTGTAGAGTCAATCCTAGCGCCTGTTTGGTTTTGTTTCTTTGGGTGTTTATATGTTGTTTCCGTGTGATTTAGTTTAGCTTTACTGTTTTATTTACAGTTTTACTTTACAGCTTTACTTTACTGCATTTATTTACCGCTTTCAGTATTTTATTTTCCATGCATCATATTATACTGGACTGTCTGGCTGTGCTGGTTTTCATTTTTTCTGTGGGAGGGGGTTACTGTGAGATGAGCTCGTAACCGGGGCTCGAGTGCACCCTAGGACTTAGAGTGGTTCCACTTTGGCTTCATGGCATCTTGCTATGTTGGTAGTAGTGAGTTCCACACCTTGACTTGCGACCTTCTCGGGAATGTATTGATACCAGAATCTTTCTGGGTTAATGCGCTACCTTGATAGTTATGTGCAGTCAGGGGACCGATCATTGAGAACCTTTGTGGAAACATCCCTCTCCAGTGATGACAGTGGCAGACCATATTTGTTGGCAAACCCACTCGCATCCGAGGGCCCATTGGGAACTCGCATAGGATGGCCTGGTTCTCTCATAGGAAGCCAGTCAAGGCAAACTGTTCGTATGACAGTAGTATTGTACCCTTCGGGATGAATGTACTATTGTTTCTCGATTCAGTGCTTGAAGCTGAGGACTTATGAGGGATGCTTGTTCTTTCCGGACTCAGCTGAGACCTCCCTGAGTAGTACATAATGCCAAACCGATTCCCTGATTTGGTCATGAGCCATTTCTCGGAAATGGTGAACGTATTATTGCTATTCGGCCTCGAGAGTCCGTGATGTTTGACCCGAGTAGCACACCCGTGAGATTGGGAGGGGTTTACAGGTTTGTAGGAACTCTAAACTTCAACATACCCACTTTGCCAGTATTGTTCAGTGTTCTATGGTTCTTTGATTCTGAGATCTGGGATTTCTATTCAGAGAAATTGTTACTGTGATTACCATTATGACCTTGATATTGTGACTCTCCACAGACACTTGGCTCGTTGTTCAGCTTCAATACCATCAGTGATTGTTCAATTATGTGATCCAGTTCTACAGTTATTGGGTTCTCAGTTATGGGGTTCTATACAGAGATGGTGTTACTATTATGGTTCTATTCAGACACTTGACTCATTGCTCAACACCGACACCAATATCAGACCATTGATCACACGCCTGTTGCATACATGACATCATAGCATTACTGCACACATGTTCGGTTATCTCAGAGGATCACATATATGAATCATGTTATTGGACTTTTTCTGTGTCAAAATTTGAATCAAAGCAGATAGGTTCCTCAGAAATAATTGAACATGGCATTTGCATACATCCTTGCATTCTTGACAGGTGTTCAGAGACAGATTATTTTCCTGACTTGATTTCTCATCAGAATGGACAACTTGAATCACAACCATCAAGGTATATATTTGAAGCAACTCCGGGCGGAGGTAACCGAAAGGAAGACCCAACTGGGGCAATTCAGGGCCGAGGTATATGCTTTATTTCAGAACCAGAAACTGCTGAAACAGGAAGTCAACCAGATGAAGACTCAGATTAGTTTGGTTATGGAAATTCTGAATTAAGACTATTTTCATCCCTATTGAGGGGAACTACGCTGCTCTGATTCTCCATTAGTCAATGGAGATACGTAGGCAGGAGATCATATGAGATCTTTCCGAGCAACCTTATTTATCAACTTCCTTTATCAACCTCTTCCCTCCAGATGTTGTTTGTCATCATCCAACCTCAGCTTCCCAAGAGAGTCCTAGGACCAAAGCATATGGGTAAAGGCCAGAACAACTTGAGAAAAAGTTTGATCATATTCTGAGGTCGTACACGCAACAAGTTTCCTTATTTACTCAAATTCGAACTGGTTGAGTTAGACGCATCAGGATCATCTCTGACAAAGCTTCCTTTGGGGTTTCAATTCCAAGTATAATTACCATTCTGGGGCACCTGGCCTTTTAATTGAAGATTGCAAGTCTTTTAGAGGCAAAAGTGAAGACGAGGTCCCGAATTTGATCGACTCAAAGGTCATCATGCCAGAAAGTATGCTCACATATTGAAGTCTCCTCATCAAATGGGTCTCCCAATTTGCAAAGGCATCTTCAGAAGCAATAAGTCCAGACGAAGTCAAGTCTCCTCAATGACGGCAATGTTCAGCTTCTTTACTGCGTTTCCATTTATAGTTTATATTGTTTGTTTAAACATTTGTATGCATGCATGAAACTTATTTGTTTTTGAATGTTAACCATAATAAAATGCACATGTTTTTCTTGAAGTAATCCATTCGTATTCACTCATGATTTTGTGTATGTGCATTGCAATACCAACTGTTGTGCTTAAACTCTATCAGGGAGGATGACGAAATGAAAACGCAAAAATCTCTAATTGTGTGCTTTTGAGAAAGACCTTGTTGACGATGTACAGGCATTGTTTCAAATCCTAAACACCGGAGATATAAGGGAGATAGATCCTCGCCAACCCATTTGAGCCTTGAAGTAGGAGTTTCTTTTCGCATGAAAAAACCCTTGCATTTAACCCAGGGGAAGGGTAGGCGTCAGTTAGTTTGACCAAGCATTCAAATTTCAAAAAGGTGAAAATGTGAGGATCCATTACCTTTAGTGGTACCAAATCAAGAGGTCCAATGACCAAAAACCACAATGGTTATCCCAATCAGTAGGTCCAAAGACCAGAAACCACAAGGTTGTCCCTCGTCAATTGAAAGATGAGACAGTCACGACCCTTTCAAAGCCATCAAGACAAACAGTGTCACACGTTTTGTTCAAAAAAAAAGGAAGGAAAAAAGAATGAAAAAGCCCGCTAAGTCGAAACTTGAGAACAAGCGACTTAGGCAAAAATTAGGGCATCCCGCTGGACTTCACAATCAAAGATTCACAAGAATCAGTCCAGGCAAAAGTTAGGGATAAGCAAAATAATGCAAAAGCGAAAGACGAAAAGGATTACACAAGAAAGATCCTTGAATAAGAACAAAGTCGTGTGACACAGACAAAAAAGTCAATAGGGGTGACTGGCTCCCAACAACAACTTGAGTGGTGCTTAAACTGTTAGTGTAATTGGTTCCTTTACCATCACAAAACCCTTTTTGAGAGGTGAGCGCTTGTGAAAGCTAGCTGAACATAGGAATGGAGAACATCACGAAGATTGGTGGGCACAAATAAGTTTCGAGCCTATATTCTTTGTTTCTATAACCGTGAACCAGGCCACGATACAACCCTCAAAAGTCCTAACTGAAGCAGGGTTATCTTGAGAGCGTGCTACCACGAGACCGCGTTCCTGACTTCTATGAGTGGTGTTGAAAGATATTTGTTGGTGTTGCATGTGCATGCTTTCTATTATTCAAAAAAAATTAATGTCGTATCTTAACCAGTGATTCGCTCACAAAAGTTTGCGACATCTCTTTAGTAAAACTTCAAGATTAACGTGTGTGTTGCATTAGAATTTTCATTCTTAGAATAAACATTTTCTGCTTGCATATATTTGTTGGGCATCATAAAAATTCACATACGAAACTGTAGTCCAGAAGCTTAATCTTGCCAAGTTGAGAAGTCTGAAACTTCCGAAGGACAATCTGTCGAGGTGCACTTTTTAAGAAACTCCATTGAGTAGGGACTTTCCCAACAGCCGTAGTAAGAGCCAATTAATCTGGGGCAGTCATGTCGAGCAATCTCTCAAAAGTTCAGCCAATCTGGGGAAATCACTTCGAGATTCAAATCTCTCAAAGAGCCATTAGTCTGAGGCATGTATTCAAATTTCAGCCAAACTAGGGCAATTACTTCGAGATCCAATCTCTCAAAGAACAATTGGTATGGGTGTTTTTCAAAACACAGTCACTCATAGGTTATCACCTCAGGGCTCGTACTGGGGCAGGCCACCCCAAGAGCATGAGAAGTCACTCTCTTCCGAAGACGGTCAATCCAGAGTTCAAAATACTGAGATCTTTCATGAATCCTCGCGAGGTAAATTCTTTCACAGACCATGCAATCTGGGGCAGTTATTTCGAGATCCAACGAATCTCTCCAAGAGTTTGAAGACGCTGAGGCATTTCGTATGTCATGTTTTCTATAAAATCCTCTTGAGACATTTTCTTCCGATGGACCGTAGTCTGAGGCGAGTTGAAAATTTCAGAGAACCATTATTCAATCATGGTTAGTTGGTGATCTATCAACCCAGAGTCTAGAAGCAAAGCCATTGTCAGCACGATACTTCGAGAGTTATTTCGTCGGCGGACTTCATTGATCAGAATTCCTTAGCAAGTCTCATTAGACAATTCCTTTTCCAGTAGTGCGGCAAATGGAAGTTTGTTTCTTTAGCAGAAGGGTATTATCATCTCTCATTTCCAACATGAGAGGATTTATCTCTTATCCCCAGCAAGTGGCAACTTAAGCTCTTATCTTCAGCGGGGAGCTTTATCATTGACATCCTCCATCATCCCCAGTAGAGGTAGAAGTTGAAATTTCTCCCAGCAAGGTAGCAGAAGGGGGATGTCATCCCCAAGCAGGAGTTTCCCTTCAAACAGGGGCAATTCTCAGCAGTATAAGGAGTGTCTTGCCTCCCCAGCAATTGCTTCCTCAGCAGTATCATGCCTTGGGTTCCCAGCCAAGTCAGGAAGGTCCTCACTTCCCCATCAGAGTTCAAGAAGAGTCCATCTCCAGCAGGGTCTTGGCACTCCGATCTCAAAGTCCAATTTATTTTTGGCAGTGGCGGCTGTTCAGAGCCAGTGAATTATTAACAGCTTTCCCCGCAGAGTGGTTTCCTCCTCATCAGGATGAACCAGATCAATGCAGTGATCATCGTTCCTCCCCAGTCGAGCTATCTGGGATACCTGCAGTCTCCTTATTAGGAGATCCTTTGCATTTTCATTCGCATAATCATCATTGCGTCTGCATCCTCCAAAGCGTAGCATTTCCATCGTCATGGAGCATTACACCATGAATTCAAACATATGCATACACGCATGGGCTAGTTTTGAGGTATATTACATAAGACCCGTTACATCTCCAATCAGATTGAAGTGTTACCCACAGAATGCAACTTCGTTTCCCAGGGTGGTTACTTCTACCACGTCTTGTTGTTATCCCCGGTTGAGTCTTGTTTCAGTACAACAGTCTCATTCTTTCGCGTCTCCGTTTCAGTATAACGGTCGCGTCTCGGGTTATCATTTAGGTACAATGAGCCCATTCCTTTCGAGCCTCCATTTAAGTACAATGGTCTCGTCTTTGAGTCTTGTTTCAGTAAAACAGTCTCCCTTTTTCGCATCTCCGTTTCAGTACAACGGTCGCGTCTTGGGTTATCATTTAAGTACAATGATCCCATTCCTTTCGAGTCTCCATTTAAGTACAATGGCCTCGTCTTTGAGTCTTGTTTCAATACAACAGTCTCATTTTTTTTCGCGTCTCCGTTTCAGTACAACGGTCGCGTCTTGGGCTCTCGTTTAAGTACAACGATCCCATTCCTTTCGAGTCTCCATTTTAGTACAATGGTCTCGTCTTTGAGTCTTGTTTCAGTACAACAGTCTCATTTTTTCGCGTCTCCGTTTCAGTACAACGGTCGCGTCTAGGGCTATCGTTTAAGTACAACGATCCCGTTCCTTTCGAGCCTCCATTTAAGTACAATGGTCTCGTCTTTGAGTCTTTTTTCAGTACGACAGTCTCACCTTTTCGCGTCTCCGTTTCAGTACAACGGTCGCGTCTTGGGCTCTCGTTTAAGTACAACGATCCCGTTCCTTTCGATCCTCCATTTAAGTACAATGGCCTCGTCTTTGAGCCTTGTTTTAGTACAACAGTCTCATTTTTTTCGCGTCTCCGTTTCAGTACAACGGTCACGTCTCGGGTTATCATTTAAGTACAATGATCCCATTCCTTTCGAGTCTCCATTTAAGTACAATGGCCTCGTCTTTGAGCCTTGTTTTAGTACAACAGGCTCATTTTTCGCGTCTCCGTTTAAGTACAACGATCGCGTTTCAGGTTATCATTTAAGTACAATGATCCTGTTTGCTTGGGCTCTCGTTTATGTACAACGATCCCGTTCCTTCTTGTCCTATTTTCTTTTTGTGTTTGGTTATCGGTCGAGGCTGATATATCTTTGCGTCTCCATTCGAGGATGGTTTCGTTTTAGATCCGAGGATCTTTTGAGTTGTCATTCGAGGATAGCATTCCACCCAGCATATTTCCACCTGGTCTTATTTTTCCGCTACCTATTCAGAGGTCAAAATCAAAAAACAAAAATATAAATAAATAAACGGGAAGATGGCATTTGCATTACCCTCAGTGTGCAAATTTTCAGGTTTTATTCGAGTATTCAATCACTCCATACCTTGAACGTCTAAAAGCTGTTGCAATTATTCGTTCAGGTATGCAGATGATTGAATAGGGGCAGCTGTAATACCTCAAAATTTGCCCTCATTCTTTTTTACCTTAACTGGTTTATCGCTTCGTATTCATCTGCATTTCCCATTAGGTCATAACATCATAATCATGCATTTCATGGATTCATAAGGCATGGGATCAAACATTTTTTGGTGACTCAAATTTCCCTATTCAAAGGTGATTCATCTGACTAGTGCATTCGAGGTTAAGACAGAGGTTGATCTCCAAACATTAGGAGAATTTCCCTATTCAGAGGATTATCAAGCTCCAGGTTCTTTCTTTATTCAGAGGTTTATTCAAAAGAGTTGATGTTAACAAGGTGAATTAAGAGTTTATTTCTCTTCAACATCTCAGACTGATCCTGCTGGTTATTCAAGCAATGAAGTGTGAATTAAGGTTTCTTCTAGGAATAAAAAGTTTTCCTTCATTGATTTTCCTCAGAGATAAGGGTCTTAGTATGTTGTGATTCAACTATCGATTTAAGTTGATTTGGGATTATTTTGCAGAAATATTTGTGCGCCTATGTCATTCCCAAGTGATTCGAGAAACATGGTTCGAGGCATTGGTTTTAGGATGCATCATGATGTCAAAGTTTTTGGTTCAAGTAATTTGATTCGAATTAAGGACGGAAAGGGCACGATTATGGTTTATTTGGATGGCGTCATTCAAATTCAAATTCAAGTCATCGATATCCATTTCAAATACAAACCCTTATCGTTTCCTTATCCATTTTTTTTTATTCAATTTAATTCATGTTGAACCGTTTTTCTTAAATCCAATTCTCATATTCTTTACAAGTACTAAATCCAGGTCATTTGTAAAACCATTTGACCACCTTTCTAATATATTTTCGAGCTTGGCATCATTATTATCTTTGTCCCATAAACCATAAAAGAAAATGGTCATCCATTCATATGTTTACTAAGCCCATTACCTTTTTTTTTGTAGTCACAATTAAACCTATGTTCACCGATTACCAAAGCCTTTTTGTATATACTCCAATTCTATTCTATTTTTTTTTGCAGCTTATGTCAATATTTTGAGTCCATCCTTTTTCTTCTTTCCAAGCCCACTTTCCTTATGTTAGTTTTGACAATAAAACATTGGAAAATAATAATGATACAAAATTTGATTAAAAAAAACTCAGAACTAGAAAAAGATGGTTTGAATCTCAAAGTCTTAGCATAAAAAAGTTTTTCATGTACAAGAAAACTGAATTCAGCAGAATAATATAACTGAATTCAGTTATAAACACCAATACAGTTACAAACAAAAATAGCAGAAAAAAATCAGTTATATCCATAACTGATATAGCAGGAAAAAAAATCCTTGAGGACAATGAGTTCAGCATCACCTTCAAAAAAAAAGAAGACTCAACATCACAGGGCATTTTTTTATGATTACAAAGAACACAGAGAAAACTCAGGATGGGGATCTTGGCAGCAATCTCCAATTCTCCCTCTCAACTCTTCTTTCAATTTTCATCCCTTTAAACTCAATCTCCAAACTGTAATACCTCAAAATTTACCCTCTCATTTTTATGCCATTTAGCATATCCTTTCATACATTGCATTGCATTTAGATCACAATTACATCATAAACATACATGAACATACATCTCCATTTGAGCTTTCACAGGTTGCGACAGGCCTTTATTTCTTCATGCGGCACGTGCACAATAATCTCAGAAGAAGCCAAAAGTTCTCGGTTGATTCAGAGGAGTTTAAGCTGAATATCAGTTTTATGGTGCAGTTTGCAAAAGTTGTAACTTATGTTCGGAAACTCATTTTGGCTTGAAACTCAATAGTTTAGACTATTTCGGTATTCTCTACAACTTTTGTGTTCGGCTCGGAGGCCAATTCATCAAGGAAAATGGCGGGAATTATTTGTTTTTGAAATTTCGGTTTCGCCGATTAACTGTGCTAGCGGTATTCAAGAGTTCGTAACTTCTGATTGGGTCAACATGTCTGAGAGATTCATATGCCAAAAGTTCCGTCTTGATATCCTTTCTAACTTTTGGGTTTTGGCCGAGAACTAATTCTTTGAAGAAGATCTCAGAATGTGCGAGTCTTTAGAGTCGACATAGTGAAAAACAGTGCTGAACCGGTGAGTTTTGAACACTAAACAATTCATAACTCTTGGCTCGTTCATCGAATTGATGTTGTTTTGGTGCCTAAAATTCCGTTTAGATGTTATCTTCATTATGTGAATTCAGTTTGGGTTAGGTCCGAGCGGAAGGATCTCGAAAATGCGAATTACCAGTAAGGTTCTTTGATGCAGTGCACTGTCTGTCAGATTTTGTAAAATTCATAACTCGGTCAATTTTCATCGGATATCACCCGTTCTTGAAGCGTTGGTTCACAAATTTTATCCTCTTCAATTTCAAATACAAAAGTGAGTTCGAAAGGTGCTCCAAAGATTGTCGTTTTGGTTTATTTCACAAAACTGAAGTGCTGAACCGAAGAAAAATGCTGAAAGTGGTTTCACGAGAAAATTCATATCTCCCTCGTCGTTTGTCCGGTTGAGCTTAGATTTTAACACCAGGTCACTGACTCATAGATCTACAACTTTGATGACAAAGTCGAGTCGAGATTATGCTCCGAAGAGGTTGGCCTCGTCACATTTTCGAGTAGCGGACACCAAATAAGCCGAAAAAACAACTTATTCAGTGACGTCTTGCAGCCTAAACGTATCGATCGCACTCGATTTTGATCGTATGACGTCCGTTATTTTTGTGTTGCAACTGTGATTCAGAGGCGGGCGATGTTGTGGAAGGCTCAGAGTCGAAATTTCTTGCCGAAGATATTGTTATTTTCACTTAAGCCGAAATTCTACCTTTTGCCTTTCATTTTACACTCCACTATATATTCTTTTGACCCACAATTTGTCTCATAACTTCAATCATAATTTACAAACACCAAAAAACTCTCACAAACTCTCTCTAAAGGATCAAAGTTCATTCTCTCAATTCTTTCTCAAGAACACAACAACAACTTCATCAAGAACTCAAGAACACAACAATTTCGATCAAGCTTCCGGTAGCCGAGCCGCCACAAACCACCACCTCCAATCAACTTCACCACCGTAAGACCACCATCTTCCGCCACCGGCAGCCGCGCGGCCTCTCCTCCTCTCCTCCATTCATGATCGCGTCTCACTTCCTTCGGATTCACAATTTCTTCGTCGATTCTTCATTCGGTAAGCTTCTTAAACTTTAATTCATGAATAATTGTTGAATTGTTTCTTGAATTGAATTTTGAAGTTGAATTAATCTTGTGGAGATTATGTGCATTGATTCATGATTTGATAATTGATCAATTCTTGATTAATTTATCCTAATAATTGTTGTGGTGCATGATTGGAAATGATTGTTAAAATTGACATAGACTAATCGATGCATGTTAGATGTTTGATAAAATTCTTAAGAGAGTTAATTATTGTGACTTGATATTAATTGAAGTGCTTGACTTTTAAATTCTTGCTTGTTTCAATATGCAAATTTGAAATAGGATAGGTTGAGGCTTAATTGTTGATGTTGTTAATGTATCGCGTGTCGAGAATATGTTTTGGTCGTAACTTCCTAACCGTAGCGCGTTTTCGCGAATGTGAATAGTGTAAATTGACTTTGTTGATTATTCCGGAGCCATTGGTGAACTTTTTAGTCGATTTCGGACAATTTTTTCCGGCTATTTTGCTACTGCCAGCCGATGAAATCGGCCAAAAAGTACCACTTCCGAGCGGAATTTTCAAAATCCGATTGCATATTTGAATCCGTTGGCACATTTGCAAGTTACCATGCGATTTTCGTTCAATTCCGAGTCGGTGACTTTTGACGCGTTTTTTCACTTTAAGGCTTTTTAAGTTCGATTTGGTGCGATTTTGATGCATTGATCTTATTTTGACTTGTAATTATGTTTGTTGATCATTTGCCATTCATTTCATGTAAATTTGTTCGATTCCGGTTTGAGTTTGCATGTTGTTTATGTTAGAGCATAAGTGCTGCCCCGTTTTGAAACATAAATTTCAATGCATGTCCATGACTCATACATTCATCTTTCTATTTGATTTTGAGTTGTGAGACATAGGTGTAACTTCCGGTTGCACCTCTTTTTGGTTTCTAATACGTTTGTTGAGTTCATGCAAGGTTCTCGCAAAGATCTTAGCGACGGTCGTTTGGTTGGTATTCCACTTTATTTGTGGGATACGTTTGGATTCAAATGATATTTTGTGTCGTTGTTTTTGTTTCAATTATGGGGGATCTTCACCAAGTAATTATGGAATATAAGCATTTATTTTGCTTATGGAGATTACAATACCTTGCTTGAAGTTTTTTGGATTTCTTTTATGTGAAAGAATCGGCACTTCGACCAAGTAAGTAATCTCGATTCTCTACTTTAATGCACCATTCTAGTTGCATGCGACTTAGGATCATATAACTTAAGGTGCATATTGGGCCCTCCCACCTGAGGCATTGGATTTATTTATGATATATATTGATATGTGTCGATTTCGGAGCTTAGGGATTAGGTTACGGATTGTAGAATTCACTTCCTTTCACTTCCCCTTAAAATCCACTTTTTTGCCCGTTTCGTCGCAATTATTAAAAATAGTTTTAGGTGGGATAAAATTCTGTAAATATTCATGAGTGATCCTTATCCTCTTAATTAATTTGTCATATTTTTTGATTCCATATTTGGGTGGTTTTAATAATTAATTTGGATTTTAGATCATAAGCTGTCCCAAAAAGGAATGTTTTGACATAAGGGACCAAAAAAAATTTCCCCCCATAGGTGTGAGACCTATTTTTTGTTTGTGATTAATCACTGTAATTTTTGACATTTTGATGCCCCTTAGGATTTTTTTTTCATAATTTTAGATGCCCTTTTTGATCCACTTTGTGGAGTTGTTTTTGGTAATCATGTTTTGTTACCTTGCTAGTCAAGGAATTGTTTTGGCACTTTGGTGCATAATTTTGTATAATCCTTTTGGACAATGTAATATAATGACTATATAATTCCATGGATTTAATTTCATAATTTTTAAAGGTTTTTTTCTATTTTTCCATGTCACCTAGATCCTAGGTTGATTCATGTGTTTATGTGTCGCATAACCTAAATGTTAAGAAGGCATTCATGCCATTTTCTTGGGGGGATTGTTGGTAGCTTTTAGGAGTTAATTATAGGTCATTTGTATGTCTTTAATTCCAGTCATAGGTCATTTTTTGAACCATACTCATTTGGTTTGTTTTGGTGCTTTAAAGTGCATACTTATGTGAACTAATCTCAACATAAATTAGTTTCTCTTCTCCTCTAAATAATAACATTAATTATGTGGAAATCATTAGTGCCTATTCATGCATTCTAATTGCATCTCATACCTTGTATGCTACTGACCCATAATCATTTCATGCATATTCACATGTCATTCTTCCTTAACTTTCATCATGTGCGATCTTATGCGATTTTTGTTCGTTTCTTCTCATATCTTCTTCTCATTGCTCCATATGCCTAATCCATTGCATCCATGATTGTATATTCATTAATCCATCTTCATAAGCATTCACTAATGACTTTGATGTTCATTTCATGTACTAATTCATGTTTGTAAGCCATATGCATTCATACTTCATCCATGAGTCCTAACTTGCATTTAGGTGAATTTATGTGAACTTTTTGTACATAGTTTGACATAGTTTGATCTTGTGAGGTATCCTAGCATACTTAGGGACCTATAGCATGTAGCTACTGACTTTAGAAGTCATGTAAACTTTAGGTACCTTCACCTTTAGACTTAGGTCTTATTTTGAACCATAGTTCCATTCTAGGACGTTTATGGTACTTAATCGCTTTCATGCTTTGATTTTACTTTCAATATGCATTGTCATGCTAACTTTTCTTTTGTAGGGGGGAAGATTGAGGTAGGTCTGACTTCATTCCTATCTCTTATGCATTATAGTTGTGTTTGCCTTAGCACCTTGTGCTTTGCTTTTAGGTTTTCCCTTTCCTTAGAGATAACTTAACTTCCTTAGGAAGTAAGTTAGTTTCTAGTTCTTTTTTCTTCTTTTCCTTTTCTTTCTTAGGATTAGAATACCTCATTAACCATAGGACCTCTCTCGTACATAACAACTAAATTAGGATTGAGTCTTAGTCCCCTTAGATTTTGTCCTTTCACAATTTGAGTCATCCTCTTCTTATCTTCAAACAAAATCCAAAAACACTTAACAAATAAATGAAAGGATTCCTTGTGTATAGCCTTATTCCATGAAGCACTTGCATTCATTCCATCTTGGAGTGGTGTAAGCTTGTCTATCATGATGCACAAGTCTCATCAAGGAGTTGTTCACAAAGAAAAACTTAAAAGATACTTCTTCACAAAAGCCACAAAACACTTAATAAAGTTCAACAAGCCAGTGAACTTAAGCCCTAATCCTAGGAAACCAGTCTTGGATAAATTCTCCTTGCTGGGTATGCTTGTTCTATTATTCCATCTTGGAATGTAGTGTCAAGTGTACATTCCACGGAGAAGAGTTTGAATTCACTTCCTTGTGCCAAATTCATACAAAACTCATAAAAGACAAAAACAAATAACAAGCGACTATCCTGCGAGAACTTCTTTTCTCATCTCATTCACTCACAACGCGAACTCGCGACGACTTGTCACACATGCAAGATGGTAAACGCACTCGTACTAGACGAGCCTGCAACACCTGAGCATAGACATACGCAGTTCCAGCTGTAAAAAACACAAACAAATAGTTCCCGCCTTAGTTAGGCGAACTACGTCGACTCTGATCCTCATTATCCCGATGAGGTACGTAGGCAGCGGGGTAGGGCCCGTTCGAGCACATTCTTTATTTTCCCTACATTTTCCCCATTCTTTCATTCCATTCTCTCTTCTTATTCCTTTTTCATTCCTCAGTTCCAGTTCCAGTAGCATTTCTTTGTTCAGCAACACTTTATTTCTCACCCTTTGAAACAAACAAGCAAGCGTGGATCCCGTCGGGTACGGCGGACGATCTGGGGTGCTAATACCTTCCCAGGTCGTAACCGACTCCCAAACCCAGATCTTTGGTTCGCAGGACCTTGTCCTTTCCTTCTTCCTTAGGTTTGTGCAACATTACCTTTCCCATTCATTCGGGATAAAAATGTCTGGCTGGCGACTCTACCTTTTCCACGCCACTTTCGCGTTTGTACTAGGATGAAAATCCCGGGAGCGACAGCTGGCGACTCTGCTGGGGATATACCTGATTCTTCCGGTTTCCCTTGTAGAGTCAATCCTAGCGCCTGTTTGGTTTTGCTTCTTTGGGTATCTGCTTGTTGCTGTGTGCTTTAGTTTAGCTTTACTGTTTTCATTTACAGTTTTTATTTACAGCTTTACTTTATCGCATTTATTTACCGCTTTCAGTATTTTATTTTCCATGCATCATATTATACTGGACTGTCTGGCTGTGCTGGTTTTCATTTTTTCTGTGGGTTGGGAGTTACTGTGAGATAAGCCAAATACCCGGCTTGAGTGCACCATAGGATTAGCGTGGACAAACATTGTACTCTTATGGTATCTCACCATGATGGGTGGCAATGTGTTCCACACCCAGATTGCGACCGTCTTGGAACTATCCTGTGTGGGGATTACCTCACTTCAGGGTACGAACTTGATAGTTATGTGCATCTGGTGACCGATCTTCGAGGACCTTAATGGGAACACCCCTCTCCAGTGATGACAGTGGCAGACCACATTTGTTGGCAAACCCACTCGCATCCGAGGGTCCATTGGTAACTCGCATAGGATGGCCTGGTTCTCTCATAGGAATTCAGTTAAAGCAAACTGTTCGTATGACGATAGTATTGTACCCTTCGGGATGAATGTACTATTGTTTCTCGATTCAGTGCTTGAAGCTGGAGACTTATGAGGGATGCTTGTTTCCTTGGACTCAACTGAGACCTCCATGTGTAGTACATAATGCCAAACTGATTCCCTGATTTGGTCATGAGCCATTTCTCGGAAATGGTGAACGTATTATTGCTATTCGGCCTCGAGAGTCCGTGATGTTTGACCCGAGTAGCACACCCGTGAGATTGGGAGGGGTTTACAGGTTTGCAGGAACTCTAAACTTCAACATACCCGCTTTGCCAGTGTTGTTTTATGATAGTATCTGGTGCTATATGGTTCTTTGATTATGAGATCCGGGATTTCTATTCAGAGAGATTGTTACTGTGATTACCATCGTGACCCTGATATTGTGACTGTTATTATGACTCTCCATAGACACTTGGCTTATTGTTCAGCTTCAACACCATCAGTGACTGTTCAATTATGTGATCCAGTTCTACAGTTATTGGGTTCTCAGTTATAGGGTTCTGTACAGAGATGGTGCTTCTATTATGGTTCTATTCAGACAGTTGGTTCACTGCTCAACACCAACATCAGACCATTGATCACATGCCTGCTGCATACATGACATCATAGCATTTCTGCATACATGTTCAGTTATTTCCGAGGATCACATATCTGAATCATGTTGTTGGATTTTTTTGTATCAAAACTTGAATTAAAGCAGATAGATTCCTCAGAAATAATTGAACATGGCATTTGCATACATCCTTGCATTCTTGACAGGTGTTCGGAGACAAATTCTTTTCCTGACTTGATTTCTCATCAGAATGGACAACTTGAATCACAGTCATCAAGGTATATATTTGAAGCAACTTCGGGCGGTGGTAACCTAAAGGAAGACCCAGCTGAAGCCATTCAGGACAGAGGTGTAAACCTTATTTCAGAACCAGAAACTATTGAAAGAGGAAGTTAAAGACTCAGATGAGCTTGGTTATGAAATTCTGAATGAAGTTATTTTCATCCCTATTGAGGGGAACTACGCTGCTCTGATTCTCCATTGGTTAATGGAGATACGTAGGCAGGAAATCGTGCAAGATCTTTCCGAGCAACCTTATTTATCAACTTCCTTTATCAACCTCTTCCCTCCAGATGTCGTTTGTCATCATCCAACCTCAGCTTCCCAAGAGAGTCCTAGGACCAAAGCATATGGGTAAAGGCCAGAACAACTTGAGAATAAGTTTGATCATATTCTGAGGTTGTACACGCAACAAGTTTCCTTATTTACTCAAATTCGAACTGGTTGAGTTAGACGCATCAGGATCATCTCTGACAAAGCTTCCTTTGGGGTTTCAATTCCAAGTATAATTACCATTCTGGGGCACCTGGCCTTTTAATTGAAGATTGCAAGTCTTTTAGAGGCAAAAGTGAAGACGAGGTCCCGAATTTGATCGACTCAAAGGTCATCATGCCAGAAAGTATGCTCACATATTGAAGTCTCCTCATCAAATGGGTCTCCCAATTTGCAAAGGCATCTTCAGAAGCAATAAGTCCAGACGGAGTCAAGTCTCCTCAATGACGGCAATGTTCAGCTTCTTTACTGCGTTTCCATTTATAGTTTATATTGTTTGTTTAAACATTTGTATGCATGCATGAAACTTATTTGTTTTTGAATGTTAACCATAATAAAATGCACATGTTTTTCTTGAAGTAATCCATTTGTATTCACTCATGATTTTATGTATGTGCATTGCAATACCAACTGTTGTGCTTAAACTCTATCAGGGAGGATGACGAAATGAAAACGCAAAAATCTCTAATTGTGTGCTTTTGAGAAAGACCCTGTTGACGATGTACAGGCATTGTTTCAAATCCTAAACACCGGAGATATAAGGGAGATAGACCCTCGCCAACCCATTTGAGCCTTGAAGTAGGAGTTTCTTTTCGCATGAAAAAACCCTTGCATTTAACCCAGGGGCAGGGTAGGCGTTAGTTAGTTTGACCGAGCGTTCAAATTTCAAAAGGAGTGCGAATCTGAGGATCCATTACCTTTCGTTGTACCAAATCAAGAGGTCCAAAGACCAGAAACCACAATGGTTATCCCAATAAAGAGTCCAAATACCGGAAACCATGGTTATCCCTTATCAACCAAGAAGTGAGACATTCACGACCCTTTCAAAGCAATCAAGACAAACAGTGTCACACGATTTGTTCAAAAAAAAATTTAAAAAATTAAAAGAAAAATGATGAGAAAGCCCGCTAAGTCGAAACTTGAAAATAAGTGACTTAGGCAAAAATTAGGGCATCCCGCTGGACTTTGCAATCAAAGATTCACAAGAATTAGTCCAGGAAAAAGTTGGGGATAATCAAAATAATGCAAAAGCGAAAGAAGAAAAGGATTACAAGAAAGATCCTTGAACAAGAACAAAGTCGTGTGATACAGACACGAAAGACGAATGGATGACTGACTCCAAACAACAACCTGATTGGTGCTTAAACCGTTAGTGTAATTGGTTCCTCAACCATCACAAAACCCTTTTTGAGAGGTGAACGCTTGTGAAAGCTAGCTGAAAATAGGAATGGAGAACATCACGAAGATGGGTGGGCACAAATAAACTTCGAGCCTATATCTTTTGTTTCTATAACCGTGAACCAGGCCACGATACAACCCTCAAAAGTCCTAACTGAAACGGGGTTATTTTTGAGAGCGTTCTACCACGATATCGCGTTCCTGACTCCTATGAGTGGTGTTGAAAGATCTTTGTTGGTGTTGCATGTGCATGTTTTTCATTATTCAAAAATTTTATGTCGTATATTAACCAGTGATTCGCTCACAAAGGTTTGCGACAGCTTTTTCAGTAAAACTTCAAGATTAATATGTGTGTTGCACTAGAATTTTCATTCTTAGAATAAACATTTTCTGCTTGCATACACTTGTTGGGCATCATAAAAATTCACATACGAAACTTCAGTCCAGAAGCTTAATCTTGCCGAGTTGAGAAGTCTGAAACTTCCGAAGGTCAATCTTTTGAGATGCACTTTTCCAAGAAGCTCCATTGAATAGAGACTTTTCCCAACGGTCGCAGTAAGAGCCGACCAATCTGAGGAAATCACCTCGAGATTCAAATCTCTCCAGGAGTATGTAGTATGGATATTTTCTTCAAAGCACAAGTCAGTCAGAGGTGATCACTTCAAGGCTCGTACCGGGGCAGGCCATCCCAGAAGCATGAGAAGTACTCTCTCTCGAAGACGGCTTATCAGAAGCACTTATCCAGAGTTCAATATACTGGGGCAGAATATCTCACAGTGATATGAGGTTTTTCAGGAATCCTTGCGAGGCAAATTCTTTCACAGACCATGCAGTCTGGGGCAGTTATTTCGAGATCCGATGAATCTCTCCAAGAGTTTGAAGACACTGAGGTGTTTCGTATGCCATGTTTTCTATAAAATCCTCTTGAGACAGTTACTTCTGATGGACCTTAATTTGAGGCGAGTTTGGAAATTGCAAAGAACCATTGTTCACTCATGATTAGTCGGCAACCTATCAACCCAGGGTTAGGGGCAAAGCCATTGTCAGCACAACACTGCAAGAGTTGTTTCATCTGCGGACTTCATCGATCAAGGTTCCTTAGCAAGTCTCATTGAAGGTTACTTCTTGAGCAAAAAGATATCATCATCTCTCATCCCCAACATGATACGCCTTGCATCTCTCATTCCCAACATGAGAGGATTTATCTCTTATCCCCAGTAAGTGGCAGCTTGAGCTTTTATCTTCAGCCTGAAGCTTTATCATTGACATCACCCGTCATCCCTAGTAATGTGTAAGTTGAAATTTCTCCCAGCAAGGTAACAGAAGGTAGGTGTCATCCCCAAGCAGGAGTTTCCCTTCAGACAGGGGCGATTCTCAATAGTATAAAGAATGTCTTTCCTCCCCAGCAATTTCTCCCTCAGCAGTGTCATGCCTTTGGTTCTCAGCCAAGTTGGGAGGTCTTCATTTCCCCATCAGGGTTCAGGAAGAGTCCATCTCCAGCAGGGTCTGGGCTCTCCAATCTCAAAATCCAATTTATTTTTGGCGGTGGCGGCAATTCAGAGCTGGTGTATCATTGACAACATTCCCTACAGAGTTGTCTTCTCCTCATAAGGATTAACCAGATCAATGCAGTGATCGTCTGTCCCTACCCAGTCAAGCCAGTTGGGATGTCTGTTATCTCCTCATCGGGAGACCCCTTTTTCATTTGCATTTGCATCCAGTAATCATCATTACATTTGCATCCTCCAAAGCGTAGCATTTCCATCGTCATGGAGCATTACGCCATAAATACAAACATATGCATACCAGCATGGGCCAGTTTTGAGGTATATTACATAAGACCCGTTACATCTCCAATCAGATTGAAGTGTTCCCCACAGAATGCAACTTCGTTTCCCAGGGTGGTTACTTCTACCAAGTCTTGTTGTTATCCCCAGTTGAGTCTTGTTTTAGTACAACAGTCTCATTTTTTCGCGTCACCGTTTCAGTACAACGGTCGCGTCTTGGGCTCTCGTTTAAGTACAATGATCCCGTTCCTTTCGAGTCTCCATTTAAGTACAATGGTATCGTCTTTGAGTCTTGTTTCAGTACAACAGTCTCATTTTTTTCGCGTCTCCGTTTCAGTACAACGGTCGCGTCTTGGGCTCTCGTTTAAGTACAACGATCCCGTTCCTTTCGAGTCTCCATTTAAGTACAATGGTCTCGTCTTTGAGTCTTGTTTCAGTACAACAGTCTCATTTTTTTCGCGTCTCCGTTTCAGTACAACGGTCGCGTCTTGGGCTCTCGTTTAAGTACAACGATCCCGTTCCTTTCGAGTCTCCATTTAAGTACAATGGTCTCGTCTTTGAGTCTTGTTTCATTACAACAGTCTCATTTTTTCGCGTCTCTGTTTCAGTACAACGGTCGCGTCATGGGCTCTCGTTTAAGTACAATGATCCCATTCCTTTCGAGTCTCCATTTAAGTACAATGGCCTCATCTTTGAGTCTTGTTTCAGTACAACAGTCTCATTTTTTTCGCGTCTCCGTTTCAGTACAACGGTTGCGTCATGGGCTCTCGTTTAAGTACAATGATCCCATTCCTTTTGAGTCTCCATTTAAGTACAATGGCCTCGTCTTTGAGTCTTGTTTCAGTACAACAGTCTCATTTTTTCGCGTCTCCGTTTCAGTACAACGGTCGCGTCATGGGCTCTCGTTTAAGTACAATGATCCCATTCCTTTCGAGTCTCCATTTAAGTACAATGGCCTCGTCTTTGAGTCTTGTTTCAGTACAACAGTCTCATTTTTTTTGCGTCTCCGTTTCAGTACAACGGTCGCGTCTTGGGCTCTCGTTTATGTACAACGATCCCATTCCTTTCGAGCCTCCATTTAAGTACAATGGCCTCGTCTTTGAGCCTTGTTTTAGTACAACAGTCTCATTTTTTCGCGTCTCCGTTTCAGTACAACGGTCGCGTCTTGGGCTCTCGTTTAAGTACAACGATCCCGTTCCTTTCGAGCCTCCATTTAAGTACAATGGCCTCGTCTTTGAGCCTTGTTTTAGTACAACAGTCTCATTTTTTCGCGTCTCCGTTTCAGTACAACGGTCACGTCTCGGGTTATCATTTAAGTACAATGATCCCATTCCTTTCGAGTCTCCATTTAAGTACAATGGCCTCGTCTTTGAGCCTTGTTTTAGTACAACAGTCTCATTTTTCGCGTCTCCGTTTAAGTACAACGATCGCGTCTCAGGTTATCATTTAAGTACAATGATTCTGTTTGCTTGGGCCCTCGTTTAAGTACAACGATCCCGTTCCATCTTGTCCTATTTTCTTTGTTTCTGGTTACCGCCTGCGGCCGGTATACCTTTGCGTCTCCATTCGAGGATGGTTTCGTGTTAGATATGAGGATCCCGTATGAGTTGTCATTCGAGGATGGCATTCTTCTCAGCATATTTCCTTCTGGTTTTATTTTTGCTACCTATTCAGAGGTCAAAATAAAAAAAAATATATACATAAATAAATAAATGGGCAGATGGCATTTCCATTACCCTCGGTGTGCAAATTTTCAGGTTTTTTTCGAGTATTCAATCACTTCATACCTTGAATGTCTAAAAGCTTTTGCAATTATTCATTCAGGTCTGTAGATGATTGAATAGGGGCAGCTGTAATACCTCAAAATTTGCCCTCTCATTTTCATGCCATTTAGCATATCCTTTCATACATTGCATTGCATTTAGATCACAATTGCATCATAAACATACATCTCCATTTGAGCTTTCACAGGTTGCGACAGGCCTTTATTTCTTCATGCGGCACGTGCACAATAATCTCAGAAGAAGCCAAAAGTTCTCGGTTGATTCAGAGGAGTTTAAGCTGAATATCAGTTTTATGGTGCAGTTTGCAAAAGTTGTAACTTATGCTCGGAAACTCATTTTGGCTTGAAACTCAATAGTTTAGACTATTTCGGTATTCTCTACAACTTTTGTGTTCGGCTCGGAGGCCAATTCATCAAGGAAAATGGCGGGAATTATTTGTTTTTGAAATTTCGGTTTCGCCGATTAACTGTGCTAGCGGTATTCAAGAGTTCGTAACTTCTGATTGGGTCAACATGTCTGAGAGATTCATATGCCAAAAGTTCCGTCTTGATATCCTTTCTAACTTTTGGGTTTTGGCCGAGAACTAATTCTTTGAAGAAGATCTCAGAATGTGCGAGTCTTTAGAGTCGACATAGTGAAAAACAGTGCTGAACCGGTGAGTTTTGAACACTAAACAATTCATAACTCTTGGCTCGTTCATCGAATTGATGTTGTTTTGGTGCCTAAAATTCCGTTTAGATGTTATCTTCATTATGTGAATTCAGTTTGGGTTAGGTCCAAGCGGAAGGATCTCGAAAATGCAAATTACCAGTAAGGTTCTTTGATGCAGTGCACTGTCTGTCAGATTTTGTAAAATTCATAACTCGGTCAATTTTCATCGGATATCACCCGTTCTTGAAGAGTTGGTTCACAAATTTTATCCTCTTCAATTTCAAATACAAAAGTGAGTTCGAAAGGTGCTCCAAAGATTGTCGTTTTGGTTTATTTCACAAAACTGAAGTGCTGAACCGAAGAAAAATGCTGAAAGTGGTTTCACGAGAAAATTCATATCTCCCTCGTCGTTTGTCCGGTTGAGCTTAGATTTTAACACCAGGTCACTGACTCATAGATCTACAACTTTGATGACAAAGTCGAGTCGAGATTATGCTCCGAAGAGGTTGGCCTCGTCACATTTTCGAGTAGCGGACACCAAATAAGCCGAAAAAACAACTTATTCAGTGACGTCTTGCAGCCTAAACGTATCGATCGCACTCGATTTTGATCGTATGACGTCCGTTATTTTTTTGTTGCAACTTTGATTCAGAGGCGGACGATGTTGTGGAAGGCTCAGAGTCGAAATTTCTTGCCGAAGATATTGTTATTTTCACTTAAGCCGAAATTCTACCTTTTGCCTTTCATTTTACACTCCACTATATATTCTTTTGACCCACAATTTGTCTCATAACTTCAATCATAATTTACAAACACCAAAAAACTTTCACAAACTCTCTCTAAAGGATCAAAGTTCATTCTCTCAATTCTTTCTCAAGAACACAACAACAACTTCATCAAGAACTCAAGAACACAACAATTCCGATCAAGCTTCCGGTAGCCGAGCCGCCACGAACCACCACCTCCAATCAACTTCACCACCGTAAGACCACCATCTTCCGCCACCGGCAGCCGCGCGGCCTCTCCTCCTCTCCTCCATTCATGATCGCGTCTCACTTCCTTCGGATTCACAATTTCTTCGTCGATTCTTCATTCGGTAAGCTTCTTAAACTTTAATTCATGAATAATTGTTGAATTGTTTCTTGAATTGAATTTTGAAGTTGAATTAATCTTGTGGAGATTATGTGCATTGATTCATGATTTGATTATTGATCAATTCTTGATTAATTTATCCTAATAATTGTTGTGGTGCATGATTGGAAATGATTGTTAAAATTGACATAGACTAATCGATGCATGTTAGATGTTTGATAAAATTCTTAAGAGAGTTAATTATTGTGACTTGATATTAATTGAAGTGCTTGACTTTTAAATTCTTGCTTGTTTCAATATGCAAATTTGAAATAGGATAGGTTGAGGCTTAATTGTTGATGTTGTTAATGTATCGCGTGTCGAGAATATGTTTTGGTCGTAACTTCCTAACCGTAGCGCGTTTTCGCGAATGTGAATAGTGTAAATTGACTTTGTTGATTATTCCGGAGCCATTGGTGAACTTTTTAGTCGATTTCGGACAATTTTTTCCGGCTATTTTGCTACTGCCAGCCGATGAAATCGGCCAAAAAGTACCACTTCCGAGCGGAATTTTCAAAATCCGATTGCATATTTGAATCCGTTGGCACATTTGCAAGTTACCATGCGATTTTCGTTCAATTCCGAGTCGGTGATTTTTGACGCGTTTTTTCACTTTAAGGCTTTTTAAGTTCGATTTGGTGCGATTTTGATGCATTGATCTTATTTTGACTTGTAATTATGTTTGTTGATCATTTGCCATTCATTTCATGTAAATTTGTTCGATTCCGGTTTGAGTTTGCATGTTGTTTATGTTAGAGCATAAGTGCTGCCCCGTTTTGAAACATAAATTTCAATGCATGTCCATGACTCATACATTCATCTTTCTATTTGATTTTGAGTTGTGAGACATAGGTGTAACTTCCGGTTGCACCTCTTTTTGGTTTCTAATACGTTTGTTGAGTTCATGCAAGGTTCTCGCAAAGATCTTAGCGACGGTCGTTTGGTTGGTATTCCACTTTATTTGTGGGATACGTTTGGATTCAAATGATATTTTGTGTCGTTGTTTTTGTTTCAATTATGGGGGATCTTCACCAAGTAATTATGGAATATAAGCATTTATTTTGCTTATGGAGATTACAATACCTTGCTTGAAGTTTTTTGGATTTCTTTTATGTGAAAGAATCGGCACTTCGACCAAGTAAGTAATCTCGATTCTCTACTTTAATGCACCATTCTAGTTGCATGCGACTTAGGATCATATAACTTAAGGTGCATATTGGGCCCTCCCACCTGAGGCATTGGATTTATTTATGATATATATTGATATGTGTCGATTTCGGAGCTTAGGGATTAGGTTACGGATTGTAGAATTCACTTCCTTTCACTTCCCCTTAAAATCCACTTTTTTGCCCGTTTTGTCGCAATTATTAAAAATAGTTTTAGGTGGGATAAAATTCTGTAAATATTCATGAGTGATCCTTATCTTCTTAATTAATTTGTCATATTTTTTGATTCCATATTTGGGTGGTTTTAATAATTAATTTGGATTTTAGATCATAAGCTGTCCCAAAAAGGAATGTTTTGACATAAGGGACCAAAAACAATTTTCCCCCATAGGTGTGAGACCTATTTTTTGTTTGTGATTAATCACTGTAATTTTTGACATTTTGATGCCCCTTAGGATTTTTTTTTCATAATTTTAGATGCCCTTTTTGATCCACTTTGTGGAGTTGTTTTTGGTGATCATGTTTTGTTACCTTGCTAGTCAAGGAATTGTTTTGGCACTTTGGTGCATAATTTTGTATAATCCTTTTGGACAATGTAATATAATGACTATATAATTCCAGGGATTTAATTTCATAATTTTTAAAGGCTTTTTTCTATTTTTCCATGTCACCTAGATCCTAGGTTGATTCATGTGTTTATGTGTCGCATAACCTAAATGTTAAGAAGGCATTCATGCCATTTTCTTGGGGGGATTGTTGGTAGCTTTTAGGAGTTAATTATAGGTCATTTGTATGTCTTTAATTCCAGTCATAGGTCATTTTTTGAACCATACTCATTTGGTTTGTTTTGGTGCTTTAAAGTGCATACTTATGTGAACTAATCTCAACATAAATTAGTTTCTCTTCTCCTCTAAATAATAACATTAATTATGTGGAAATCATTAGTGCCTATTCATGCATTCTAATTGCATCTCATATCTTGTATGCTACTGACCCATAATCATTTCATGCATATTCACATGTCATTCTTCCTTAACTTTCATCATGTGCGATCTTATGCGATTTTTGTTCGTTTCTTCTCATGTCTTCTTCTCATTGCTCCATATGCCTAATCCATTGCATCCATGATTGTATATTCATTAATCCATCTTCATAAGCATTCACTAATGACTTTGATGTTCATTTCATGTACTAATTCATGTTTGTAAGCCATATGCATTCATACTTCATCCATGAGTCCTAACTTGCATTTAGGTGAATTTATGTGAACTTTTTGTACATAGTTTGACATAGTTTGATCTTGTAAGGTATCCTAGCATACTTAGGGACCTATAGCATGTAGCTACTGACTTTATAAGTCATGTAACCTTTAGGTACCTTCACCTTTAGACTTAGGTCTTATTTTGAACCATAGTTCCATTCTAGGACGTTTATGGTACTTAATCGCTTTCATGCTTTGATTTTACTTTCAATATGCATTGTCATGCTAACTTTTCTTTTGTAGGGGGGAAGATTGAGGTAGGTCTCACTTCATTCCTATCTCTTATGCATTATAGTTGTGTTTGCCTTAGCACCTTGTGCTTTGCTTTTAGGTTTTCCCTTTCCTTAGAGATAACTTAACTTCCTTAGGAAGTAAGTTAGTTTCTAGTTCTTTTTTATTCTTTTCCTTTTCTTTCTTAGGATTAGAATACCTCATTAACCATAGGACCTCTCTCATACATAACAACTAAATTAGGATTGAGTCTTAGTCCCCTTAGATTTTGTCCTTTCTCAATTTGAGTCATCCTCTTCTTATCTTCAAACAAAATCCAAAAACACTTAACAAATAAATGAAAGGATTCCTTGTGTATAGCCTTATTCCATGAAGCACTTGCATTCATTCCATCTTGGAGTGGTGTAAGCTTGTCTATCATGATGCATAAGTCTCATCAAGGAGTTGTTCACAAAGAAAAACTTAAACGATACTTCTTCACAAAAGCCACAAAACACTTAATAAAGTTCAACAAGCCAGTGAACTTAAGCCCTAATCCTAGGAAACCAGTCTTGGATAAATTCTCCTTGCTGGGTATGCTTGTTCTATTATTCCATCTTGGAATGTAGTGTCAAGTGTACATTCCACGGAGAAGAGTTTGAATTCACTTCCTTGTGCCAAATTCATACAAAACTCATAAAAGACAAAAACAAATAACAAGCGACTATCCTGCGGGAACTTCTTTTCTCATCTCATTCACTCACAACGCGAACTCGCGACGACTTGTCACACATGCAAGATGGTAAACGCACTCGTACCAGACGAGCCTGCAACACCTGAGCATAGACATACGCAGTTCCAGCTGTAAAAAACACAAACAAATAGTTCCCGCCTTAGTTAGGCGAACTACGTCGACTCTGATCCTCATTATCCCGATGAGGTACGTAGGCAGCGGGGTAGGGCCCGTTCGAGCACATTCTTTATTTTCCCTACATTTTTCCCATTCTTTCATTCCATTCTCTCTTCTTATTCCTTTTTCATTCCTCAGTTCCAGTTCCAGTAGCATTTCTTTGTTCAGCAGCACTTTATTTCTCACCCTTTGAAACAAACAAGCAAGCGTGGATCCCGTCGGGTACGGCGGACGATCTGGGGTGCTAATACCTTCCCAGGTCGTAACCGACTCCCAAACCCAGATCTTTGGTTCGCAGGACCTTGTCCTTTCCTTCTTCCTTAGGTTTGTGCAACATTACCTTTCCCATTCATTCGGGATAAAAATGTCTGGATGGCGACTCTACCTTTTCCGCGCCACTTTCGCGTTTGTACTAGGATGAAAATCCCGGGAGCGACACAAACCCTCAAACAATGGCAACAACCTTCAATCTGAAAATCTCCAAGGATTTCTCTCTCGGATCAATCATCACCTTCAATCGAAGGCTTCAAAAAACCTGCATAAAAGTGGTCCGAGATCGAACATCTCAGCAACAACAATGAAATAATATCAGAGAGTGTTCCGAGATCGCAGAGAAGAAGAAGTTACTTGATTGAATCAAGATAAGAAAGTTTGCAGAACTCATACCTGATCAGAACTCCATCGACTCTTCATTTTCCCGCACCATCAGCAAGCGATTTGCAAAACGAATCAGAGACGAAGACATAGTGAAGAACAATAGCGATACCGCAACGAAAAGGAGGATAGCCAACAAACTCAAGAACCACTTCGTCATAACCTGGAACAAGAACCAATTCACAAAGATTCGGCAATGAATCTCACAACAACAGAAACTCTCCATCGATCCTCTGCACAACCTTCCACCCTCAGCAATCGAATATGCAAAAAACAACATGTACAATTGCATCGATACACACAACAACAGACCAAAAGCGGCGAAACGAATTAAAGAATCTTACCGTAAATTGTGTGTGGATACCGCCATGGCTGGACCTCAATAGCGAGCTTGAAACACGCAACAACCGTAACGTCTCAGATCGTCATTACGTTGTTTCGGTGGCATACAAACTTTGAGTGAATCCGGTAAAATGGTGATGGCAACATTGTCAAGTTCGCGGCGAAGAAGAGAAGGCACACATCGTGAGTGAGTGACGAGTTCGAGCGGTATTGTGGAACCAAGGAGAAGATCATCGCGAAGGAACCTAGGGCATTTCGGCGAGTGTTATTTTTTCCGAAGAAGAGTTAAGCGAAGGTTCAGAAACGTTTTCTTTCTCTTCCCAAACATCATTGAAGCATCTCCGATACATGTGATGTAGGGGATTATGGTTCTCACAGACATGTCGCCTTCGCCGTTGATTTGTCAAAGTTTTGACCCATAGGGCGTGTTAATCCTTCGTCGGCGTTATATTTTGCATTGAAGGAGGAGCAGAAGCGAATCAGGTTTTTTTCGCCGTGACGAGAAGATGATGAGAAGAGGTCAGAGATGGCGCACAGACGGAGACGTCGTGTTCGCAACAACGTTTTACCGAACGGTGGAGAAGAGTCATCGCCGTAGATCTTTGAAGAAGAAGAGAATTTTTCATAATTTAGGGTTTCTCAAAGACAGGGGTAAACAAAGAGGGATTGGGCTTGGATCTCCTATATAATTTTCTCGGCACACCCCCCAAATTCGCTATCCTACATCCTCTGCACTTGGTATGCGTCAGTGGGCTTCAGACCACTATGGGCCTCTATTCACACCCTTGTTTCGCTTAATGCACCCCTCCTGGTGCTGAGTAAGTGGGATTGGGCCAAGCCATGTAACTGCAAGGTGCACCCGTAGGATTTCTATGATACCCATGTGTTCTTATTTTTTTTTTTTATTAGAAATTTCTATATGGATTTTTAATTAATTTTTCTTGTAAAATAATTTTTGTGGATTAGTATTTAATCCATTTCTTAACAATTTTAATTAGTTTTTTTTGGTTAATTTTAATTAGTGTTTAAGACTAATTTTGGGATAAGTATTCATAAGTGTTTTTTTGATCGATGTTGTATCGATTTTGATTTTGGTAAAGCTTCACAAAGCTAATATGGAAGATGGGCATTTATTTTGCTCATAGGAGACTACAAGACCTTGCTTGGGGATTTTTTCGGATTTCTTTTATGTGAAGAATCGACACTTCGATCAAGTAAGTGATTTCGAGTTTTTTTCGGCTTTTAAGCATCATTATAGTCGTATGCGGCTTAGGATCATATAACTTAAGGTGCATATTGAGCCCTCCCACCTGAGGCATTGGATTTATTTGTGATATATATTGATATGTGTCTATTTCGGAGTTTAGGGATTAGGTTACGGATTAGAGGATTCGATTCCTTTCACTTTCCCTTAAAATATCGTTTTTGCCCGTTTCGTCGCAATTATTAAAAATAGTTTTGGGTGTGATAAAATTCTGGAAAAATTCATGAGTGATCCTCATCCTCTTAATTAATTTGTCATATTTTTTGTTTCCATATTTGGGTGGTTTCAATATTTTATTTGGATTTTAGATCACAAGCTGTCCCAAAAAGGAAGGTTTGGGCATAAGGGACCGAAATCGATTTTTCCCCATAGGTGTGAGACCTATTTTTTGTGTATGATTAATTACTGTAATTTGTGACATTTTGATGCTCCTTAGGCATTTTTTTCATAATTTTAGATGCCCTTTTTGATCCACTTTGTGGAGTCGTTTTTGGGTGATCATTCATTGCTACCTTGCTAGTCAAGTAATTGTTTTGGCACTTTGGTGCATAATTTTGTGGAATCCTTTTGGACCATGTGAGATAATGACTTTATTATTCCAGGGATTTAATTTCATAATTTTGTAAGGCTTTTTGCTATTTTTCCATGTCACCTAGATCCTAGGTTGATTCATGTGTTTATATGTCGCATAACCTAAATGTTAAGAAGGCATTCATGCCATTTTCTTGAGGGGATTTTTGGTAGCTTTTAGGAGTTGATTATAGGTCATTTGTATGTCTTTAATTCCAGTCATAGGTCATTTTTTGAACCATAATCATTTGGTTTGTTTTGGTGCTTTAAAGTGCATAGTTATTTGGACATACTTTAACTTAAACTAGCTTCTCTTCTCCTCTAAATAATAACATGAATTATATGGAAATCATTAATGCATATTCATGTATTCTAATTGCATCTCATACCTTGTATGCTACTGACCCATAATCATTTCATGCATATTCACATGCCATTCTTCCTTAACTTTCATCATGTGCGATCTTATGCGATTTTTGTTCGTTTCTTCTCATATCTTCTTCTCATTGCTCCATATGCCTAATCCATTGAATCCATGATTGTATATTCACTCATCCATCTTCATAAGCATTCACTACTGACTTTGATGTTCATTTTATGTACTAATTCATGTTGGTAAGCCATATGCATTCATACTTCATCATTGAGTCCTAATTGGCATTTATGTGAACTTTTGTGAACTTTTTGTACATAGTTTGATCTTGTGAGATATCATAGCCTACTTAGGGACCTATATCATGTAGCTACTGACTTTATAAGTCATGTAACCCTTAGGTACCTTCACCTTTAGACTTAGGTCTTATTTTGAACCCTAGTTCCATTCTAGGACGTTTATGGTACTTAATCACTTTTATGCTTTGATTTTACTTTCAATATGCATTGTCATGCTAACTTTTGTTTTGTAGGGGGAAAGATTGAGGTAAGCATTACTTAATTCCTATATCTTATGCATTTTAATTGTGTTTTCCTTAGCACCTTGTGCTTTGCTTTTAGGCTTTCCCTTTCTTTAGAGACAACTTAACTTCCTTAGGAAGTAAGTTAGTTTCTAGTTCTCTTTTCTTCTTTTCCTTTTTCTCATTAGGATTAGAAAACCTCATTAACCATAGGATCTCCCATATAAATAAACAAATAAAATTAGGGTTGTGTCTTAGTCCCCTTAGTTTGTCCTTTTTGCAATTTGAGTCATTCTTTCTCATCTTCAAACAAAATTCAAAAAAAACAATTAATAAATAAATGAAAGGATCCTTTGTGTATAGCCTTATTCCATGAAGCACTTGCATTCATTCCATCTTGGAGTGGTGTAAGCTCGTCTATCATGATGTACAAGTCTCATCAAGGGATTGTTTCATAAAACAAACAAATTCAAAACACTTCTCATAAAAGACAAAAAAACACAATAAGCGACTATCCTGCGGGAACTTCTTTTCTCATCTCATTCACTCACAACACGAACTCGCGGCGACTTGTCACACATGCAAGACGGTAAACGCACTCGTACCAGACGAGCCTGCAACACCTGAGCATAGACATACGCAGTTCCAGCTGTAAAAAACACAAACAAATAGTTCCCGCCTAGGTTAGACGAACTACGTCGACTCTGATCCTCATTATCCCAGTGAGGTACGTAGGCAGCGGGGTAGGGCCCGTTCGAGCACATTCTTTATTTTCCCTACATTTCCCCATTTCTTTCCATTTTCTTATTTCAGTTTCTTTCTCATTTCCCATTTCCAATTTCCAGTTAGCGGTTTTATTCAGCAGCAGTTATTTTTCTCACCCTTTGAAACAAACAAGCAAGCGTGGATCCCGTCGGGTACGACGGACGATCTGGGGTGCTAATACCTTCCCAGGTCGTAACCGACTCCCGAACTCAGATCTTTGGTTCGCAAGGCCTCGTCCTTTTCCTTCTTCCTCAGGTTTGTGCAACATTACCTTTCCCATTCCTTTGGGATAAAAATGTCTGGCTGGCGACTCTAACCTTTCCGCGCCACTTTCGCATTTGTACTAGGATGAAAATCCCGGGAGCGACAAAGGGTTGCATCAACTACAATCCTTTGCTATTCAAGAGACAATTGGGCTATGCTTTGGTTCACCCTCCTAGAGTGCAAGACTTGGCTGAAACCCTGTATTGTGAGATAAAGCCTAATCTAGCTGTTGTCAGACAAGCATCCTGGGCTTGGGACAACATCCAGACAAAGGGGATGGCCATCCTTGGGAGATGCAACAATGTGGCTTCAGCCCAGTATTATGAATGGTCCCATGCTAGGGCTCAGATTTCTGGGATGCCTTTCACCATTGAGGATGCACCTGGACCATCCACAGTACCACCTCCAGCCACTGTCAGCCTGGAAGAATTTGAGAAGCTGAAGGAAAGGAATGAGAATCCGTCTCAAGCTCTGAAGAAGACCCTCTGGGAGAGGAGTGATGGTCGTATAGACATTGAGAGGTTGGAGAAGCTTAGAGTGGAGCATCTAGCCAGGATTGAGAAAGCAGAAGACTACATCAAGAAATCAAGAGCTGGAGAGCAAATATTGAAGAATGCCTGTAAAGAGGCCCAGTTTCAGAAGGCCAGGACTGATCTCTATCTAAAGGAAAGCCAAGCTAGGTGGGTCAGGATCACTGAAGCTCGCACTCAAGAAGATAAGAGGACTCAAGCTAGGATTGAGCAGTTGGAGGCCAATAAGAAGAAACAACAGGAGGCTTTATTGGCAGCCCAGAAGGAGATTTCAGAATTGAAGCTTAGGGCTGGTGTGAAGAGGTCAAAGGAGCAAGACAGACACAAGAAGCTGACCACTGCTATTGCCACCAGAAACCTTCTTATCAGGAACCTCACAGAACATCCAGCTGGTCCTGTAACTGAAGCACTTTTGAAGGAGGTTAAGGAGGATGAGTTTGGCTTAGATGTTTGACTACTTTGCTTGTTGTTATTTCCATTTGATGTACTTTTCTTTTATGTTGTATTTTGACCCCCCAGGGGCATTTGTTGTAAAAACAGACTATGTATTATTCACCGTTTTTAATATATTTGTCAGTTTGTTTCATTAAGTTTTCTTTCTCTCAAGTAACATCAAAGCATCTTCCTCAGGGTCTGGAAAGGTCAAAACCAAGAGCCAAGCTGGATACCTTGAAAAATAAATAAGCATACTGCATTGCATACTAACTTCTGTTTTGTTTTGTAGGCCTTTGTTTTGTTGTTACTAACTCTGTTGTGATTCAGGAATTATTGCTCGCCGTCGGGTGTTCCCTCTCAACCGTCTGCACAGGTATCCTACTCGCAACAACCTTCTTGGTATCCAAATGGACCAAGTACAGCAAGATCTGACAGAGGTCAGGACTCAGATGGCTAATGAAAGGATGGAGATGAGAAACCAAATGACTCAATTCATGGAATTAATGAATGGCTTGGCCCAAAGTCAAGAAAGGTTGAGGGCATTGGTAGAAAGACAAACCCCGGAAGAACCTCCTCTGGGAACTGGAGGAACAAGTAACAATGAAAGAGGTCAGCCTCATGTTAATCCACCAGTATATGGGCCTCATCTACATCCGGAAGTCAACATCCTGGTTAATGTGTGATGGGCTAAAGACGTGTCTACTTATGCGTCTAGCGGTATCTTACTGCAAGTGCACAGCCTATCGAGGTAATATTTAAGATTATCGATCCACATGGATTCTATGGTTACTTAGTGCTAGATGAACTTCTAGTTTAGCTAAGGCGAATGGTTGTCACGATTTTTTGTTGGTTTTTAAGACTATTAAAGGCGGAATTAAATTTAAGTTTTAATTAAGTAATTCTAAGGCGGTCGGTATGTAATTATATTAACTTAGGTGGGTCAATCTAACCTAGGCTTATTTAAGGTGTTCACTTAATCTATTCGGTAGAGATTACCAGTTTAAATACCCTCAACTCACACTCTCGTGGTCTTATATCAGATCTTATCCCTAAAGCCCTATGCCTGCTCTCGCTAGCCCATAAGTGTTTAGAGGTAATTTTTGGAAACTAAGTAATTCTAATTTATCTTAAAGCGCTCTCGCTGTGTTTAATTTAAATGCCTAACTTTAGCTATCTGGTTAAAATCTCACACTCTCGTGGTCTTGACCTAACCTAATACTCTTTTCTTACTCTCGTAACAAAAAGGTCTATTTAATTAAAAAGTCTCAGCCAGAAATGTTAAGTGATTAATTATTTTTAGCCTATGGTTATATTTTACCGGTTAAGTTTGTTCTAACTACATACCGCCCTAAGGTGTTTAGCTACTCATCGATGTTGAACCAGACAGAGACAGAAAATTAAATAATAAAATGCTCATGGCAGGAAAATAAATAAACATCATAAATAATTAAATTTGCAATATAAATAAAAACCTGGTTAACAATATTAGAGCAGACTCCTTCTTCCACAGACCGGAAAGCTCGGAGTTGGCGGAATCAAAAATAAACGAATGCTGAAGGTTTAGAAAAAATAATAAACGTATAACAATTTCCTGATGTTGGAAATTGTTATATGGCGGGTTTGGATACAATAAAACGAAACAGAAAATAATGCAGAAATAAGAAACGGGTCGTAAATCAGTTCGGCAGAGCTTCCGCAGGAATTTGAATAGAAAAATGCTCTGTACATTCTTCATAAACTTGGTGCTATTTATAGAACTCTAATTGGGCTGGATTTTTGGACTTTAGTTGAAATGGACCTTGCTAAATTTGGGGAGAAAATGTAGGTAGTGGCAACAAAATAGGAAACCACTTCTTCACGTAACGCCTTCACGTTGCCTTGGTCAAAAACCTAGAATAATCCTTGTCATGGTCGTGACAATGCTTTTACGCTCGTGACTTGTGACTTTTAAGTGTCACGGTCGTGACACATATCTTACGGTCGTGATGCTTCATTTTGGGGTGTCACGGTCGTGACACCCTTGTAACGGTCGTGACTGTTGCAAAATATGCAGTTTTGCAGAGAGCTTCATTTCTTCATCTTTTTATGACCGATTTTGTTCCTTTTTCTCTTAATTCATGATTTAGCTCCATATAGTGATGTACCTGCAAAACGGTAAGAAAAACTCGAGAAATCGAGTGTTAAAACGATAATTATTCAATAAAACGCCAATGAAACCTAGCAATATAATCGATACGTTTTCTCGTTATCAAACTTCCCCAAACTTAAACCTTTGCTTGTCCTCAAGCAAATAGTCGGTTGAAAATCGGCGGACAAGATGTCATTCACGCATACTCCTAACAAATCATACGAGGGATCTCTTTGTTGGATAATCCGATACTTTGATAGAACACTACCGATACACTAATGGCACAAGCAACAAGCTATGTCGTCGACTTCCCGTTAAATGAGCCAATCGGCAATTACTTTACGATTTCACCTAAAGTTTTTCGATCTTATTTCGCCCGGTTTCATTCTAGTGCAATCACATTAAGCCCTTTGCCTTAGCACGCACGTAGTGGAGTAGCCGGTTAGCGACTTTGATCCTTTTTTGAGCACGGGGTCTGGTACACGAGTGTGGTAACCCTACATTTTGTATCCGATTTGGAGGTTGTGGGGGATCGAGCCGTATCACGCCCTACCGAGTTCAGAAACAGTACCTCTGAACCAACCCGCAATGGACTCCTTCTCATATTTCTCGTTTCTTATATGCGACCGTGTACTTTGGTGCAATTTCTTTTCATTTTGCATCGAGATATGAAGGATCATTATTGATTAGGCATCAAACGCTTATATTCATCGGCTCCCCACGTGGTTTGTGTTCAGACGGTGCTGACTGCTAGTATAAACTACTCGGGGTTACTTTTGAACTGAAACTAGAAGTGTACTCGTAATGGTAATCGGAGATGGAATCGCTTAAGTAGGAAGTCAAAGTTGTCAAGATTGTATTGGTCTTGTTTAATCGTTCTCGGCTTCCTATTTACGATTTCGTAGGTAAGTCGGGTAATGCGAATAATTAAAAAAATTTCGGTTATGGCTAAATAAACGGGAAAGTTTGAAACTAAAGAAAATGTCATAAAGATTTTTGCACGCTTCATTAACTTACTAAAAGAAATACAACGGGAATGAAAATACAACGAAAATGGAAAAGTGCGAAACGGAAAAATGCGGAAATGAAAGGTACCTCTCCCACACTATATCAGACATTGTCCTCAATGTTGTGATATAAATGCGGTTAAAGTACAGTACAAACGACAAAAACTAAAAACAAACAGAAGAAAAACTAAAACTATGGCTGCTGAGGACCGCGGGGTCGGCTTCTGGTACGGGAGCGGCGTCTGGAAGGAGTCGCTTCAGGATCAGAACCGGTGCTGGTGGTCCCAGTGATGTCGATACGCAAGGCTTCTAACTCGCTAAAAATCGCGTCAAACCTCTCATTAGTAGCTGCCTGGTTTGCTGCAATAGTGCCGAGCAAAGCATCGTACTGCTCCTTATGCCTTCGCTCCAGTGCGGCGTTCATCTGGTTCTGCTGATGAATCGCACGGAGGACTTCCTTAAGTGTGATGTCCTGTGCAGGAGGCTGTCGGGTAGATGTCTCTGGTATATCCTGGACAGGCTCACCTGCATCCATAGCGTCCTGCATCTCATCCGCAGGGAGATCTGCCTGATCATGGATAGGAGCGTGGTCAGCAGCATCAGGTAGAACAAAGAGCCAGTTGGCTCGGCTGGATGGGTCGATGCGGTCGCGGGACGGCAGAGTGATATGATGAAATATGGTGCCATGGACAACAGGGCTATACCTGCCATCCTCTCGCTGCGCAATCAGGTGAGCGGACCTGCAATAACTCTTGGTGAGGAATTCAGCGGCTAGGTGAGGCTGATTTGCGATCGCGTCACCAAGCCCCAACTGAATGGCGAGGGTGGTGACGATGCCGCCTATGAAGAACGGGGTGGAGCCTCTGTGTGCAATGGCCTGGATGTGGTAGAGCATGAAAGGGGCAGCGCTGATCGGCTCGTCATTAAGAGCACAATGCAAGAATAGAAGCTCCTTGGAGTTGAGCTTATGGTTGCTCTCTCGAGCGAAGATGGTGTTGCAGATGACTCTGTGGAAATAACGGATGGCCGGATTGTGGATGTGCGTGGCATTGAGGCTTTGGAAGGCTGATGCACGGGTGTTGGTTAAGTCGTGCCATAGAGTGAAAGCTTGTTCACTAAAATTATCGGGCACGCGACGGTGAGCTTCAGTTCCGTGATGGAAGCCTAACAACTCGGCGATCCTGTCTTGCGAGAGGTTGAATTCTTGGCCATGCAATCTGAATTTTGCAAAACCGGTGAGCTGACTTAGAGAACCGGTGCCGGTGACGTAACTGAAGGAGCTTAAGAACTCCAGTGTCAGAAGGTCGAAGGTTGGCTGAGGTTGACTGCAAAGGTCCCAGAGCCCGACTTTTTGGAGCAAGTTCGTAACACTGGCAAGCATTCCGAGTTCTCTCAAACACACAGTGTCGATGTAACGTGTAGGTTGCACACCGCGGTTTTGGAATCGGAGAAATCGTTCTCTCTGAGTTTCTCCAGCATCACTTTCTCTAAAAGTGATAGAATCCATTGCATGCAAGAGCTTAGAGTGAAGAATGAAGATTTTTGAAGTTTTTGTGAAAAAATGGTAAAATGAGATAAATAATGATTCGGGATAAATGATGGAGAGTGAGAATGTGGTAGGTTGTGATAATGGGGGGGGGTTAATGAGATTAAAGCTCGTAATGGGGGGGTTACGGAGGTTAAGAAGAAGATGGGTAGTTTTTTAGGGAGTTATGGAGAAGAAGAAGAAGAGGCACGAAGAGAAACAGTTCTGTTTCGTCCGATTTCTGGTATAAGGGTCGTCACGGTCGTGACAGGGGTACGACGGTCGTGACACTCAAAAAGAGCGCGTCACGATCGTTATGGGGCAGTGACGACCGTGAGGCTTGCTACGCTAAATAATTTCCAGAAAAAAACACTTTCTCACTTGTTTTACATATTTTATATTAATGTATTTTCTTCACTAACTCTCATATTAATTTATAGATACCACATAGTGCATAAGTTCAACACAGTACTTCAATAACTTGCAAGGCATGAGAGATTTGTATATATAATGAATAAATGCAAGCATAAAAGTGCATAGAATGAAAAATACATAAATTGCTAAAATTGGAGAAATTTTGGAATTAAAGATGCATTGCATAAAGTACTTGAAAATGAAATTACATAAATGGAAAAACGATAAGAAATTGTTGCGAAAAATAAATCTAACTAGAAACGAAAACAATGAGAAAATAAACTAAATCACTTATAACATTATCAAAAGCGTTTCTTCAAGTCTTCGATGGCGGAGTTCAGGTGATAGAATTGTTCGCAGGTTATGTCAGTCAAACCTATAATGTCCAATCGCATGCTCTTAATGTCTTCTTTAAATAAGTTAATGTCAGTTTGGTAAGCATTGAGAGTGTTCATGATGTTTTGTAAGTTGTTAGCATACTCTCCTTGATTCACTTCAGGGGTTTCATAAACTTCTTCAGTGTGGTCAATGTCATGGTAACCAGGAGGCGTCTCAGGGTCAGTTTCGACATCGGTCATTGTATCATCTTTTATTTTGTACGACTGAGGTGTTTCAGGAGTGGGTGGATAATCGGGTGGGTTTAACTCATAAAGCCAGTTATCCTTATTATGAAAGCTTACTTTAGCATGGTTAGGCAATGTGAACAGGGTTACTACTTCGTTCCGGATTAGGTACTCAAAAGGTGGATGTCCTAAATTCCTTATGATATGTCTATTGAAGCAGAAGTTAAGATCCATAGGACGGATGTTACCTAAACGGTTGCACCTGTGCAATTGGTACCTAAGTCCTATGGCATCAGCAATCATGGTTACAAGACCTCCTACTAAGATAGGTAATTCAGGTTCTTCTTGGATACGGGTGAAGGTTTGCATCATGAAAGGTACACCATTAACAGGCTGTCCATTAGTGAAACATGACATAATAAATATTTCGTCTTTAGAAACTCCGGTAATGTTTTCTTCTTTTCCAAAGAATGTGTGGGCTAGGAATTTATGGAAGTAACGGAGGGCAGGATTATGGATCTCATCATTATTCATGTTATTTGGTTCAGGGTGGTAGTTTCCGGTTAAAGTTCCCCAAAAGAAATCTAGCTCAATATCCATCAATTCTACCTGTGTGGTAGTGAAAGCAAATGGTCCACTAGGGAATCCTAACAAGTCATCCAGTTCTTTATGGTTAAAGTCATATTCTATTCCAAACAGGCGGAAACTAATAAATCCTTTCCTAAATCCAAAACCGCGCTCAGGTAGGTAAATTAAGGAGCTAAGGAACTCAAGAGTGAGCTCGCGGTAAGTCACAAACTTATGTTGGATCAATGCATTCTCCCATCCGAGTCGGTTAAACAAGTACATGATGCTATCATGTATACCTAAGGTTTCCATAGTCCAATCATCCGGGTACAGGGTCAAATCCATTTGCCTCTGTGATAACTCTTCAAATTTAGTTCTTTGGTTCCTACCTCTAAATTTTTTTTCCATATGGTTAATTGGTTGGTTAGCCATGGTCAGTTCAAATATGGAGGAAACAAATCAGGAGAAGAAGGAAAGTGGAAAAGACTTTTAGAAAATCTATAAAAAGTGATTTAAAATAAACATAAGAAAATGAAATGCATAATGTAATGGCAATAATAGTAATATAAAATAAAACTATAAAATTACAAAACAAATAAACAAATAGTAAAACAATAAATAATAAATGATAAAGAGAGTAATTTAAATAATTTGATAAGTAAATGGGTTGCCTCCCACTAAGCGCTGTTTTTATCGTCTAAAGCCTGACGTAATGCTTAAGTTTAGATTAATCAGGGGAATTAGTGGACAACTCTAAAAGCTTTAGATTATTCGCATAATCTCTATTTTCAACTTTATGATAATGTTTTAAACGTTGTCTGTTTACTATGAATGGTTCACTATTCCTACCCTTAATTTCTATTGCTCCACTCGGGAATACTTTAATTATTTCAAAGGGTCCTGACCATCTAGATTTTAATTTTCCAGGAAAGAGCCTAAGTCTTGAATTAAAGAGGAGTACAACGTCTCCCACACTAAATTCTTTCCTAGATAGGCGTTTATCATGCCATCGCTTAGTTCTTTCTTTATATATCTTAGCATTCTCATAAGCATCTAACCTTAATTCTTCTAATTCGTTAATGTCTAGGATTCGCTTTTCTCCTGCAGCATTATAGTTTATATTGAGAGTTCTAATCGCCCAATAAGCTTTGTGTTCTAGTTCTACTGGTAGGTGACAAGATTTTCCATAGACGAGTTTGAAAGGTGTAGTACCTATGGGTGTCTTGTAAGCGGTCCTATAAGCCCATAAAGCTTCATTAAGTTTAGATGACCAATCTTTCCGAGATATGGCGACAGTCTTTTCTAAGATTTGTTTAATTTCTCTGTTTGAGACTTCGACTTGTCCACTTGTTTGTGGGTGATATGGTGTAGCCACACGGTGTCTTACTCCATACTTAGATAGTAATTTGTCAAATATTTTTGAGATGAAGTGCGAGCCACCGTCACTTATGACGAGTCTAGGCACACCAAATCTGGGAAAGATTATATTTTTGAAAAGCTTTATTACTACTCGTGTATCGTTTGTAGGAGAAGCTATGGCTTCAATCCATTTCGAAACATAATCAACAGCTACGAGTATGTAATTATTACCGAAAGATGATGGGAACGGTCCCATGAAATCTATTCCCCAAACGTCAAAGATTTCTACTTCTAATATTCCTTTTTGAGGCATTTCATCTCTTCTTGAAATATTGCCAGTGCGTTGACACCGATCGCAATTTATAACAGCGATGTGGACATCCTTCCATAGATTTGGCCAGAATAAGCCGGCTTGCAAGATTTTTGCACAAGTTTTGGAAGTGCTTGCATGTCCACCATAAGGAGATGAATGGCATTGAGCAATGACATCTTCTATTTCTTCTTCGGGAATACATCGGCGAAAGATTCCATCTGGCCCTCGTTTGAACAATAATGGTTCATCCCAATAGTAATGTTTCAGATTATGAAAGAATTTCTTTTTCTGCTGATAGGTTAGATTGGGTGGAAGAGCTCCTGCAGCTAGGTAGTTGACAATGTCAGCGTACCATGGCAGTCCTACAGTTGTCTGGATTGTTTCCACGGATTCTGGTTCATTTATATCTAACTGAGCTAGGTCTCTTCCTATTTGTGCTATCAGCTGTTCATACGGAAAATCATCGTTAATCGGCACTTGTTCGGGTTTAATACCTTCTATTCTAGATAAATGGTCCGCTACGACGTTCTCAGTACCTTTCTTATCTTTTATTTCTAAGTCAAACTCTTGTAAGAGTAAAATCCATCTCAAGAGTCTTGGTTTAGCATCTTTCTTAGTCAATAGATATCGTATAGCAGCATGGTCTGTGTAAATGATTATTTTCGCTCCAACTAGGTAAGAACGGAATTTGTCAAGCGCAAAGACAACTGCTAACAATTCTTTTTCGGTAGTGGCGTAGTTCATCTGGGCAGAATCTAAGGTTCTACTGGCATAGTAAATCGCATGAAGTTTCTTTTCCTTTCTCTGGCCTATAACTGCGCCTACAGCATAGTCACTCGCATCGCACATGATTTCAAAAGGTAATCTCCAGTCAGGGGGTTGCATGATTGGTGCGGTGATGAGGGCTGTTTTTAGAGTTTCGAATGCTTTAAGACAATCTTCGTTGAATATGAACTCAGCGTCTTTCATTAATAAACCAGTAAGAGGTTCAGTAATTTTCGAGAAATCTTTGATGAATCGTCGGTAAAAACCGGCGTGTCCTAAAAAGCTTCGTATTTCTCGAACGGTTTTAGGGGGTTGAAGATCTTTTATTACTTCAATCTTAGCTTTATCAACTTCAATTCCCTTGTCAGATATTACATGACCTAATACGATTCCTTCGTTGACCATAAAATGACATTTCTCCCAGTTAAGCACAAGGTTTACTTTTACACATCTTTCTAATACCATTTCTAAGTTCGATAAACATCCTTCAAAACTTTGCCCGCATACAGAGAAGTCGTCCATGAACACTTCCATGATGTTGTCTATAAAATCTGCGAAGATTGACATCATACATCTTTGAAAGGTTGCAGGAGCGTTGCATAATCCAAAGGGCATTCGTCTATAAGCGAACGTTCCATTAGGGCATGTGAATGTGGTCTTCTCTTGATCATCTGGATGGATAGGGATTTGGAAAAATCCTGAGTAACCGTCAAGATAACAGAAGTAAGAATGCTTGGCTAATCGTTCTAACATTTGATCTATAAAAGGTAGTGGGAAATGATCTTTTCGAGTGGCTTTGTTTAGTTTACGATAATCTATGCACACTCTATATCCCGTCACTACTCTTTGCGATATCGATTCGCCTTGAGCGTTTTTCACAACAGTGATACCTCCTTTCTTTGGCACTACATGTATTGGACTAACCCATTCACTATCAGAGATTGGATATATTATTCCGGCATCTAATAATTTCTTAACTTCTTCTTTTACTACAGTGCTAAGGGTTGGGTTAATTCTTCTTTGAGATTCTCTGGAGGTTCTGCAATCTTCTTCTAGCAGAATACGATGCATACACACTGAAGGACATATTCCTTTGAGATCAGATATGTTATATCCTAATGCAGTCGGATATTTCTTCAAAACATCTAAAAGTTTATTTGTTTCTATAGTTCCTAAACTGGAATTTACTATAACTGGTCTTTTACATTCAACGTCTAAGAATTCGTACCTTAGGTTATGAGGTAAAGTTTTTAATCCTAATGTAGGTTTATCTTTACTTGGCATAGGATCTGGTGTAAGCGCTAAACTTTCGCTTAGACTATCATCCTGATACGGTTTTCGCCAATTATCATCTTCGAAAATCGGAGGGATTTGAATTTTCATTATTTCAGAATAAGTGGTCTCTTTTAGTTCCATTTCTCTTACACATTCGTCAATTACGTCCAATAGATAGCATGTATCCTCTATAGCTGGTGATTGTAAGAATTGTGTTAAAATAAATTCAACTTTCTCTTCACCCACTTCAAAGGTTAGCTTTCCTCTTTTTACGTCTATTATAGCTCCAGCGGTAGCTAAGAATGGTCTTCCTAGTATGATAGGTGTAGTGGAGTCCTCAGAGATGTCCATGATTATAAAATCAGTAGGGATATAGAATTGTCCTATACGTACTGGGACGTTTTCTAGTATGCCTACAGGATATTTGACAGAGCGATCGGCTAGTTGAACAGACATTTTAGTTGGTCTTAGGTCACCCATGTCTAGCCTTTTGCATATTGTTAAGGGCATAACACTGATACTGGCTCCTAAATCGCATAGAGCTTTGTCAATGACGAATTTTCCTATTACACAGGGTATAGAGAAACTTCCTGGATCTTTTAGCTTAGGAGGCATTTTATTCTGAATTATTGCGCTACACTCGGCAGTAAGTGTAACTGTTCCGTTATCCTCTATCTTTTTCTTATTGGATAAGATTTCTTTTAAAAACTTGGCGTACGAGGGTATTTGAGTGATTGCTTCTGTAAACGGAATAGTAATATTCAACTGTTTCAGAAGTTCAACAAATTTCTTAAATTGACCCGTCGTCTTGGAATTTATTAATCTTTGAGGGTACGGAATTGGTGGTTTATAGGGTGGTGGAGGCACATAAGGTTGTTCTTTCTCCACTACTTCTTGATTATCATATTCCTTTTCTTCTGAATCATTCACCACTTCAGTCGGTTTATCCGGTTGTTGGTACATGGCTGGATTGTCAAGTCTTGGATCGGTAGGTCCGTCAAGTTCCTTGCCACTTCTTAATATCACAGCGTTAGCATGTCCTTTCGGATTAGGTTGAGGTTGTCCAGGGAACACTCCAGCTGGTGCAGCAGTAGGTGCTTGTTGTTGAGCTACTTGTGAAATCTGAGTTTCCAGCATTTTGTTATGTGTAGCTAATGCATCTACTTTGCTCACTAATTGTTTAATCTGCTCATTAGTGTGAATGTTTTGGTTTAAAAAGTCCTTGTTTGTTTGAGATTGGTTAGCTATAAAGTTCTCCATCATCAACTCAAGGTTCGATTTTCTAGGGATATTAGGAGCAGTCTTTTGATATCCTGGTGATGTAGCTGGTGCTTGACCTGGTGCGTATAAAGCGTTGTTATTCTTATAGGAGAAATTCGGATGATTCTTCCAACCTGGGTTATATGTGTTTGAGTAAGGGTTTCCTTGAGCATAATTCACTTGATCCGTGGGAGTTCCTGTCAATAGTTGACAATCAGAAACTTCGTGTCCTGAAACTCCACATAACTCACAGTTAGGTGTTACTGCAGCCACGGTGGCTGTTGGTGTTATGGCCAAGTTGTCGATCTTTTGGCTTAGTTGGTCAAACTTCGCATTGACTTGGTCCATACTACTTACTTCGTACATACCTCCCTTTGTTGGTTTCTCAGTTGCGACTCTCTCGCTTCCCCAAAGGTAATGATTTTGAGCCATACTTTCGATAAGTGCATAGGCATCATTATATTCTTTGTCCATCAGTGCACCGCCCGCGGCAGCGTCAATTGTCATTCTTGTATTGTACAAGAGTCCATTATAGAAGGTATGGATGACCATCCATTCTATTAATCCATGATGTGGACAAAGTCTCAGTAGATCCTTGTAGCGTTCCCAAGCTTCGAATATTCACTTTCCCTTTGCTTAAATCCGTTGATCTGAGCTCTCAGCATAGCTGTCTTGCTAGGTGGGAAATATCTGTTCAAGAAAACTCTCTTAAGTTCCTCCCACGTAGTTACTGAGTTCGAAGGCAGAGATTGAAGCCAAGCTCTTGCTCTGTCTCGAAGCGAAAAAGGAAATAAACGTAGTCTAATAGCTTCTTGGGTAACTCCATTGGCTTTTACGGTATCTGCATATTGCACAAAGATCGAAAGATAAAGATTCGGATCCTCGGTAAGATTTCCGGCGAATTGATTTTGTTGCACGGCTGAAATCAACGAAGGTTTTAGTTCGAAATCGTTTCGGTTGATAGCCGGTGCTGCAATGCTTGAATGCGGTTCAGCTTGCGAAGGACTGGCGTAATACTTGAGTGGATGAGTTTGTTCTTCAGCCATCTCTGCGTCCTTTGATGTTACGACTGGTTTAGGCGGATCTGATTGAAGATCTGGAATACTGTAACTTTTTTCGTAATCGAATATACGTCTTCTTACATGTAAGAAGCGTTCCGATTCAGGGATTAGAGGTTGCAAGTCTTCGCTTTTAGAGCGAGTACTTGGCATACACTCGGAAATTAAATTAAATTAAATAGTTGATACCTTAGTCTAGACAATGCTACCTAAATGCACTAGTGACTAAATTAAGGAATCCCCGGCAACGGCGCCAAAAACTTGATGGGCTAAAGACGTGTCTACTTATGCGTCTAGCGGTATCTTACTGCAAGTGCACAGCCTATCGAAGTAATATTTAAGATTATCGATCCACAGGGATTCTATGGTTACTTAGTGCTAGATGAACTTCTAGTTTAGCTAAGGCGAATGGTTGTCACGATTTTTTGTTGGTTTTTAAGACTATTAAAGGCGGAATTAAATTTAAGTTTTAATTAAGTAATTCTAAGGCGGTCGGTATGTAATTATATTAACTTAGGTGGGTCAATCTAACCTAGGCTTATTTAAGGTGTTCACTTAATCTATTCGGTAGAGATTACCAGTTTAAATACCCTCAACTCACACTCTCGTGGTCTTATATCAGATCTTATCCCTAAAGCCCTATGCCTGCTCTCGCTAGCCCATAAGTGTTTAGAGGTAATTTTTGGAAACTAAGTAATTCTAATTTATCTTAAAGCGCTCTCGCTGTGTTTAATTTAAATGCCTAACTTTAGCTATCTGGTTAAAATCTCACACTCTCGTGGTCTTGACCTAACCTAATACTCTTTTCTTACTCTCGTAACAAAAAGGTCTATTTAATTAAAAAGTCTCAGCCAGAAATGTTAAGTGATTAATTATTTTTAGCCTATGGTTATATTTTACCGGTTAAGTTTGTTCTAACTACATACCGCCCTAAGGTGTTTAGCTACTCATCGATGTTGAACCAGACAGAGACAGAAAATTAAATAATAAAATGCTCATGGCAGGAAAATAAATAAACATCATAAATAATTAAATTTGCAATATAAATAAAAACCTGGTTAACAATATTAGAGCAGACTCCTTCTTCCACAGACCGGAAAGCTCGGAGTTGGCGGAATCAAAAATAAACGAATGCTGAAGGTTTAGAAAAAATAATAAACGTATAACAATTTCCTGATGTTGGAAATTGTTATATGGCGGGTTTGGATACAATAAAACGAAACAGAAAATAATGCAGAAATAAGAAACGGGTCGTAAATCAGTTCGGCAGAGCTTCCGCAGGAATTTGAATAGAAAAATGCTCTGTACATTCTTCATAAACTTGGTGCTATTTATAGAACTCTAATTGGGCTGGATTTTTGGACTTTAGTTGAAATGGGCCTTGCTAAATTTGGGGAGAAAATGTAGGTAGTGGCAACAAAATAGGAAACCACTTCTTCACGTAACGTCTTCACGCTGCCTTGGTCAAAAACCTAGAATAATCCTTGTCACGGTCGTGACAATGCTTTTACGCTCGTGACTTGTGACTTTTAAGTGTCACGGTCGTGACACATATCTTACGGTCGTGATGCTTCATTTTGGGGTGTCACGGTCGTGACACCCTTGTAACGGTCGTGACTGTTACAAAATATGCAGTTTTGCAGAGAGCTTCATTTCTTCATCTTTTTATGACCGATTTTGTTCCTTTTTCTCTTAATTCATGATTTAGCTCCATATAGTGATGTACCTGCAAAACGGTAAGAAAAACTCGAGAAATTGAGTGTTAAAACGATAATTATTCAATAAAACGCCAATGAAACCTAGCAATATAATTGATACGTTTTCTCGTTATCAATGTGCAGGGAAATACCACTGGAGGAAGGATCTTACAGGAAGACCCCCAAGAAGAGCAGTTTACTGTAATGGGAGCTGGGGATGAAGTCTATGATAGGAGGTTTGATGAAATTGCTGAGAAGTTGAGATCTCTGGAGTCTCAAAATTCCCTAGGCTTCGATGTCATGGACATGGGGTTAGTGGATGGGGTAAGGATTCCCCACAAGTTTAAACCCCCGTGCTTTGAGAAGTACAATGGAACTTCCTGTCCACGAACTCACTTACAGTCTTTTCTTGGAAGACTTAAGGCATACACCATGGATGAAAAACTGTGGATGTTTTACTTTGAAGATAGTTTGACTGGAGCTTCAAGGGAATGGTACTCTCACCTGACCAGGGCTACTATCAGGTGCTGGAAGGACTTAGCTGAAGCTTTTATCAGACAGTACCAATACAATCTGGACATGGCTCCTAAAAGAACCCTTCTGATGGGAATGTCTCAGTCCTCCAGAGAAAGCTTCAGGGAATATGCCCAAAGGTGGAGGCAGCTTGCTGCTGCTGTCCAGCCACCCATGTCGGAAAGAGAAATGGCCGACATGTTTATGAATACCCTGCAAGGAACATATATTGATAGGCTAGCTGCCTTTTCTTCCACCAGCTTCGCTGATGTAGTCATAGCCGGAGAAAGAATTGAAAGCCTCCTGAAGATGGGTAAGATTTCTGATAATGGTGCAAGTTCATCAAGTAATCCCAGGAAGCCTTTTGTGGGACCTAGAAGAACTGGTGAGACAAATGCCATTCATGCTGGCAGGGGCAGACCTCAGTATGTTCACAGATCAGTGGCAGCTGTCACTATTCCAGCTCCAATTCCTCAGCAACCAGCATATCAACCACAACAGCAACCACATTATCAACAACAAGTTCAGTATCCACCACAGAGAAACTACAACAACAACAACAACAATCAACAGCAAAGACCCTTTCAGCAAAGACCATCACAGGCAAATAGGGTGATTGATCCAATCCCTATGCCTTATGCCGCTTTATTGCCACAACTCCTGAAACTCAACTTGGTCGAATTAAGGACATTGGCACCACCAGATCCCTCTAATCTGCCAAGAAACTATGATGTCAACGCCAGATGTGCTTTTCACTCCAATGCACCTGGCCACAATACTGAGAAATGCAGGGCTTTACAAAGGAAGGTACAAGATTTGGTGGATTCTAAAGCCCTCAACTTTGCACCCCCTCCAAATGTCAACAAGAATCCCATGCCCAATCATGGAGGACCAAGAATTAATGCCATTGAGGAAGACAAGCCATCTTTCTTAATCACCAGTGTTGGACAGATTCGAACACCTCTGGTAGAAATTAATGCTCAGCTCCTAGAGTGCCAGATGTTCCCCGGGTGTGAGCTCGGTTGTGGTTATTGCAACATTTCAGTCAACGGGTGTGATAACTTGAGAAGCGACATAGATGGTCTTATCAAAAGCGGTGTACTTTAGATCACAACATCAACGCCTACAAATCCAGCAATCCCTTTGACAACAATTCCTGACTCTTCTACAACTGCAACAACAATCATTCCAACCAATTCATCAATATCATCAACAATGGCTCCGTCCATTACTTTAGCAAACCAGATGTCAACAACCATTCCTTCTACAACATCAGCACCCATTTATTCAGCAGAATCTTCTACAACACCAACAGAAAATAATGAAGATATCGCAGTCACCATCTACTATGATCCATCATTTGTTCCTCCAAACAACAACTTTCAACAACAAGTAGTGGCATCTCCTGCCAGGTCACCAGTCACCATTTACTACGATCCGCACACCATTTCAGTACCCTCCTCTGCTGCAGTCAGTCCAGTTACCATCACGATGCCTGAACCCGTTCCATATGAAAGCAGTAATGCCATACCTTGGCATTATGGCTCTGACCTCTACTGCAACGGGGAGAAAATCACCTTGGACTCTTCAACTTCTTCTCCACAGATTGATAATGTTGGGGGAGGCGGAGGCTTCACCAGAAGCGGACGCCTTTTTGCCTCACAATTGCAAAGACCTAATGCCGAAGCAGAAGCTGCTGCAAAAGCAAAGGGGAAGAGTGTGGTACCTGAAGAACCAATCATCAAAGAAACTCAGAAGACATCTTTTGAGCAAGATATAGACGAGTTTATGAGAATCATAAAAAGAAGTGATTACAAGGTGGTGGATCAGCTTCACCAAACTCCCTCAAAGATCTCCATATTATCCCTGTTGATGTGTTCTGAAGCTCACAGGAATGCATTGCTGAAAGTCTTGCATGCAGCATACGTGCCAGAAGAGATCACCGTTAATCAGCTGGAAACCGTGGTAGCAAATGTCAACACCAGTCATGGACTGGGTTTTACCAACACTGACTTAACGACTGAGGGACGTAACCACAACAAGGCTTTACATATCACTCTAGAATGCAAGGGTGCTGTTCTATCTCATGTACTGGTGGATACTGGGTCTTCACTCAATGTTCTGCCAAAGAAAGCCTTGGTGAAGCTGGAGTATGATGGCTTGGCCTTGCGTCCGAGTAATTTGGTGGTAAGAGCATTTGATGGCTCTAAGAGATCAGTGCTAGGGGAGATTGATCTGCCTGTGATGATTGGCCCGCAGACTTTTAAGATTACCTTCTATGTGATGGACATTCAGCCGGCCTACAGCTGTTTGTTGGGTAGACCCTGGATCCATGCCGCTGGCGCTGTTACGTCTACCCTTCACCAGAAGCTGAAATTCGAGTGGGAAGGCCAGATCATCACCATCTGTGGTGAAGAGGACATCTTTGTTAGCCATCTGGCTACGTATAAGTACATTGAAATGGATGGAGAAATCCATGAAACCATGAGCCAGGGATTTGAGGCCCTGAACATTAATAAAGCATCTGCTGTACTGGGAACCTCCATAACATCTTATCAGCAAGCCAGGAAGGTTGTTGGAGAGGGTACTGCCCAAGGCTGGGGCAAGCTGCTACCTGTGGAGAAGAAGGAGGACATATTTGGTTTGGGTTACAAACCAACTCAACAAGATCAATCAGAGGCTGCTAAGAAGCCCAATTTTGTCAGCGGAGGGATGCTCACACCAGATGCAGTGAACAACTTGGAAGATGAGTCGGAAGATGAGCGCAACCTGGAGAGCTGGATACGTCCAAGGATCCCGGGGAGCCATATCTCAAACTGGTCTTCCCAGGAAATTATAAGGGTTACTCCTGCAGAGTAATTATTATTTCCTGTATATTTTAAGCATGCATCAAGTCTTGCATCTTGCCCAAGATGACAAGACTCATTTTGTAATCGGGCCATCTTGTAATTTTGTGCAAACAGATCAATCAATGAATATCAGACATCTTTTGCAAATGAGTCTTTTTCTTTTCCGCTCACTGTTTTTCATTTTTCTTTTTGTACAAAAAATAAAATGGCAATGTTTTCCAAAATGATAACTTTACTTCACTTTTTCTAAATAAAGATTAAAATCAATCACTAAAATAAACAACCTAAACCCTTGCAGAGAGTGCCTTTCAGACTGCACCGACAACAACACAGCTATGACTCTGTATGACTTTGACAATCCAATCAATCAAGCTGATGAAGGGGTTGAAGAAGATTTTGAGCTTCCTGAAGAGCTAGCCAGGTTGTTAAGGCAAGAGGAGAAGGTTATCACTCCTCATGAGGAGGAGGTTGAAACGATTAATCTTGGTACGGAAGAAGATGTGAAAGAGGTTAAGATCGGAGCCTGCTTACAAGATTCGGTAAAGGAACAACTGATTGACATGCTTCGAGAGTATGTGGATGTGTTTGATTGGTCTTATCAGGATATGCCAGGATTGGACACCGATATTGTCATGCACAAGCTGCCTCTAAAAGAGGACTGCCCACCAGTAAAACAGAAGTTGCGCCATACTCGCCCAGATATGGTAATGAAGATTAAAGAAGAGGTACAAAAGCAATGGGACGCCGGTTTCCTTGCTGTGACTAGCTATCCGCCGTGGGTTGCTAATATTGTACCTGTGCCTAAGAAAGACGGCAAAGTGAGAATGTGTGTAGACTACCGGGATCTGAACAGAGCCAGCCCGATAGATGACTTCCCCTTACCTCACATTGATGTATTGGTGGATAATACGGCTCAGTTCTCGGTGTTCTCCTTCATGGACGGATTTTTCAGGATACAATCAGATCAAAATGTCACCTGAAGACATGGAGAAGAGCACTTTCATCACACCCTGGGGCACATTCTGTTACAAGGTGATGCCATTCGGACTGAAGAATGCGGGTGCAACTTATCAACGGGCTATGGTAACATTATTCCATGACATGATCCATAAGGAAATTGAATGTTATGTGGATGACATAATTGCCAAGTCCCTCACAGAAGAAGACCACCTGGTAAATCTGTTGAAGTTATTCAAGCGTCTGAGGAAATACCAACTGAAGTTAAACCCCAACAAGTGCACATTCGGGGTGAGATCTGGTAAGCTGCTGGGATTTATTGTGAGTGAGAAAGGGATTGAAGTTGACCCTGATAAAGTTAAAGCCATTCAAGAAATGCCTGCACCTAAGACAGAAAAAGAAGTTCGAGGGTTCTTAGGTAGATTGAATTACATCTCACGGTTCATATCTCACCTTACAACAACCTGTGAGCCTTTGTTCAAGATATTAAGAAAAGAACAAACGGTCAGGTGGAATGAAGACTGCCAAAGGGCTTTTGACAAAATCAAGGAGTACTTGCAAGAGCCTCCAATCCTTATGCCTCCAGTTGAAGGAAGACCTCTAATCATGTACTTGACAGTATTAGAAGAGTCAATGGGGTGTGTGCTGGGCCAGCATGACGAGTCTGGTCGAAAAGAGTATGCAATATACTACCTAAGCAAAAAGTTTACCGATTGTGAACAACGTTATTCACTGCTCGAGAAAACTTGTTGTGCTTTAGCGTGGGCTGCTCGCCGACTAAGGCAGTATATGTTGACCCACACTACCTTATTGATCTCAAAGATGGACCCAGTTAAGTACATATTTGAGAAACCAGCACTTACCGGACGGGTTGCAAGATGGCAAATGATCCTCACAGAATATGATATTCAGTACACATCTCAGAAAGCCATCAAAGGCAGTGTATTGTCTGATTATCTTGCTGAGCAACCCATTGATGACTACCAGCCTATGAGATTTGACTTCCCTGATGAGGACATCATGTTCATAAAAGCAAAAGATCATGAAGAGCCTGTTCACACTGAAGGGCCTGACCCAGAAGAAGAATGGACTATGATGTTTGACGGGGCTGTTAATATGAATGGTCGTGGTGTTGGTGCAGTACTCATTACACCTAAGGGATTTCACATGCCTTTCTCGGCAAAACTCACCTTTAACTGCACTAACAACGAAGTTGAATACGAAGCTTGTATTATGGGTCTTGAGGAAGCCATTGACCTCAGGATCAAGACTTTGACCGTGTTCGGAGATTCAGCTTTGGTAATCAATCAAACCAACGGCAAATGGTATACACACCAGGATCATCTGATACCTTACAGGGATTATACAAGGAGGTTATTGACTTTCTTCACAACAATCAAGCTTGAGTATATCCCTCGAGACGAGAATCAATTTGCAGATTCTCTGGCTACCATTTCATCCATGATCAAAGTTCAAGCTGCCAACTTTGTACCTCAAATTGCAGTATCCAGACTTGACAGACCAGCATATGTATTTGCAGCCGATGTTGTTAAAGATGATAAGCCTTGGTTCCATGACATCAAATGCTTCTTGGAGGATCAAACATACCCACCTAGGGCATCTCTCAATAATAAGAAGACATTGAGAAAGCTAGCTGGTAGTTTCTTCCTGAATATTGACGGTTCCCTGTACAAGAGAAACTTTGATATTGTACTCCTCAGATGCGTTGATAAAACAGAAGCAGGCTTGTTGATGCACGAGGTGCATGAAGGATCCTTTGGTACCCATGCGGGAGGGCATGCCATGGCAAAGAAATTGCTAAGATCAGGTTACTACTGGATCACAATGGATGCCGACTGTTGTGCCTATGCCAGAAAATGCCATAAATGCCAGATTTATGCAGATAAGGTGCATGTGCCTCCCAATCCTCTGAATGTGATGTCTTCACCCTGGCCCTTTGCCGTGTGGGGCATTGACATGATTGGCAAGATTGAACCGACTGCTTCGAACGGCCACAGATTCATCCTGGTTGCTATTGACTATTTTACCAAGTGGGTTGAAGTAGCTTCCTATGCGAATGTTACAAGGCAAGTAGTAGCCAGATTCCTGAAGAGAGATATCATCTGTCGGTATGGAGTGCCCGAGCGAATCATTACTGATAATGGTTCCAACTTGAATAACAAAATGATGGCAGAACTGTGTCGGGACTTCAAGATCCAACACCACAATTCTTCTCCTTACAGGCCAAAGATGAATGGCGCTGTTGAGGCAGCTAACAAGAATATCAAGAAGATTGTGCAAAAGATGGTAGTAACTTACAAAGACTGGCATGAAATGCTACCATTTGCCTTGCATGGGTACCGTACGTCAATCAGAACATCTACTGGGGCAACACCGTATCAGCTTGTTTATGGTATGGAGGCAGTCCTACCTGTTGAAGTTGAACTACCCTCCCTACGGGTACTAATGGATGTTAAGCTGAACGAAGCAGAATGGGTCTGATCCCGATACGAGCAACTGAATCTGATTGAAGAGAAGAGATTGGCTGCAATCTGTCATGGGCAGCTGTATCAGAAAAGAATGAAGAAAGCCTTCGATCAGAAAGTCAGGCTTCGAGAGTACCAAGTAGGAGATCTTGTGCTAAAAAGACTCCTCCCTCCTCATACAGACCACAGGGGCAAGTGGACTCCGAACTATGAAGGGCCATTCGTAGTAAAGAAAGTTTTCTCCGGTGGAGCACTCATGCTCAGTACTATGGATGGCGAAGACTTCCCGTCCCCTGTGAATTCAGATGCAGTTAAAAAATACTTCGCATAAAAATGACCCGCTGAACATAAAAACAGAATGTGAGTCCAGGCAAAAATAGGGCATCCCGGCGAGTCAAAAACAGAATAAAAGACTCGGGCAAAAATAAGGGAAATAAATGAAAAATGTGTACACCCGCTGAGTTGAAAAGCCGCATTGGACAACTCAGGCAAAAAGGGGTATCCCGATGGATTGAAAACCCGAAAGGGCGGTCCATGCAAAATAAGGGAATAAGCGAACAATTGCATTCTGAATTCATCTGTATCACTTACAACTTGGTAAGCTTCAAAGGATCAAGCTTCTTTCAGAATCAGCCTTCTTCAGAAAGCAAGACGAGAAGAACGTCAAATGTCATACGAGTCATAGCGAAAGGGAAGCTTCTTAGAGCGTCATCAACATTGCCAATACCTTTTATTTCTCAATTTGTAACAATCTCCTCATTTGAGGGGACTTGTTTCTTTGACTGTATCTTGCCGATTCAGGGCACATGAATTAATAAAATCAGATTTTCAGTCATGTTTCGTCTCGTACATTTTATTTTCATTTGCAAGAATGTCCGATGTCTTTAAGATACTGATTGCATAAATACAGATGTTTATCTTCTAAAAAATGCGTGCTTACAGGGAATATACCTACTCCTAGGATCGCCTAAAATCCTATGATGGAATCCGGTAAGGGATACCTCAGGATTACTTGTGCGTTTCTCTGTCTTTTCAGGATTGCAGGTATTCAAAGCACAGCATGGGGTATGAAAGCTTCAACCCAGCAAGCCGACAAATCATTACCTACTCATTCCTAGCACCGGAGTTGCTTTCTCCCCAGCTGAGTTGCCTTTTGCTATTCCCTCCTCAGCCAATTGCAAAAGCCAGGGAACCCTCTCCCCACAGAGTCTCAACCTCTATCCAGCGAAGCAATAACCTGAAGATCTCACAACAGAGTGGCGAAAGCTTCTACAAACCCCAGCTGGGTCCCTTATTACCAAGATAGGTCTATCAATGACCCATATCCCCAAGCAGAGTTCCATATGTCAGATCTACCAATGATCTTTCCCCAGCTGGGATGTCCACTTCAAGCAGATCAGTCAGAGATCTCCTCAGCAATGGGATCCGAATCCCGAGTCTTTACCCTTGCATAGCATTAGCATCATACTCTCCCCACAGAGCGTAGCATTCCGTCTAATGCGGAGCATTACGGCAAAAATCAAACATATTGCATAATCATAAGCCATGTTCTGAATCAAACACTTGTAAATACTGGCAATCCATCAACGACATACAGAAAACACTCCAAAATCCCCGGCAGAGAGCCAAGGCATTGGCCTTACACTCATAAATACAAATGTACACTCCTTTTGGCACCCGTCCGTGTCATGATTCCCTAGGAAAGTCGCCCGAGCATTATTTACAAAACAGACACTCATATATTATAGATACTTCTTGACACCCGTCCGTGTCATATCCCCAGTAGAAAGCCAAAGCGTCCTCTTTGCACTCACATATACCTATACAAATTCCTTGATACCCGTCCGTGTCAACTTCCCCAACATAGATGCTTGAAACATTTTGTAAACCATACACTTGTTTATAATATACTTTTTCCGACACTCGTCCGTGTCACACTCTCCAGCAAGTTAAATACTCACCTGTACACCACTCATACCTATTACTCCTGTTTCACTTATACAGATACTCGTTCGTATCTTATATATACCACTTATACATCCTCAGATTCGACACTCGTCAGTGTTCGTTGTTAACCAGTTGGTACTCGTCTGTATCATCATCTTCGAACATGCGTCAAGCGTTTGTTTCTACCTGATACACGTCTGTATCATAGTCTTAAGGATGCTCGTCCGCATTTTTAATCCATACACGTGTCAAACACTTATGTCTTCTTGAATTTAGACACTCGTCTGTGTCTATTATTCCCCAGAAGAGTCCCCTCAGAATCAACACTCGTCCATGTTCTTTGTTAACCAGTTGGTACTCGTCTGTATCATCATCTTTGAGCATGCGTCCAGCGTTTGTTTCTACCTGATACTCGCCCGTATCATATTCTTAGGGATGCTCGTCCGCATCTTTAATCTATACACCGTACCCAAACACTAATACCTCTCATTTCTTGGATATAGACACTCGTCCGTGTTTACTTATCCCAGCAAATCCCAGTGAACTATTTCCTTTCTATCTGACATTCGTCCTATGTCATGATACCCTTTCGGCAGCCGTACCCTGCCAGGTGATCATCTTTCACCTTTGGATGACCGTCCCTCATCCTTTCCCCAGCGGAGTCTCCATTATTGGAAACCCTTTTCTATCCGGCATTCGTCCTATGTCGTGATATTTAGCAGCCGTACCCTGCTAGGTGATCGTCCTTCACCTCCTGATGATCGTCCTTCATCATTATCTGATGGCCGTCCCCATTGTTGATCTTGTTATCTGACATTCGTCCTATGTCATGATAAACCCCGAGAGCAGTCGTACCCTGCTAGGTGATCGTCTTTCACCTCTTGATGATCGTCCTTCATCATGCTTATCTGATGGCCTTCCCCATCGTCGACCTTTTTATCCGGCATTCGTCCTATGTCGCGATACTTCAGAGCAACCATACCTTGCCCAGTGATCTTCCTTCACCTTAGATGACCGTCCCTCATCTTATCCCCAACAGAGCAGTCGTCCCCTGCTAGGTGATCGTCCTTCACCTTTGATGACCATACCTCATCATTTATTTTATTCACCTATAACCCCCAGATAATCTTACTTGATGGCCGTCCCCATCACAATCTCTTATATCCCCAGCATGTCGGTCGTCCCTGTCACCGCTTTATCCCCAGCAGTCGTCCTCTGCTCGACGGTCGTCCTCCGTCACCCGCACTTCATAAATATACTTTATTTTCCTTTACAATCTATATCCCTTTTCTTCTTCATTCTGTGAGCGCAAATTTCGGACTGTCTTTGGTATTCAACCACAAGTTATCCTGTTTGCCTGTTAAGCCGTTGCTTACATCCTACACAACTAACTCATGTTTGAATAGGGGCAGCTGTAAACACCCCAAATTTGCCCTCACCCATTCATACCATGGCTTGTGATCTCTTCATATGCATAAGTTCAATCATAGCATCTCCTATTGCATTTTTGATTCACTGCATTGGTTCCAACTCATCTGCATCTAGGGTTTGTGATCTGAGCCATCCCTGGGCCATTTGAGCCACTCCAAAGGTCACTATTCACTTCAAAGGGGTCCATGTATGTTCAAACATCATATCATATCCTCACCAAGTCAAGGAAGTCAAAGAATCACAAGAACTGAGAAAGGCATGGAAGCAGAGCCAGGCTTAACTACACAAATGACCTAGAATTAGGGTTTTGGTTTCAGAGGCCATAACTCCAAAATTTTTGGTCATTATTGTTTCTATTGGTCTCTATATGTTATAAGGATCATGCATGTCAATTTTCATGAAGAAATTCCATGGGGAAGGCATCTGATCAAGAGTTGACTTCTTGAGCAAGTCAGTGCAAAATCAGGGCATCTGAGGCCCCCAATGACCCAACCAAAGGGTGTTCATCATCATTTTGATTGTGTATGATCTTTATTTGATTATAGAAGATGTTGGAAGTTCACAAAATTGAATAATTTCAAGCCATTTGCAAAGTTGACTTTTTGGGAAAATGACTTGTAATGGAAACTTGCCATTTTGGGAAACTTTTTCAACCCTTGCTTTTTGATTCAAAAATGCTTCAAATTGGAAAACTTTGGTCATGAAAGTTGTAGAATGGATCATTCCCTTTTCAAAAAGTACAAGAACTTGTTCTAATTAATTTTGGATCAAAAGTTATGGTTTGTCAAAGTTGGGAAAAATCACATAATTTCAAGTTTTCTACCAAAGAGGCAAAGTTGCAAAACCACTTGCCAAGACAAATTGTGCTATCAAATGGACTTCTAATCTTCATACAAACATAAACCAAGGCCTAAGGATCAGATTGCATCAAAAGTTTACTCATTTTCATGGCTTGTGGATCAAGAAATTTCAAAAGGGGCAAAGTGGAACAAAGTTGCAAAACATCCTTCAAACCCTAATCCACTTGCTGGCTGGCTTCAAAACTGATCCTATGGTCCTCCTCACTTCTTTCTGCGCAGGACACCCCTCTTGTCCTTGGCTAGCCATGAGCCCATACCTCTCTTACACAAAGCTTGACTTTTTTTGCAAAAGACCCATACCAATCACAATAGGGCACAACCACTCTTCTGACCTACCCAAGATTGATAAGTGGACCAAATGCAGCATAACACACCACACACTCAAGCCTGAAACACACTCCAAGCCATAGTTATCAAAAATCCTCCAACTTGCAAAACCATTCGAATCTCTCAGCTCACTCAACCATTCCTCAAACCAACTTCACCATTGATCTCAAAATGACTCACTGATCACAAACCATCCACCAAAACAGCCAAGAGCCTCACATAAACCAAATACGATTTCTTCCCCTCTTTGAACAGAACTCAAGCAATCTCTCAAACTAGCCCAAATAAACTCAATATAGGCTTTGCAAACACTTGAGGAAGGTCAGTAGAGTTGATTGGCAGCAAGGAGCTAGTCCAGAAGCTCTTGGGTTGAAAGCTTCGATTCAGGTAGCCATTGAAATTCATTTTTCCAGAACTCTTATTTCTTGTTTCTAAGTGATAAAGCATGCTCTCCTGATCACACTGAACCTTTTATTTTTGAAAATGATTGAGTTTTGAGGTTGTATGGATGTTCTGAAATTTTGTTCAGTTTTAAGTTTTTGTTCGAATCTTGTTGTTGATGATGAATAAATGAAATTTGATGCTGGATTCTTGTTCTAGGGGGTTTGGGGATCATTTCTGGAGATTTGGGGGGTTTGATTTGACCTAGGGAGTGTTTTTGAGATTTTCAGGGAGAGAGGTCACCGGAGAAGACGACCGGAGCTCGTCTCCGGTGACCTGAAAATAATTAGGGTTAATTAATTAGGGTTATCCAGGTTTGAATGTGGACCCTTGATCTGTTTGACTAAGTTAATCCCCCGCACGTTTCAATGGCTAGGATGGTTTCATTAAACCCTAATCCACGTCATTAATTTAATTAATTAAGTTTATAAATTAATCCTGCCAGTTTGAATCTCAGCCACAAGATCTGGGGCCAGTTAACTCCCGCGCGTCCCATTTAAACCTCAGCCACTGGATCTGTTGACTTTCCATTTAATTCATTTTAATTTCATTTTTCTTGCATTTTCTTTCTTATTTTATTAAAAATAGTAAAACAAATCACAAAAATCTCATTTTTTGCATGTTGACTTAGAATATTTTTCTCATTCCAAAAATATTTTTATTTTTATTTTTTACATTAAAAATTATTTTTAAATCATTTAAAAGTTTATTTTTAATTAGTTAATGAAAATAAATTAATTAAAAATACTTTTAGGTATTTAAAAATCACAAAAAAATTCATGTTGCATTTAGGAACATTTAGAAACATTGTCCAACCCTCAAACCAAATTTATTTTTTGTTCTTGATGCCTTTTGATCATTTTCAATGGAATTAAATTCATTTCAAGGCAATATTTTGTTTCAATCTCCAAAAATTCATTTCTGTCTAACCTTTGAGAGTTGGATCATGATTCTTTTTGCATTGCATCTTGTATGGCATGTAGTTTATAGGATAAAATTGGCTTGAATTGATCTTGCATTTTCAATTTGTTTTGCATTTTTCTTGACAAGGTACCTTAAAACCCTAGCAATCTTAGGAAATTCATAACTTTCACTAGGTTAGGAGTTAGAACCCCTCCTTTGGGCAGTGAGTTTTTATAGGTTTAGGGTTCCTTTTATTTCATTTTCAAATTTTTATCATGTCATTTGCTTCTGGTTTTGGATTTTGCTTTGTGTGTTGATCATAAACCCTAATTTATGCCTTCCTTTGCATCCATCTTCCATTTGCTTGCATACCATGACTTGCCATGACATTTTATGTATTCATTTGATTCATAATACATCTTAGGACATATTAGAATCACGTTTGATCATTGCATCTTTCATTTGCCATGTTATATGTCCATTGCATTCCATAACTTTTCATGTACCTCCATGGTTCAAAACATGCTTCTCTTGAATCCATATGTTTGTATGATCATTCTAATGCCTTGCCTCATGTTTGCATCATCTCTTAGCATCATTAACATCATACTTATGCTTCTGGTTTTGGTTTGCATCATGACATTGCATCTCATTTTGCATTGCATTTCATTTCTTTTGCTGACTTTTCAGGTGGTAAGTTGTTTGAGAAGTGAATTTGCCTTCACTTCTCACATTCTCTTTTCATCTCTTTCATACTTCCATTTGCTGCATCTTGTATGTGTATTGGATTGAGCTTTCTCATTCTAGTTCATCTTACCTCCTTTCTTCAAGCAACTTGTCTTCTTAAGTGAAAAAAGTTGTTTTGCTTCTCTTTGCTCCTTTCATCTGATTCCTTCTTGGTGGCACTTTGAAGATTCTTTCTCTCTTGCAAACCTCATTAACCTTAGGATCTCCAAGCATGACAACAAATAGGGTTTGATTAGTCCCCCACTTAGTTTTGCCTTTGTGTCATCTCTTGAGTCTTCTCTTCTTATCTCATAATCAGGGACTAAACCCTAAAGGCTTTAAGGCTTTGTGATTAAGCTTATGCCTGCATTCTTCTATTAGGATGGAGTGTATAACTTTAATCCTAAGTGTTAAACCCTTAATGTTGTTTAAATCCTTTAATCAATTCACATAATAACCTTCAAGACATCAAGCTTGTAACTTGGGCTTTGCATTAGGGTTCTAATTCTTCCTTAATTGGTTAAGAAGGACTAACCCTAGTGTTAATGGACAAGTCCCCCTCAAGTTGTCTTACAAACCATAAAAGTCACTTCTTCATCTTATCGTTAACTAAAATTCATTTAATAAAGGCTTTGTTTTGTCATGAGGTTAATCCCTAATCATGGATTAAGTTGGGGAGTCTTCCTCTGCTTAAATATTCTCATCTATTATCCTTCTATTAGGATGGTGTAATGAGTCTATTTAATCCTTGATTATGGCTTAATCTCATTACTTAACACTAAACAAAAACAACAAAAACATCTAAATAATCACAAGTAGGTTAATGATCTTAATCCTACATCAGGGTGATTAAGTGTGAGATGCTGACTTCACACTTAAGGTATTCTCATTACCCCTAATCAGAGGGAGGATGTGATGAGTTTACTAACCCACTGGTTTAGGCTTAAGCTCATTAACTTATGACAAACTTTCAAAAGCAATAAAAGACTGAAAACACCAAAAACAAACAATAATCGTCTCCTCCGGGATTCTTTCTCATCTCATTCACTCATAACCAAGAACTTGCTTCTTCCGTCTAATGCAAGACAGTTTGCACCTGAGCCAGACAGGTCATACACTTGAGCATAGGCAAGTAAGCAGTTCACAAGTCAATTTATCTTTCAGTCTCTTTGGGTCGAACTACGGTGTTCTGACTTCCTCATTGCACGAGAGGATATGTAGGCATAACTTAACAGTTATCGAACAAAAGTCTCTGTATATTCCCCCTCCTTCCTGCATTATTCTTTTAGCCTCATAATCTTGAGCATTCCACTCCTGTTCTTGCACTGACACTTCACATATTTCACTCCACACTTCTTTTACACTGACACTTGCATTCTTTCCAGCTTTGATACACAGATTTCACTGACACTACCCCTTTAAAACACAAATCTTTTAAGCGTGGATCCCGTCGAGTACAACGGACAATCTGGGTGCTAATACCTTCCCAGGTTGTAACCAACCCCCTTTCTCAGTCTCTCTAGTTCGCAACCGTCTTATCCATATCTTTCCTTAGGTTTATGCAGCATTACCTTTCCCTCAGGATAAAAATGCCTAGCTGGCGACTCTATTCATTCATCCTTTCTCTCTTTCGCCGACCGTTCGCGTCTGTACCCCTTCTGACCTGAGGTGTCACTTGGTGGGAGCGACAGTCATCATTGTGGTAAGTTAGGTCACTTAAAACCTTACTACTACAAATTGCATGGTTATTCTAAACATGTTACACAACCTAGAAGAAAACAAGATAGTGGTAAGGCCAAGAAGGCGTGGATTCCCAAGAATAGTAATGTTGCTCTCATAGCTCACACCTCTCATAGAGCTTATGCTAGAGAGGACTGGTACTTTGATAGTGGTTGTTCAAGACACATGATTGGTGTCAAAAAAAAATTCTCAGATATTAAATCACATTCAACAAACTATGTCACTTTTGAAGATGGATCAAAAGGTGAGATAAAAGGTGTAGGGAATATGAATTATGTTGGGTTGCTTAGTCTTGAGAATGTGCTATTTATTAAAAGATTAACTACAAACCTAATAAGTATTAGTCAACTATGAGACCAAGGTTTCAAAGTTAACTTTACTAAATCATAATGTTTGTTAACTAATGAGAAGAATGAAGTTATCATGAAGGAAGTCAAATCTAAAGATAATTGTTACTCATGGACTCCTCAAGAAACAATTTCCACTTGCATAATGTCAAAAGAAGATGAAGGGAAGTTGTGGCACCAAAAATTTGGTCATCTTCGTCTGAAAGGAATGAAAATAGTCATATCAAATGGAGCAGTCAGAGGTATTCCAAGTTTGAAGATTGATGAAGGGAGAATTTATGGTGAGTGTTAGATTGGAAAGTAGACAAATATGTCTCACAAGAAGCTCCAAAATATTACCACTTCAAAAATTATGGAGCTACTTCTTATGGACTTGATGGGACCTATGCAGGTTGAAAGTCAAGAAGGAAAGAGATATGCTTATGTCGTTGTTGATGACTTATCAAGATTCACCTGGGTGATTTTTATCAAAGAAAAATTTGAGGTGTTTGAAGTGTTCAAAGACCTGTGTCAGAAAATTCAGAGAGAGAAGAATTGCGGCATTATTAGAATTATAAGTGATCATGGAAAGAAATTTGAAAACAACGAGTTTGATGATTTCTCTTCCTCTGAAGGGATTATTCATTAGTTATATTCACCCATCACTTCTCAACAAAATGGTGTGGTTGAGCGCAAGAATAGGATTATTCAAGAATGTGCTAGAGTCATGCTTCATGCTAAAAAACTTGCATATTATTTTTGGGATGAAGCCATGAACACTGCTTGTTATATACTTAATAGAGTGACCATTATATCTAGCACGACTGCCACTCTGTATGAACTCTGAAAATGGAGGAAGCCAACTGTTAAGTATTTTCATGTTTTTTTGGAGTAAATGCTACATCTTGGCATATTGTGAGAATTAGATGGATTGCGACATTGTCAGAATTAGAAGTGATCATGGAAAGGAATTTGAAAACAAGAAGTTTGATTATTTATGTTCCTCTGAAGGGATTAGTCATGAGTTATATTCACCCATCACTCCTCAATAGAATGGTGTGGTTGAGTGCAAGAATAAGATTATTCAAGAATGTACTAGAGTCATGATTCATGATGAAAAAACTTACATATTATTTTAGAGTTGAAGTCATGAAAAATGCTTGTTATATACTTAATAAAGTGACCATTAGATTTGGAACAACTGACACTCTATATGAACTCTGGAAATGGAGGAAGCCAACTGTTAAGTATTTTCATGTTTTTTTGGAGTAAATGCTACATTTTGGCAGATCGTGAGCAAAGAAGAAAAATGGATCATAAAAGTGAAGAAGGGATTTTTCTTGGATACTTCACAAATATTAGAGCATTTAGAGTGTTCAACTCTAGAACTAAAGTGGTGATGGAATCTATAAATGTTGTCATTGATGACTCATTTACAAAAGTTGATGTCAGAGAAGATGTTGGAATATTTTTTCCCATAAATAATGTTCTTGAAGATGTTGAAGACATGGATGATAGTGTTGTACCTGAACCTGAAAGGGCTGAACCAGTAGACAAATGACCTTCCATGAGAATTCAAAAAGAACATCCTAAAGAGCTCATAATAGGAGATCTTAATTAAGGAGTGAAGACTAGGTCAAAGGATGATGTGTCAAATGCTTGTTTTGTTTCCAAACTTAAACCCATGAATGTCAAGGAAGTCATGAATGATGAATTTTGGATCAATGTGATGCAAGAGGACTTGCAAAAACTCAAAATGAATGAAGTTTAGGATTTGGTACCAAGAACAAAAGGGGTTAATGTTATTGGTACAAAATGGATATATAAGAATAAATCTAATGAACAAGGAGTTATTACCAGAAACAAAGCCATACTTGTAGATCAAGGATATACTCAAATTGAAGGGGTGGATTTCAATGAAACCTTTGCTCTGGTATCTAGATTGGAATCAGTCAGAATGTTGCTTGGAGTAGCATGCAGTAACACACCAAAATTTTCCCTCTCATTTTCATATCATTGTGCATATCATAATCATAACATGTAGATAACATACTCTAGCATTTGGCATAGAAAAATGAAGCATAAACATCCATGACCAAGCATATGGCATATGATAAATCATCTGGAAAAATCATGATTCTACAAGTCAAGCCAAGAGCCAAGTGACATGGCAAGAGGCTCACAGGGTCTCCTCACATCTTATAAAAGCTCAAAGTCATCCTCAAAGTCCCAAAAGGATGAAATTTTATCAGGAGTTCACAGTCTCCCATTTGTTGTTGTTTTTCAAGCATCATTTTCTTCTCAAGTTTCCTGTAACCCCCACGAGGCAATCTATGGGGTACATGTTATTCGCCTTGTTTTGAACCCCTGCTTCGCTTTTAGCCTGTTATTAACAAAGTGTTTGATGTGTATGATTAGTATCTATAACTCATTAGCATAACATTATCGATTAAATAAGACTAATACTAACCCTGAGTTCCTCATAATGACGTGTCTTCGCAAACCTGTGCCACACCTTCTTCAATATAAAACTATACTGAATCCATGGATGTTCAAGACCTCTCTTAGGCTTTTTAATATAGTCAGTCGTGAGTCGTGACTTAAATCCCCTCCAACGAACACCAGCATAAGATATCCACTTATTTTTCAATTTTGAGTTATCGGTAATCTCAAAATTCAAATATATTTAAATCAATACATAATTATGAATCAGAAACTATAGGTAGTGAATTAGAAACTATAAAGTATGAATTAGAAACTATGTATACCTTAATGTTTGTCCATATGCTATCTTTAACATTATCATCTACATCTCTTCAGTCATCTATCAGTGTAACACGGTGGGATAACTGACTTTCTATAAATGTTGCGGATAGCAAGAGTCGCCACCGACTTTTATTTTATCCAAGTGGAAAGGACTTAAAAGAACAGGAAAGACCTATTTTTTAAAAGACTTGAGTTCGGGGGGTAGGTTATATAAAGGGAAGGTGTTAGCACCCTTTATATCCATGGTTATCCATGGGCTCTTAGTTACTTAGCTCACTTTAATTGTTTTTGAAAAGTGTAGTGTGTGATTAGAAATTTTCTAGGTACTTTGTAATGATCCTCGTATGGATGTATACAAAGCCTTGTTTGAAATTGTTTGAAAATAGTGTGGTGTGAAAAGTATTTGCTTTTGAAGTCTGAGCAAGTAACTATGAGGTACCTACCCTAGACTAAGTCATTCATGTTCTTATATGTCTTTTCAAGGGTAAAACTATCCCTATTATTAAGGAATAGGTAATCATTACCTTGGATTTTTTAAGGGACGGGCGTAGGGACATCGTATGGTCAATGAAGGTAACTTAAAGGGTGTCTTTAGCAATTCGTAGGGACTATCATCATTTATTCGAAGGGACAAGATCATTATTCCGTAGACAACCTCGAAGGGACTTGATCTTTTAAATCTGTAGGGACTTGATGATTTATACGTGAAGGGACTTTGCTTAAGACCCCTATATTCGAGGGACTTGACCATTTAAAGAAGGCAACCAAGAGGGATACTCTAGGAAGTGTAGACGGGATCTTAGATCAACTTACGTGTGTGAATAATTTATTTCAAATATTTATCTTATTTTATTAATTATCTAAGTCCATGTTATTATTCAATTAGTTTCGCACTCCCTATTTACTAACCACGCAGTAAATATTTACAAAATAAATAAAGACGGAAAAATAAATCTCTAAGCTATTACAAGGCTTATGGGCAAATACATAATAATCGGATAAAAATAACTTATGATAAGAATATATAATAAAGCAATAATAATAGATATAATAATAGCAAGAATAATAAAGCAATAATAATAGTAATAAGATTAAAGCAAAATAAATAATAAACAAAAATATAAATTTAATTAGAGGAATAATTTAAGGTTAATTAGAAGTTATTAGAATTAGTGAAAAAGAAATTAGATTTAGAATAAAAAGAACAAACAATTAAAGATTATTAAGAAAATACAACTTTAATTAATTTTAATTATTTACATTAATTAATTTATAAAAATAACTAATTATGTACAACATTAAGATTTTTAATAAAATTATTAATTAAGTTTCTTTTTATTATTTACAAAAGATATAAAGATTTAATATTATAAGTGAGTAATAAAAAAATAAAGTTATAAAAATAATTAGTATTTATTTACAAAAAATGTATTTATAATAAAAATTATATACAAAAATTAGTAAAGTAAAACTTTTTTTTACAAAATATTATTTTTTAGGTTTTTATTTTTGTTTAGAAAATATTTAATTTAATTAACTAATTTATCTATATAATAATAATAATTAAAATAAAAGAAATTGATTTAAAAAAAGGTTAAAATTAGAAGAAAAAAACAACAAAAAATATATACCTGAAGGAGCATGGGGTCGAACTCAGGACTCCACCCTTCAGTCACATGCCCATAAACCAGCTAGGCTGCGCGCGCGCCTTGTGTATGTATGTTGGGCAATCGTTATTATATTTTAAACCTGAAAAGCAAATGAAAATTAACCAAAAAAAATTGACAACCTAGGATTCGAACCCAGGTTCGTTGCTTCCCATACGCGTCCCTTCTACCAGCTGAGCTAAGCAGCGTTTCTGATATATAAACGTAAACAAAACTAAATAAAATAAGTTAACAATTCAAAAACAAAATTCCCGCGCTATGGTCGTCTTCAACCTTGGAACTTCGCAGGTTTTCCTGCGAATTTTGTTGTGAACTTTCCTGCGAATTTATCTGCGTATGAAAACCTGCAAAATTCACACCACCTCATACACATGCGATTGCGTCAATTTGATCATGCCAACATGATCTATATAGTTCATTTAACTTGTTTGTGGTATTAAAATGTGTTTATATTAGTTAAATCAAGAAACCCTAATTTGAAGAGTATGAACCCTAAAATGGCGTTCTATGATTTAGCCATGGTTTTTGTAATGTTTTTGCCCAGAATTCATCACAAACCTCCACTAAACACAAATCAACAAACAAAATTAGTTAATGATACATGAATGATCAAGAATGAAAAATAAAAAAATATGAAAAAAATTGAGATCGGATTCGTCAATATGAGATGTTATGGAGCAATGTGATGATGCATATTCACTCTATGAATGTCCAGAAATAATTTGCCACCTTTGTTTGGTCTTGAGAATGCCTCTAGGATTGAAACCGAACCAAGCTTTTTTGTGTGATTTTTTGAAGTTGAATGTGATGTTCTTGGCTGCCAAATTCGTCCCCTTGTGTTTGTGTTATGTCCAGAACTTATAGTGAAGCCATTAGGTTAAAATTTTGGGCTTGGTCTTTATGAAATTTTGTTACTTGATGGTGAAGAAATCCCTTTCATAATTTGTCCAAAAATCACATTATATCTTACCAAATAGCCTTAGCACGAAATTGGATGATGTCCAATCACCTTGAATGTCATTTAAGAGCTTCTAGAAGAAGAATCAAATCAAATATTTGTATTTTCATATTTTATTTTGATTTAAAATGAATTTTAATGAATAAAATCCAAATAAATAATAAATAAATTATAAAAATTAGAAATTATTTGAATTGGGTTGTGCTTGATGTTATTGTTAAGATTGGGTTGCAAAATGATAGGCTCATTTGGAAATATTTGGATTTAAGACCTTATTTGCTTCATACACCCCTTGAAAATCTCCCAACTTTGACAAGGCATAAATCCCTCAATTTTAAAGCGATGAAGATGTTCTTGGACATTTTGGAAAGCTTAAAGAGTCCTATAACAAAAATCTTTGGTCTCATGTACATATATATTACGATTTTCAAATTATGCTCTTTGGAAAAAGTTGAGTTTTTGTTGACTTTTGAAATGACCTGTAATGTTTTAGCTCATACCTTCCAAATGAAGCATTTTTAGGATTGGCTTGTGAGACACAAAGTTGTAAAGAATTCAATTTTCTTCAAAATGAGTTTTGTATGGGAAATTTTTGATGAAGCATGTGAAAGTTATGGCTGGTCAAAGTTCAGTTGACTTTTCCTAGGAAACCCTAATTTAGAAACTTCCTGATTCTTGATGATCTGAGACTTCCTTGATGAATCATGATCAAACCTTGATCAAATGATGAAGTTTACTTCAAAAACTTGATGTTGGCAAAAAATCTTGAAGTTTGACTTTAATTTGACCACAGTTGACCTCAGTTTGACTTTTTAACTACTTTGACTGATTTTTGCATATCTGATCATTTGACTGGTCAAAAATATTGGGAAAGCCTTGAAACTTGACATGGGGATTCTTGAATAAATGTGGGCTGTTATGAAGCTCACTTGAGGCCTTAGAAGTCCATTTAGCTCAGATAAACTCAAAACCCTAGTTGTGGATCCATTGCTTAGGAGGATGCTTTGTCTGAGATAACTTTCAAATTTTCTGACCAATTGTGAATCTTGTGAACCTTGTGAACCTTGAGAGAAATCTAGGGACACATTGCCTTGATTTTGGGAGGGAAAATTTTGGGGTACAACAATCAGTATATTGACCTTGCTACGTGCAAGGAAAGCAACATAAATCTTAAAAGTAGAGTCAAGTGGACAATCCACTACTCTGTACAACGAATCAAACTCGATCGGAATTTTCACACCAGGTGAGTTGGGAAGTGATATGTGTCGCTCCCAGGATTTCCATCCTGGTACAAACGCGAAAGTTACACGGAAAAGGTAGAGTCGCCAACTAGACATTTTTATCCCGAATGAATGGGAAAGGTAATGCTGCACAAACCTAAGGAAAAGGAAAGAACAAGGTCCTGTGAACTAGAGATATGGGTTCGGGAGTCGGTTACAAACTGGGAAGGTATTAGCACCCCATATCGTCCGTCGTACCCGATGGGATCCACGCTTTTTAGTTTGTTTCAAAGGGTGAGAAATAAACTGTTGCTGAATAAAAACCGCACTGGAACTGGAATGAGAGAGGGAACTGGAAAAAAAATGAATGAAAAGGTACGGGAAAAATGTAGGGAAAATAAAGAGTGTGCTCGAATGGGCCCTACCCCACTGCCTACGTATCTTATGGGAAATGAGAATCGGAGTCTACGTAGTTCGCCTAACTAAGACGGGAACTTTGTTTGTGTCTTTTATGAATTGAACTACTTATGTCTATGCTCAGGTGTTGCAGGCTCGTATGGTACGAGTGCTTTACCGTCTTGCAAAGAGACACGTCGAAGTAAGTTCGCGTTTAGAATGAGTGGGATGAGAAGAGAATTCCCACGGGAAAGACGTGTGTTGTCTTTTTACTGTTTTTTAGAAGAAGTGTTTCGATTTTGTTGTTTGTGAAACATCCTCATGCTAAGACTTATTCATCATGATAGATATCCTACACCTCATCTCGATATGGGATGCGTTCAAATACCCCATGGAAAAGTACTTTGGAACGTGAGAAGACTTGTCATTTATTAGGTGACTTGAAGTGTTGTTTTGAGATGAGAAGAGAGAGAGAGAGAGAGAGAGAGAGAGAGAGAGAGAGAGCAAAGAGAACCAAAGGTAAAAAACCTAAAGGGGGACTAATAATCCTAAGTGTTATCATGCATGGGATACCTAAGTTAGTGAGGTTTGATTTATATCCTAATGAAGAAAGGAAGCAAATTCTAACTCACTTAAATGATTGAATATGAGTTTAGACCTCAAAGGGAATGGAGAAAGTGAAGTGTCGAAGAAGCGTAGAATGCTTATAGCAATCACAAAAGAGAAATGTTTTAAAAGGATAAGGAAGAAGGTGTATGTAGGATACCCTCCCACACACATGGTTTACCATAACCCCCTAAAAAACTAAGGTTAGTTACAATTAAACCAAAATGGATAAAAGGAAAGAGTTAATTAATTACCAAACATGTCCTAGCATGAAAACAACCTAAACTAGACTTAAACCTAAGTCTAAGGATACCTAAAAGCTAGGCAAAGCCTAAAGTCAGTGTTGCACCCCAAAATTTGCCCTCCCCAAGACAAGACATTGTGTACTAAGAGGTTCACAAGGTTCACAAGTTTCACAAGACATCTCATGAGGTTCACAAGGTTCACAATTAGTCAGAAAGTTTGGCAATTCCCTCAGACAATGCATCCTCCTAAGCAAGGCATCCTAAACTAGGGTTTTGACTTCCATCAGGATAAATGGACTTCCAAGGCTTCAAGTTAGCTTCATATAATCCTATATGTGTTCAAGAATCCCCATGTCAAGTTTCAAGACTTTCCCAAAAGATTTGCTCAGTCAGATGATCAGATAGGTTAAAATCAGTCAAGGCAGTCAAAAAGTCAAACTGAGGTCAACTGTGGTCAAACCAAAGTCAAACTTCATGATTTTTTGCCAACATCAAGTATATGAAGTAAAATTCATCATTTGATCAAGTTATGATCATGATTCATCAAGGAGATTTCAGATCATCAAGAATCAGGAGTTTCTAAATTAGGGTTTTCATAGGAAAAGTCAACTGAACTTTGACCAGCCATAACTTTCACATGCTTCATCAAAAATTTTCCATACAAAGCTCATTTTGAAGGAAATTGAATTCTCTACAACTTTGTGTCTCACAAGCCAAGCCCAAAAATGCTTCATTTGGAAGGTATGAGCTAAGACATTATAGGTCATTTCAAAATTCAACAAAAAGTCAACAACTTCCAAAGAGCATAACTTGAGAATGGTAAAAGATATGGACATGAGACCAAAGATGTTGGTTATAGGACTCTCTAAGCTTTCCAAAATGTCCAATAACACCTTCATAGCATTAAAATTGAAGGATTTGTGCCCTTGCAAAGTTGGGAAATTTTTGGGAAGTTTATGAAGCAAATGAGGCCTTAAAACCAATTTTTGCTAAATGAGCCCACCAAATTGCCATCCAATCTTTATAATATCATCAAGCACGACCCAACTCATACCTTTTCTGATTTTTTACATTTTATTTAATATTTATTTGAATTTTATTCATTAAAATACAAATTAAATTAAAATAAAATATGAAAATCATATATTTGGATGAGATTATGATTCTAGAAGGTCATAAACATCAATTATAGATGATTGATCTGATCCAAATTAGTGCTAGCTTGATTTGGCAAGGTTGGATGTGATCTTTTTCAATATTTGAAAGATAGAAACTTCATGATCAAGCAATCTTTAAAAAGCCCATAAATCCATAACTTTTAGACCTAATTTTCATCTCTACATATACTTGAAGACATCTCAATCACAAGGACACAATTTTGCTGCCTCAAGAACACTAAACAAGTTTCAAAAATTTCAAAGAAAAGAGAGATTCGGTTTTGGAGTTAGAGTGAATTTCAAGACATTCTAAAGGTTGCATTAGCTTCTCTGATCATCACTGATCATGTAGCAATCATCATCTGCATCTTTAACATCATGAATTGCTCTAACCGATTAAGCTTTGTTCTTGTTTTTTTTTAAATTCGATTTTAATCATATGACTGTTTTTTGTTCAATTTGATGATATAATTTGATTTAGAATGAGGCCTGGATTGTTTCTGGATGGTTTAATCGTGTTTTCAATGCAGGAAGGGTGATACGCCATTCTTAGGGTTTTAGAAACTTGAAATTGGGAACCATAGACAGAGACGATTTCCCATGAAATTGACAAGTTAATTGGACTCATAGGACTGCCGTGGATTGATTTATGTTAATAGAATGAATTTATCTTGTATGCAATGTGTTTTTCAATTTGCAGGACCTGTAGCTACGAACATAATCCGTCACTACAAGTTCTAGTGACGGAAAAAGTGTCACTAAAACCTAAGTGGACGGCGGGAGCTTGAAGACAAAGTTGCGCGCGAAATTCAGTTTTAAATTTGGTTGTAATATTTAATTTATGTTTTGTGTTTGATTTCAGTTAGAAACAAGTGGCGTAGTGGTAGGCGTTTGTGCGTATGGGGCAAATGACTGGGGTTCGATCCCCAGGTTATACTTTTTTGGTCCAAATTCCTTCTATTTTACAATTTTCTTATGTTATGATTAAGAGTTATGTTATGGACACGCTGCACACGCATCTCAGTTGGTTGGCTGGTGTTGATGGAAGTTGGGAGACCTGGGTTCAACCCCAGGCTCCAGCAGGTAAGTTTTTACCTCTTTTTTTATTTATTTCATTATTTTTATATATTTATATAATTAAAATTATTAATATTATTTAAACTTTTCTCTAAAATGTAAAAATCAATGATTTTCTTTATAAAAAAATATTGGTAATTCAAATTTTATGTTTCTAAAATATTTTGTGTATAAACATTAATTTTTTTTTATTTATGTATTTATATTTTTGTAAATAAACCACTTAATATTTTAATATGTAAACCCTAATTTTATTTTCTAAAATATGTAACCCTAATTTCCAACCCTAATTTTTATTTAACTTAAATATTAAATTTAATCAATTTTTCTAATATATATAATTAAATAATTAATCATGTTTTTGTAAATATTTATTCTATGGTTTATTATTATTATTCTCATTATATTATTTTCTTTTAAAAAAAATTCTTTAAAATTGCTTATTTAATTTAAAAATATTCTCTTAACTTGTATATATTTTTTGTATATTAGTACTAACCTTTTCTTCTTATAATTATTTTATTACTAACCATTTTAATTTCTTTATTATATATATATATATATATATATATATATATATATATATATATATATATATATATTTATTGTTTATATATTATAGTGTAATTGCGAAAGCCTTGTAATAGTCATAGGTTTATTGTTTTTTTTATGTTATTGTTTATAAATATTTTTGCCATGGTTAGTAATTATAGGGAGTGACAACCTGTTTATGATGTAAAATTAATTTAGAATGACTTGCTTAATAAGATAAATATATGAATATGAACACTCACACACGTAAGTCGATCTTTGATCGTCATCCTACACTTTCTGAGGGTATTCCTCATGTTGCCTAATTATAAGGTCAAGTAAGGTGTCTTAAAGCAAAGTCCCTTCATTAATATCATCAAGTCCCTTTAAGATTATAAGATCAAGTCCCTTTGATGTTGCCTACGGTAAATGATCTTGTCCCTTCGAATAAAAGATGATAAGTCCCTTCGTATTGCTAAGACACCTTACAGTTGCCTAAACACAGATGTCCCTTCACATGTCCCTTAATAACATCTAAGGTAATGACTACCTATTCCTTAATAATAGGGCTAGTCTTACCATTGAAAGAACATACAAGAACAGTAAAGATTTAACATAGGGTAGGTTCCTCTTAAGTACTTGCTCTTTTTTTTTTCAAAAATACTTCATTACACTTCACATTTCAAACAAATTTTCAAAACAAAGTCTTTATATACATCCATACGAGGATCATTATAAAGCACTTAGAAAATTTTCAATCACACACTACACTTTCTCAAAACAGTTTAAAGTGAGCTAAGTAACTAAGAGCTCATGGATAACCATGGATATAAAGGGTGCTAATACCTTCCCTTTATATAACCTACCCCCCGAACTCAAAATCTTTTTTTAAGGTCTTTCCTGTTCTTTTATGCCCTTTCCTTTTGGATAAAATAAAAGTCGGTGGCGACTCTTGCTATCCGCAACATTTAACTAAAGTCAGTTCTCCCACCGTGTTACAGTCAGCAGCTACCGCAGCACTCTAACACACAATCAGCTACCAAATGCAATTAATAAAGCAAATAATTTATTACAACTACCAAACAACATGAAAATAGGTGTAAAAAGTGTCAAAACAAGACAATGCATCATACATTTTACGGCTTCTATTCTAAAATGCAACAGTGAAAACATGACAGATTTTAATTATTTATTCAATGCAAATGCATGAATCATAATGCATGAATATACAACATACTACAATCATTAATGAATGCAACATGGTTATTATGAGTGTGATCATGTGAGCATGCAAACAAATTAACCCTTTTATAGTACATTTTTCATACAAAAGCAAACATATGCAAAATGAAACTTTAATGCAAACAATGAAATGGAATGAACATACATTTTAATGAGTCACAATCTGAAATGAACATCAACAATGGAATGCAACAAATAAAAAATCAAGAATGAATGCAAACAAGTGAATTGTGCAATTTCAAACAATATGCAACACTTCTGATTATTCGCACAAACATATGATACATGCATGGATCGTAAATACAGTGAAAAACAAAATTATAAACACTCATTAACATGCTAACAATGATGCTCTATCATGATAACAACATTCATAACATGTTATGAACACAAATTCAACCATTATGCAAAAAACCGGAACCGAATGAAATGCACATCGAAAGTTGTCGAAACTACCCACACCTACACCGAAATAGCTCCTAACAACTCCCTAAAATCATATCCTAAATATCCATGATGATTGGAGGGGGAATGGATAACAAAAATTCAAGAAAAAACAAGAATTTTTCATTCTGGTTCATTGGTAACCGATTACTACCTATGCAGTAATTGGTTACCAATTCAAAAAACTAGATTTCTGCAAATTTTAACACAAGTAACCGGTTACTACCTATGAGGTAACCGGTTACTCTGAGACCAGAACACAAAATTTTGCATTTTCATGTAAAAATCAATAGCAACTTATTCAAATAAGCTCTATCCTAATCCCTATCAATTAAGCACGAAAATTACACCTAAATGCAACATTCAAACACCAATTAAAACCATAATCACATCAAGATTCTAACCTCTAATGATCAAATCAATCAAAGTATCACAAAGCGATAAAACACGAAGAATGCACGAAGCAAGATAAAGAGGAATAAGTTAAAACTAGAAATGATTATGAATTCACCAACCTACAAAGCAGAGGCTTGCTTTGGCAATTGTTGCAATGTCGAAACGATACGCGAAAGAAGAGAAAACAGGAGATCCGAGGCTTCTTGAAACACCCAAATTACCCCACAAAAATATTAATAAGAATCAGAGTAAAATTTCAAACTTTTTATTCGAGTGTCACAATCAACTACAAAACACCATAAATGGCTCTTTGATACGTTTTTCATAAATAAATATTCAACATGCAGCGAAAATGATTTTTAGTCAACCCCAACAACTTCAATTACAAGATTTTTTTTTCAAAAATAAATAACAAATAAAAGTCACGTCGTCCCAACTCCCAAAACGACGTATCAGAGCCGACACCCTAAAGACGTGAAGTACACCGACTTCACTGACCACCACTCGACTTATCCTACTCACCTGCACGTTATCAACATAAGGGTAACATTCAAACAGAAGTGGTGAGATACTTATATCACAAAGAGTAATATAATGAAAATCATGCAAGTATCAGAAAACAATACACCACTTCTCAACAACAACTATTCAACCACATCACCTACAACAACAACTATCACATACCACAACAACATCACATACAACAACAACAACACATATACAACAACATCATATACAACCACCATTTCATATACAGCAACAACAACAATCATGCAATGAGACGATACTTGACTTTATGCATGTGGTACTATATCCGATCTCTATTTCAAGATCCAGTTCCCATCGGAACTCTCGATCCCTCTTTCATGGTTTGGTATGATCCTTATTTTATGATCACACCCTCGACCCCTATTTCATGGCCACGTACGATCCCTATTTCATGACCACACCAACATCACAACAACGATCATACCCCACCTTGGTATGTTATTCAACTATGCAACATGTCATGCAACATCAATGACATACATGCATACTCACAATGACTACATCATACAACATTAATAACAACAGCCGCCTATCACAACATCAATCAATATACTACTAGTCATCATCATCACGATTATCATGCATTCATAACATATAATCACATAATTTAACTCATACCACGACAATTCAACACAACATATACTACAACATATCACATACTCATATACCATATCATTAATAAGCATGTGAAACACGTCATCACAATAATTACTCATCACAGCAATAACAATGTGGTCAAGTCACATTAATTATCCCTACAATGATGTGTATAAATCTTCTTTCACTACCCCCAGCTACACCCCATCAATTCCTAGACATTACTAAGTAATTAAATATTTTTTCAGTAATTTTTTGGAATTTAAAAATTAATTTTTCACGCTACAGGACTCGCTAAGCGAAGGTCACTGCTTGCTAAGCGACAATCTCACTAACTCTTGCTCGTTAAGCGAGCTCTACGAATTTCTCACCATAAATCACCAATACCAGTCAGATAATCTCATAATATTGCATCTAATCACCTAACTCACAACAATATAAACTAACAACAACATCTACCAACTAATCAACATATTTTTTCCCAATTCATCACAACAACAATCCCTAATCCTCAACCTACCCAGTTCCCATTATAAAACCCTTAGAGATGGAAGATTCCCACCCTTACCTTAGGTTTTGTCGAGAATTTCTTCTTCTTCGCAAACTCTCTTCACGATTAAACCCTTTCCTCTTTTTCTCCTCTTCACAACTTTCACAATCGTTTCTTGTTCTCCCTAACATGATTATGTTTTCCCTTTTTCCTCATTTCCAACATAACCCCTAAGACCCAACTTATGATCTTCCACTTTTACCCTTATTACTTTTACTAATTGACCACCTTGTCCTCACCTCATATTTTATTCCATTTATTTTTATTTATCACATAATAATATGATTATCCACCACAATATAATCCATCATCACAATTATATTTGATAATCTATTATTCTAAACACAACAACACGTAATAATCCGAATAAAATAATTAAATAAAATTCGGGGCGTTACACTTCTTCCCGTGAACGCACAAAATAATGAGGTTGATGAAAATCTCTGAAAAGCACTTCTAAAAGGTGAAATAAACACTGAATGGTAGCAACTTCTTCGATAATCCGTGAAATAAATGTAAATGATGGAGGTTTAGCTTCCGAATCTTCAAGTTCCAATGCAAAACTTGAAGAATCTGGATAATGATGAAGCATTGGTGTGAATTTAGGAAATGGAGAAAATGAGATAATTGAGAGAAATTGTGAAAAGAATGGTGAAATGAAGTCTGATTGTGTAATCCCTTTGAGGCTTTGAGTGAACAAGACTTATATAGGTGTTAGGTTTGGAGATAGGTTTGGGTTAGGTGTGAGGCTTGGGCCTTTGGTTTGGAACCTAAGCTAAGGGTTAGTTAAAGTTAGTTGGGAATATTCCTAGAATATTCCATTGGCGTATTCTTATAATATTCCTTTGGAATTTTGTTAGAATATTCATTTGGCATATTCTTGGAATATACCTTTGGAAGGTGATAGAAGATTCTATAATTGGTAAAAATTGCAAAGAAAAGGGAAGTGGAAGGTGATGGAACAAGCAAGCTAATTGATTTTTAATTTTTTCACATTTTTGCACGTGGTAACCGGTTACTACCTATGTGTTAATCGGTTACCAGTTCAAAAAACTGGTTTTTTTCACAAATTTCAATAGGTAACCGGTTACTACCTATGTGGTAACTGGTTACTTCAACTAAAAAAAATGTATGTAATGGTTCAGAATGATTTTCATAATGGTTCAGAATTGAAATTTGAATACTAATAGATTCATAATGGTTTTCAACATACCTCATCATCTATGAAAATAAGGTCTGACGGCCATGCAACAAACGAGCCTATTGCATCTCGCAACAATGTTATCTCTGAAACCAAGTTAGGTATAGGTAGTAACACAACTGTATCTAAAGCAATATCAACCGACACTTTCAGATATCCATCAGAGAGCGGATTATGATGAAGTAACTCTCCCAATTTGTTATGCAATTTTCCCTTGCCAACTATGCGATATGTCGGTAATGATAAAAATAGCTGACAAGATGAAATGTCCTAAAGCAATAATAAATATGTAACTATTAATGTGTACATATGTCAATTAAAAATAAATGTGCTAGATTAATTAAAAGAAATATAGTTCAATTAAAATAAATATGCTACTTACCTCGGGAATTTTCTTTTGACAATTGATACTAGCTTTGTCAATAGTATCTTTTAACTCTGAACCACGTTTTCTTCCTCATATCTCTCTTTATCCTTTTGCAATTCACAGACTTGTGCTTTTAATTCCTCTAACAATTGCATCACTTCTTGATTGCTAGGATTTTTTTTCTCTTTGGCTGCTTATACAAGGAAGATTGAGTCACACCAAATCCTTTACCCCTCACCCGACCAAAATACTCAAGAACATTTAGTACTCGACTAAGTATGCTCCTACAATCCTCCTCCCCCATGGTTAAGGATTTAGATACAGTCTCCTGAAATTCATTGACATATCGAAAATTATTAGTGGGGATTAAAAGTTAATTATATTTTAATCAAATTTCATTTAACTTAAAGACATAATGTTATACTTACACATTCGTCATAAACATGCTGAACATCTTCCCTAACAACTCCATCTTTGCCCACACGAGCTTCCTTCCACAAAACATGTTCCAGAAGTGATGTTTCTTCACTTTTCGTCTCTTCTAACTACACGTTGAAATAAATAATAAGATCATCAATTATAACACAATAATACAATTAATAAAATCATAGCATTTATATATACTTATCCTTTTTTGTTGTAAACGTGCATATCCCAAACACCCTTTTTTGTATGGATATGCGGGTTTTGATGCTCTTTTGCGATTCATTGCACTCAATTCCTGGATAAACAAGTTTAATTCATATCAAAACAAACTAATGCAACAAATCCCATTCTCCAGGTCTAATCAAGTCCGCATACAACTGTGGAAGTTCTGCTTCAACAATTTTTTTCCTCACCCCTAAGATATTTGTTTGATAACATAGTTCGAAACCCTCTGTGTCTTTTTTGCCAATTGAAGATAATACTTTTTTTTGGCTCTCATTAATATTAATAGACCTCTACGGAAAAACATACACATGGAGTGTGTTAGTATAAGTAAATTAAAGACTTAATCGTCAACAAAAATCTAATAACATCAATCATATTTGGTAAGTACCTGTATCTCAGTCCATATTTTATCTTTAATGGCTTGCAACAATTGATTCCTCCAATTATCACTGGTGATTGGAATGTGGTGACGGATAAGGGAACCTATGTAACTAGTCAACATTGAACTGTTAGGCTCAATTAGTTGGTTTTCATCACTCCAATGTACATCAAATTTGATCCCTTTATCTCTTGCACGAATGATTGACTTCATAATAGTTATTCCTTGTTTAATTTCACTTTCTACACCTTGACCTTTATTTGTATCATGTGTCTCGTGTGAGTCTTCCTGGTTACGTGTCTCGTGTGAGTCTTACTGGTTACTAGCCATTTGACCTGTAAGAAAGAAAAAAAACAAAAATTAAATGACAAATATAAAAATCCATAATCCATTGAATATATATAACATGACAACTATTTAATATTATTGAATAATATAAGCTATAATTTTATAACTAATACCTTTTTCACTAATGTCTCTTTCTTTTCTTGGTTGTAATATGTTCTACCTGTCTCTTAAAAAAATGGACGGTTGGATTGATCCAAATACTCTCATTATGATCATTTTTAATATATGATTCATTCGCTCTAATATTTTCATTTTGATCATTTCTAGTAAATGATTCAATATTAACATCAATATCACCTTGATCTCCAATGTTTTCATTAATTACTTTGTTAGATAAAAGCACTATAGACAATTTTGTATTTGTCGGATCAGTGACATAGAACACTTGTTTAGCTTGAGAGGCTAGAATAAAAAGCTCAACTTTGTACCCCCACCCTATTAAGATCCACTTGCAAAAATATGGACTTATCCATTTGTATGCCATTATTATTTTCAACCCACTTGCAAAGAAATATAGGAATTTGAAACTTTTGATAATCAAACACCCAAATGCGATAGATAACCCCAAAATATGACAGATTTGCAAATTTAGGGTTTAAGTCCTCCACACTTGAAATGTGCATTGCTTCCACTACCACGGTGACACCACTATTTTGCATAATACTTTTATCATCTTGTTCTTTGGTATAAAATGTGTATCCACTAATTGTGTATACGCTATAAGAAAACACAACCAAACTTGGACCATATGCTAAACATCTCAACCTTTCTATTATTGAAGCGGGATCTGAATAATACTTTGAATAAATATGATCCTTAAACCAATGTATGAAACTTCTATTATGCTCTCGTACTATCCAATTCTCATTTCTATTGGGATTTAAACCTCGGAAAACATACTTGTGCGTTTCAACATACGACTCAACCTCATTCTCATTGTTCAAAACATACAAATTCACTTGATCCCGTTCAACCCTTGATACTGTCACAACTTCATTTCCAATTAACTTTTTCGTTCTTTTTTCCGACAATATGAGATTTGGGGAGTCCAATTGATTGTACATTGGACAAATATTCAGTACAAAACTGAATTGCTTCTTCAACAATGTATCGTTCGGCAATATAACCCTCTAGTGAACTTCGGTTTTTCATATACCCTTTTAATATTTTCATATAACGTTCATCAGGGTACATCCATCTCATACAAGCTGGTCCACACAACTGTGTCTCTGTCACCAGATGAACAACTAGGTGAACCATTATGTCAAAAAAATGAGGGAAGAAAATACATTTCAAGATCACACAAAGTAATAACTATTTCTTTTTGCAATGTTGGTAAGATCGCATGATCGATCACCTTACTGCAAATTGACTTGAAGAAAAAATACAATTTAGTTATTGTGCTTCTTACTTTTTCTGACAGAATAGAATGTATACCTATTGGTAGAAAAATTTTCATTATAACATGGCAGTCGTGCGTCTTTAAACTCTTTAACTTGAGGTCTTTCATAGACACAAGTCTTATAATATCTGAAGAGTATCCTTCTGGAACTTTAAATTCACTTAGAAACTTACACAATACTCTTTCCTCCTTTCTAGATAGAGTATATGCAGCAGGTGGTAAATATGTTTGTTTTCCTTTCTTCAAGGGTCCTAATTCAGTTCTTATCCCTATCTTTATCAAGTCTTTTCTTGCTATAAGGTCATCCTTAGACTTTCTTTGTATATTGAGTAATGTACCAATAACATTGTCAAACACATTTTTTTCAATATACATAACATTGAGAAAATGTATTACATACAACGACTTCTAATATGGAAGTTCAAAAAAAATTGACCTCTTCTTCCACCCACTCTTGACAAGTGTATATGCAAAAGGCTTGCCAAACTGAGTACTCACATCCAATTGCATCCAATCAGTTTTATCTTCACAAATAGGAGACACACATTGACCTTTTATGATGTACCCTGATAGATTTCTGTATGCTAGAAAGTCATTAATTGTTCCAAACAACATCGCCCTCAAGTTGAAACTTTCTTTCCTATACCTATCATAAACCTCCACACAGTTCTCCCACAAAAACTTTATATCTTCGATTAAGGGTGTCAAGTATACGTCTATGTCATTCCTTGGTTGTTTAGGTCCAGAAATTAACATAGATAACATCATGTACTTACACTTCATACATAGCCATGCAGGTAGGTTATAAATCATATTATTCACCATACAAGTGCCATGTGAGATACTTTGAAGACTGTAACATCCAAAGTTCATAATTTAATTAATTAAGTGATTATTTATGAATAAGTGGAAATAAGTGGTATTTTGTGGGAAATAAAAGAATTATTTTATTTAAGATAATGATATAATAATATTGGGAATTATTTAATATTGTTATTAAGAAAATAAAATAAAAGAGTTTGGAGGTCTAAGGGGCAAGTTGTCTTTTGATAGTTTTATGAGAATAGAGGATACGATCAAAATTTATCATAATCGTGTTTTGGGTGAAGGTGGAGGTTGCTCTGGAGAACAAGATGAACAAGGAGCAAAGAGATACTTTGATCAAAAGAGGAAGAGAAAGCTACATTGATCAAGGTATGGGGAGAATTATTATTTAATAATCATAATATAGGATTGTTTTGTGAGAAAGATGGGTTTTTGAAGGGAAAACCTTAGGGTTGGGGTAATTTTTGGTAGATTGTGATAATTAGTTGTTGTATGTTGTTAATAATGATGATTTTATGATGATAATGTGATAATTGGTCGTTTTCTGGGGCATTTCTGATGTATTGTGAGGTTTGGTGATGCTTGAGTATGTCTGAGTTCTGCAGAAACCGCAGGGTTTTCCTCAGAAAATCGCATTTCTTTCTTAGCGAGCAGGAGCTCGCTTAGCGAGCAGGAGCTCGCTTAGCGAGCATACGAGGTCTTTAAAAACCTAAAAATTGTAGCTCGCTCGCTTAGCGAGTTGGCTTTCTCGCTTAGCGAGACCTGTAGTTTTTAGAAAAATATTTTTTCTTCGGTGGTGATGATTTGTGATGCCTTGTTTGTTATGCCATGTTGTTGTGTTGTTGTTGGAAATTATTACGTGCTTATTTATGCTAAACGTAATAGTAATAATAATAATAATAATAATAATAATAATAATAATAATAATAATATGAAATAAAGATGATTAAGTTGTAGGAATAATGATACGATGAAATGGTATTATGAAAAGACTATGTAGATGATAAATGATTAATTCTGATACACGTGTTAATGAAAGATGATGATGATGTTGTTTTGTGTATCTTGCATTCATGGCATCCCCTATGTTAAATTTAGGTTTCAATCTCATTGTGTGGATTGAGGTGTTGTTAATTATGTTGTGCTCCCTTGTGGAGAGTAGATGGCCAGTGTCCATCACAAGTTGAAACTGGTACAACATGCATTTATGATGTAGCATTTCATTGTATCTGGCATAGCATGATCACATTTGTTGTTTGATAATGTGTATTTGTTGATGATTCTATATGGGTGAGTTTGTTGTAACTGTTGTATGACTGTTTGTTTCTTATAATTCAATCATTGTATTATTTTTATTGAGTTTGGATTACTCACCCTGCCTGCCTTTTGTGATGGTCTATTATGCCATCTTGCAGATTCTAACGCTTAGTTTGGAGATTCCGAAGGTAGCTTGGAGTGCATCCTGTTGTGTATAGAGTTAGGTGGTGTCCTGCTCTGAGTCATGTAATAACACTGGGGAACGTTTGTTTTTATTTGGTTGTTTTTGTTGAATTTTAAACAAGTTGAAATTTAATCTGCTGAGTAGTTTGAAACATTGTATTTTCTTTTATGAATGAAAGTTGCAACCCGTGTTACGGGACAGGACACAATATTTATTATTATTATGCTCTTTTGGAAGTAAATGTGATACCCTTTTTGTAGAACTCTGATTTTTATTGAATAACATGATTAATTTTGTGGTGGGTAAAAAGGGTGTTACATTAGTGGTATCAGAGCAGGTCGGTCTGTCAGGTCGTGTGTCATTGTTGTTAGTTTATGTCGGTCGTTATTATTAATGATTATTCTTATATGATGTTGTGAGTGTTGTGCAGAATGGCTGGAAACAAACACGTGTGCGCTTGCAGAAGTTGTTGCGGCATTGGCGGAGGCTACTGCTTGGAACAATGAATATGATGAATTTCGTGCTTTGGAGAAGTTCCAGAGTAACAGTTCGTCGGTGTTTGAAGGTGACCATGAACTGCTTAATGCTCAGAAGTGGCTCAAGGCTATTGAGAAGATCTTTAGGGTGATGGCGTGTACAAATGCACATAAGGTGAAGTTTGGTACACATATGTTGTCTGAAGAGGCTGAAGACTGGTGGGATAATACTCATTAGTGTTTGGAAGATGTGGTACTGCAGTGACTTGGGCAGTGTTTAGGAAGGAGTTTCTGGGGAAGTATTTTCCAGAAGATGCTCGTGGTAAGATGGAAGTAGAATTCCTTGAGTTGAAACAAGGAAGTATGACAGTAGTGGAGTATGCTACCAAGTTTAAGAGGTTGGTGAAGTATTGTCCTCACTATAACCATGCTGATGTTGAGTTATTGAAGTGTCTCAAGTTTGAGAGTGGGTTGAGACCAAAGATCAAGCAAGGAATTGGATGTCAGCAGATCCGCAGATATGCTGAATTGGTGGATAAGAGAAGAATCTATGATGAAGATAGTCGAGATCGATCTAATCACTACAAGCAGCTAAGAGAGAAGAAAGAGAAAGGTCAGTTTAGAGGAAAGCCTTATGTGACTCCAGCTAAGAAGGGGAGGCAGAAAGGTTCAGAGGGGAAGAAGCCAAGTGGGGGAGTAAGTTCTATTCCTCCTAAGTGTCATAAGTGTGGTGAATCTAGTCACAAGTCAGATGTTTGCACTAATCTAGCGGTGCAATGTTATAGATGTGGCAAGAGAGGTCATCGGGTTGGTGATTGTCCGAATGAAGGTCCAACTTGCTTTATTTGCGGAGAACAGGGACATATCAACACCCAATGCCAGAAGCTTAAGAAGACTGCTACTTCTGCTCAGACCAATGGCCGAGTATTTGCGTTGACTGGTTCTAAGGCTCCTAAGAAGGACAATCTAATTCGAGGTACTTATTTTATTAACAATGTTGAGTTGATTGTTATTACTGATACTGGTGCTACGCATTCTTTTATTTGTCTTAAGTGTGCTAATAAGTTGGGTTTGAAGTTGTCTAGTATGAATGGTGGTAGGTAATAGAGACGCCAACTAATGGTTTTGTTACTACTACTCTTGTTTGTCTGAAGTGTCCTTTGATAATTTTTAAGAAGGATTTCCTGATGGATCTGGTGTGTTTGCCTTTACACCAAATTGATGTTATTCTTGGAATGAACTGGTTAGAGTTCAATTTTGTGCATATCAATTGTTATGCGAAGACTGTTGAATTTCCTGAAATTGGTGATCATGGAAAGTTGTTGTTCTTGAAGGCTAGGCAAGTAGAGGAATTATTGGAAGACGAAGCTCAGATGTTTACAATGTTTGCATCGTTGCTAATCAGAGGGAAGACTTAGAGTATTAATTTGTCGGTTGTTCAAGATTTTCCTGATATATTTCTGGAGGATATAAGTGATTTACCTCCAGAGCGTGAATTTGAGTTTATAGTGGATTTATTACCTGGTACTAGTCTTGTGTCTATGGCTCTGTATCAGATGTCTGCTGTAGAGTTGAGTGAGTTGAAGAAGCAACTAGAAGAGTTATTTGAGAAGAAATTTGTTCAACCAAGTGTTTCTCCGTGGGGTGCTCCAGTGTTGTTGGTTAAGAAGAAAGATGGTAGCATGAGGTTGTGTGTTGATTATCGGCAGTTGAACAAGGTTACTATCAAGAATAAGTATCCACTTCCGAGGATCGACGATTTGATGGATCAGTTGGTGGGAGCTTGTGTATTCATAAAGATCAATTTAAGGTCTGGTTACCATCAGATTCGTGTTAAGTCTGATGATATTCTGAAAACAACTTTCAGAACAAGGTATGGTCATTATGAGTATACAATGATGTCGTTCGGTGTATCCAATGCACCCGGCGTGTTCATGGAATAAATGAGATTAGAAGTTTTCTGGGTTTAGCAGGATATTATAGGAAGTTTATCAGGGTTTTCAAAGTCGGTGCTACCTTTGACCCAGTTGACTCGAAAGAGCCAAGCTTATGTGTGGGATGTTGCATGTGAAAAGAGTTTTGTGGAGCTGAAGAAGAAATTAACAACTGCTCCGGTGTTGATTTTTCCGAATCTAAATGAGTCGTTCGTGGTGTATTGTGATGCGTCGAAGATGGGACTTGGAGGAGTTTTGATGCAAAATGGTCAAGTGGTTGCTTATGCTTCAAGACAATTGAGAGTTCATGAGAGGAATTATCCTACGCATGACTTAGAGTTAGTAGTTGTAGTATTTGTGTTGAAGATCTGGAGACATTATCTCTTTGGTTCGAAATTTGAGGTGTTCAGTGATCACAAGAGTTTGAAATACCTGTTTGATCAGAAGGAACTAAATATGAGGCAGACAAGATGGTTAGAATTGTTGAAAGACATTGACTTTGATTTGAATTATCATCCTGGTAAGGCAAACGTGGTTGCAAATGCTTTGAGTAGAAATACATTGCATATGTCGATGATGATGGTGAAGGAACTTGAAATGATTGAACAGTTCCGAGATATGTGTTTGTTGTGTGAAGCTACGTTTGAAAGTGTAAAGTTGGGAATGTTGAAGTTGACCAATGCGTTTATGGAAACGATTCGTGAAGGACAACAATATGACTTGAAGTTGGTTGATCAGTTGACCTTGATTAACCAAGGTAACGAAGGTGAATTCCGAGTTGATGAGAATGATATGATGAGATTACGGGATAAAGTGTATATTCATGATGTTTCGGAAATTAAGAAGAGCATCTTAGAAGAAGGGAATCGTAGTCGTTTGAGTATTCATCCTGGTGCTACGAAGATGTACCGTGATTTGCATAAATTTTTTTGGTGGCTCGGTATGAAGAAGGATGTTGCTGAATTTGTGTATGCGTGCTTGACTTTTCAGAAGTCAAAGATTGAACATCAGAGACCGTTAGGTATGATGCAGCCATTGAATATTCTAGAGTGGAATTGGGATAACATTTCCATGGATTTTGTAACAGGTTTTCCAAAGACTACTAAGGGAAATGATTCGATATGGGTAATTGTAGATAGATTGACTAAGTCGGCCTATTTCTTGTCGATGAAGATTAATCATTTTATGCAAAAACTAGCTAAGATATATATTGAAGAGATTGTGAAGTTTCATGGGATACCGTCGAGTGTTGTATCAGATATAAATTTGCGGTTTACTTCAAGATTTTTGAAGAGTTTACAGGATGCTTTGGGTACTAAGTTGAGGATGAGCTCTACTTATCATCCGCAAACAGTTGGTCAGACTGAGAGGACTATCCAATCTTTAGAGGATTTACTGAGGGCTTATGTGTTGGATCAAGGAGGGTATTGGGATAGTCATTTTCCATTGATTGAGTTTACCTATAACAATAGTCAATATCCTAGTATTGGAATGGCACCGTATGAGGCATTATATGGTAGAAGATGCCGGACTCCATTGTGTTGGTATGAATCAGGCGAGAGTACAGTACTTGGACTTTAAATTATGCAAGAGACTGAGAAGATTAAGATGATTTGAGAAAGAATGAAGGTTTCTCAAAGTCGACAGAAGAGTTATCATGACAAAAGAAGGAAAACACTTGAGTTTCAAGAGGGAGACCATGTGTTCTTGAGAGTTACTCCGGTGATGGGTGTTAAGAGATCTTTAAAGTCAATGAAGCTTACTTCGCATTTTTTGGTCCGTATCAGATTCCACAAAGGATCAGCGAGGTAGCATATCAGATTGCATTGCCGCTATCGCTTGCGAATTTACATGAAGTGTTCCATGTGTCGCAGTTGAGGAAGTATGTATGTGATCTATCACATGTGATTCAAATGGATGATATTCAAGTGAGGGATAATCTGACTGTTAAGATTTTACCATTGCGGATAGATGGCTTGGAAATGAAGCGGTTACGAGGAAAAGAGATTGCCTTAGTAATGGTATTGTGGGGTGGACCAGCAGGTGAAAGTTGGACTTGGGAACGTGAAGATCAAATGAAGGAGTCGTATCCGAGTCTGTTTGCTTCAGGTAATATTTTCGAGGACGAAAATTCCTAAAGTGGGGGAGAGTTGTAACATCCCAATTTCATAATGTAATTAATTAAGTGATTATTTATGAATAAGTGGTATTTTGTGGAAAATAAAATGAAATTTTAGTATGACAGACTCAAATGTCGAATATGATGTTGAGACATCTTATCTGTTACTTATAAACATGGTAAGGTATACACAACAACACATTTAAAATTCTGATATATCAGATTCAAACATTCTTCAGGATGTTGTGACATCTGATATGACATTAAGTTCAGGTACTGCATAATAACAGAAAAGAGAAAAGCTATAAAGAACATAGTAGAATTGTTAACCCAGTTCAATCAAACGAATCTACTTTGGGGGCTACCAAGCCAGGAAGGAAATCCATTATGTAGTATCAATTCAAAGACTTCTCATCAAACACCTACAATTTACAGTCTTCTCACTTAATCATTACTTGTGTAACTTCTACTTAGGAATTCCTAAATATGAGAAAATCATCCTCACTTCCAATCACCTCAGTGATGTCTCACAGTCCTCAACAGTCAGTTGTTGATATTGACGACTTCAAACCTATACAAAAATCTACAAACAGAAGCAACACTTCAATTATAAACAACTTAACCTTACTTAGCAGCTTCAGTTAAGTATAGAACTTCTCTTGCTTACAAGCTTCGAGAATCACAAGTGAAATAACCACAATAGGGTTCCTTGTTGCGCACGACTGCCACAAGAACATAACCCTAATGATATTACATTTTCAGTTTCGTTGGTTATTTCTAAACTAAGTTACAAGGTTTATTTTATAACCTATTCCCAACTGGACTTGGGCCTAAACAATCACATCAATAGCTGCTACAAATATGCAGAAAAAACCTGCTTACAAATATACAAAAAGATCTTTAAATCTAAAAACTCCTAAAATATCTCTAAATATAGAAACTCTATATTTTTCAATATTTGTCTTCAATTAAAATCCGAGTCTTCAAGATCTTTTACAATCAGCGCCATTGGATTGATTTAAATCTTCAACTAACTGTTTTTGTTGAAACCAAAACAGAAACTTCAATCCATCTTCAGCAGTTCATGATGTCGAATGAACTGTCTTGACATCTTATTCGACATGTTGTTCCATATGTTGAAACATTTCAACACAACATGTTTAGGCGCACGCAAATGGATTCTTTGCTTCATATATTCTGTATTTTGCAAAGATCCTGTACATATATTGCTTCTATATTTGTTTTACAAAATTCATGCCAATTCTATAAAACTTACAATCTCCCCCTTTGGCAAATTTTGTCTAAAACAAATAAACAATCATCTTCAGCAACAATAACACTTGAAAGAGAAAAAGAGGAAGCATGCTTTTACCTCTCTCAAGCTGAGAGACTCATTTTGTCACAGAGTCCAAAGGCTCCATGAGAGAGCGAGACACTCATTTTCTAATGCTACAACTCAGGACACAAGTTACAAAGATGATATCCATATTGATATCCTAGTAGCAACACAGACCACCCAGTATACCACACATAATGGACACAACTAAACACAAACTTCAAGCTCCGAGACACCACACCAACACCAGAATTTCTCTCCCCCTTTTTAGCCAAAAATTTGCAAAGCCAACCCACAAAGTGCCAAACCCATGTATTACTCTCCCAGAAGCACAAGAATCCCATCAGAAAAGAAAATACTTACTGTATAAAGGATAAACCATGCTCCCTATAAATAGCACAAACTAACCTTGAAAATAACACTGGTGCCTTGAAAAGCATATGCATTCTTGACCAAGAATCTTAGTTTAAGTGCAAAGCATATTTACCTACTAAAGTGGACCGGTCAAAACAGGCTTTGTATAAGCATGTGTTTCACACCTATACCGTCCACACATCAAACCTGGTCATCCTTTATTCACATGTTCTGAAACTTGTTTTGACAACCCACTACAACATTGTCCACATCCCCTGAAGAATCCAAAATAACCTGCAAACAACAACTTTATTCCAAATAGACTTTACAGAATCTTTTGGACACCCTTGGAGACTTCTCATCTGGATCACACAGACATGCATACCACAACCACTAAGTAATAAAAATTAATCAAGGAGACATACTTAGTAGAACATGTCACAACATGAGGTGTAACATCACAGAACCTAGTTAAGGTACTACTCCCCCTTAACTTCACAAAATCAGCTGCACAGACTTGTAACAAACTCCCCCTATCAAGGATACTTCGTGCTTCTTTGTACTATGATGAAAGGAAAACATAAGACGTATCTTCATGTCTTCAAGATATCACCCTATGTTCAATTCCCAATTGAACACATTCACTTCTTATACCAAAGCATACCTGACCCCTTAATGGTTTGTAGTTACCACAGACTACACAAGTTGAACATCTTCTCCACACAGGTTCTTGAAATTGGCCCAACATAATATCTTTACATTCCTTTGGCCATACGATTCAGATAAAACACATTCACACTAATTTTGACATGAGAATGAATGTCCATAAACAGACTTCTAAGCAATCAATACCTGATCTACTTTAGTCTCTTTTACATTTTTCTTCCAATACATATCAACTACTTCATCATTCTTACTTATGATTAGGTAGGCTAAGAATAGAAACCATGTAGAGAAACACCCAAGATAATGTACTAACACATAGTTATAACATTTTCCACACACCAAGACCTTATCACCATGATCCTAGATGTGTTCCACCAACTGGACTTACTATATCATAGTAATCCAAGAACTGAAATTCTTCAACTTCACTGTACCACCAGCTAGAATCAGAAATCCAGAAAGAGAGTTAAACTCTCACCCACCTTCAAGAAGAACAAATCTTCTTGAGTCTTCAACTCATCACTCTTCTGCCCAAGAGCAATTTGTTCCAAGATAATCCTCAAGAACAACCAACTGTCACACTCTGATTATCTTGATTATTCGAATTCAATATAGAGATCAACCAATTTCCACAGTTTGATCACCTCCTTTATGAATCCTCATATGAAAAATCCAATTTCCATACTTGTCTTATTCACGTTTATCAAAAATCTTCCAAAGATATCTTGTTCAATGAAGTTGATCTTCACCAAGTTGTCAAGATAACATGCCTTATGATGCATTCAATCCATGTAGATCATTATATCTTAAATTAATGTGCCACTTAACCAATTAGACTATGATGTTGAACTAGATGTTTGAACATTGTTAGTCCATATCCAGTTGTTAAATTCAGCTCCTTCTTCTGCCACTTGAAAGAACTTCCTTCCTTTACAGAACAAGAGTTCCATGTTCTCATAGACTTAACTTATTTACCAAGTTTGAGTAGACAACTTCCATCCTGTTGAATTTGAAGAAATTCCTACCAATAACACATATTTATGAGAAATTTCCAATGTTTCTCCAAAGTCTTCAAACCTACCACTGTCTGAATCTTCAGAAGGAATAGTTTAGAACTACACCTTGTAGCAATACCAAGGATGACATTTCTCCCTGAGTAAAGAAATCTTCACAAAGTCTTGATGATTTATAAATAATAACTTCATGATTATGAACACCTTCCTTGTCAAGGGAAGAACAAAATTCCAGTTGTATCCACCAAAACAAGTCTGCACTTTTGCACCAAAACACCACAGATGGTACTACTTAACTCCCCCTTTCATGAACAACCAAAGCCCTTACTGAAGATGAGCATCAGTTACTCAGAACACTTTCTGAACCATAAGATTCAGACTGCATATATGCATACTCCTTACATTAATACTAAGTATCCCGTCAAGGTATTTACTAATGGTCAGATAAGATTACCTTCTCACATAAGGTTGAACATGTAATCTGACTTCATCTTCTTCTACAGACATCTGAAACTTTCTGAGATGATGTTATAACATTTGTTCAGATATCAATATTAGTTCCACAAGCCTCCATAACAAACATATGCAGGGGCACAGGGGAATCAACCATCAGCAGTTGATCAGGATACCAAAACACGGATATAAGCAGCAGCTGAGACACTCCAACAGACTTTTCCTTCAGGTCCAGAAATCAGAATGAATTGAGATGTCCTCACACACAATATAGCTATTGATTAGCTATATCCACATCATTCAACTTCACTAGTTGACATAGCTTGACCTTCATGTACAAGGAGTCTCTCTGAAATAATACTCCTCGAAGCTCAGGTACTTCACTCCTGCAGCAAGGACCAGAAATAAACTGTCCTCGGGAGAAAAAACATGTTGATCACTCCTTGATCAACACTCATAGATAAAATGAGTTCTAGGGCCAGAACCTTCTTAGGAATACCATATAGAGGCCTCCTCTTCCAGATCATGAGTAGGTTCCAAACACTTGTGAAATAAACACATTAGTTTAGCACCCAATCATCTATATAGCCATTCCTTGGGCAACAGAATCATACCTAATTCTGATGTGATGTTCTATCATGAGATAAGACATCATTCCAAGGATCAAAAAGAGATCTACAGATAGAAGATAGGTCTATTAATAGCAGTCTTCAGATCTCCAAACAACCACTTCTCTTCATAGTGCCTTGAGTGGACTTGAAAATGAGTCTTCAAGTATCATTAGCATAGTTGACAAAATCAGATAGACATATATCCCCAACACCATAGGATATATCTCCAGAGAAGAAGAACCTTCTCGCACAAAGGAGTTATCATATAGATAAGCAGCAAATGACAAACTCCTTAGTAGCTTCAAGTGTCACAAATTAGCCCTAACAATTATCTCCAGGTGACACCAGCAACCATAGGTTTGAAAATAAATCAAACTTATCACAATAGCAGCACAAACCCCATGCTACAACAATAGAACAGTCCATCCTCCACTTCTACAGACGATTCACACATCTAAACAGCTTTTCAGTAGAACCCTTCTACCTTGACCATGAACCAGAAAGTATCCCCCTTGTATCTTATCCAGAAACAGACTAGGATGCCTGCTCTGATACCAATTGAAATTCTGGTATGAGAGACTCAGATGTCGAATATTATGTTGAGACATCTTATTTGTTACTTATAAACATGGTAAGGCATACACAGCAGCACATTTAAAATTCTGATATATCAGATTCAAACATTCTTCAGGATGTTGTGACATCTGATATGACATTAAATTCAGGTACTATATAATAACAGAAAACAAAAAGGCTATAAAGAACACAGCAGAATTGTTAACCCAGTTCAATCAAACCAATCTACTCTGGGGGCTACCAAGCCATGAAGGAAATCCACTATGTAGTATCAATTCAAAGACTTCTCAGCAAACACCTACAGTTTACAGTCTTCTCACTTAATCACTACTTGTGCAACTTCTACTTAGGAACTCCTAAATATGAGAAACTCATCCTCACTTCCAATCACCTCAGTGATGTCTCACAGTCCTCAACAGTCAGTTGTTGATATTGACGACTTCAAAACTATACAACAATCCACAAACAGAAGCAACACTTCCATTACAAACAACTTAACCTTGTTTAGCAACTCCAATTAAGTATAACACTTCTCTTGCTTACAAGCTTCGAGAAACACAAGTGAAACAACCACAACAGGGTTCCTTGTTGCGCATGGCTGCCACAAGAACACAGCTCTGATGATATTACATTTTCGGTTTGGTTGGTTGTTTCTAAACTAGGTTACAAGGTTTCTTTTATAACCTATTCCCAACTGGATTTGGGCCTAAACAATCATAGCAATAGCTGCTACAAATATGCATAAAAAATCTACTTATTGTCGCTCCTGGGATTTTCATCCTAGTACAAACACGAAAGTGGCGCAGAAAATGTAGAGTCACCAGCCAAGCATTTTTATCCCGAATGAACGGGAAAGATAATGTTGCACAAACCTAAGGAAGAAGGAAAGGACGAGGCCTTGCGAACTAAAGATCTGTGTCCGGAAGTCGGTTATGACCTGGGAAGGTATTAACACCCCAGATCATTCGCTGCACCCGACGGAATTCATGCTTATTTGTATGTTTCAATGGGTGAGAAAAACAAAGTTGTTATTGAACAAAAGAACTGCTAACTGGAATGGAAGTGAGAGATGGAACTGGAAAAAGAGAATGAAAATAAAAGGGGGAAATGGGGAAAATAAAAAATGTTCTCTAACGGGCCCTGCCCCGCTGCCTACGTACCTCATCGGGAAAATGAGGATCAGAGTCGGCGTAGTTCACCTAACTAAGGCGGGAACTATTTTGTGTGTTTTAGGATGACGTTATCATAGCTCTAACTCGGGTGTTACCGACTCTGACTCGAGGTTGTTACCATATCATTGTTTAAACTGTCGAGGCAAGTCGTGATCATATGCAAAGAGTAGGAGATGAGAAGAGAAGACGCGATGTCTTTGTTGGTTTTCTTTTATGAGAAGTGTTTTGAGTTTATTATTTGTGAAACATTCCCACACTAAGACTTGTTCATCTTGGTAGATGACTTACACCTCGCCCTGAAATGGAACGCGTATAAGTAACCCACGGCAAAGTCTCATGTCGTATGAGAAGCTCAACCTTTATTAGGTGTTTTGTTATTTTATGTTATGAGATGAGAAATACACTCAAATCGGAAAAGGACAAAAACTAAGGGGGACTAAGACCAACCCTAAGTTGTTTATTCAATACCAAAGGATATCCTAATGGTTAGTGTGGTTTCTAATCCTAATAAGCAAAATGAAAAGAAGAAAGGAGAATTATAATGCAACTTACTTCCTAAGGAAGTTAAATTGATTCTAACAAAAGGGGAAAGCCTACAAGCATAAGCATAAAATGTAGAGGCAAACGCAAATAGAAGGCATAAGGAGTAAAAGGATAAGGTGAAGAAAGCTTACCTCAACCTCCCTATAAAACAAAGGTTAGTAGTGCACACATGTGATAAAAAGAAATGGGGTCAGCATGTACCAAACAATTCCTAAGGCAACTAGGACCTAAACTAGACTCAATCTTAAGTCTAAAGGTACTAAAAACTATGCTAAGCTAAAATCCAGCAGCTATCTACAGGTCTCAAATGCACAAACAGCTATGAAAACATTGTACAACACAAACAGATTTCTACATCTAACATACAACATGTAAAGTAGGTGTAAAAGTATGAACATAGAAAAAACAACACACATTTAACAGTCACTGCTTCAAAACACAACTATGAAAAACAAGGCAGATTTGACTCATTTTTAATTGTGCATACACAAGTGTCAATACATGAACATACATAACTTCATCAACAAAGTAGATCAACAAGCATGATATATGCATGGATTTAGAATCATGTGAACATTTTCAAGACTTGATTCAAAGAACGTTCACAAAGTGGAACAATTGTGCATTTTTATGATAAACACATATTAGCAAATAAGCACAAGGTGAACATGCATACATTACAAACAAGCAACCAAGTGAACATGTATCATGGCATACTCAAATCCAAATTAAGCATCAACATGGACGTAGTAGCAAATAAGCAAGCGAGAATGTGCATGAATCCTTTATTTTCAACCAAAACACAACATGCAATTATGTGTTCCTATAACCAAAACTTGCATTGATCATACATACAGTTCAAAACAGAACTTTAGATCGTTATTAACATGCAAGTGAAGAGGTTCAAACATGGTATCAACTTCACAATCCATTAGGAGAACAAGATCATCATTTAAGCACAAAACCGGAAACTAATGAAACACATGTCAAAAGCTACCACAAATACATAATCATGCCTAAGAAATGATCCTAATAATTCTCTAAAATCAAGATATATGGATCTACAAAGGTTAAAGATGAAATGGCACATGAATATGCAACCAAAAAACCAAAAATGGCAAATATGTACAACGTTAACCGGTTAACGCTATAGGTTAACCGGTTAACGGACCCAAAACTTATGCTGTCAGTTTGAAAATACACGTGTTAACCGGTTAACCCCAGGGGTTAACCGGTTAACACTGAACAAAATGGGAAAAAATAGTTAAGAAAAACACTTCTAGCTTACCAACTTATTTACAAAATTTCCTATTGTCAACCTATCAAATAATCACGAATTCTATACCTAGAAGCAACAATTTAGCACTCAAGGAAGCAACATGCATATCATTATTTTCTAGCTTAGAGATTAATCTACCAAAAAAATCAATAAACGCATAAACGATAAAGTGAAGAATGCCATATGGTGAGATGAAGAGAATAAGTTAAAGCGAAAAAGCGATTTTAGATCACCAACCTACAAAGCGGAGGATTGCTTCGGTGAGTGTTGTGGTGTAGATCGGAATGCAAATGAAGAAGAAAACTAAAGATCCGCGAACGCGCTAAATAAATGCGGTCGATGATGATTCTTGATGAACACTTGATTAATCCCTTCCAATGAGCTCAAAACCAATCCAAAAAAAGAATTGCTTCTCCAAATAAGCTCCACAATTGATGATTGATGAAGGTTTAGCTTCAAGTTCTTCAAATTCTAATGAAGAATTTGAAGAACTTCTATAAATAAGCTTTTGTTGAAAGGTGAAAAAGTGAGAGAGAAGTGAGAGATTGAAGATGAAAAAATGGTGAGAATGAGATTGGAAATTGAAAAATATGAAGTGGCCCCTTGCTTTGGAATGAATTAGGCTTATATAGAGTGTAGGTATGGCATGAGGTTTGGGAATGGAGTTTGCTTGGGCATTAGGTTAGGTTTGGAGTTAGGGTTAGAGTTAGTTGGAGTTCTAGAATATTCCTTGGAATATTCCTTGGAAGAGTGTGTAAGAGTCTAGAATGTAGTAGAAACATCCTAGGCAAAATGGAAGGTAAGTGGAGTGTAAAACAAGTTGTGAAGCAAAGTGGAAAAATAGATGCAAAAAGTGGAGGGAAATGGTGAAATCTACTAATTTTTTAAGCCTTTTATCCAATTTTCGCATGCGTTAACCGATTAACCATATGCGTTAACCGGTTAAAGGAGAAAAAATGTGAATCTTCATTCTTTTCTATGGATTAGTATGGAAATGCCTTGGATTATATTTTTGTGGTGTTATTTCTCTTGAGCTCCAATGCTTGGCCAGTCTTGCCCGATCACACGCCTCATGCACATGCAAATGATCATGATTTATTTATTTATTTATTTTTCGAATGCGATGCAATGATGCATGGAGTGATGCGGGAATGAAGCGCAAACCGATCGAGGTTGATAATAAATAAGAGGGCAAATTTTGGGGTGTTACAGCTGCCCTTATTCAATCATTGTAGACTTGAATGGGTGATAGCAATTGCTTTTATACGTTTGAAGTATGTAGGGATTGAATACTAGAAACAACCAGAAAATTTGCACTTTGTGGAAGAAGAACAGCGAAATAAACCCAACCATCTGAGCTCTGTTTGGGGAGAACTCTGCTGTGAAGAGTGGTAAACCGGTGAATGCTTTGGAATAGCGTCAGGAGATTACTGATTTGCCACGCTACGGGTGGACTTTTGTTGGGCTACTTCTTTGATGTAGTTGAACGATTAACAGTGTGTGCCACACAACGAGTGAACTTTTGGGTATTTTTCCATCCTAAGGACGAACTTTCACCAATCTCCGGTTGGACTTCAAGATACTTTGTCACACTGTGGATGGATTTTCGATACCTTGCCACCCTGAGGATGGACTTTTTCCAATCTGTGGTTGGGCTTCTGCTCATTGCAGGAGACTTTTGCTCTCTGCCACACTACGGGGGTTGTTGCTCGCTACGGGAGACTTTTGCTTTCTGCCACCCTGCGGGGGTTGCTGCTCGCTTACAAGAGACTTTTGCTCTCTGCCACACTACGGTGGATGTTGCTCGCTACGGGAGACTTTTGCTCGCTACGGTAGACTTTTGCTCGCTACAGAAGACTTTAATATTTTGTCACACTAAGGGGGCCATTCGCTCGCTACAGGAGACTTTTGCTCGCTACCGAAGACTTTAATATTTTGTCACACTACGGGGGCCATTCGCTCGCTACAGGAGACTTTTGCTCGCTACGGGAGACTTTTGCTCGCAACGGGAGACTTCAATATTTTGCCACACTACGGGGTCATTCGCTCACTACGGGAGACTTTTGCTTGCTACGGGATACTTTTGCTCGCTACGGGAGACTTCAATATTTTGCCACACTACGGAGGCCATTCGCTCACTACGGGAGACTTTTGCTCGCTACGGGAGACTTTTGCTCGTTACGGGAGACTTCAATATTTTTCCACACTACGGGGGCCATTCGCTCACTACGAGATACTTTTGCTCGCTACATGAGACTTTTGCTCGCTACGGGAGACTTCAATATTTTGCCACACTACGGGGCCATTCGCTCGCTACAGGAGACTTTTGCTCGCTACGGGAGACTTTGGAAATTTGCCACCCAGGGGATGGACTTTGGCCAGTCTATGGCTGTACTTTAGCAAGATATCAATCTTGGATTACGTTGGGTATGCATATGTTGAACTGCACGGCATGATGCCCCATGACACTAGGGATATTACATCTTGAGCATGTCAACGAACTGATACAAGTACAAAGGGAATTCCTGACGCGGAAATAACAGGTTCTCGTTGACTCTGTGGGGAAATGCAGATGATTGCTAATTAAATATCGAGAAGTCCTGTGGGGATAACATCTTTGCTGGAGAAAAATGTGAATAATCTATCTCGACTTATCACTTTTTCCAAAAATAAATTGGACTTTAGATTTGAAGGCCCTGCCATGGGATACCTTAACTGCTGGGGACTGACTCTCAGCCATAAGACCGATGGGGGATCTGCAACTTTCCGACTTAGTTGGGGAAAGGTCTTGGCAAGGCTCTGTCGTGGAGAATTCTCTGTCCACCTGAACTTTCCAACTCTCTGTGGGGAAGGGAACCGCTTAGATGGCTTCCGGGAATACTTGAATGCTTGCAAGAAATGCTTCACTATGAGAAGACGACTTTCTATTTAGGATTATCCTTATTGCTCTGTTGTGAAAGAGAAGGATTTGGGTATGAGATCTACTGGGGAAATAGGAACCACCCTAGATCTGCTGGGGAAATAGGATCAAGGAAGCCCGCTGAAGAAAAAGTTTGGCGACTTTAATGGGGATAACTTCCATGCGTCTGCTGGGGGTAACAAAATCGAACCACGTCCTACTGAGGAGGAAAGATTTCAAGTCGCCTCATGATGGGGATCATTTTCCTTTGTCCAGACTCTACCTTAAGAGGATGTTACAAAAGACTTAGCGTCTTTAAACTCTTAAGTATCATAATGATTGCATGAATTGATGTAATAACCTTACTGGGGCAGTAGCCATTGTCAACGCAGATAAGCTTGTAGCTGTTGGAAGTGCTAAACGAGATAATTGGCTTGACGAGCGACCGCTAGAAGGGTAATAGACTCAATCAGTAAAAGTTATGACAAAAGGGTAACATAGAAACCCTTTGAGAGTATAGTTGTCCTGGTACTCTGAACTCTGGGTAGGTGCTTCTGATTCTCTGTCTTCGGGAAAGAATGAATTCTCGTGCTATTGGGGTGGCCTGCCTCAATACGAGTATTTGAATGGTTTTGCACTTGACTGACTAATCTTTGCTCTTGGAGAGATTTGAATCTCGAAGTGATTGCCCCAGTTTGGATGAATTTTGAAGGGATTACTCAACGTAACTGCCTCGGATCGACTAGCTCTTACCATAAATGGTTGGGAAAGTACTTACTCAATGGAGCTTTTCTTAGAAGAGTGCACCTCGACGTGATTGTCTTTCAGAAGTTTGAGACTTCTCAATTTGGCAAGCTTAAGCTTCTGGGCTGAATTTCCATATATGAACTTCTTATGATGTCAAACAAATGTATGCAAGCAGAAAATGCTTATTCTGAGAATGATTATTCTAAATGCAACACTGTAACACGGTGGGAGAACTGACTTTCTATAAATGTTGCGGATAGCAAGAGTCGCCACCGACTTTTATTTTATCCAAAAGGAAAGGACATAAAAGAACAGGAAAGACCTTAAAAAGATTTTGGGTTCGGGGGGTAGGTTATACAAAGGGAAGGTGTTAGCACCCTTTATATCCATGGTTATCCATGGGCTCTTAGTTACTTAGATCACTTTAAATTGTTTTGAAAAGGCGTAGTGTGTGATTAGAAACTTTCTAAGTACTTTATAATGATCCTCGTATGATGTATATAAAGACTTGTTTTTGAAAATTTGTTTGAAAAGTGTGGTGTAAAGAGTATTTTGAAATGTGAGCAAGCAATTTAAGAGAAACCTACCCTAGATTAAGTCTTTAATGTTCTTATGTTCTTTCAATGGTAAGACTATCCCTATTATTAAGGAATAGGTAGTCATTACCTTGGATGTAATAAGGGACATGTGTAGGGACATTTGAATATAGGCAACTGCAAGGTGTCTTTAGCAATTCGTAGGGACTTATCATCTTTTATTCGAAGGGACAAGATCATTTATCGTAGGCAACCTCGAAGGGACTTGATCTTATAAACTGAAGGGACTTGATGATATTTGTGAAGGGACTTTGCTTAAGACACCTTACTTGACCTTTTGAAATAGGCAACATGAGAGGTAACCCTAGAAAGTGCAAGATGACGATCAAAGATCGACTTACGTGTGTGCGTGTTCATATTCAGACATTTATCTTATTTAAGTTAATTATTCTACGTTAATTTTAATTACAAATATGTTATTCACACCCTAGAATTACTAACCACACAATAAATACATTCATAATAGAAATAAAGCAAAAAATATAAATCTAAACTATTACAAAGCTTCGGGACAATTACAATATAATCGAGAAATATAATAAATATAAACAATAATAAATAAACAATAATAATAAGAATTAAGATAAAAAGTTAGAAAAATAAAAATAAGAGAAATAAGAAATTAGCCAAAACAAATTAATATTAGAAAAGATTTTTTTAGATTTAATTAAGAAAATAGATTTTAATAATAATAAATAAATATTGAATTATTCACATATTTAACAAATGATTAATGATTAATTACAATTTTTAAAGAAAATTAGGTTTAATTCTAGAATTAAGAAAAATTAGGGTTAGGGTTATAACAATTAGGGTTAGGGTTATAATCATGAGAATTAGGATTTTTAATTATTAATTTAAATATAATCAATTTATTTACAAAATATATACCATAATAGTACTAAATATAAATATATAAAAAATAATAATTATAAACAATTTGAAATTTTTTGAGAAAATAAATTATGAATTTTTAAAATGATAGGTTTTTATATAAGAAAATAATATAAACATTTTATTTTAGAAATTGTTTTTTAAGAGATTAATTAGATTAAATAAATATAATATAAACAAAACAAAATAAATGAAAAAAATTGAGAAAAAGAACATACCTGGGGCTGGGATTCGAACCCAGGCCCTAGGCTCTCCTCACTCTGGACCAACAACATCACCACCAGGCCAAGCGCGTCTTGGTGTTAACATAATGGGTAACAATCCTTTTGTTATAATCCTGTGAAAATCAAATAAAATACAACAAAACAAAATGGTCTGGGGGGAATCGAACCCAGGACCATCACATTCACAAGCAAACACACAAACCAGCTGAGCCACATGGGGCACGTTCATCATATAGTCAACAACAAAACATTATATTTTAAAACAAGTTTTTGAATTTTATTTTGGCGCCACTGAACTTCATCTTCTTCCTTGTTTGCTGCGAAAATTCCTACGAAATTACATACAAACTTTCCTGCGAATTTTCTTGCACACGAAAACCTACAAAATTCGTAACATCTTATATACATACAATTTTTCCAAATTGATCATGCCAACATGATCAATATAGTTCATTTAACTTATTTATGTTATTAAAATGTATTTATATTAGCTGAATCAAGAAACCCTAATTCAAAGCTTGAAACCCTAACATGGCCGAATTCGTATTAGTCAATGAATCTCCAAGATATTTGCCCAGAATCCATCCTCACATGATAACAAACAAGGTTAGATACACAAAAACAGTTTATGACACATGAATAAGAGGAATCTAAACTTTCAAAAATATGAACAAGATAGAATCGGTATGCATGGTTCAACATGATTTGAATGCAAATAAGGATTGAAATAGCATCAGGGAACCCTAGGGATCATGTCTCAACCTTCAAAATTCCTTAATACCTCCTGCAAATCAAAATCCAAATTGGTGTTTTTCTTTGAATTTTTTGAAGTTTGGTTCTTGTATTGGAGGCTGCCAAAAATTCGTTCCCTTGCTTGTGATCACTTGTATGTATATATTGGAAGCAAATTAGGTCAGAAAGTTGTAGGTTTATGGGCCTTGTAAAGATTACTTGATCATGAAGATTCAACTTGCTATTTTGGTCAAAAAATCACACAAATCCTTTCCTCTTTGGTTTAGCACGAATTTAAATCTCCCAATCAACTTTAAATCATGTTTATGAATTTCTAGAATGAAAATCATATCAAATATTGAGACTTTCATATTTTATTTTGATTTAAAATGATTTTTAATGTATAAAATCAAAATAAATAAAATAAAATTAATAAAAATCTGAATAAATGATATTTGGTTCTTGCATGATGTCATGGTAGTGTTTGGGTCATAAAAATGCAAGCCCATGTGCAAAGAATTGGTTCTAAGACCCCATTTGCTCAATAAACCCCTCAAAAATTTCCCAACTTTGCAAATACACAAATTCCTAAATTTTAAGGATATGAAGGTGTTCTTGGACATTTTGGAAAGCTTAAAGAGTCCTCTAACAAAATTCTTTGGTCTCATGTCCATATCTTTTACCATTTTCAAGTTATGCCCTTTGCAAGATGTTGACTTTTGTTGACTTTTAAAATGACCTATAATGTCTTAGCTCATACCTCCCAAATGAAACATTTTTGGGCTTGGCTTGTGAGACACAAAGTTGTAGAGAATTCAATTTCCTTAAAAATGAGCTTTGGATGGGAATTGTTTGATAAAGCATGTGAAAGTTATGGCTGGTCAAAGTTCAGTTGACTTTTCCTGTGAAAACCCTAATTTAGAAACTCCTGATTCTTGATGATCTGAAATCTCCTTAATGAATCATGATCAACCATTTATCAAATGATGAATTTAACTTCATATACTTGATGTTGGAAAAAAATCATGAAGTTTGACTTTGGTTTGACCACAGTTGACCTCAGTTTGACTTTTTAACTGCTTTGACTGTTTTTAGCCTATCTGATCATTTGTCTGAGCAAACCTTTTGGGAAAGCCTTGAAACTTAAAATAGGGATTCTTGAGGACATATAGGAAGCTATGAAGCTCACTTGAAGCCTTGGAAATCCATTTATCCTGATGAAACTCAAAACCCTAGTTTAGGATGCATTGCTTAGGAGGATGCTTTGTCTGAGGGAATTGTCAAACTTTCTGACTAATTGTGAACCTTGTGAACCTCTTGGAATACCTTGTGAACCTTGTGAACCTTGTGACCCTCTTGGGACACCTTGGTACACAATGCCTTGACTAAGGGAGGGCAAATTTTGGGGTGCAACAGCTGCCCCTGTTCAATTTTCTGAAACCTGAGGAGTTAGATTGGCTTGTGTGCCATTCGTGACTTGGAAGGTTGAAGGGGATTGAACACAAAAGTCCAAAATTTTGCACTCGCCGGTGCGTAAAGTAACACTGCTGATTGGTTGTACATGCTGGAATGGGCTTAAAGATGCCACTCAGAGGAACTGGAGATAGGCTTATAGATGTCATCCATAATATCAGGAGGTGATAGTATCTTTATGTTGTCACTGGATATCAGTACTAGGTCTTCGTATAGGCCGTCTCTGAATCATTCCTGTAACATGGTTTGAGTTGAATGTCAGCACTAGATCTTCGTATAGATCGTCTCTGCATTATCTCTGGGGATAAATAATGTCCTTCATTAGGTGTTAGATCTTCGTGTAGATCGGCTTTGAACCACCTTTAGGAACATACTTTAATTTAAGCATTAGAATCAAATCTTCGTGGTGATCTCTTCTGAATTACTTTTGGTAATATCCTGGGCTAAGTACAAAATCTTCGTATAGATTGTACTGTTGAATAGACCATTAGAAATAAATCTTCGTAGCGATTGTCTCTTCTAGAAATATCCCGGATTAGATAATAGATCTTCGTATAGACCATTTATATACCATCCCAAGGATAGAAAGAATATCAGGATTAAATCTTCGTGACGATTACTCCTGAACTTCTTCTGAAAGACTCTCTTGGATTAAATGCTAGATCTTCGTATAGATCATTTGCACATTATCCCAAAGATAGTTGACTATTGGAAATAAATCTTCGTAATGATTATTTCCTCTGGAAATATCCTGGATTAAGCACTAGATCTTCGTATAGATTATTTACGTACCCTTCCAAGGACAACTTGAGCATTGATTATCAGAAATGAATCTTCGTAGCGATTATCCCTAAATTAAGTATCAGTACTAGATCTTCGTATAGATCGTCTCTGAACTGTTTCAAATTGTTGATAGTGTTTATCTTCCTGTAACTATCCTGGAAAGAAAAGGTTAGTTTATGCAACATGTATGCATGTATGGCATGAGGTATTTAAGTAAATGTTTTATGCATTTATGGATGCATATGCTTATGATATGATGTAAATGATGTATGTATGAATCATGTAGCCTGAAGCGTCTGAATATCTTTGTATAACAACTGTTGGCTAGGGAAAATAAATTCTGGTTCATTGCTGAGGAATATGAGGACTTCGTTCTCGTCTTGTTTAAGAATATCGTACTTAGAACCTCCCATCTTCGTTCGTCGTGCTTTTTATTGAAGAATTAGATTCCTGAATACCCTGATTGGTGATAAAAGAGATGGACATTCCCTGAATGACTTATCCAGACAAGTGTCAATTCTTTGAAGCTCTCGTAGTATATGAAGCTACCTTGAGTATTTGGTTAGAATATCCTTAAAGTTTACTTTGTGGGGATGAAATAGCGAAGATTCGTTGGATTCCTACCCCTGTTCGCCCTTAGTAAATATTATTACTGCATTTTATGCATTTCTGGTAAACATCAATCATATTCAAAAGCATGTACACATTCCATCATAATCAACAAACATTTTCGCCTGAGTGAAAGGGGAAAAGTAATCCTGAATAAAGAGGGAAAAGTAAAGTTGAACTTGAAAACAGAATCGTTTCAATTTTGAGAGTGTATAACCAATTGGATTTAGAGCTCCTGAGATTCTTAACTTTCCTGATTACCTTCCCAGAAATCATCATAGCTGGATCTGAAGACATTATACTGACACCATCTAATACTACTGGCGTAGACAATTAATTTCCACAATGGCTTCTGCTGAGAATCCAATATCAAGGTAATACAATGAGAGGGACGTGTCTTCAAATTGTGATAGACCGTATACGCTTCGGGTATTAGATTTGAAAAGAGAGCATTGCCCCTTGGTTGAGGATGAATTGTCCCATAATGGAAGTATCTGAATGTAGTTACCTCAAGAGAAATAAGTAGAATGCCCCACAATAATATGCCCCTGACATCATGAACTTTGTAATGTTACCCTTGGTAATTCAAATATATGAGGAGAGCTGCCCCTGGCTATTTAAACATAGTTGAATCCTGTCCTGATTGCCCCAAATGAGTTAGGCAATATCATGGCCTGCCCCCTTGATTGGGAGATAATGACTATGCCCCTTTGTATACATGGACTTTGATCCAGGAAGCAACTTTATTTATCGGAAGGACTTTGGTTTATTGAACATTCATCCTGTAAGTTTCTCTATTTATCAAACACTCAGGTATATACAAACAAATATATTCAAAAATGCAATGCTTATGTCTGTCTTGAAGTTTTGAAAAAGCGTTATTTTAGAAAAACAATTTTTGTGAAAACTGTGATATTAACTCAAGTTTTATAATAAGCCCTAAAGGAGTCAGGATACCTTTTTGTAGCGGTACGCTTTCGAACTAACCATGCTTAGGTTAGGACTTTTAAAGGGTTGTAACATGGTCTGGTTCACGGTTTAAGAAACAAAGGATAAAGGCTCAAATTTATTTGTACCCAACCCATTCTTCGTGATGTTCTTCAGTCCTATGTTCGGTTAACTTATGCATTGAGGTTCCAAAGTAGTTTGGAATTGTAACACTGACATTTGTGATGATTCAGGAATCAAAATATTTATTTAAAAATTCAGTCATCTTTTTTTATTTAGGATCTATAGTGACCTCCTTTTTTTCTTTTGACTTTGTTATCCATTCTTTTTGCCTGAACTGTTTATTTCAAGGTTACAGTCAGCGGGATGTCTTGATTTTTTACTAAGTCTCCTTCATAGGTTTTGACTTAGTGAGATTTTCTTTTGCTAGATATTGACTTGCAGACTTTAGTGATTACAGGGAAACATCATTAGTTGTGTACAACACAAACAATTGGCATAGTTGAGTTAACCGAGTAACTACCCTGCCCCAGGTTATGAATAAGGGTTTTAATTTGTGCGAGAATGAAAACTCCTACTTCATAGGCTCAAAAGGGTTGACTAGGGATTAACTTCCTTATATCTTCACTGTTTAGGAATTGAAACAATGCTTGTACATCGTCAGCATAGTCTGTTCAAAAGCATACTGCCTAATATTATGGTATTGTTTTCGTCATCCTCCCTCTATAGGCTTATAGCTTTATCAGGAGTTAAATATCACAAGATAGAAATAAGAAGCATAGTTTTAAATATAGTGAAACGAATGGATTAACTCAAGACAAACATATGCAATGCATTAGTGAAAATAAAGTCTAACATAATAGCAAGTGTTTAGGCAAACAAAAGAAATTACAAACGAAAATTCAAATGTTCTCAAAGCCTCTTCCTCTAAACTCGTCACTCCAGTTATCTGGAAACTTTGATGCTTGATGGACAATAGAAGAACTCAACCTGGCCTTCTGGAATAACCTCGAGTATTCCTTCGTTAATTAGGTCTTGAATCTTATTCTTCAATGCCCAACAGTTATTAGTGTCGTGTCCGGGACTGTCGGAGTGGTACATACACCTTGCTTTGGGATTATAGCAAGGAGAAGAGGTATTAGGATTTTTAGGAGAATTTTCCAAGGAAATTAGCTTCATTTCCAACAAGCATTGCAGCATTTATGGCATTGGCGTGTTGAATTTGATGAACTGTATTTTATATTCCTTGTGTCGAAGTGGATTAATCTTACAGGGTCTTCCTTCTTCCATTGAAGAACAATCAGTGGTAGTCTGTCTCTTTCCTTCTCTTATCCTTACTTTCCTTTCAGGCAAGTCGGCTTGTTTCAACGGAGGTTGACTGATGATTAGATTCCCAACTCCGTTATGTCGAAGCTTATTGACAAAGCTTCTCAGCTCTTCTTGCCCCTGGACCAAACTCTGGATAAGAGCCATTTGGCCATTCATCTGGATCCTCATCTCTGTCATCTCAGCATGTAGTTATTTCAGCTGATCATCCTTGTTGTCCTCAGGATTCTTCTTCTTCATGTCCTTAGAGAGGAGTGCTTTCAACTCTTCTTGCCCCTTGGACAAATTCAGAATCACTTCTTGAAACTGAGCATTCTGAGCTTGAAGATCTTTGACAGATTGTTCGAGAGCCATTTTTGCTGAAATAAACAGCGAGAAGATGAGAAACTTGTTGTGACAACCTGTCATGCAATGATATGGTATGTAGATGCATATGCAATGTTTTCAAGGACCGCAGAATTTACATTTGTTAAATAAACGGAAATAAAACTTTTATTAGTAAATGTTAAAATTATTTTGCCCCTTGGGATTACAATTAAGGGAAATAAGTACAAAAATGGGGTTTCAAGTCTCCCATGGACGTTAACCTCTTTGTATGGAGGTATGTGTTGAGGTTCCGCTCCTCGTGAAGTTGTCTTGTCAGCTCCAGGATTCTTTCTTGACTAGCTTTGAAATGAGTCTCAAAAGTGTCCCTTTGTTCCTTCAACTGGATCCAGGACCTCTGCAACTCTTCCATGTCAGTGGGCATGTCTGGATGAAGGATGATATAAGGAGTATCCCCTTCAGCAACAGGCTTCATGGTAACTGGCAGGATAGCAGGATATGGAATCATGAGAGTCTGAGCACGTGCTCGTACCCATCTGAGACAAGGTTCCATAGGAATGGAGTACTTTGGTTCCAGAGTCTTGTTGTCAACCTTGTTCACTTTACCCCAAGCTCGTATAAACCTTTGTCGGTAACCTTGTAGATCGTTGTCGTAGTCGAACACAATACCCTGAATAAGCATGTCATGAGGACCATTACTCCGAGCATAACCAAACTGGCGTAGAGCTAAAGAAGGGTTGTAAGTAATGCCCCCTCTTATGCCAAGGAGTGGCACATTAGGGAACTCCCCACAACGGTCAATGTAGTAACATTTTCCATGGATCTAGAGCACCAATGAATGTCTAAATGAGAAAGTGACATGATCCTCTTGGACCACCTTAACCCTTGTTCATTCTTCATCATTGATTGAGGAAGGTGAGAAATAAACCACCTAGATAGCAGAGGTATGCAACACATCAGAGTTCCTCTTGACTTCGTAGTACGAGTGTGAAGAGCGTGTAAGATATCTCCAAGTAATGTAGGCACTGGATTATAAGTCAGAAATATGTTGATGGTGTGTACGTCTATGAACTGGTCTGGATTAGGGAACAACATTAAGTCATAGATCAATAAGGCCAAGATCTCCTCAAAATCATCATAACTCATAGCCTTCGAGAACACTTGAGCTTTCTCCATCAATACCTTAGCAAGAATACCCTTAACTCCACTTCTCGTTTCTAGAACAATGTCTGATTTCTTTAGATGTAGGGCTGCAGCAATGACTTCAGGTTTAGGCTCTTTTTCTAAGCCTGTGAAGAGTCTCTGATCAAGGATAGGTATACCCAATAGTTTGGAGAATTCTTCCATTGTGGGAACCAGCTGATAATCGGGGAATGTGAAGTAATGATGTTTAGGATCAAAGAACTGAAACAGAACACTCATCATGTCTTCATTGAACCCTGAAGTGACTAGATCCAGTAGGTGACCATGCCTCTTGATGAATTGGGAGTTTTAAGAAAACTGAGAGACCAATTCCTTAAGCTTAGGAGGTATCCCTACAAAGTAGATCCGGATAGTATTCCTACGAGCAGAAGCCATGACCTGCAACAAAGAACAAAGATAAATCCTTTGGTCCTTGAAATGGTTAGTGAAAATGTTATGCTTATGATGCATGATGATGTTATGATGTTATGCTCAATCACAAACATGTGGCACACACAAACAAGTCACACAATAGCTCTAGGTTTAAAGGCTTGCATGAGGTTTAAAGGTAAGTACCCTCCCCTGAAGTTTAGTTGGTTCATCCTGTCCTACAAAAGTAACCAGGTTCTAAGGGATCTCAATATCACTGATCCTTCCCAAGGGTGGTTGTTCAGTAGGCAACTTACTTGCTAACCAAAACCCTCCAAGTTTAGGATCTCAATGAGCGTAGTATCGAGTATCAACCAACTTTAGTCTTCACCAAAGCCGGTTATCTCACTACTTTCTAAAGGCCAAGATGGGATGACTAGGGTTCTAAACGTCAGTTAGTGTATTGACAACATATGGCAGCCTCATATTATCCTTAACTTACTTAAGGAACATAAGCACCCACCAAGAAGTCACACTAACTATGGCCACCAGATCAACCATATCGGTATACGCCGTACAGTTTCCTTGGTCTATTGCCATTTACCTAAGGTACACTAGATCCGGGTTAAGATCTTTCACACATAAAGCCCAACAGGTAAATATAAAGCAAACAAAACAAACAATTTAAAGTGATCTAATTCCTAAGGGTACCCCTCTTTTACTTAGTACATTCCCCAGCAGAGTCGCCAGTTCTGTAACACGGTGGGAGAACTGACTTTCTATAAATGTTGTGGATAGCATGAGTCGCCACCGACTTTAATTTTATCCAAAAGGAAAGGACATAAAAGAACAGGAAATACCTTAAAAAGATTTTGGGTTCGGGGGGTAGGTTATACAAAGGGAAGGTGTTAGAACCCTTTATATCCATGGTTATCCATGGGCTCTTAGTTACTTAGCTCACTTTAAATTGTTTTGAAAAGGTGTAGTGTGTGATTAGAAACTTTCTAAGTACTTTATAATGATCCTCGTATGGATGTATATAAAGACTTGTTTTTGAAAATTTGTTTGAAAAGTGTGGTGTAAAGAGTATTTTGAAATGTGAGCAAGCAATTTAAGAGAAACCTACCCTAGATTAAGTCTTTACTGTTCTTATGTTCTTTCAATGGTAAGACTATCCCTATTATTAAGGAATAAGTAGTCATTACCTTGGATGTAATAAGGGACATGTGTAGGGACATCTGAATATAGGTAACTGCAAGGTGTCTTTAGTAATTCGTAGGGACTTATCATCTTTTATTCGAAGGGACAAGATCATTTATCTTAGGCAACCTCGAAGGGACTTGATCTTATAAACTGAAGGGACTTGATGATATTTGTGAAGGGACTTTGCTTAAGACACCTTACTTGACCTTTTGAAATAGGCAACATGAGAGGTAACCCTAGAAAGTGCAAGATGGCGATCAAAGATCGACTTACGTGTGTGCGTGTTCATATTCAGACATTTATCTTATTTAAGTTAATTATTCTAAGTTAATTTTAATTACAAATATGTTATTCACACCCTAGAATTACTAACCACACAATAAATACATTCATAATAGAAATAAAGCAAAAAAATATAAATCTAAACTATTACAAAGCTTCGGGACAATTACAATATAATCGAGAAATATAATAAATATAAACAATAATAAATAAACAATAATAATAAGAATTAAGATAAAAAGTTAGAAAAATAAAAATAAGAGAAATAAGAAATTAGCCAAAACAAATGAATATTAGAAAAGATTTTTTTAGATTTAATTAAGAAAATAGATTTTAATAATAATAAATAAATATTGAATTATTCACATATTTAACAAATGATTAATGATTAATTATAATTTTTAAAGAAAATTAGGTTTAATTCTAGAATTAAGAAAAATTAGGGTTAGGGTTATAACAATTAGGGTTAGGGTTATAATCATGAGAATTATGATTTTTAATAATTAATTTAAATATAATCAATTTATTTACAAAATATATACCATAATAGTACTAAATATAAATATATAAAAAATAATAATTATAAACAATTTGAAATTTTTTGAGAAAATAAATTATGAATTTTTAAAATGATAGGTTTTTATATAAGAAAATAATATAAATATTTTATTTTAGAAATTGTTTTTTAAGAGATTAATTAGATTAAATAAATATAATATAAACAAAACAAAATAAATGAAAAAAATTGAGAAAAAGAACATACCTGGGGCTGGGATTCGAACCCAGGCCCTAGGCTCTCCTCACTCTGGACCAACAACATCACCACCAGGCCAAGCGCGTCTTGGTGTTAACATCATGGGTAACAATCCTTTTGTTATATTCTTGTGAAAATCAAATAAAATACAACAAAACAAAATGGCCTGGGGGGAATCGAACCCAGGACCATCACATTCACAAGCAAACACACAAACAAGCTGAGCCACATGGGGCGCGTTCTGCATATAGTCAACAACAAAACATTATATTTTAAAACAATTTTTTGAATTTGATTTTGGCGCCACTAAACTTCATCTTCTTCCTTGGTTGCTGCGAAAATTCCTACGAAATTACATACAAACTTTCCTGCGAATTTTCCTGCACACGAAAACCTACAAAATTCGTAACATCTTATATACATACAATTTTGCCAAATTGATCTTGCCAACATGATCAATACAGCTCATATAACTTATTTATGTTATTAAAATGTATTTATATTAGCTGAATCAAGAAACCCTAATTCAAAGCTTGAAACCCTAACATGGCCGAATTCGTATTAGTCAATGAATCTCCAAGATATTTGCCCAGAATCCATCCTCACATGATAACAAACAAGGTTAGATACACAAAAACAGTTTATGACACATGAATAAGAGGAATCGAAACTTTCAAAAATATGAACAAGATAGAATCGGTATGCATGGTTCAGCATGATTTGAATGCAAATAAGGATTGAAATAGCATCAGGGAACCCTAGGGATCATGTCTCAACCTTCAAAATTCCTTAATACCTCCTGCAAATCAAAATCCGAATTGGTGTTTTTCTTTGAATTTTTTGAAGTTTGGTTCTTGTATTGGAGGCTACCAAAAATTTGTTCCCTTGCTTGTGATCACTTGTATGTATATATTGGAAGCAAATTAGGTCAGAAAGTTGTAGGTTTATGGGCCTTATAAAGATTATTTGATCATGAAGATTCAACTTGCTATTTTGGTCAAAAAATCACACAAATCCTTTCCTCTTTGGTTTAGCACGAATTTAAATCTCCCAATCAACTTTAAATCATGTTTATGAATTTTTAGAATGAAAATCATATCAAATATTGAGACTTTCATATTTTATTTTGATTTAAAATGATTTTTAATGTATAAAATCAAAATAAATAAAATCAAATTAATAAAAATCTGAATAAATGATATTTGGTTCGTGCATGATGCCATGGTAGTGATTGGGTCATAAAAATGCAAGCCCATGTGGAAAGAATTGGTTCTAAGACCCCATTTGCCTAATAAACCCCTAAAAAATTTCCCAACTTTGCAAAGACACAAATCCCTCAATTTTAAGGATATGAAGGTGTTCTTGGACATTTTGGAAAGCTTAAAGAGTCCTCTAACAAACTTCTTTGCTCTCATGTCCATATCTTTTACCATTTTCAAGTTATGCCCTTTGGAAGATGTTGACTTTTTGTCGACTTTTAAAATGACCTATAATGTCTTAGCTCATACCTCCCAAATGAAGCATTTTTGGGCTTGGCTTGTGAGACAAAAAGTTGTAGAGAATTCAATTTCCTTCAAAATGAGATTTGGATGGGAATATTTTGATGAAGCATGTGAAAGTTATGTCTAGTCAAAGTTCAGTTGACTTTTCCTATGAAAACCCTAATTTAGAAACTCTTGATTCTTGATGATCTGAAATCTCCTTAATGAATCATGATCAACCATTTATCAAATGATGAATTTCACTTCATATACTTGATGTTGGAAAAAAATCATGAAGTTTGACTTTGGTTTGACCACAGTTGACCTCAGTTTGACTTTTTAACTTCTTTGACTGTTTTTAGCCTATCTGATCATTTGTCTGAGCAAACCTTTTGGGAAAGCCTTGAAACTTAACATAGGGATTCTTGAAGACATATAGGATGCTATGAAGCTCACTTGAAGCCTTGGAAATCCATTTAGCCTGATAAAACTCAAAACCCTAGTTTAGGATGCATTACTTAGGAGGATGCTTTGTCTGAGGGAATTGTCAAACTTTCTGACTAATTGTGAACCTTGTGAACCTCTTGGGATACCTTGTGAAGCTTGTGACCCTCTTGGGACACCTTGGTAAATAATTCCTTTACTAGGGGAGGGCAAATTTTGGGGTGCAACAAACACACATGTTAATCTTGAAGTCTTTATTGAAAAGGTGTCGCAAACCTTTGCGAGCGAATCACTAGTTAAGATACGACATTATTTTTGAATAAAAGAAAGCATGCACATGCAATACCGACAAAGGTTTCTTAGCACCACTCATAGGAGTCAGGAACGTTATCTCATGGTAGTATGCTCTCAAGATAACCCTGTTTCAGTTAGGACTTTTAAGGGTTGTATCGTGGCCTAATTCATGGTTATAGAAACAAAGGATACAAGCTCAAAGTTTATTTATGCCCACCCCTCTTCGTGATGTCCTTCATTACTATGTTCATCTAGGTTTTACAAATGCTCATCTTTCATAAGGGTTTCATGATGTTTGAGGAACCATTGCCACTAACAGTTCAAGCACCAATCAGGTTGTTGGGAGCCAATCACCCCTTTGTCTTTGTTTATGTGACACACAAATTCATTCTTTTTTAAAGATCTTTCTTGTGTAATCCTCTTTGTCTTTCGCTTTTGCATTATTTTGCTTATCCCTAACTTTTGCTTAGGTTGATTCTTGTGAATCTTTGATTATGAAGTCCAGCTGGATGCCCTAAGTTTTGCCTAAGTCGCTTGTTTTCAAGTTTCGACTTAGCGGTCTTTTCATTTCTTTTTTTTCGATTCTCTTTTTTTTAACAAATCGTGTGACATTGTTTGTCTTGATTGCTTCGCGAGGGTTATGACTGCCTCATTCTTTGGTCGATGAAGGATAACCATGGTGGCTTCCAGTCTCTGGACCTCTGGATTTGGATAACCATTGTGGTTTTTGGTCTTTGGACCTCTTGATTGGGATGATGGAATGTAATGGATCCTCAAATACACTCCTTTATGAAAAGTATGAAAGCTTGGTCCAACTAGCTGACACCTACATGTCGCTCCCGATAAATGGGAATGGCCCAAATAAAGGTACAGACGCGAACGGTCGGCGAAAGGGACAATGAGAACACACAGCAGTGAACTCACTGGAGAAGAAAAGAGTCGCCAGCTAGGCATTTTTATCCCGGAGGAAAGGCAATGCTGCATAGACCTAGAAAGAGATGGACTTTGATTCTTTTTGCATTGTGTTTAGCATATCATGTAGTTTGTGAGATTAAATGGTCATGATTTGATCTTTCATTTTCCATTTGTTTGGTATATTTCTTGTTAAGGAACCCTAAAACCCTAGATAACTTAGGAAAATCATAACTTGAATTAGGTTAAAAGTTGGAACTTCTCCTTTGGGCAGTGAGTTAGTATAGGTTTAGGGATCCTTTGAGTGCATTTTCAATTTTTTGTATTGATGTTTGCTTCTGATTTTGGTTTGTGTTTGATGCATTGATCATAAACCCTAATTTGGGCTTCCATATGCATCCATCTTGCATTTGCATTCATACCTTGACTTGCCATGACATTTTATGCATCCATGTGATTCATTTGACATCATAAGACATATTGAAAGCATGTTTGATCATTGCATCTTGCATTTCCCATGTTGTATGTCATTTGCATTTCATTACTTTTCATGTATGTTCATGGTCCTTAACTTGTTTCATTTGCATCCATAAGCTTGTATGATCATCCCCATGTGTTGTTCCATGTTTGTAGCATCTCATAGCATCATTAGCATCATGTATGTGCTTCTGGTTTTGATTTACATCATGTCATTTCATCCCATTTTACATTGTATTGCATTCCTTTCACTAACCTTTCAGGTGGTAAGTAACTTTGAGAAGTGAATTTGCCTTCACTTCTCATACTTTCTTCTCATCTCTATCTTGCATCCTTGCTACATTCTTTGCATGTGTTTGGATTGAGCTTGCTCATTCTTGTTCATCTCACTTTCTTTCCTCAAGTGACTTGACTTCTTAAATGAAGCAAGTTACTTTGCTTCTCCTGATCCTTTCATCTGCTTCCTGGTGGTTCCTTTGAAGACTTCTCTTGTAAACCTCACAAACCATAGGAACAACCAAGCATGACAATGATTAGGGTTTTGATTAGTCTCCCCACTTAGTTTTACCTTTGTGTCTCTTTGAGTCTTCTCTCCTCACCTCATAATTAGGGATTAAACCCTAAAGGCTTTAAGGCTTTGTGATTAAGCTTATGCCTGCATCCTTCTCTTAGGATGGAGTGTATAACTTTAATCCTAAGTGTTAAACCCTTAATGTGTTTAAATCCTTTAATCAATTCATCTAATAATCACTAAGACATCAAGCTTGTAACTTGGGCCTTGCATTAGGGTTCTAATTCTTCCTTAATTGGTTAAGAAGGACTAACCCTAGTGTTAATGGACAAGTCCCCCTCAAGTTGTCTTACAAATCATAAAATTCACTTCATCATCATATCATTAAATAAAATCCACTTAATAAGGGCTTTGTTTTGTCATGAGTTTAATCCCTAATCATGGATTAAGTTGAGGAGTTTTCCTCAGCTTAAACACTCTCATCTATTATCCTTCTATTAGGATGGTGTAATGAGTCTGTTTAATCCTTGATTATAGCTTAACCTCATTACTCAACACTAAACAAAAAAACAACAAAACATTCTAATTAATCACAAGTAGGTTAATGATCTTAATCCTGCATCAAAGGTGGTTAAGTGTGAGAAGCTGACTTCACACTTAAGGTATTCTCATTACCCCTAATCAGAGGGATGATGTGATGAGTTTACTAAATCCATTGGGTTAGGCTTAAGCTCATTAACTTATGACAAACTGAAAACTCAAAAACAAACAATAATCGTCTCCTCCGGGATTCTTTTCTCATCTCATTCACTCTTAAACGAGAACTTGCTTCTTCCGTCTAATGCAAGACAGTTTGCACCTGAGCCAGACAGGTCATACACTTGAGCATTGACAAGTAAGCAGTTCACCAGTCAATTCATTTTTCAGTCTCTTTGGGTCGAACTACGGTGTTCTGACTTCCTCATTGCACGAGAGGATACGTAGGCATAACTTAACAGTTATCGAACAAAAGTCTCTGTATATTCCCCCTCCTTCCAGCATCATTCTCTTAGCCTCATGATCATGAGCATACTCTCATCCTTACACTGACACTGTATATATCACACTTTACACTTCTTTCACACTGACACCTGTACATTTTCTTCCAGCCTATTTTATGCACAAATTTCACTGACACTACCCCTTTAAAACACAAATCTTTTAAGCGTGGATCCCGTCGAGTACGGCGGACAATCTGGGTGCTAATACCTTCCCAGGTTGTAACCAACCCCCTTTCTCAGTCTCTCTGGTTCGCAAACCGTCTTATCCATCTCTTTCTAGGTCTATGCAGCATTGCCTTTCCTCCGGGATAAAAATGCCTAGCTGGCGACTCTTTTCTTCTCCAGTGAGTTCACTGCTGTGTGTTCTCATTGTCCCTTTCGCCGACCGTTCGCGTCTGTACCTTTATTTGGGCCATTCCCATTTATCGGGAGCGACAGCTTGGCGACTCTGCTGGGGACCCTTATACTGTAACCAGGGCTTCTGGTTCTTTTTGTGGGTTCCTCCTAGCGCTTGTTTGATTTGTGTTTACTGGGGTGTTATGTGCTGTCTGTGTTTGTATATTAGTTTTGTTTATTTGCTTTATGTATAGTTATTTTATGGCTTTCTTTATAGCTTTATGCATATGTCATACTGTCATACTGTGCTGGCTGGATCTGTTTGTTTGCTTTGGTGGGTGGGTGTTCTATTGAGAGTTGAGGTCCTATACCTGGGACCTGAGTGACACCTAGGCTAGAGTGGTTCATATTCTTTCCCATTCCATCTCGGTATGGTGCGGGAATATGAAACACGGTTCAGATATGGGTTTCTTCTTGAGAACTCTGTATTGCAGATTTCCTGCAGTACTAGGGCTATCTGGGAAGCCTACTAAGTCTGGATGACCTTTAGTATTGACCTTCAGAAACTGAGGTGAATTAGAGGAGGATCTTTTATGGTTATTGTAAACACTGTACCTCCGGGTTAGAAGTGTTTACACTTCTCATAACTGATCCAAGTCTGAGGATCCTTGTTTTAGAACACCACCTGTGAGGGGGTTGGGCTATTTACAGGTTTGCAGGTACCCTTGACCTCAGCATACCCTGTTACTTTGATTTGATTAAGAATACTCCATGTTGGAACAGTTCTTGTGATTCTAAGCCATGGACATGTGACTCTTTATTTGAGTCCCCCACCTTGGTTACTGTATTTATAGACCTCCATCTGGATTTCTTGAACATACTTGGGCTTATATCAGAGCACTTGATCAGATCCAGCTCAGTCACAAACTCTTGCATATCATTTGCATACATCATCATTGCATCATTTTGACATTTGTTTATTTGTTTTTCAGGGTATCCATCTTCATTTTTGGCTTGGTTTTGACCTCATCATCAGTATAGACCTATCTTCATCAGTATCTTCTTCAGTTATCAGCTACCTGCTTCAGTCACCTGCACCAGCCAGTCAGTGGCCCATTTTTCAGTGTCAGCACCAGCACCTGTCTCAACTCATCCTCAACAACATGGCACCTAAGAAGAGTAATATCTCCTACCACTTCTTTCAGCCTGAGCTAGCTAACATCAGGAGGATTCAGACCCTGATTACTCCAGACCATATACCACTATTCAGGGAACACTATGGGAGCATACTTGATGTGGTTATGGATTTGGACCCTTCACAGAGGAGCTTGATTCATACTTGCTTGCAGTTCTATGATCCCCCTCTGAGATGTTTCACTTTTCAGGATTTCCAGTTGGGACCTTTATTGGAGGAATACTCATCATTGGTTGGTATACCTATCAGGGGTGGAGTCCCCTTCAACCCTGAGATGGCTTTCCCAAGTAATGAGGAGATAGCAAAAGCATTGCATCTGGAACCAGTTCTGATTGGGCAGCATATGACTACTAAGGCTGGAATCTCTGGCCTGCATCTGGATTTCTTGATCTCTCAAGCTACCCTGAAGGCTTCTTTAGGAGAGTGGAAAGCAGTCTGTGTTTTATTGGCCCTGAGCATATATGGGATTATATTATTTGCAGATGAGCCTAGATTCATTAGCAAGAATGCAATCCATCTTTTCATTCTGAGGAACCCGGTGCCCACTTTATTGGGGGATTTCTACTACTCAGTACACCAGAGGAATGAAAAGCAGAGGGGAAGATTAGTGAGGTGCTGTGCTCCTTTGTTCCATACTTGGCTTCTCAAGCATTTGCCCAAGACAGATGCATTTTTGAATCCTCATCAGCAGAGGAACTGGGCTAGGAGACTCACTGCTTTAACTTCAGCTGATATCAGGTGGTGCACTCAAAGCACAAAGGGCAGGGATATCATTACCAGTTGTGGGCAGTTTCCCAATGTACCCCTGATAGGAGTTAAGGGTTGCATCAATTACAACCCCCTGTTGTTCAAAAGACAACTGGGCTATGCATTGGTCCACACTCCTAAGGCACAAGACTTGGCTGAGACTCTTTACTGTGAGAACAAGCCTGATCTGGCTGTTGTTAGGCAACCAGCCTGGGCCTGGGACAATGTTCAGACTAAAGGAGTAACCATTCTGGGGAAGTGCAACAATGTGGCATCAGCACAGTACTATGAGTGGTCCCATGCCAGGGCTCAATTTTCTGGGATGCCCTTTACCATGGAAGATATACCTGGACCATCCTCAGCACCACCTCCTGCCACTGTCAGCTTAGAGGAGTTTGAGGGTTTGAAAGAAAGAAATGAGAAGTTGACCCAGGCTTTACAGAAGACCCTCTGGGAGAGGAGTGATGGTAGGTTGGATATTGAGAGGTTGGAAAAGTTGAGGGTGGAGCATCTGGCTAAAATTGAGAAGTCTGAGGATTACATCAAGAAGTCTAGGGCTGGAGAACAGATCTTGAAGAATGCCTGCAAGGAAGCCCAGTTCCAGAAGGCAAGGACTGACTTGTATCTAAAGGAGAGTCAAGCTAGGTGGGTCAGGATCACCGAAGCTCGTACTCTGGAAGATAAGAGGACTCAGGACAAGATCGAGCAGCTGGAAGCTAGTGCAAAAGAGCAGCAGGAAGCCCTGGCAGCAGCCCAGAGGGAGATCTCAGAGCTGAAGATCAGAGCTGGAGTGAAGAGGTCAAAGGACCAGAGTCAGCACAAGAAGCTAACTGCAGCTGTTACTACCAGGAATCTCCTTATCAGGAGTCTCACAGAGCGTCCGGCTGATCCTGTGACTGAAGCACTTCTCAAGGAAGTTCAGGAGGATGAGTTTGGTCTTGGTGTCTGACTTTTGTTTGTTGTTGCTTTCATTTCATGTACTTTTATTTTCTTATGATGTATTTTGACCCCTCAGTGGGCATGTTTTGTAAAGAACAAACTATGTATTATTTGCCTTTTGTAATATATGTATCAGTTTGTTCCGTCTGAGTTTATTTCAAAAGCAACATCAACAACATCTTCAAGGGTCTGGAAAGGTCAAAACCAAGTGCCAAGCCGGATACTTTGGAAACAAATAAGCATACTGCATTGCATGCTAACCCTTTGTTTGTTTTGTAGGTTTATTTTGTTGTTGTTGCTAACTCTGTTGTGATATTCAGGAACTATTGCTCGACGTCGGGTATTTCCACTCAACCGTCCACATAGATATCCCACCCGCAACAATCTTCCGGGCATACAGATGGACCAGGTACAGCAGGACCTTGCAGAGGTCAGGAACCAAATGGCCAATGAAAGATTGGAAATGAGGACTCAGATGACGCAGTTTATGGAAGTGATGAACAATATGGCTCAGAGTCAAGAGAGATTGAGAGCAATGGTAGAAAGGCAGAATCAGGAAGATCCCCATCTAGGGACTGCCGGGACAAGCAACAATGAGAGGGTCCAACCTCATGTCAACCCCCCTGTATTTGGACCCCACCTTCATCCAGAGGTCAACATTCCTGCTAATGTGCAAGGGACTGCCACTGCAGGTAGAGTGCTGCAAGAGGACCCCCAGGAGGATCAGTTCACAGTAATGGGTGCTAGGGATGAGGCCTACGATAGAAGGCTGGATGAAATTGCTGAAAAATTAAGGTCCTTGGAGTCTCAAAACTCTTTGGGCTTTGATGCTATGGACATGGGCTTAGTGGACGGGGTCAGGATTCCCCATAAGTTTAAGCCTCCTTGTTTTGAAAAGTACAACGGGACTTCCTGCCCACGGACCCACTTACAATCCTTTCTGGGGAGGTTGAAAGCATATACTATGGACGAGAAGCTATGGATGTTCTATTTTGAGGATAGCCTAACGGGAGCTTCAAGGGAATGGTATTCGCATCTGACTAGAGCAACCATCAGGTGTTGGAAGGATTTGGCAGAGGCCTTCATTAGACAATACCAGTACAATTTGGATATGGCACCCAACAGGACCCTCCTGATAGGGATGTCACAATCATCTAGAGAAAGCTTCCGCGAGTACGCCCAGAGGTGGAGACAGCTGGCTGCTGCTGTCCAGCCTCCTATGTCAGAGAGGGAGATGGCAGATATGTTTATGAACACCCTCCAAGGAACATACATTGACAGGTTGGCTGCTTTCTCTTCTACCAGCTTTGCAGACGTCGTTATAGCTGGAGAGAGAATTGAGAGCCTGTTAAAGATGGGCAAAATTTCTGACAACGGTGCCAGCTCATCCAGCAACACAAGGAAGCCTTTCGCGGGCCCAAGAAGAACTGGTGAGACCAATGCTATCCACACCAACAGGGGCAGACCCCAATATGTTCATAGGTCCGTGGCAGCAATCACCATTCCCGCTCCAATTCATCCACAACCAGTTTATCAACCATAGCAGCAAAATTATCAGCAACAAACTCAGTATCCTCCTCAAAGAAACTACAACAACACCAACAACAACAATCAGCAAAGACCGTTCCAACAGAGACCTTCTCAGGCCAATAGGGTGATCGATCCGATCCCTATGCCATATGCCACATTACTGCCACAACTCCTAAAACTCAACCTGGTTGAGCTAAGGACGTTGGCACCTCCAGATCCCACAAGTCTACCCAGAAATTACGATTCCAACGCCAGATGTGCTTTTCATTCAAATGCACCTGGCCACAGTACAGAAAAGTGCAGAGCTTTGCACATGAAGGTACAAGACTTGGTAGACTCTAAAGCACTGAACTTTGCACCACCACCAAATGTTAACAAGAACCCTATGCCAAACCACGGAGGTCCCGGAATCAATGCTATTGAAGAAGACAAGCCGTCTTACTTGATAACCAGTGTGGGTCAGATTCGGACACTGTTGGTAGAGATCAAAGCTCAACTCCTTGAATGTCAAATGTTCCCGGGATGTGAGCTAGGGTGTGCTTATTGCAACATTTCAGTGAATGGTTGTGATAATTTGAGAGATGGCATAGATGGTCTCATCCAAAGTGGCCTGCTTCAAATCACAACATCAATTCCTACAAATCCGGCAACCTCATCAGCAACAATTCCTGTGTCTTCTACAAATACAACAACCATTGTTCCAAGCAACTCTTCAATTTCATCAACAAGTGCTTCATCTGTTCTTTCAACGGACCAAATATCAGCGAACATCCCTTCTACAACTTCAGCACCACTTCATTCAGAATCTCCTACAACAACAACACCCATCCTTCCAACAATGTCTCCTATAACTTCAGCAGCAAATGTCTCAACAGTTACGATTTATTATGATCCCGAAAATGATTCTGCCTACAATTCACAAAATGCCACTCCCATCAGAGCACCAGTCACAATATACTATGATCCACAGACTATCATGGTCCCTTCTGCAGCTGCCATCAGTCCAGTCACTATCACAATGCCTGGACCAGTACCTTATGAAAGCAGTAATGCCATCCCCTGGCATTACGGCTCTGATCTATACTGCGAAGGACAGAAAATCACTTTTGAATCATCAACCCCTGCACCACAAATAGACAACGTGGGGGGAGGCGGAGGCTTCACTCGAAGCGGACGTCTCTTCGCTCCACAAATTCAAAGACCCACTGCCGAAGCAGAAGCTGCTGCCAAGGCAAAAGGGAAGAGCTTGGTGCAGGAAGAGCAGATTGTTAAAGAAGCTTTGAAAACACCTTTTGATCAAGAGGTTGATGAATTCATGAGAATCATCAAGAAAAGTGATTACAAGATAGTGGACCAGCTTCACCAGACGCCTTCCAAGATCTCTATTCTATCATTGCTTATGTGCTCCGAGGCTCATCGGAATGCACTACTAAAAGTCTTGCACGCAGCTTATGTGCCAGAAGAGATCACCGTCAATCAGTTGGAAGCGGTAGTTGGAAATGTTAATGCTAGTCATGGATTAGGGTTCACCAACACTGACTTGACTACTGAAGGCCGCAATCATAACAAGGCTCTGCACATTACCATGGAATGCAAAGGTGCAGTTCTTTCCCATGTGCTGGTAGACACAGGATCATCCCTCAATGTCTTACCTAAAAAAGCCCTTGTGAAGCTAGAGTATGACGGATTGGCATTACGGCCCAGCAACCTGGTAGTGAGAGCCTTTGATGGTTCTAAGAGATCGGTTCTGGGAGAAATTGAGTTGCCTATAACGATTGGCCCACAAACTTTCAAAACGACCTTCTACGTGATGGATATACAGCCTGCCTACAGCTGTCTATTGGGTAGGCCATGGATTCACGCCGCTGGCGCCGTGACCTCAACCCTTCACCAGAAGTTAAAATTCGAGTGGGAGGGCCAAGTCGTTACTATCTGTGGAGAGGAGGATATTTTTGTTAACCATCTGGCTATATACAAATACATTGAGATGGATGGGGAGATCCACGAGACAATGAGTCAAGGGTTTGAGGCTTTGAACATAAATGAAACTTCTGCTGTACCTGGAACTTCAATGACATCTTACCAACAAGCCCGGAAGGTTGTTGAGGAAGGAACTGCCCAAGGCTGGGGCAAATTGTTACCTGTGGAGAAGAAAGAAGATAGATTTGGGTTGGGTTACAAACCAACTCAACAAGATCAAGCAGAGGCTGCCAAGGAGCCCAACTTTGTTAGTGGGGGGATGCTCACCCCTGATGTTGTCAACAATTTGGAAGACGAGGATGAAAGCAACCGCAACCTGGAGAGTTGGATCCGTCCAAAGATCCCGGGGAGCAGTATCTCAAACTGGTCTTCCCAGGAAATTATAAGAGTTACTCATGCAGAGTAATTATTATTTCCTGTACTTTTATAGCATGCATCAAAGTCTTGCATCTTGCCCAAGATGACAAGACTCATTTTGTAATCGGGCCATCTGTAATTTTTGTGCAACAAGATTAATCAATGAAATATCAGACATCTTTTGCAAATGAGTCTTTTCCTTTTCCGCTCACTGTTTTTCCATTTTTCTTTTTGTACAAAAAATAAATGGCAGTATTTTCAAAATGACAATTTTATTTCACTTTTCTAAACAAGATTAAAATCAAATCACTAAAATGAACAAACTGAACCCTTGCAGAGAGTGCCTTCCAGAAAGCACCGACAACAGCACGGCTATGACTTCGTATGACTTTGACAATCCAATCAATCAAGCTGATGAAGGGGTTGAAGAAGAGTATGAGCTTCCTGAAGAGCTAGCCAGGTTGTTGAGACAAGAGGAGAAGGTTATCACTCCTCATCAGGAGGAGGTCGAAACGATTAATCTTGGTACAGATGAAGACGTGAAAGAAGTTAAAATCGGGGCCTGCCTACAAGACTCAGTGAAGAGACAACTGATTGACCTGCTTCAAGAGTATGTGGATGTGTTTGCTTGGTCTTACCAAGATATGCCAGGGTTGGATACCGACATTGTTGTGCATAAGCTGCCTTTAAAATAAGAATTCCCACCGGTTAAACAGAAATTGCGCCGTACTCGCCCAGACATGGCAATGAAAATCAAGGAAGAGGTACAAAAGCAATGGGACGCCGGGTTCCTTGCCGTAACTAGCTATCCACCATGGGTCGCTAATATAGTACCTGTGCCTAAGAAAGACGGCAAAGTAAGAATGTGTGTTGACTACCAGGATCTGAACAGAGCCAGCCCGAAAGATGACTTCCCTTTACCTCACATTGATGTATTGGTGGATAATACGGCTCAGTTCTCGGTATTCTCCTTCATGGACGGATTTTCAGGATACAATCAGATTAAAATGTCACCTGAAGACATGGAGAAGACAACCTTCATCACACCCTGGGGCACGTTCTGCTACAAGGTAATGCCATTTGGGCTCAAGAATGCCGGTGCAACATATCAACGGGCTATGGTAACATTATTCCACGATATGATCCACAAGGAGATAGAATGTTATGTGGATGACATGATTGCCAAGTCCCTCACTGAAGAAGATCACCTGGTAAATCTGCTGAAGCTGTTCAAGCGTCTGAGGAAGTACCAACTGAAGTTGAACCCCAACAAGTGCACATTCGGGGTGCGATCCAGTAAGCTGCTGGGTTTTATTGTGAGCGAGAAAGGGATTGAAGTTGACCCTGATAAGGTCAAAGCTATTCAAGAAATGCCTGCACCGAAGACGGAGAAAGAAGTTCGGGGTTTTCTAGGTAGATTGAACTACATTTCACGGTTCATATCTCACCTTACAGCAACCTGTGAGCCCTTGTTCAAATTGTTGAGAAAAGAACAGACGGTCAGGTGGAATGAAGACTGCCAGAAGGCTTTTGACAAGATCAAGGAATACTTACAAGAACCTCCAATCCTTATGCCTCCAGTTGAAGGAAGACCTCTGATAATGTACTTGACAGTATTAGAAGAGTCAATGGGGTGTGTGCTGGGCCAGCATGACGAGTCTGGTCGAAAAGAGTATGCAATATACTACCTAAGCAAAAAGTTTACCGACTGTGAACAACGTTATTCACTGCTCGAGAAAACTTGCTGTGCTTTAGCGTGGGCTGCTCGCCGACTGAGTCAGTATATGTTGACCCACACTACCTTGTTGATCTCAAAAATGGACCCAGTTAAGTACATATTTGAGAAGCCAGCACTTACCGGACGGGTTGCAAGATGGCAAATGATCCTTACAGAATATGACATCCAGTACACTTCGCAGAAGGCCATCAAGGGCAGTGTATTGTCTGAATATCTTGCTGAGCAACCTATTGATGATTACCAGCCTATGAGATTTGACTTCCCTGATGAAGACATCATGTTCATAAAAGCAAAAGATCATGAAGATCATGTTCACACTGAAGGGCCTGACCCGGAAGAAGAATGGACTATGATGTTTGATGGAGCCGTTAATATGAATGGTCGTGGTGTTGGTGCAGTACTCATTACACCCAAAGGAGTTCACATGCCTTTCTCGGCAAAACTCACTTTCAACTGCACTAACAACGAAGCTGAATACGAAGCTTGCATTATGGGTCTTGAGGAAGCCATCGACCTCAGGATCAAGACTTTGACCGTGTTCGGAGATTCAGCTCTGGTAATCAATCAAACCAACGGCAAATGGTACACTCACCAAGATCATCTGATACCTTACAGGGATTATACAAGGAGGTTATTGACTTTCTTTACAACAGTCAAGCTTGAGTATATCCCTCGGGACGAGAATCAGTTTGCAGATGCTCTTGCTACCATTTCGTCCATGATCAAAGTTCAAGCTGCCAATTTTGTACCACAGATCTCAGTATCCAGACTTGACAGACCAGCGTATGTGTTCGCAGCAGACATTGTCAAAGATGACAAGCCTTGGTTCCACGACATTAAGTGCTTCTTGGAGGATCAAACATACCCACCTGGGGCATCTTCCAATGATAAGAAGACATTAAGAAGGCTTGCTGGTAGTTTCTTTCTAAATATTGATGGTTCTCTATACAAAAGGAACTTTGATATGGTACTCCTCAGATGCGTTGATAGAGCAGAAGCAGATTTGTTAATGCATGAAGTGCACGAAGGATCATTTGGTACCCATGCGGGAGGGCATGCCATGGCTAAGAAGTTGCTGAGATCAGGCTATTACTGGATCACAATGGATGCTGATTGTTGTGCCTACGCCAGAAAATGCCATAAATGCCAGATTTATGCGGATAAGGTGCATGTGCCTCCCAATCCTTTGAATGTGATGTCTTCACCCTGGCCCTTCGCTATGTGGGGCATTGACATGATTGGAAAGGTTGAGCCGACTGCTTCGAATGGCCACAGATTCATCCTGGTTGCCATTGATTATTTCACCAAGTGGGTCGAAGCAGCTTCCTATGCCAATGTTACAAGACAAGTGGTAGCCAGATTTCTGAAGAGAGATATCATCTGTCGATATGGAGTTCCCGAGCGAATCATTACTGATAATGGTTCCAACTTGAACAACAAAATGATGGCTGAACTGTGCCGAGACTTCAAAATTCAACATCACAATTCTTCTCCTTACAGGCCAAAGATGAACGGCGCTGTTGAGGCAGCAAATAAAAATATCAAGAAGATTGTGCAGAAGATGGTAGTCACTTACAAAGACTGGCATGAAATGCTACCGTTTGCCTTGCATGGGTACCGCACGTCGATCAGAACATCCACTGGGGGCAACACCGTATCAGCTTGTGTATGGTATGGAAGCAGTCCTACCCGTTGAAGTTGAGTTACCCTCTCTACGGGTATTGATGGATGTTAAGCTGAACGAAGCAGAGTGGGTCCGGTCCCGATACGAACAACTGAGTCTGATTGAAGAGAAAAGATTGGCTGCAATCTGTCATGGGCAGTTATATCAGAAGAGAATGAAGAAAGCCTTCGATCAGAAAGTCAGGCACCGAGAGTACCAAGTAGGAGATCTCGTGCTGAAGAGAATTCTCCCTCCTCATACAGACCACAGGGGCAAGTGGACTCCGAACTATGAAGGACCATTTGTGGTAAAGAAAGTTTTCTCTGGTGGAGCACTGATGCTCAGCACCATGGATGGTGAAGATTTCCCATCCCCTGTGAATTCAGATGCAGTTAAAAAATACTTCGCATAAAAAGACCCGCTGGACATAAAAACAGAATGTAAGTCCAGGCAAAATAGGGCATCCCGGCGAGTCAAAAACAGAATAAAAGACTCGGGCAAAAATAAGGGAAAATAAACAAAAAATGTACACCCGTTGAGTTGAAAAGCCGCGTTGGACGACTCAGGCAAAAATGGGTATCCCGATGGATCGAAAACCCGAAAGGGCGATCCATGCAAAATAAGGGAATAAGCGAACAACTGCACCCTGAATTCGTCTGTATCACTTACAACTTGGTAAGTTTCAAAAGGATCAAGCTTCAATCGGAATCAGCCTTCTTCAGAAAGCAAGACGAGAAGAACGTCAAAAGTCATACGAGTCATAGCAAAGGGGAAGCTCCTTGAAGCATCGACAACATTGCCAGCATTTTGTTTCTCAATTTGTAACAATCTCCTCATTTCAGGGGATATGTTTCTTTGACTGTATCTCGCCAATTTGGGGCACACGAATTAATAAAACCAGATTTTCGGTCATGTTTCGTTTTGTACATTTTTGTTTGCAAAAAATGTCTGATGTCTTAAGGAAAAAACTGGTTGCATAAATACAGATGCTTATCTTCAAAAAGGAGATGTAATAAAATCACGTGCTTGCAGGAAATATACTTACTCTCAGAAGTGTCTAAACTCCTATGACGGAATCCAGTAAAGGATACCTCGGGATTACTTGTGCGTTTCTATATCTTCGCAGGATTGCAGGTATCCAGAATGCAACTTGGGGCATGTAAGCTTCTCCCCAGCTGATTTACCACTTGTTACTTCTCCCCATCAGAGTTGCCAGGCATCACTTCTCCAACAGGGCAGTACTAGAAGGCACCCATATCCCCGGTTGGGTCAAGAACCCTCCTCAAACAGAATCTCTAGGAAGATCTTTCAGTGATCTCTCTTTTTTCCCCAGCCGAGTTTCCATTTCACCCTCAACTGAGTACAAAAGTCAGGGGGTCGTCTCCCCACAGAGCCTCAACCTCTATCCAGAAGAACAACGCATGAAGGATCACAACAGAGTGAGGAAAGCTTCTTCAAACCCCAGCTGGGTCCCTCAGCACAAGGATAGGTCTATCATCGACCCATATCCCCAAGCGGGTATCATCTCATCAGATCTACCAATGATCTCACCCCCAGCTGGGATGTCCATTTCAAGCAGATTGGCCAAAGATATTCGTAGCAACGGGATCCGAATCCCGGTTGGGTATCTTTGCATAATCATAGCATTCGCATCATATTTACCCACGAAGCGTAGCATTCCGTTCAGTACGGGGCATTACGGCAAAAATCAAACATATTGCATAATCATATACCATGGTCCGAATCAAACACTTGTGAATAATAATGACATTTCAACAGTATACAGAATACTTCCCCCAAAATCCCCGGCGGAGATTCCCCAGCAAAATCAGTTGCCTCACATTCACAAACACCAGTATATACTCTCTTTGGCACCCGTCCGTGTCATATCCCCAGCAGAAAGCCAAAGACATCCTCTTTGCACTCACATGTACTTATATACATTTCCTTGACATCCGTCCATGTCACTTTCCCCAGCACGGTAACATAAACACTTTGTATATCAGATACTTGTTTATACTACTCTTCTCTTCGACACTCGTCCGTGTCACTCTCCTCAGTAGATTGAATACTCATCTATACACCACTCATACTTATACAGATACCCGTCCGTATACACCATGTATATCCCCACAGATTCGACACTCGTCCGTGTTCTTTGTTAACCAGTTGGTACTCGTCCGTACCATCATCTCAGAACATGCGTCAAGAGTTTGTTTCTACATGATACTCGTCCGTATCATAGTCTTAAGGATGCTCGTCCGCATCTGTAATCCATACACCGTGTCAAACACTCTTGTCTTCTTGAATATAGATACTCGTCTGTGTCTACTATTCCCTAGAAGAGTCCTTTCAGATTCAACTCTCGTCCGTGTTCTCTGTTAACCAGTTGATACTCGTCTGTATCATCATCTCTGAACACGTGTCAGTATTTGTTTCTACCCGGTACTCGTCCGTATCGTAGTCTTAAGGATGCTCGTCCGCAACTTTAATCTATACACAGACATCTAAACACTTATACCTTTTGTTTCTTGGATATAAACACTCGTCCGTGTTTGCTATTCCCCAGTAGATCGCCAACAAAGCAAAATTTCTTTTTATCTGACATTCGTCCTATGTCATGATAAACCCTGAGAGCAGCCGTACCCTGCTAGGTGGTCGTCCTCCACCTCTTGATGGTCGTCCTCTATCATGCTCATCCGATGGCCGTCCCCATCGTTGATTTTCTACCCGACACTCGTCCTATGTCGTGATATTTAGCAGCCGTCCCCTGCTAGGTGGTCGTCCTCCACCTCTTGATGATCGTCCTTCATCATTTTATCCAATGGCCGTCCCCATTGTTGATTTTGGTTATCTGACATTCGTCCTATGTCATGGTAAACCTCGAGAGAAGTCGTCCCCTGCTAGGTGGTCGTCCTCCACCTCTTGATGGTCATCCTCCATCATGCTCGTCCGATGGCCGTCCCCATCGTTGTTTTTTTATCTGGCATTCGTCCTGTGTCGCGATATTTTCGGCAGCCGTACCCTGCCAGGTGGTCGTCCTCCACCTTAGATGACTGTCCCTCATCTTAACCCAACAGAGCAGCCGTCCCCTGCTAGGTGATCGTCCTTCACCTTTGATGACCGTACCTCATCATCTGTTTATTTCATTTATTCTTTAACCTGATGGTCGTCCCCGTCATGGTCCCTTTTTCTTTCAGTTTAGCCCGATGGCCGTCCCCATCGTTGTTTTTTTATCCGGCATTCGTCCTGTGTCGCGATATTTTCGGCAGCCGTACCCTGCCAGGTGGTCGTCCTCCACCTTAGATGACCGTCCCTCATCTTAACCCAACAGAGTAGCCGTCCCCTGCTAGGTGATCGTCCTTCACCTTTGATGACCGTACCTCATCATCTGTTTATTTCATTTATTCTTTAACCTGATGGTCGTCCCCGTCATGGTCCCTTTTTCTTTCAGTTTAGCCCGATGGCCGTCCCCATCGTTGATTACATTACTTTGTGAACTTGATGGCCGTTCTCGTCATGCTTCATGTATCCCCAGGGAATTTTACAGCTTTACTTGATGGCCGTCCCCATCATAATACCTTTTACCCCCAGCATGTCGGCCGTCCCCGTCATCGCTTTATTTCCCGCACTTTTCAGCATGTCGGCCGTCCCCGTCATTTCTCTTTACCCAGCAGTCGTCCTCTGATCGACGGTCGTCCTCCGTCGCCCATACTTTACAACATACTTTATTTTCCTTTTACAATCTATATCCCTTTTCTTCTTCATTCTGTGAGTGCAAATTTTGGACTGTCTTTGGTATTCAACCACAAGTTATCTTGTTTGCCTGTTAAGCTGTTGCTTACAGCCTGCACAGCTAACTCATGTTTGAATAGGGGCAGCTGTAAACACCCCAAATTTTCCCTCACCCATTTCACCATGGCTTGTGATCATTCCATATGCATAAACACAATCATACCATCCCATATCACATTTTTGAGTCATTGCATTGGTTCTAAGTCATCTGCATCTAGGGTTTGTGATTTGAGCAATCCAAGAGCTTCTTGAGCCACTCCAAAGGTCATCAATCACTTCAAAGGGGTCTATGTGTGTTCAAGTATCATATTGTATCCTCTCAAAATCAAGAATGTCAAAGAATCACAAGAACTGGGAGTGGTATGGAAGCAGAGTCAGGCTTGACTGCACAGATGACCTAAAATTAGGGTTTTGGTTTCAGAGGCCATAACTCCAAATTTTTTGGTCATTCTTGCTTATATTGGTCTCTATATGGTATAGGGAGTATGCATATCAATTTTCATGAAGAAATTCCATGGGGAAGCCATCTGATCAAAGGTTGACTTTCTGGACAAGTCAGTGCAAAATCAGGGCATCTGAGGCCCCCAAAGACCCAACCAAAGGGTGTTCTTCATCATTTTGATTGTATATGATCTTTATTTGATCATGGAAGAAGTTGGAAGTTCACAAAATTCAAAAATTTCAAGTTTTTGCAAAGTTGACTTTTTAGGCAAGTTTGACTTTTCATGAAAATGTCATTTTATGCAACTTTTTCAACCCTTACTTTTTGATTCAAGAAAGCTTCAAATGGAAAAACTTTGGTCATGAAAGTTGTAGAATGGATCATTACCTTTTCAAAAAGTACAAGAACTTGACCTAATTCATTTTTGATCAAAAGTTATGGATTGTCAAAGTTGGCAAAAATCACTAAATTTCAAGTCATGCACCAAAGAGGCAAAGTTGCAAATTCATTTCTCAAGGCCAATTAAGCTACCAAATGCATTTCTAAACCTCACCACATGATCACACAAGTCCTAAAAATCAGAATGGGCCAAGAGATCACATGTTTCATGGCTTATGGACCAATTTTCTTTCATGAGAACCAAAGGCAAACCAAGTTGCAAAAGCCATCATAACCTTTCATCCACTTGCTAGCTACTTTGCTGATCAACCCTAGCCTTTTCCCTCACCATGCTGCGCAGCCCACACCCCTTGTACTTGGCTAGAACATGACCCATGCTTCTCTTACACAAAAGTTGACAATTTGCAAAAGTAGCCATACCTATCACAAAAGGGCATGTCACATCTTCTGACCAATAGCAATTGTTTATACAAACAAATTGCTAGCCAAAGCACATAACCAGCAAGCCTGAAACAAGCCATAGCATCACATTCTCATTTTCACTCTCAAAAGCAAAAACTTTCGAAACTCAGAAAACAACTCACAAACTCACAAACAAACTTCATAGATCAACTCAACTCATCATCCTGGTCAGAAAGCACCCCTTATCCTTGCCCTAAACTGCCTGAATCATAAACACGATTCTCACCTGAGCTTGAACAGAACTTGTTCAAACCTCCAAACCAGCCAACACAAACTCTTTTCAATCATCAAAGCTTCATCAGGGAGGTCCCATGAGTGGTTTTGCACAGAAGGGAAGGTCAGAAAGTTCCAGATTGAAAAGCTTCAAACTCAGGTAGCTTCATGAACATTTTTTCCAGAAATGATTTTTAGAGTTCCTAAGTTGTTCTTCATGCTTCCCTGATCATGAATATGTTGTTGGTTTTGAAAATGGTGAAGAGATGAGAGTTTGATCTTGTTCTGAAACTTTTTGCCCTAAAACTAGTTTGATTCGATTCTCATTGTTTAGGAATGATAAATGTTGTTTGAATGGGGGTTTTGATTCGTTTTTAAGTGGGGATCATTTCTGTTTAATTAGATTTCGTTTTAGATGCGTGTAGAGAGAGTTTGAAGTTTTGGGTGATCGGAGAAGACGACCGGAACAGTGTTCCGGTCGCCTGAAAGTCATTAGGGTTGTCATTAGGGCTTAATCATTAATTAGCCAGGTTTGAATGCTGGCCCTTGGATATGGCGCCAGGTCAAACGCGCGCGCAGCAAGTTTAAATGAGGGCCTTTGGATCTGATTACTTTTCTATTTTCAGTTTAAATTCATCTTAATTTTCATATTAATTCATTTGTTTTCTATATTATATTAAAAATAGCAAAATCATTTCAAAAATTCTGAAATTTTTTATGCAAGCTATTATTTAATTTCAGAACACAAAAATATTTTTATTTTTATTTTTGCATTCAAAAAAGTATTTTTAAATATTTAAAAGTTTATTTTTAATTAATTAATGAGAATTAATTTATTAAAAATGCTTTTAGGTATTTAAAAATCACCAAAAATTCATGAAACATTTAAAAACATTTAGAAACATTGTCCAACCCTCAAACCAAATTTCTTTTTTGATCTTGATGCATTTTGAGAATTTTTTCATGGAATTAAAATCATTTTGATGCATTATTTTGATCCAAACTTCCAAAAATCATTTCTGCCTAACCATAAAGAGTTGGACTTTGATTATTTTTGCATTGTGTTTAGCATATCATGTAGTTTGTGAGATTAAATGGTCATGATTTGATCTTTCATTTTCCATTTGTTTGGTATTTTTCTTGTTAAGGAACCCTAAAACCCTAAATAACTTAGGAAAATCATAACTTGAATTAGGTTAAGAGTTGGAACTTCTCCTTTGGGAAGTGAGTTAATATAGGTTTAGGGATCCTTTGAGTGCATTTTCAATTTTTTGTATTGATGTTTGCTTCTGATTTTGGTTTGTGTTTGATGCATTGATCATAAACCCTAATTTGGGCTTCCATATGCATCCATCTTGCATTTGCATTCATACCTTGACTTGCCATGACATTTTATGCATCCATGTGATTCATTTGACATCATAAGACATATTGAAAGCATGTTTGATCATTGCATCTTGCATTTCCCATGTTGTATGTCATTTGCATTTCATTACTTTTCATGTATGTTCATGGTCCTTAACTTGTTTCATTTGCATCCATAAGCTTGTATGATCATCCCCATGTGTTGTTCCATGTTTGTAGCATCTCATAGCATCATTAGCATCATGTATGTGCTTCTGGTTTTGATTTACATCATGTCATTTCATCCCATTTTACATTGTATTGCATTCCTTTCACTAACCTTTCAGGTGGTAAGTAACTTTGAGAAGTGAATTTGCCTTCACTTCTCATAATTTCTTCTCATCTCTATCTTGCATCCTTGCTACATTCTTTGCATGTGTTTGGATTGAGCTTGCTCATTCTTGTTCATCTCACTTTCTTTCCTCAAGTGACTTGACTTCTTAAATGAAGCAAGTTACTTTGCTTCTCCTGATCCTTTCATCTGCTTCCTGGTGGTTCCTTTGAAGACTTCTCTTGTAAACCTCACAAACCATAGGAACAACCAAGCATGACAATGATTAGGGTTTTGATTAGTCTCCCCACTTAGTTTTACCTTTGTGTCTCTTTGAGTCTTCTCTCCTCACCTCATAATCAGGGATTAAACCCTAAAGGCTTTAAGGCTTTGTGATTAAGCTTATGCCTGCATCCTTCTCTTAGGATGGAGTGTATAACTTTAATCCTAAGTGTTAAACCCTTAATGTGTTTAAATCCTTTAATCAATTCATCTAATAATCACTAAGACATCAAGCTTGTAACTTGGGCCTTGCATTAGGGTTCTAATTCTTCCTTAATTGGTTAAGAAGGACTAACCCTAGTGTTAATGGACAAGTCCCCCTCAAGTTGTCTTACAAATCATAAAATTCACTTCATCATCATATCATTAAATAAAATCCACTTAATAAGGGCTTTGTTTTGTCATGAGTTTAATCCCTAATCATGGATTAAGTTGAGGAGTTTTCCTCAGCTTAAACACTCTCATCTATTATCCTTCTATTAGGATGGTGTAATGAGTCTGTTTAATCCTTGATTATAGCTTAACCTCATTACTCAACACTAAACAAAAAAACAACAAAAACATCTAAATAATCACAAGTAGGTTAATGATCTTAATCCTGCATCAAAGGTGGTTAAGTGTGAGAAGCTGACTTCACACTTAAGGTATTCTCATTACCCCTAATCAGAGGGATGATGTGATGAGTTTACTAAATCCATTGGGTTAGGCTTAAGCTCATTAACTTATGACAAACTGAAAACTCAAAAACAAACAATAATCGTCTCCTCCGGGATTCTTTTCTCATCTCATTCACTCTTAAACGAGAACTTGCTTCTTCCGTCTAATGCAAGACAGTTTGCACCTGAGCCAGACAGGTCATACACTTGAGCATTGACAAGTAAGCAGTTCACCAGTCAATTCATTTTTCAGTCTCTTTGGGTCGAACTACGGTGTTCTGACTTCCTCATTGCACGAGAGGATACGTAGGCATAACTTAACAGTTATCGAACAAAAGTCTTTGTATATTCCCCCTCCTTCCAGCATCATTCTCTTAGCCTCATGATCATGAGCATACTCTCATCCTTACACTGACACTGTATATATCACACTTTACACTTCTTTCACACTGACACCTGTACATTTTCTTCCAGCCTATTTTATGCACAAATTGCACTGACACTACCCCTTTAAAACACAAATCTTTTAAGCGTGGATCCCGTCGAGTACGGCGGACAATCTGGGTGCTAATACCTTCCCAGGTTGTAACCAACCCCCTTTCTCAGTCTCTCTGGTTCGCAAACCGTCTTATCCATCTCTTTCTAGGTCTATGCAGCATTGCCTTTCCTCCGGGATAAAAATGCCTAGCTGGCGACTCTTTTCTTCTCCAGTGAGTTCACTGTTGTGTGTTCTCATTGTCCCTTTCGCCGACCGTTCGCGTCTGTACCTTTATTTGGGCCATTCCCATTTATCGGGAGCGACACTACCCTGCCCCGGGGTTAAGCTTAAGGGTTTTTTCATGCGAAAAGAAACTCCTACTTCAAGGCTCAAAGGGGTTAGCGAGAGTCTATCTCCCTTATTTCTCTGATGTTTAGGGATTTGAAACAAAGCCTGTACATCATCAACATGGTCTTATTCAAGAGCACACGAGTTGAGATTCTTTGCGTTTTTGTTTTATCATTCTCCCTCATAGAGTTTAAGCATGGCAATTGGTATTGAAATGCACACATACAAAATTATAAGTGTACAAATGAATTACTTCAAGAAAACACGCGAGTTTTATTATGATTATCATTCAAAAGTAAACAACTTTCATACATGTATACAAATGTTTAGTAAATAAAAGAAACTACAAATGAAAATGCAGTAAAGAAGCTGAATATTACCATAGTTGAGGAGGCTTGACTCCGTCTGGACCCATCAGTCTTAGAAACTTTCAGTGATCAGCAACTTTTTCATGGACTTCAAGTAAACGGTTGCATGCCCCACTGTCGCTCCCAGACTTTACATCCCGATGCAGACGCGGACGGTTGGCGATGTTGGAGGTTGAGGTTGAATAGAGTCTCCATCTAGGCATTTTTATCCCGAAGGAAAGGTAATGCTACATAAACCTGGAAGGGTATGGATAAGACGGTTGCGAACCAAAGAAACTGAATAATGGGGTTGGTTACGACCTGGGAAGGTATTAGCACCCAGATCGTCCATCGTACTCGATGAGATCCACGCTTACTTGATTGTGTTTGAAAGGGGGTAGTGTATGTGTTGACTGTGTATAAAGGCTAAGGGATAATGTACAGTGTGTCAGTGCAAAAGAGAGTGAGAATGCTCAAGAATGAGGCCTAGAAAAGAAAGCTGAAAGAGGGGGAAGACACAGAGACTTTTGTTCGATAACTGTTAAGTTATGCCTACGTATCCTCTCGTGCAATGAGGAAGTCAAAACACCGTAGTTTGACTCAAAGAGACTGGGTGATTTTGACTATGAACGGCTTGCTAGTCTATGCTCAAGTGTGTGACTCGTCTGGCTCGAGTGCTAACTGTCTTGCATTAGACGGGAGAAGCGAGTTCTCATTTATAGAATGAGTGTGATGAGAGAAGAATCCCAGAGGAGACGATTATTTTTTGTTTTTGTGTTTTCATTTTTTTATTGTTTTTGGTGTTTTGCATAGGATAATGAGCTTAAGCCTAAATCAAAGGTTAGTAAACTCATTATATCCTCCCTGATTAGGGATAATGAGCCTACTTAAGTATGAGATAAGCATCTCAACTTAATTATCATGATGATATAGGATTAATATCATTAACCTACTTGGTAATTATTAAGTGTTTTTGGGTTTTTGTTTAGTGTTAAGTAATGAGTTTAATCTCTAATCAGAGATTAGTGAACTCATTACACCATCCTAAGAGAAGGGTGATAGATGAGAACACTTAAGATGAGGAAGATATTAATCCATGGTTAGGGATTAAATTAATTATATAACAAGCCTTTATTAAGTGGATTTTAATTAAAGGGTGAGATTAAGAAGTGAGTTTTAAGTTTGTAAGACTAGCTTGAGGGGGACTTGTCTATTAAACACTAGGGTCAGTCCCTCTTAACCAAAAGGAAGAGATGGAACCCTAATGTAAGACCCAAGTTACAAGCTTAAGTCCTAATAGTTATTAGGTGTTTTGATTAAAAGGTGTAAACAAATTAAAGGTTTAACACTAAGGATTAGAGTTATACACTCCATCCTAAGATAAGGATGCAGGCATAACCCTAATTCAAAGTCCTAAAGCTTTAAGTGTTTAGCCTCTGATTATGAGATTAGAAGAGAGACTCAATGAGACTCAAAGGTAAAAATCTAGGGGGGCTATATACAACCCTAAAAATTATCATGCTTGGATATCCTATGGTTTGTGAGGCTTAAAGAAAGATCTTCAGGAGGCCACCATGGAAGAAGAAGCAGCTGAAAAGAGAAGAGAAAGGAGAATAGGTTACTTACTTCCTGAAGACGATAAGTAACCTAAGAGAAAGAGATATGAGCAAGAGAGAACAAGTGAATTAGATTCACTTCAAATACAAGTAAAATATGCAAATGAGGAGAAGAGAATGGGTGGGATGTGAAGGCAAATCCACATCCCAATCAACTTACCATAAGCCCCTGAAATGTTAGTATGAGATGCATAAGACATAAAGCAAATGGAAGTGAAATGACCAAAACCAGAAGTGAATATGCTCTGCAAATGTGTTATGAGATGATGCAAAGTCATACATAATGCTTATGAATATTCATACAAGGATGAGATGCAATGGAAGCAAGTTGGAAGCTTAGAAACACATGTATGTTCATGAAATGTAATGAATGCAAAGCATACCAAATGAATGAAGAAATGATCAAGAAATGTTAAAACATGTCTTAAGATGTCTAAGATATCATACAAATGCTTGAAATGTCATGGCAAGTTCATATGATGATGATATGCAAAGATGAATGCAAATGAACATGAGAAATTAGGGTTTTCTGAATGTATGAGATGCAAATGACCAAAACAGAAGCATACATCATGACAAATATTTGAAATTGAACTCAAACAAACCCTAAACATATACAAGATCACTCCCCAAAGGTGGAGGTCAGAAGCTAAACCTGGAGGAAGTTATTAATTTCCTAAGTTAACTAGGGTTTTTTGGGTGATTCTAAAGGAAAAATGAAAATCAAATTCAAAATGCAATTGAAAATTATGAGATAAATAACCTAGATACTAGATGCAATATATGAAACAAGGCAAAAAGATTCGAGTTCAAACTAATCATGGTTGATCAGAAATGATTTTTTCAAGTTAGGGTTAAAAAATGTGAAATTTATGAATCCTAATTCAAAGATAATTGTGAAAGCATATTCAAACCTAAAAATAAATTTGTGTGATGAGTTTGTAAATGTTTGTAAATGTATGAGAATGCTTCATGAATTTTTTTTGTGATTTTTAGAAACCTAAATTTATTTTTAATTAATTAAAATCAATCAATTAATTAAATAAAACATTTAAATGATTTAAAAATACTTTTTAATGCAAAAATTAAAAATAAAATTGTTTTTGAGTTTAGAAAAATATTTGAAGTAAAAATGCAGAAAATGAGATTTTTAAAAGTATTTTTGCTATTTTTAATAATTAGATGAAATAATTAAAAGAAAAAAAAACAAAAGTATACAAAAGCAATGGTTCAGATTGAAAGTTGTGGGGATGGGTGGTCAGGATGGAAAGTCTACGTGACTTTAAGTATGGTGATCCTGAGGCTATAATTTTAAGTTGCTAATTAAATAGGATCCAATGGTCGCGTTTTAATCTGACTTAATTTAAATTAATTAATCTAATTATTAGGTTTAGGGTTTTAATGATCAATCCTGCCCATCCAAAACACGCGGCAAACACAGATCCAAGGGCTATCATTCAAATTGGCTAATTAAATGAAATTAGGGCTAATCACTCTCAGGCGACCGGAGAAGAGCTCCGGTCGTCTTCTCCGGCAAGCTCCCCACCTGAACTCACTCCCTAGGCCACCCCAAGCTCCCAAAACCTCCAGAATGTATCCCTAAATAACACTAAACAATAATCCAGCCTCAAAAACAATTTATCTTGCATCAAAAGGGGAATTGAAGGAGAACACGTTTTAGGGTTAAACTTTCAGAAGCACGATACACACTCATCTCTCACTCATTTTTAAAAATAATCACATCATGGCAACCAGGGAAGCATGTAGATTCATATTATGACTTGAAATAAGAGTTCTGGAAAAAAATTTGATGAAGCTACCTGAACTGAAGCTTTGCAATTTTGAGCTTTCTGACCTTCTTTCTTGTGCAAACCAACTCCAATGGATCCCCTGAGGATATTGTGATGCTTAGAACAAGTTTATATGGGCTATTTTGAGGTGTTTGGTTCTGGTTTGACAAAAAGTGGAGTTCTTGTAGGGGAGGTTTCAGGCCATGGCAATGGGTGTTTTTTATCCTTATGGTGTGTATGATTGAATGGTGAAAGAAGTTTTCATGTTTAAGGGTTGTGTGTTGAGTTTCAAATAGATGAAGCTTATGGAGGATTTATGTGATTCTGATCATATAAGAGGTTTCAGCCTTGTGTGATATATGAAATGAGGTCCATGATGTTTGTATAAAGCAATGTGATTGGTTCAGAGAGTTGGTGTGGCACAGTTTGATTGGCATGGTGTATTTTGCAAAAAGTCAAGATTTTTGTACCACAAGCATGGGCTCGGGTCAGAGGAGATCTAAAGGGTGGATTGGCTTCAGTTGAGTTTGTGGAGATCCATGGGATTGCTTAAAGTGATCTGAAGTGATTGAATGGTGAGATTGAAGTGGTTTTGCAAATTGGCAACTTTGTGAAATTTGAGAAAATTGGTCATGGAAATGGTTGATTCAATGCTGAATTTTGGTCATGGCTTGTTGTATGATGTTGTTATGATGCATGTAAGTGGATTAGAGGTCACACAAAGTCTTAAAAATCAGTTTTGCTAAAATCCCTCTTTGGCATGAACTTGAAAATTACAAGATTTTTCCCAACTTTGAAACATCATATCTTGAGTTCTAGGATGAATCAAGAGGAGTTCTTGTACTTTTTGAAAATGGGAAGATCCAATCTAAAACTTTCATGTTTGAAGATTTTTCATTTGAAGCATTTTTTATCAAGAAAGAGGAGGTTGAAAATCTTTCCCAAAATGGAAAGTTTCCATTACAAGTCATGTCCAAAAATGGAAAGTTTGTAAATGGCTTGAAATTCTTCAATCTTGTGAACTTATAACCACTTCTAAGATCAAATAAAAATCATAGAACCTCAAATTGATGAAGATGACCCTTTGGTTCCATTGGTGGTGGCCTCAGATGCCCTGATTCTGACTTTTCTAGCACAATATGTTACCAGTTGATCAGATGACTTCCACAGTGAATTTCTTCATCAAATTTGGTTTACATGCTCCTTATAACATATTAAGACCATTAGAATCAAGAATGACCAAAAAAATTGAGGTTAAGGGCTTCAAACCCAAAACCCTAATTTTAGGTCATCTGTGCAGGAAATCTTCAGTATGCCTGGACATCTGTGCAATGCTTTATGATATCTTGACTTTAATGAACTTTGGGGAGCATAATATGATCATAGAACACTCATGGACCCTCTTGAAAAGCTTCAAGGCCTTTGAGATGGCTCAGATCACTTCTTGGATTCTCCTGATCACAAACCCTAATTGTGCAGTCATGCAGTGAAACAAACTATGTAGTGTAAGATGATATGCTTATGCAATGCTTATATGAAAGATCACAAGCCATGGTGTGAGAAAAAGTGAGGGAAATTTTGGTGTGTTTACATCTACCCCTATTCAAGCATGAGTTAGTTGTGCAGGGTGTAAGCGTCTGGCTTAACAGACAAACAAGATAACTTGTGGTTGAATATCAAAGACAGTCCGAAATTTGCACTCGCTAGGGAGAAGAAGAAAAAGGATATAAATTGTAACAAGCAGTATAGTATGAGTATCAAATGAAAGCGATGGAGGATGACCAGCAAGTAGAGGACGACTGTTAGGGATAAAAACGGTAAGTAAAGCAATGAAGAGGACGACCATCATGCTAGGAAATAAAGAAACCGCGACGGGGACGGCCATCGGGAAAAGAAATAAAACTCTCTGGGGATTAAAGAAATGAGGAAAGCACCGACGGGGACGGCCATCAGGTTAAAGGGGAAATAAATCGCGACGGGGACGGCCATCGGGTAAAAGAATAAATGAAATAATGATGAAGGACGGTCATCAAAAGGTGAAGGACGATCACCTAGCAGGGGACGACTGCTAAAAAGATATCGCGACATAGGACGAATGCCGGATAGAAAAGATCAACGATGGGGATGGCCATCGGATAAGCATGATGAAGGACGATCATCAAGAGGTGAAGGACGATCACCTAGCAGGGGACGGCTTCTCTTGGGGATTATCTCAACTTAGGAAGAATGCCGGATAACAAAGATCGACGATGGGGACGACCATCAGATAAATGATGAGGGACGATCATCAAAAGGTGAAGGACGATCACCTAGCAGGGGACGGCTGCTAAAAAGATATCGCGACATAGGACGAATGTCGGATAGAAAGTTCCAACAATGGGGATTCCACTGGGGAGAGGATGAGGGACGGGCATCCAAAGGTGAAGGACGATCACCTGGCAGGGGACGTCTGCCGAAAGTATCGTGACATAGGACGAATGTCAGATAAGAAGATCAACGATGGGGACGACCATTGGATAAAATGGTGAGGGACGGTCATGAAAAAGGTGAAGGACGATCACCTGGGAGGGGACGGATGCCAAAAATATCACGACATAGGACGAATGCCGGATATAAAAGCTACTTTGTTGGTGACTTCTGGGGAATGGTAAACACGGACGGGTGCTTACGCTTTGAAATAAAAGGTATAAGTGGTTGACGGTGTATAGACTAAAGATGCGGAAGAGCATCCTTAGGACCACGATACGGACGAGTATCGATAGAAACAAACGCTGACACGTGTTTAAGGATGATGATACAAACGAGCATCAATCGGTTAAGCAAGGAACACAGACGAGTGTTGATCTGTCGGGAGGTGATATATACAGGATACAGATGAGTATCAGAGAATTGTGTATAAGTATGTACAAGTATTTGACCTGCTGGAGGATATGTGAAAGACACGGACGAGTGTCAAGAAGATTGAGCAAGGGACACGGACGAGTGTCAAAAAGAATATGTACAAGTATGAACAAGTATCTGTATTCAGAGTGCAAAAAGATATTCTGGCTTTTTCTGCGGGGGATAAGTTTTGTATATTGTTGGTGAAGTGATCTTGATGTTTGCAGGTGATTGGCTCGAACCTGGCTTATGATCATGCAAATGTTTGATTTTTGCCGTAATGCTCCGTATTAGACGGAATGCTACGCTTTGTGTGGGGAAAAATGATGTGAATTCTATGATTATGCAAATGAGAGAATCGATCCGAGATCCGGATCCTGCGGGGAGAAAGATCTCTGGGAGATCTATCTGGAGGGAGAACTCCGATGAGGAAAGAGATCATTGGCTGATCTACGGGGAGAGGGGATCACCGGACGATCTTCCTAGGGAACTTTGTGGCGCTCTGGGGGGAAAATCTGTGGGGATCCTGGCTGGGGAAGCTCTTGTTGAAGAGACTTATGCTGGGGATGAGGAGGTTTCGGCAACTCAGCTGGGGAAGAGCAATTCAGGCATTGCTCAGGAGATCCTTCTTGGGGAGAAGAGAACTTTTGGGAAGTAATCCGTTGTAACTCCTTTGTCCAAGCGGAACGCTGGGGATTTAATGAGTTTCTCGAGGGATCCTTTGAGGGGATAACAGCTTGATGGGGAATACTCCTGTCAAGTAAACCTTCTGATGAGGTGATTGCTGACTTGGCTGGGGATACGAGGCTTGACATACCCCATGCTGTGAGATATTGTCTGCCTTGAGTACCTGCAACCTGTTAAAAAGAAAACGCACAAGTGTCCCGAGGTATCCTCAACGGGAATCCATCATAGGAGTTAGATTTTCTCAAGAGTGCATATTTCCTGCAAGCATATATTGAAAATGTCTTATATGTTTTCATGCAAGTGTTGTATTATGAACTTTGGACAATTTTCAAACGAAACAAAAATGTACAAAACAAAGTGTGACTGAATATTCTGATTTTATTGATTTATGTGCCCTGAATAGCCAAGTACAATGAAGAAGAGAATCCCTGAAAGGAGGAGATAAATGTAAATTGAGAAAATAAAGGTGTTGGCAATGTTGAAGTCGACGCTCCAGTGATCTTCTTTTGCTATGACCTGTATGACCTTGACATTCTTCTTATCTTGCTTTCTGCAGGAGATTGATTCTGACCGACGCTTTATCCCTTTGAAGCTTGCCATGTTGTGAGTGATACAGACAAATTCAAAATGCAGTTATTCACTTATTCCCTGATTTTGCGTGGATCGCCCTTTCGGGTTTTCAATCCACCGGGATACCCATTTTTGCCTGAGTTGTCCGATGTGGCTTTTCAACTCAGCGGGTGTACATTTTTTCCCCTTATTTTTTCCCGATTCTTTTATTCTGTTTTTGACTCGCCGGGATGCCCTATTTTTGCCTGGACTTACATTCTGTTTTTATGTCCAGCGGGTCTTTTATGCGAAGTATTTTTTAACTACATCTGAATTCATAGGAGATAAGAAATCTTCGCCATCTATAGTAGTGAGCATCAGTGCCCCACCAGAGAAAACTTTCTTTACTGTGAATGGGCCTTCGTAGTTTGGCGTCCATTTGCCCCTGTGGTCTGTATGAGGAGGAAGAAGTCTTTTCAGAACAAGCTCTCCCACTTGGTATTCCCGAGGTCTGACTTTCTGATCGAAGGCTTTCTTCATTCTCTTTTGATATAACTGCCCATGACAGATGGCTGCTAATCTCTTTTCTTCAATCAGACTCAGTTGATTATATCAAGATCAGACCCATTCTGCTTCATCCAGTTTCACATCCATCATTACCCGTAAGGAGGGTAGTTCAACTTCAACAGGTAGGACAACTTCCATACCATACACAAGCTGATAAGGTGTTGCCCCAGTAGATGTTCTGATAGAGGTTCGGTACCCATGCAAGGCAAATGGTAGCATTTCATGCCAGTCTTTGTAGGTGACTACCATATTTTGCACAATCTTCTTAATATTCTTGTTAGCAGCCTCAACAGCGCCATTCATCTTTGGTCTGTAAGGAAAAGAGTTGTGATGTTGAATTTTGAAGTCCCGACAAAGTTATGTCATCATCTTGTTGTTCAAATTGGAACCATTATCAGTAATGATTCGCTCGGGAACTCCATATCAACAGATGATATCCCTTTTCAGAAATCGAGCTACCACTTGCCTGGTGACATTTGCATACGAAGCTGCTTCAACCCATTTGGTGAAGTAATCAATGGCTACCAGGATGAATCTGTGACCATTTGAAGTAGTCGGTTCGATCTTTCCAATCATATCAATTCCCCACATGGCGAAAGGCCAAGCTGAAGACATTACATTCAAAGGATTCTGAGGCACATGCACTTTGTCCGCGTAGATCTGGCATTTGTGGCATTTTCTGGCATAAGCACAACAGTCTGCATCCTTTGTGATTCAATAGTAACCTGATCTTAATAACTTATTTGCCATTGCATGTCCTCCGGCATGGGTACCGAAAGAACCTTCATATACTCCGTGCATCAGTAGGTCTGCTTCCTTCTTGTCAACACATCTGAGTAAGACCATGTCGAAGTTTCTCTTGTACAAAGAACCATCAGTATTGAGGAAGAAACTGCCGACTAGTCTTCTTAATGCCTTCTTATCATTTGACGATGCCCCGGGTGGGTATGTCTGAGTTTCCAAGAAGCATTTGATGTCATGGTACCAAGGCTTGTTATCAGTAACAGTGTCCACAGAGAATACATATGTCGGTCTGTCCAGTTTGGATACTAAAATCCGAGGTACATAATTGGCAGCTTGTACTTTGATCATGGATGAAATGGTAGCCAAAGCGTCTGCAAACTGATTCTCATCTTGAGGGATGTATTCAAGCTTAACTGTTGTGAAGAAGGTCAACAATATCCTCATATAGTCACGGTAGGGAATCAGATGCTCCTGATGAGTGTACCACTTGTCGTTGGTCTGGTTGATTACCAAAGTTGAATCTCCGAATACATTCAAGGTTTTGATCCTAAGGTCAATGGATTCCATAAGACCCATAATACAAGCTTCGTATTCTGCTTCGTTGTTAGTGCAGGCAAAGGTGAGCCTTGCTGAGAAAGGCATATGAACTCCTTTAGGTGTAATAAGCACTGCACCAACCCCACGATCGTTGCAATTAACTACCCCGTCAAACATCATAGTCCTTGATTCTTCTGGATCCGGCCCTTCAGTGTGAATAGGCTTTTCACAATCTTTTGCTTTTATGAACATGATGTCTTCATCAGGGAAGTCAAATCTCATAGGCTGGTAATCATCAATGGGTTGCTCAGCCAGATAGTCAGACAATACACTGCCCTTGATGGCTTTCTGAGAGGTGTACTGAATGTCATATTCTGTTAGAATCATTTGCCATCTTGCAACCCTTCCAGTAAGTGATGGCTTCTCAAATATGTACTTGACGGGTTCCATCTTTGAGATCAACAAGGTAGTATGAGTCAACATATACTGTCTTAATCGGCGAGCAGCCCATGCTAAAGCACAACAAGTTTTCTCGAGCAGTGAATAACGTTGTTCACAGTCGGTAAACTTTTTTGCTTAGGTAGTATATTGCATACTCTTTTCGACCAGACTCGTCATGCTGGCCCAACACACACCCCATCGACTCTTCTAATACTGTCAGGTACATGATTAGAGGTATTCCTTCAACTAGAGGCATGAGAATTGGAGGTTCTTGCAAATACTCTTTGATCTTATCAAAAGCTCTCTAGCAGTCATCATTCCACCTGACTGTTTTCTCTTTTCTTAACAGTTTGAACAAGGGTTTTTAGGTTGCAGTGAGATGAGATATGAACCTTGAGATGTAGTTCAATCTACCTAAGAACCCTCGAACTTCTTTCTCAGTCTTAGGTGCATGCATTTTCTGAATAGCTTTAACTTTATTGGGATCAACCTCAATTCCTTTTTCACTTACAATAAAACCCAGCAGCTTACCAGAACGTACCCCAAATGTGCATTTGTTGGGGTTCAACCTTAACTGATACTTCCTCAGACGCTTGAACTACTTCAATAGATTCACCAAATGCTCTTCCTCTGTTTGGAACTTGGCAATCATATCATCCACATAGCACTCGATTTCCTTATGAATCATATCGTGGAATAATGTTACCATAGCCCGTTGATATGTTGCACCGGCGTTCTTCAGACCAAACGGAATTACCTTGTAACAGAATGTACCCCAAGGTGTGATGAAGGTTGTCTTCTCCATGTCTTCAGGCGACATCTTAATCTGATTGTATCCATAAAATCCGTCCATAAAAGAAAATACCGAGAACTGAGCTGTGTTATGCACCAATACATCAATGTGAGGTAATGGGAAGTCATCCTTCGGGCTAGCTCTGTTCAAATCTCGGTAATCCACACACATATGCACCTTGCCGTCCTTCTTAGGTACGAGTACAATGTTAGAAACCCACGACGGGAAACTAGTTACAACAAGAAAACCGGCGTCCCACTGCTTTTGTACTTCCTCTTTGATTTTCATGGCCATGTCTGGGCGAGTACGACGCAATTTCTGTTTAACTGGCGGATAATCTTCTTTCAATGGCAGCTTGTGCATGACAATATCTGTATCCAAACCCGAAATATCTTGATAGGACCAAGCAAAGACGTCGACATACTCTCAAATCATACTGATGAGTTGTTCTTTCACTGGAGCTTGCAGACTAGCCCCAATCTTCACCTCTTTCACATCCTCCTCGGTACTAAGATTGATAGTCCCAACCTCCTCCTGATGAGGAGAAATCACCTTTTCCTCTTGTCTTAATAACCTGGCCAACTCTTCAGGCAAATCATAGTCTTTTTAAATGATTTAAAAATACTTTTTAAATGCAAAAAAATTAAAAATAAAAATGTTTTTGAGTTTAGAAAAATATTTGAAGTAAAAATGCAGAAAATGAGATTTTTAAAAGTATTTTTGCTATTTTTAATAATTAGATGAAATAAATAAAAGAAAAAAAACAAAAGTATACAAAAGCAATGGTTCAAATTGAAAGTTGAGGGGATGGGTGGTCAGGATGGAAAGTCTACGTGACTTTAAGTATGGTGATCTTAAGGCTATGATTTAAAGTTGCTAATTAAATGAGATCCATTGGTCACGTTTTAATCTGACTTAATTTAAATTAATTAATCTAATTAATTAGGTTTAGGGTTTTAATGATTAATCCTGGCCAACCAAAACGCGCGGAAAACACAGATCCAAGGGCTATTATTCAAACTGGCTAATTAAATGAAATTAGGGCTTATCACTCTCAGGCGACCGGAGAAGAGCTCCGGTCGTCTTCTCCGGCAAGCTCCCCACCTGAACTCACTCCCTAGGCCACCCCAAGCTCCCAAAACCTACAGAATTCATCCCCAAACAACACTAAACAAGAATCCAGCCTCAAAAACAATTTATCTTGCATCAGAAGGGGGAATCGAAGAAGAACACGTTTTAGGGTTAAACTTTCAGAAGCACGATACACATTCATCTCTCACTCATTTTTAAAAATAATCACGTCATGGCAACCAGGGAAGCATGTAGATTCATATTATAACTTGAAATAAGAGTTCTGGAAAAAAGTTTGAAGAAGCTACCTGAACTGAAGCTTTGCAATTTTGAGCTTTCTGACCTTCTTTTTTGTGCAAACCAACTCTAATGGATCCCCTGAGGATATTGTGATGCTAAGAACAAGTTTATATGGGCTATTTTGAGGTGTGTGGTTCTGGTTTGACATAAAATGGAGTTCTTGTAGGGGAGGTTTCAGGCCATGGCAATGGGTGTTTTTTTATCCTTATGGTGTGTATGATTGAATGGTGAAAGAAGTTTTCAGGTTTGATGGTTTTGTGTTGAGTTTTGAAGAGATGAAGCTTATGGAGGAATTTTGTGATTCTGATCATATGAGAGGTTTCAGCCTTGTGTGATATGTGAAATGAGGTCCATGATGTTTGTATAAAGTAATGTGATTGGTTCAGATAGTTGGTGTGGCACAGTTTGATTGGCGTGGTGTATTTTGCAAAAAGTCAAGACTTTTGTACCACAAGCATAGGCTCGGGTCAAAGGAGATATAAAGGGTTGATTGGCTTCAGATGAGTTTGTGGAGAGCCATGAGATTGCTTAAAGTGATCTGAAGTGATTGAATGGCGAGATTGAAGTGGTTTTGCAAATTGGCAACTTTGTGAAATTTGAGAAAATTGGTCATGGAAATGGTTGATTCAATGCTTAATTTTGGTCATGGCTTGTTGTATGATGTTTCTATGATGCATTGAAGTGGATTAGAGGTCACACAAAGTCTTAAAACTCAGTTTTGCAAAAATCCCTCTTTGGCATGAACTTGAAAATTACAAGATTTTCCCCAACTTTGAAACATCATATCTTGAGTTCTATGATGAATCAAGATGAGTTCTTGTACTTTTTGAAAATGGGAAGATCCAATCTACAACTTTCATGTTTGAAGATTTTTCATTTGAATCATTTTTTATCAAGAAAGAGGAGGTTGAAAATCTTTCCCAAAATTGAAAGTTTCCATTACAAGTCATGTCCAAAAATGGAAAGTTTGCAAATGGCTTGAAATTCTTCAATATTGTGAACTTCTAACCACTTATAAGATCAAATAAAGATCATAGAACCTCAAATTGATGAAGATGACCCTTTGGTTCCATTGGTGGTGGCCTTAGATGCCCTGATTCTGACTTTTCTTGCACAATACGTTACCAGTTGATCAGATGACTTCCACAGTGAATTTCTTCATCAAATTTGGTACACATGCTCCTTATAACATATTAAGACCATTAGAATTAAGAATGACCAAAACATTTGAGGTTAAGGGCTTCAAACCCAAAACCCTAATGTTAGGTCATTTGTGCATGAAATCTTCAGTATGCCTGGACATCTGTGCAATGCTTTGTGATATATTGACTTTAATGAACTTTGGGGAGCATAATATGATCATAGAACACTCATGGACCCTCTTGACAATCTTCAAGGCCTTTGAGATGGCTCAGATCACTTCTTGGATTCTCCTGATCACAAACCCTAATTGTGCAGTCATGCAGTGAAACAAACTATGTAGTGTAAGATGGTATGATTATGCAATGCTTATATGAAAGATCATAAGCCATGGTGTGAGAAAAAGTGAGGGAAAATTTGGGGTGTTTACACCCACATGGCAATCATACCTCTTATTCTAGTTATTCTTACTTTGACACGAGACTTCTGAAGGAAAAACTAAAGGTGGGGAATAAAATTGCCCCATAAGGTTGCTCAGAAAAACCTGACGATCTTCTGCCTACGTATCTCCATTGACCCATGACCAATGAAGAATCAGAGCAACGTAGTTCCCCTCAATAGGGATGAAAATACACTGAAGAAAGACAAACACACAATTGTCATTACCGAGAGTATTTGAATACTTTCGGCTTTATTTGCTTCTATGAATACCCTTGCAACCTGGGTGATTAACTCGAAGATTTCAGCTTAATGAGGACCATCTGGTATAACAATCGTGACACTTTCATTCGTGAAGTTCACTCCAGTTCTACCGTGATTAGGCATTGGGTTTCAGAGTACATTTGGGTGAGGGGAAAAATTAATTTCCTTGGAGTCAATTAGGTCTTGTACCTTATTCTGAAAAGCCCAACATTTCTCAATAGTGTGCCCTTGTGCACCTGAATGGAATTCGCACCTGGCGTTTGCATCAAAATTGGGTGGTAGATTGTTAGGAGAAGGATCCCTCATGGTACGGAGCTCGACCATGCTCAACTTTAGCAACTCAGGAAGCAACACAGCATACAAAAATGGGATAGGATCAATCTTGCGATCCCTCGTTCTTGTTCTTTGCTGAAATGGCCTTTGTGCATGTTGTTGCTGACCCCGAGACTGTTGTTGAACCTGTGGCGTAATAGTCACTGCAGCTGCTTGGTAGTATCCTTGAAAATGACCTGTCTTAGCCCCTATACACAACATTTGTATCTCCTTCTCTTCTTCTTTGGCCATTGCCAAAGGGATTTTTCACACCAGAAGAACCAACACCACTTGCATCCTGGATCTTTCCTAATTTTAGGAAGTTTTCTATCCTTTCTCCCGTGATGATGATATCATCAAAACCGATGGACGAGCAAGCGGACAGACGATCCAAGTATGCACCTTGCAAGGTGCCTATGAAAATGTCGGCCATTTCCCGATCCAGCAACGGGGGTTGAACCTGTGAAGCCAGCTCACGCCACCTCTGGGCATACTGCTTAAAAATTTCCTTAGGTCCTTGAGACAAGTTCTGCAACTGGGTGCGATTCGGAGTCATATCAATATTATATTGATACTGCTTGAGAAAGGCTTCAGCTAAATCTTTCCAGCTTCGGATAAAGACCCTGCTTAACTTCATGTACCAGCTAAATGAAGCTCCAAATAAACTATCTTGGAGGAAATGCATCCAAAGTTTCTCGTCATCAGTGTGAGCCGAGATCCTTCCAAAATATGTGTGAATGTGAGTTCTAGGGAACGTGATGTCGTTGTACTTGTCAAATGATGGCACCTTGAACTTAGGAGGGATTCTGACTCCTGGCACTAACCCAAGACTGGTTACATCGATGCCTAGGGAATTCTGACATTCCATGGCCTTAATCTTCTCTGCCAGCTTTTCATACCTTCGATCATTAATCTCATTCAGATTACCCATATCAGCATCTAGTAGAGTGAACTGGTCCTCTTTTGTGTCTTCTAAAACTACATTACGCGCCGCAGTCCTACTTGGATTTGGCCCTCCGTTACGGGCAACGTTCAGATCCATATTCTCAGTCGGTGTTCCAGTATTAGCATTTACCTGGGGTTGCTCAACCATCAACCTGGGACGCTCATGGTTCTGGGCCATGCCTGTCATCATTTCCATGAACTGATCCATCCTTTTTCGAAGCTCATTGAGATCGTTCTACATTTGCTCAACCATTCTTACTCGGTTTCTTTTAGTTGGATATCGATGAACGTGTTGGCCAACTATATTGCCTGTAGTTGAATAAGTTAGAAATTCTGGATAACCTGCAAAAGCACAAGAACATGTTATGCATGAAATGAATGCTTATGGAATGTCTATTCATTATTAAGGCACCCCCTCCCTTGATTCTGACTTTGTGAAGTTGAAGCAGATAAAATCGCTCTGACTTAGATGCAAAACAAATAAGCAGTGTTGATGATATAGCGTGTGTGTGTGCAGCAGATGTGCCATACAAAGCTGAGAATACAAGAGTCAGTGTGTGGGTGTTGCAGATGTGTAAGATATATAGTTGAAACTGTAAAGCTGAATCAACACAGACTGATAGACGAGAGAACCCTATTGTATTAATAAAGCAATAATCATGGGCTAACATTGTTGGAGTACATGAAGTAGAAAACATAATTGAAATACAATAAATTAGAAAGACTTCATCAACAATCTCGATGATAGTCTTACAACTACTAAAGGAAACTATAATCTTCAGACTGCCCTCTGACTGCTTGGACCAACATCTGACTCTGGCTTTGGCACTACAACCAATGCATTTAGTGGGATTGGTTCATCTTTAAACCTCTTCAGTTTCTTCTGAAATAAAACCATCTTACGCTTGTAATAGTCAACATATTTCAGTACTTTAACAAGTTTTGCATCTTTCTCTTCCAACTTGTTGGCCATTTCTTCGTCTTTCTTTCTCAACTTATCAGCAACGTCTTCAACTTTCAATTTATCTCGATCTTCTCTTCTGACCCTATAGGCAGCATACCTCATCTTCAAGTCATCCAACATTCGAGTCCTTTCATTTAGCAAGCTTCTTGTATTAATGTGTTCCTTGGAAGAGTTTCGGTTAGCAACTTCAAACCTGGCGAACTGAGCTAAATCGGTGTTAAACCTTTTTTCTGCGTCGGCATGTTTCTTAGCATCTTCCTTGGCTTTCCACTTAATCTTAAGCTTGGCATGCTCAGCCCTGGCAAGATCTTGACTTAACTGGGCATTCTGTTTTAGCAGCTCATCCTTTTCTACTTTCATCTTATCAAATTCTTCGATGGTGACAGACGTCCTTAGTTCGTCTACCACAGGATACCAAGGTTCTTCCAGGGAAAAAGGAAGAAGAGTGATTTCGACCCTGCGCTTTAACCACTCATCATATTGAGGAAATGACCTGTTGTTACTTCGGCCCAGAATACCAGATCCTCGTTTCTGAATATTTTCCAGGCAGCAACAGCTTTCTCTACTAGTAATGTGTTGTTTTCCACCAGAAAGTAAAAGGACTCATTGACTTCCCTCTCCATTGGTGGGTTCTCCAGTGCGTATCCCAATTGTCTTCTAAGTAGAACGGGGTTGTAGTTGATGAAGGAAAATTGCGATCTAAACGCAGCGGAAAACAAAAATTTTCCTTTAGTGATCCTTACGAATGAGCATGGTCAGTGATAGAATCGTTACCTCTTTGTGGCGATTCAGATCTTTGATGCAGCGATCACAAGCGTTGATGAAGTGCAACGCCTCTACTCAGTCCACACGAACAGCTTCCGGTCACAGTGCTAGCTGCTTACGAACGGAATTATTTGAGTGAGAATCAAAAACGAAATTGCATCAAGTAAAAGCTTCATCACAAGGGTTCCTTTTATAGACTCTCTTGTGGGTTGCGGGCTAAAAGCCCAATTCACATGATCCATAATAATATTATATATTATTATAATAACTATTATTATAATAAATATATTTATTTTATTATTATTTTATAACCATTATAAAATAACAATAATTATTATTATATTATCCGAATTTCTATTTTTCACTTAAGTGCACCGTACCTTACGGTGTTCCTTTGATTTCTCTATCTCTCATCAAACTGTCCTTATGTGTGTGACCCTGTAGGATTTCGTAACGTTGGTAATTATATTAAATTATATATTTAACATAATAAACAGTGAGCGGTATCTAGCAACACATCACTGCTACCCAAGTCACGAAAATGTCATGTGATCTGACAAAACCTTTTTCGTGATAATATATGTTTGTACAATTACCCTTTTGCCCCTATGTCTATATTGAACACAAGGCATACACTGTGTCATCCTTGTCCAGTTCAATATTGGGCCCTTAGACATTTCTCCTGTTATGCAGGATTGGCAAATTCCATCTAGGACACTCATGTCCCTCAGCATGCTTCGTGGAGTGCCCATCAACTGTCTTTATGATCATCCAGTTACGGATAATGTTTGATCAGCAATAAAGCACCCGACTCTACATCTAGGGTCCATAGTGGTTTCAGGTCGAAGGGTGGTAATACACCATTATCACCATGAGAATAACTTATGACACTTTGCATAACATACTATGTAGTATTCTCATAGCGGGTCAATCCGGTATAAATATTACTCCTAATATTTATACCTATGTCAAGACTTGATAACCCTTTATCCATGATCCATGAGATGTGATCATCAGTCTATCTTCATAATAGTCTCAATGCTTTAATGTTATCCCACTTTGCAATAAAGCTTGACTACGGATATTTTAAGAATAATGTCTTTATGTTTAATGGGATCTCATGATTAAGTCACACTTAACATTTCATTAAACAGACTAACTATTCTAGGGACTTTATTATTCTGAAAGACAAACATAATAAAGAAATGCCTTTTATTATTAAACGAATAATCCGATACAAGTACCAAAAAGTATTGGCCTCTAGGGCTTACACCAACAGTTGATGCATCCACTTACTCCAATGAGAGGCACATTAGGATAGTTTCTGCAACTGTAGATGAAGTCTTTCTTCAGTAAACTGCGATTTATCCATGCTATATCTTTGGCCCTCAGTCCCATCAACCTCTTAGCCCAGTTCATAGAAGATGCGACAGTCACAAAAGCACCAGTAGTAGGCAACCGTATCATAAACTAGTTGTGTACTAGTTGAGAATAACATCGCACTAAGCCCCCTCATTTCTTCTCGTTTTTGTAGTGGACCGAGTGATAAAAATCGCCCAACAATGTAGGTACAAGATTCTGCTGCATGAAAATACGGATAGCATTGATGTCCACAAATTTCTCTTCATTAGAAAACAAGATGATACCATAGACACTCAAGGCAATGACAGCATAAACGGTCCCCCACTTGTTACAAGTTGCATACTCGTTAGCCACGGTCGCTAGAAAACTCAAGTAAAAACCAGTTAACTTTCCCTTTGTGGCAAGCCCCTTCTACACTATAGCCCATCTCAAATAAAGAGCTTTAGAAATCTCGATTTTATCTGGTTCTAGCATGGCAGAGTAGAAAGGAATCTAATCTTTGACGGGTGTTCCTAGAATAAGAGAAAACTCCTCCAATGTCGGCCCCCAACTGGTAGTCTGGAAATGTAAAGCATCTCAAAGGAGGATCATAAAACTGAAGTAAAGTATGGATAGCGCTCCGATCTGAATCAGAAAGCCTGTGAACCATCTTCAAAATATCACCATACTCTTTTTTGAATTCTCCCACTCGATTCGGAGTGATCAAGGTGATCATACCTTGTAGCACATCAATCTTTGGATCTGGGAAAAGATAAGAGACATTGTTCTTCTGGACAGGCTTCATATCTGTAATAAATAAGTTTGGCTACGAAATCGAGGTAAAAAGATGTGATCCCTGCAAATGAATAAACATGCGAGTTAGAATGCAATTTGTGAATGATGCTTATGAATGCATGGGTATATGATCAATGGTATGACGATGTTGACGTTTACCATTTCCGAGAAATGGCTCATGACCAAATCAGGGAATCGGTTTGGCATTATATACTACCTAGGGAGGTCTCAGATGAGTCAAAGGAAACAAGCATCCCTCATAATTCCCCAGCTTCAATCGCTGAATCGAGAAACAATAGTACATTCAGCCCTTGGGATACAGTACTATCGTCATACAGACAATTTGCTTTAACTGAGTTCCTATGAGAGAACCAGGCTATCATATGCGAGTTCCCAGTGGGCCCTCGGATGCGAATGGGTTTGCCAACAAATATGGTCTGCCACTGTCATCACTGGAGAGGGATGTTTCCACTAAGGTCCTCAATGATCGGTCCCCAGATGCACATAACCATCGAGGTCCTATCCCAAACTGGAGGAAATCCTCATACAAAATATTTCCAAGACGGTCGCAATCTGGGTGTGGTTTCATATCACAACATCATACTGAAATAGCATGCAAAGCAATATGAAACCACGCTAGTCCTAGGTGTATACTCGAGCCAGGGTCGCATGCTCATCTCTCAGAATACCCATCCCACCTATCAGAAAATACCAGCACAGTCCAGACAGTAATAATGATGCATGATAAATACTGAAGGAAGTAAATAAAGTTGTAAAGTAAAGCTGTAAAATAAAACTGTAAATGAAAACAGTAAAGTTGAACTAAAGCACATAACAACAAACAGATAAACACCCGAAGAAACAAAAATAGACAAGCGCTAGGATTGACTCTCAAAGGGGAAACTGGAGATTCTGGGTTCGATTCCCCAGCAGAGTCGCCAGTTGTCGCTCCCGGGATTTTCATCCTAGTACAAACGTGAAAGTGGCACGGAAAAGGTAGAGTTTCCAGTCGGGCATTTTTATCCCGAAGGAACGAGAAAGGTAATGTTGCACAAACCTAAGGAAGAAAGAAAAGACGAGGCCTTGCGAACCAAAGATCTGGGTCCGGAAGTCGGTTACGACCTGGGAAGGTATTAGCACCCCAGATCGTCCGTCGTACCTAACGGGATCCATGCTTGTTTGTCTCTTTCAATGGGTGAGAAAAATAAAGAGGCTGCTGAACAAAAGAACTGCTAACTGGAATGGAAGTGAGAGCTTGAAATGGAAAAAGAGAACGAAAAGAAAGGGGAAAACATAGGGAAAATAAAGAATGTGCTCCAACGGGCCCTACCCCGTTGCCTACGTACCTCATCGGGAAAATGAGGATCAGAGTCGACGTAGTTAGCCTAACTAAGGTGGGAACTGTTTTGTGTTTTTAGGATGATGTTGCCATAGTTCTAACTCAGGTGTTACCGGCTCTGACTCGAGGGTGTTACCATATCGTTGTTTGAACTGTCGAGGCAAGTTGTGATCGTTTGTAAAGAGTAGGAGATGAGCAGAGAAGACGCAATGTCTTTGTTGGTTGTCTTTTATGAGAAGTTTTTTGAGTTTATTATTTGTGAAACATTCCCACACTAAGACTTGTTCATCATGGTAGATGACTTACACCTCTCCCCGAAATGGAACGCGTATAAGTAACCCACGACAAAGTCTCATGTCGTATGAGAAGCTCAACCTTTATTAGGTGTTTTATTGTTTTATGTTATGAGATGAGAAAGAGACTCAAATTCGAAAAGGACAAAAACTAAGGGGGGCTAAGGCCAACCATAAGTTGTTTATTCAATACCAAAGGATATCCTAATGGTTAGTGCAATTTCTAATTATAATGAGCAAAAGGAAAAGAAGAAAGGATAATTAGAATGCAACTTACTTCCTAAGGAAGTTAAGTTGATTCTAACAAAAGGGGAAAGCCTACAAGCACAAGCATAAAATGTAGAGGAAAACGCAAATAAAAGGCATAAGGAGTAAAAGGATAAGGTGAAGAAAGCTTACCTTAACCTCCCTACAAAACAAAGGTTAGTAGTGCACACATGTGATAAAAAGGAATGGGGTAAGCATGTACCAAACAGATCCTAAGGCAACTAGGACCTAAACTAGACTCAATCCTAAGTCTAAAGGTACTAAAAACTATGCTAAGCTAAAATCCAGCAGCTATCTAAAGCTCTCAAATGCATAAACAACTATGAAAACACTGTACAACACAAACAACTTTCTGCAGCTAACATACATCATGTAAAGTAGGTGTAAAAAGTATGAACATGCAACAAATAACACACATTTAACAACCACTGCTACAAAACACAACTGTGAAAAACAAGGCAGATTTGACTCATTGTGTATACACAAGTGTCAATACATGAACATACATCACTTCATCATCAAAGTAGATCAAAAAGTATGGTATAGGCATGAATTTAGAAGCATGTGAACATTTTCAAGACTTGATTCAAAGAACATTCCCAAAGTGGAACAATTGTGCATTTTCATGATAAACACTTATTGGCAAATAAGCACAAGGTGAACATGCATACATTACAAACAAGCAACCAAGTGAACATGTATCATGGCATACTCAAATCCAAATTACGCATCAACATGGAAGTAGTAGCAAATAAGCAAGCAAGAATGTGCATGAATCCTTTATTTTCAAGCAAAACACAACATGCAATTATGTGTTCCTATAGCCAAAACTTGCATTGATCACACATACAGTTTAAAACAGAATTTTAGATCATTATTAACATGCAAGTGAAGAGGTTCAAACATGGTATCAACTTCACAATCCATTAGGAGCACAAGATCATCATTTAAGCACAAAACCAGAAACTAACGAAACACATGTCGAAAGCTACCACAGATACAAAATCTTGCCTAAAAAATGATCCTAATAATTCTCTAAAGTCAAGATATATGGATCTACAAAGGTTAAAGAAGCAATGACACATTGTTGCACCCCAAAATTTGCCCTCACAATACAAGACTTTGTGTGCTAAGAAGGTTCACAAGGCACAAAGACATTTCATGAGGTTCATGAAGTTTACAAGACACTTTATGAGGTTCACAAGGTTCAAAAGACCTTTCATGAGGTTCATGAAGTTTACAAGACACTTTATGAAGTTCACAAGGTTCACAAAACCTTTCATGAGGTTCATGAAGTTTACAAGACACTTTATGAGGTTCACAAGGTTCACAAGACCTTTCATGAGGTTCATGAAGTTTACAAGACACTTTATGAGGTTCACAAGGTTCACAATACCTTTCATGAGGTTCACAAGATTCACAAGACATCTTATAAGGTTCACAAAGTTCATCATTGGTCAGAAGATTTGACAATTCCCTCAGGCAAGGCATTCTCCTAAGCAGTGCATCCAAAACTAGGGTTTTGACTTTAAACAGGCTAAATGGATTTCCAAGACTTAAAGTGAGCTTCATAACATCTTATATGTTTTTAAGAATTCCCATGACAAGTTTCAAGACTTTTCTCAAAGGTTTGCTCAGTCAGATGATCAGATAAGTCAAAATCAGTCAAAACAGTTAAAAAGTCAAACTAAGGTCAACTGTGGTCAAACCAAAGTCAAACTTCATGATTTTTTTCCAACATCAATTATATGAAGTAAAATTCATCATTTGATCAAGGGTTGATCATGATTCATCAAGGAGATTTCAGATCATCAAGAATCAGGAGTTTCTAAATTAGGGTTTTCACAGGAAAAGTCAACTGAACTTTGACCAGCCATAACTTCCACATGCTTCATCAAATTTTTCCCATCCAAAGCTCATTTTTAAGGAAATTTAATTCTCTACAACTTTGTGTCTCACAAGCCAAGCCCAAAAATGCTTCATTTGGAAGGTATGAGCTAAGACATTATAGGTCCTTTTGAAAGTCAACAAAAAGTCAACAACTTCAAAAGAGCATAACTTGAGAATGGTAAAAGATATGGACATGAAACCAATGGGGATGGTTATAGGACTCTTTAAGCTTTCCAAAATGTCCAAGAACACCCTCATAGCATTAAAATTGAAGGATTTGTGCCCTTGCAAAGTTGGGAAATTTTAGGGAAGTTTATGAAGCAAATAAGGCCTAAAATCAAATTTTTGCTAAATGAGCCCACCAAATTGCCATCCCATCTTTATGAAAACATCAAGCACGACCCAACCCATGCATTTTCTGAATTTTTATATTTTATTTGATATTTATTTGAATTTTATTCATTAAAATACATATTAAATTAGAATAAAATATGAAAACCATATATTTGGAAGAGATTATGATTCTAGAAGGTCATAAACACCATTCAAGACTAATTGATCACATCCAAATTTGTGCTAGACCAAGATAGTAAGAATATATTGGATTTTTTGACATTTTTGGATAAGAGATTTCTTCATAATCAAGCAATCAATTGTCATCATTACAAAGCCCATAAATCCATGACTTTTTGACCTAATTTTCATCTCTATATATACTTGAAGATATCCCAATCACAAGGACGAAAAAATTCTGCCTCCAAGCATAAAAATAAAGTCACAAAATCTCAAAGAAAAGTGAGCATCGAATTTTCATTTAGAGGCCATCTTAAAGCAAGCTGAAGGTCTAAACATGTTTCTTGATCGTCATTGATGCAATTTGAATGCTTTACATCATCAAAAACATATCTAAAAGCATAATCCGAATTCTCACTCTTTCATGGTTTTTCAATTTTGCGTTTTCATAGATTAACCAATATTAAATTGTTTTTGAATACTGATTTGTGTTTGTGACTTTGCAAGGATCGTTTCTGGGCAATCAATTGAAGAAATCATGGCCATATGTGTAGAAACCGAAAGCTAGGGTTCTTGAGAATTTTTTTTGGGAACACATGATTGAGTTAATTTCTGTTAAAATCAATGTGTTATTTGTGTTCATAGGCCTCATGTTAGTCAATTTGGACCATTAAAACTGTTTGATTCATTGTATATTGGAAGTTTGATTTATGCAGGTTTTTAGTGACGAACATAATCTGTCACTATAGGCTATAGCGACGGAAAACTGTCACTATAGCCTAAACAGACGGCTGGAGGTTGAAGAAGGCTCATGGCGCGAAAATATAATTTGAAAATTGAGTTATTCTTATTATGTATTGTTTGCATTATGTTTCACAAACGTTGCAGTGGTTCAGTTGGTAAAGCATACTGTTGCACCCCAAAATTTGCCCTCACAATACAAGACTTTGTGTGCTAAGAAGGTTCACAAGGTTCACAAGATTCACAATGCTTACAAGACCTTTCATGAGGTTCATGAAGTCTACAAGATACTTTATGAGGTTCACAAGGTTCACAGGGTTCACAATACCTCCCATGAGGTTCACAAGACATTTTATGATGGTTCACAAGGTTCACAAAGTTCACAATTGGTCAGAAGAGTTGACAATCCCCTCAGACAATGCACCTCCTAAGCAGTGCATCCAAAACTAGGGTTTTGACTTTAATCAGGATAAATGAACTTCCAAGACTTCAAGTGAGCTTTATAACATCTTATATGTGTGTAAGAACCCCCATGACAAGTTTTAAGACTTTTCTCAAAAGTTTGCTCAGTCAGATGATCAGATAAGTCAAAATCAGTCAAAGCAGTTAAAAAGTTAAACTGAGGTTAACTGTGGTCAAACCAAAGTCAAACTTCATGATTTTTTGCCAACATCAAGTATATGAAGTAAAACCCATCATTTGATCAAGGGTTGATCATGATTCATCAAGGAGATTTCAGATCATCAAGAATCAGGAGTTTCTAAATTAGGGTTTTCTCAGTAAAAGTCAACTGAACTTTGACCAGCCATAACTTTCACATGCTTCATCACCAAGTCTCCATCCAAAGCTCATTTTGAAGGAAATTGAATTATCTACAACTTTGTGTCTCACAAGCCAAGCCCAAAAATGCTTCATTTGGAAGGTATGAGCTAAGACATTATAGGTCCTTTTGAAAGTCAACAAAAAGTCAACAACTTCAAAAGGGCATAATTTGAGAATGGTAAACGATATGGACATGAAACCAGTGGGGTTGGTTAGAGGACTCTTCAAGATTTCCAAAATGTCCAAGAACACCCTCATACCATTAAAATTGAAGGATATGTGCCCTTGCAAAGTTGGGAAATTTTTGGTTGGTTTATGAAGAAAATGGAGGTCTAAAACCAATTTCTTCCAAATGGGCTTGCCATATGATGACCCAATCCATACTATAACCTCATGCACGACCCAAGTCAACAAAAATCAGATTTTTTATCATTTTATTTTTATTTATTTTGATTTAATTCATTAAAAATCATTTTAAATTAAAATAAAATATAAAAGTCTAAGATTTAAAATGGATTAAGCTTCTAGAAAATCATAAATATGTCTTGGATCAAATTGATATGGGAGTTATGATGATTGTCTTAAAAAAGCAAGGACATATCAAAAAATATTTGGATTTTAAGACATGATATTTTTCAATCTTATTGATCCAAATTATCCAAAGGATGGTCCAATTTTTTAACCTAATTTGATTCATTGCATATAGGAGAACACATTACAATCAAAGGGACGGATTCTTGCAGCCATCAACCTCACTTTCAAACTTTCAAAATCATCAATTTTTTTCAAATTCGGATTCTAATTTTTTGTAACTTTTCAGGTGAATTAAGGACAGCAATCTTATCCCTGAACATCATTGAACATGTCCCAATAATCATATGCATCAAAAACAGCATGAATGCACTCAACTGAATCGAATTTTTATGTGTGTTTCAAGTTTTTTCGAATTCATGGTTATACTTGATATAAACTGTTTTTGATGATTTAAGATTGTTCATAATGTATCATAGAACGATTCTGGTTGTTTGGTTTTGAGTTTTCGTGCAGGAATCACATTCGGCCATAGCTAGGGTTTGCAAACCTAATTTAGGGTTCTTCGATTCACTAAATATAAATGAATTTAGAAGACATGGTTGTGTTGTATGGACCTTGAGGATCATATTTCATGTATCAATTTGAGAAAAATTTACTGTTTTCATGATGATTGAGAATTGGCAGGAATTAGCACGCAGGAAAATTCGTGGAAGAATTCGCAGGTAAATGCGAAGGTCAGGAGGTTGAAGATGACTCCCTGCGCGCCAAGTTCAGTTTTTGAAAATGGTTATAATATTTTATTCTATGTTGGTTGTGTTTTATCAACGTTGCATGATAGCTCAGTTAGTTAAGGGGACGCGCGTATGAAGCCAAGGTCCAGGGATCGAATCCTGGGTTCAACATTTTTTCTTGTTTTTTCATTTAATTAGCAGGTTTAATATATAATTCATTATAGTCATTACATTGCCAGATGCGCTCACCCAGCAGGAATGGTAACGTGTTTGTGTATTGCTTGAAAGGTCATGGGTTCGATTCCCTCAGGCCTTTTGTGTTGTTTTATTTTTTTCATGAATTTTCCAGGATCAAGCAACAAAACAAACTTGAAGTGGTTTACCATCAGCTAGCACGCGCCAGCCCAGTGGTTATGCCTCTAGTTATCCAGGTAAAGGACCTGGGTTCAAATCCCAGGTCCTGTTTTTTTGGTTTTGTTTTCTTTTCTTATTTTGTTTCTTTTATTATTTCTTATATTATTTTTCTAAATTAATCTCAATAAATTTCTAAACAATATATATAAATTATTTTTCTTTTATAAAACTTATATTATGTTTTTAATATATTCATATGTATATAATTAATATTGTATATTAAAAAACCTAATATTTTTGTATATAAAACCCTAATTTTTATTAAATCCTAATTAATCTTAATAATTTTCTAAAAAAAACCCTAATTGTAATTCTTGCTTATATTTTAATTAATAAATAAAATTTTATTATAATTGTTAAATTTGTAAAATATAATTGTATGATCACATTTTTTAAATCATGTATATATTTTATATAATTAAATTTTGTAAATATAATTATAATTAACCCTATTTTTATAATATGTAAATATGACATAAATTGTTTATATTTTTAATTTTGCATTTAAATAATTGTTAATATATGTTTAGGAATAGTTGAAAATTGCTAGATTAATTTTATAATTATAATTCTATTTTCATAACATGTTCATAATTAAATTAATTTTATAATTTGCATATAACTTAAAATTTATAATAATTAGTATAATTGCTCATATTTTCTTATTAATCTTAAATAATTGTTCATATAAAAAAATTTTTGATCTTTTAATTATTTTAATATTTTTGCTTATTATTATTATTAATTATGTTTATATGATTATTACTAACCCCATTTATTTTTTAAAATTATTATTATTATTTCTACTAACCCTCTTATAATTACTTATTTATTTATTTTATTTTGCTTATTTATTTATTTTGCTTATTTTGCTTATTTATTTAAATTGCTTTTTTTTTTTTTGTAACTGCTCCTGGATGTAATATTTTTTAAATATTTAAATTATTTATTTTTTATGTCATGGTTAGTAAAAATAGGGAGTGTAAACATGTATGTCATTTAAAATTGAATTTAGATCACTAATTAAAAGATAAATATTAAATTGAACACTCACACACATAAGTCGATCTTTGATCGTCATCTCACTTTCTAGGATTACCTCTCATTATTGCCTAATCAAAAGGTCAAGTAGGGTGTATAAAGCAAAAAGTCCCTCAAAATAAAGTCATCTAGTCCCTTCACAATCAAAGATCAAGTCCCTTAAATGGTTGCCTTCATAATGATCTTGTTCCTTTCGAATAATGATGACAGTCCCTCCAAAATGCTTAATACACCCTACAGTTGCCTACATAAACAGATGTCCCTTCATGTGTCCCTTACATCCAAGGTAATGACTACTTATTCCTTAATAATAGGGATATTCTTACCATTTAAAGGATTCAAGAACAAAAAGACTTAAACTTTAGGGTAGGTTTCTCATAGTTACTTGCTCACTATTTAAAAAATTTTCAAATACTTCACCAATTTCAAACAATTTTCAAACACAAGTTTTTTACGCATCCGTACATGGATCATTATCAAACTCTTATGAAAATTTCTATTCACACACTTCACATTTTCAAAAACATTTTAAAGTGAGCTAAGTAACTAAGAGCCCATGGATAACCATGGATGTAAAGGGTGCTAACACCTTCCCTTTACATAACCTACCCCCCGGACCCAAAAATCTTTTAAAAGGTCTTTCCTGTTCTTTTATGCCTTTCCTTTGGATAAAATAAAAGTCGGTGGCGACTCTTGCTATCCGCAACATAACTAAAGTCAGTTCTCCCACCGTGTTACAGAACTGGCGACTCTGCTGGGGATTTAAATTAAAGAGGGGTACCCTTAGGAATTAGATCACTTAAATTGTTTGCCTTGTTTGCTTTATATTACTTGTTGGGCTTTATGTGTGAAAGATCCTAACCCGGATCTAGTGTACCTTAGGTAAATGGCAATAGACCAAGGAAACTGTACGGCGTATACCGATATGGTTGATCTGGTGGCCATAGTTAGTGTGACTTCTTGGTTGGTGCTTATGTTCCTTAAGTCAAGTTGAGGATAATATGAGGCTGCCATATGTTGTCAATACACTAACTAACTTTTAGAACCCTAGTTATCCCATCTTGGCCTTTAGAAAAGTAGTGAGATAACTGGCTTTTGTGAAGACTGAAGTTGGTTGATACTCGATACTACACTCATTGAGATCTTAAACTTGGACGGTTTTGGTTGGCAAGTAAGTTGCCTACTGAACAACCACCCTTGTGAAGGATCAATGATATTGATATCCCTTAGAACCTGGTTACTTTATAGGACAGGATGAACCAACTAACTTCAGGGGAGGATACTTACCTTTAAACCTCATGCAAGCCTTCAAACCTAGGGCTATGGTGTTACTTGTTTGTGTGTGCCACATGTTTGTGATTGAACATAACATCATGACATCATCATGCATCATAAGCATAGCATTTTCACTAACCATTTCAAGGACCAAAGGATTTATCTTTGTTCTTTGTTGCAGGTCATGGCTTCTGCTCGTAGGAACACTATCAGGATCAACTTTGTAGGGATACCTGCTAAGCTTAAAGAGTTGGTTTCTCAAGTGTCTGATCATTCCCAGTTCATCAAGAGACATGGTCACCTATTGGATCTAGTCACTTCAGGGTTCAATGAAGACATGATGAGTGTCCTGTTTCAGTTCTTTGACCCTAAGCACCATTGCTTTACATTCCCTGATTATCAGCTGGTTCCTACAATGGAAGAATTCTCTAAACTTCTGGGTATACCTGTTCTTGATCAAAGACCCTTCACAGGCTTGGAGAAGGAGCTTAAACCAGAGGTTATTGCTGCAGCTCTACATCTGAAGAAGTCTGACATTGTTCTAGAAACGAGAAGCGGAGTTAAGGGTATTCTTGCTAAGGTATTAGTGGATAAAGCTCAAGTGTTCTTGAAGGCCATGAGTTATGATGCTTTTGAGGAGATCTTAGCCTTGCTGATTTATGGCTTAGTATTGTTCCCCAATCCTGACCAGTTCATAGACGTTCATGCCATCAATATATTCCTGAGTCACAATCCAGTTCCTACCTTACTTGGAGACATCCTACATTCTCTTCATACTCGTACTACAAAAGCAAGAGGAACTCTGATGTACTGCATACCTTTGCTATCTAGGTGGTTTATTTCTCACCTTCCTCGCTCAGTGATGAAAAATGAACAAGGGTTCAGGTGGTCCAAGAGGATCATGTCACTCTCGCATTCAGATATTCATTGGTGCTCCAGATCTATGGAGAATGTCACTATCATTGACCGTTGTGGGGAGTTTCCTAATGTGCCACTTCTAGGCATAAGAGGAGGAATTACCTACAACCCCTCTCTAGCTTTACGACAGTTTGGTTACGCTCGGAGTGATGGGCCACATGACATGTTGATTCAGGGCATTGTGTTTGACTACGACAACGATCTTCAAGGTTACCGTCAGAGATTCATACGAGCATGGGGAAAAGTAAACAGGGTTGACAGCAAGACACTGGAGCCTAAGTACACTATTCCTATGGAAGCTTATCTCAGATGGGTACGATCTCGTGCTCAGACTCTCATGATGCCATATCCTGCTGTCCTGCCAGTTACCATGGAACCTGTTGCTGAAGGAGACACTGCTTATACCATCCTTCACCCGGACATGCCTACTGACATGGAAGACTTACAGAGATCCTGGATCCAATTGAAGGAGCAAAGGGATACTTTCGAGGCTCATTACAAAGCAAGCCAAGAAAGAATCCTAGAACTAACAAAGCAACTTCACGAGGAACGGAATCTCAATTCATACCTCAACACAAAAAGGAAACGTCCATGGGAGACTTAAAACCCCATCTCTTGTATTTATTTCATTTCATTTTCTGTAAGCCTAAGAGGCAAAACAAATTTATTACTAATAAAAGTTACTTTCTTGTTTGTTTAAGCAAATTTAAATCTTGCGGTCCTTGAAAACATTGCATATGCATTCACATATCATTTCATTGCATCACAGGTTTATTGTGCACAGGTTTCTCATCTTCTCGCTGTTTATTTCAGCAATGGCTCTTGAACAAACAGTTAAGGATCTCCAGGCACAAAATGCACAGTTCCAAGAGCTAATCCTGAACCTGACCAAGGGGCAGGATGAATTGAAGACACTGCTGGCCAAGAAGACTAAGAAGACTAGGAGGTCAGGTGGCCTGATCAACATGGGAAGAAGGTTCAAAGGTCTTGCCAAGACCAAAGAACCAGTTGAAGACTATGAGTCTGAAGAGTCTGAAAAAGAGGGAGGCAGTCTCCACAACACTATGGGGGACTCTGATTCTGAGGCTAATTACTACCATGAGCCTAATGAAGACAAATTCAAAATGCTGGTGGATAGAATGGATGCTATGGAGTTGCAGAAGTCATCTGGGCTGGATTTTGAAGATTTGAGTCTGATATCTGGGGTAGTCATACCCATTGGTTTTAAGGTTCCTACCTTTGTTGTTTATGATGGGGTCTCTTGTCCCAAGTTGCATCTGAGGTCTTATGTCAGAAGAATTCAACCTCACACTGCTGATAAGAAGTTGTGGATCCATTTTTTCCAAGAAAGCTTATCTGGAGCTCAGTTGGAGTGGTATTATCAGTTGGAGAGTGTTAACATCAGGGATTGGAATGATCTTGCTGAAGCTTTCTATAAGCAGTATCAATACAATGCTGATTTAGCCCCCACTCGCATGCAGCTGCAAAGCATGTCTATGGGCGCCAAAGAAAGTTTCAAAGAGTATGCTCAGAAATGGAGAGATTTAGCTGGAAGAGTTCAACCCCATTTAACTGACCGGGAATTGGTTGATATGTTCATGTGTACGTTGAATGGTCCTTTTTACAGTCATCTCATTGGAAGCTCATCATCTGGCTTCACTGAGTTGATAATGACAGGAGAGCGCGTGGAAAATGGTATAAAGAGTGGCAAGATCCAAGTGGGTACTTCTTCATCAGGTGCTGCAAAGAAGCCTCCCACTGGGAAGAAAGAATCCAATGTTGTTTATGGTCAACCTGAGCGTAATAGAAGGCATCAGTCTGTGAGTGCAGTTCATATTTCAAATCCAACTCCTGCAACAACAGAGCAGCCACAGGGCAACCAACAGAGGGCTAGAAGGCAGTTCACAAAGATCAACATGTCAATGGCTCAGGCATTGCAACACTTGTTGAAGGCTGAACTTATTACTCTGAAAGAGGCTCCTCAGAATCCCAATGTTACCTCTCCCAGGTACAATCCCAATGCACGATGTGCATATCATTCAAACTGTTAGGGACATGATACTAATAGCTGCTGGGTCTTGAAGAACAAAATTCAAGATATGATTGAGGCTGGAGAGATTGAGTTTGATCCTCCGGGTACACCAAATGTGATTACTGCTCCCATGCCAAATCACGAGAAGACTGTCAATGCCATTGATGAAGATTTACATATCTATTCAGTTGCAGAGTTGACCACGCCATTGTCTGTTATCAAGAAGAAGTTAGTGCAAGCTGGGTTCTTTCCAGGTTGTCGTGATGATTGTTTGTATTGTACCTATAAGCCGGATAGTTGTTGGAGATTGAGAGATGGAATTTAGCGTCTCATGGATAAGTATACTATAGTGTTTGAGAGGACTCCATCGTCTGTAGAAAGTATGGTGGATCATATTACTCAAGGTAGGAAGATTGAAGAGGTTGACATGGTTGATAAAGTGCCGGTGAAGATCACTTCCAAAGGTCCTGTTAAAATCACTCATAGGGGTCCAATCAAGATTACTGCTGAAGGCCCTGTGAAGGTTGTTGCTGAAGCCAGAGTGGCTCCTATGGTCATTACTACTCCTGGTCCTATTCCGTATACGTCTGATAAAGCTGTGCCTTGGCATTATGGGTATGATGTTTATGTCCATGGTGTTAAGCAGGAACCACTAGCTGATGTGCCTGTTGATGTTGATAATATTGTTGGATCTAGTAAGATCACACGAAGTGGAAGAGTCTTCTCTCCTCCAGTGACTTCCAAGAATGCAGTTACTCCAGCTGCTACCTCTACCACTGATGCTCGGGGCAAAGGTCCTGTTATTGAACCAGTACCTACTAATGTGCCAGCTGCTGATGATCTTGCTAAGCAGATGGAAGAAGTATTGAAAATCATTCGTAAGAGTGATTATGACATTGTTGATCAGTTGGGGCATACTCCCTCCAAGATTTCTATGTTGTCTCTGTTGTTATGTTCTGAAGCTCATGCAAAAGCTTTGATCAAATTTCTGAAGACTGCTCATGTACCCAATGCAATTTCTGTTGACCAGTTTGAGAATTGTGTCGCCCACCTGACCTATGATAATGGGTTAGGATTTTCTGATGCTGATTTGACCCCTGCCAAGAGGGATCATAACAGGGCTCTGCATATCTCAATTGAATGCAGGGGCACTACCCTGTCACATGTATTGATAGACAATGGTTCCTCTCTGAATGTGTTGCCCAAAGAAGTCCTGAATAAGCTGAGTCCTGAAGATGCTGTGCTAAAACCCAGTAGTATAGTGGTGAAGGCTTTTGATGGTTCGAGGAGAGTAGTGCATGGGGAAATTGATCTCCCAATCAAAGTTGGGTCTCAGGTTTTTAATGCTACATTTTATGTGATGGATATTCGTCCTTCATACTCTTGTCTGCTTGGTCGTCCCTGGATTCACGGGGCAGGTGTTGTAACCTCTACATTACATCAAAAGCTAAGATATCTGGTGGAAGGAAAAGTTGTTACTGTCTATGGAGAAGAAGAATATTTTGTCAGCCATGTGAATACCTTCAAGTATCTAGAAGTGGAAGGTGAATATGTTGAAACTCCATGTCATACATTTGAAGTGGTTCCTTGGATTGTTAATGATTATGTAGCTCCTCCGGTTGTCAAGAAAGTTCTTGTGGTCACCAGAGTACCTCCAACAATGGCAATGGCCTCCCTCAACGATGCTAGAGCTGTGGTGGATGAAGGTGGTTGTACTATTTGGGGTCAGCTTCCTGATATCCCATACAAGTCTGACAAATTTGGTTTGGGTTTCACTGCAGAGTCCCAGAAGGCTGTTCGTCATGCTCGCGCTGTTCGTATCACCAATCAAGGGGTTATGAAAGATCAGATCAATGTTGTGGGAGACTATGATGAAGACTACAATCTGGATGCTTGGATTTTTCCTACTGTGGGTGCTGGACTCAATAATTGGAAAGCTAAAGATGTTATCCCTATCTCCTTTAGTCAGGAGTAAATACTATTACTGTGTTGTTGCTTTTAAGTTTGTAATTTCTTGAACAATTGAACTCTTAAGCCTTGTGCCTTACCCGGGGCACAATGGTGTGCTTGTTACGGGCTGTCATTTCATTTGCATACTTCATTCAATAAAAATCAGTGGATGTTTCGTTTTCGTAAATATTGTGTTCCTTGCCTTTCTTTTCTTTTATTTTTGTTTTATCAGCTATGTGTTCTTACACACACCCACATCACTAAAATGCAGATCCTCATCCACTCTGGATCCTGTTGATAACAGTTCTACTATTGCCAATTATAATTTCGAGAATCTGATCTATCAAACTGAAGACGGAAATAAGGACGGTTGTGAAGTACCTGTAGAGCATGCTAGGTTGTTACAACAAGAAGAGAAAGCTATACAGCCACATGAAGAGCCAGTCGAAGTTGTGAATATGGGAACTGAAGAAAACAGGAAAGAGGTCAAGATAGGGGCTGATTTAGAGGATAGTGTCAAGAGCAGATTGATTCAGATGTTACGTGACTATGTGGAGATCTTTGCTTGGTCTTATGAAGATATGCCAGGGTTGGATACAAACATTGTAGTTCACCATTTACCAGTGAAAGAAGATTGTCGTCCAAAGAAGCAAAAGGTTCGTCGTATGCGTCCTGAGATGTCAGAAAAGATCAAAGCAGAGGTAATGAAACAGTTTGATGCAGGGTTCTTAGCTGTGACTTCTTATCCTCAGTGGGTTGCAAATGTGGTACCAGTTCCTAAGAAGGATGGTAAGGTACGTATGTGTATAGACTACAGGGATTTGAACAAGGCCAGCCCCAAAGATGACTTTCCACTTCCTCATATTGATGTTCTGGTAGACAACACTGCTCAGCATAAGGTGTTCTCTTTTATGGATGGTTTCTTTGGTTACAATCAGATCAAGATGGCTCCTGAGGATATGGAGAAGACAACATTTGTTACACAGTGGGGCACCTTTTGCTATAGGGTGATGCCATTTGGATTGAAGAATGCAGGGGCAACATATCAGCGTGCTATGGTGGCTTTGTTTCATGATATGATTCATCATGAGATAGAGGTATATGTGGATGATATGATAGCCAGGTCTCAGAATGAAGAACAACATCTTGATCATTTGCATAAATTATTTGAAAGGTTGAAGAAATATAAGCTAAGATTGAACCCAAACAAGTGTACTTTTGGAGTTAGATCTGGTAAACTCCTGGGTTTCATTGTCAGTGGAAAAGGTATTGAAGTGGATCCTGCAAAAGTGAAAGCTATACGAGAGATGCCAACTCCCCGTACTGAGAAGGAAGTTAGAGGTTTCTTGGGACGATTGAATTACATTGCAAGATTTATTTCCCAATTAACTGCCATCTGTGAGCCAATCTTCAAGTTGTTGAAGAAAGATCAGGTGATGGAATGGAATGATGAGTGCCAGACTGCCTTTGATGAAATCAAGAGATATCTGCTAGAACCTCCAATTTTGATGCCACCAGTTGATGGAAGACCTTTGATTATGTACTTAACAGTATTAGACAACTCAATGGGGTGTGTATTGGGGCAACATGACGAGTCTGGTCGAAAAGAGCAGGCAATATACTACCTTAGCAAAAAGTTTACCGACTGTGAAACAAGATACTCACTGCTCGAGAAAACTTGCTGCGTTTTGGCATGGGCTGCTCGCCGACTAAGACAGTATATGTTGACTCATACTACCTTGTTGATTTCGAAGATGGATCCTATCAAGTATATATTTGAGAAACCTGCTCTCTCCGGGAGAATAGCAAGATGGCAAATGATCTTGACAGAATATGACATACAGTATACTACTCAGAAGGCCATCAAAGGAAGTGTTGTGGCTGATCATTTGGCTCATCAAGCAGTAGATGATTACCAGTCAATGAGTTTTGAGTTTCCTGATGAAGACATTATGATTATTACCAAAGAACCTGGACAATATGACGGACCTGAACAAGGATCCCGATGGACTATGGTTTTTGATGGTGCCTCTAATGCACTTGGTAATGGTGTTGGTGTTGTGATTAGTTCCCCTGAAGGTTGTCATACCCCGATTACTGCCAGACTTTGTTTCTATTGTACCAATAACATGGCTGAGTATGAGGCATGTATCCTGGGTATTAAAGCTGCTATTGATATGAAGATTCAGTTCCTTGACGTGTATGGAGATTCAACCCTGGTAGTTAGTCAGATCAAAGGAGATTGGGACACCAAGCATGATAATCTCATTCCTTACAGAGAGTATGTGTTATCTTTGATCCCACATTTTAAAGAAGTTACCTTTGGACATATTCCACGGAGAGAGAATCAGTTGGCAGATGCATTAGCCACCATGGCATCCATGTTTGAGATCAGCTGGGATGATGAAGCTCCCAAGATTACTATTGATAGATTTGAAAAGCCTGCATATTGCAATAAGATTGACACTGAGGGGGCAGAGGAGAAACCTTGGTTCTATGAAGTGAAAAGATATATTGAAGCTCAGGAGTTCCCTGAAGGGGCATCTGTCAAAGATAAGAAGTTTCTGAGAAGGTTCTCTGCTAAGTTCTTTCTGAGTAATGGGATTTTGTACAAGCGCAATCATGATTCAACTTTGCTTCATTGTGTGGATAAGAAGGAAGCAACTGAGATTATGGAAGACATGCATGATGGGATCTTCGGCACTCATTCCAGTGGACATACTATGGCAAAGAAGATATTGAGAGCAGGTTACTATTGGTCTACCATGGAAGCTGATTGCTATCAACACTCCAGAACATGTCACAAATGTCAAATTTATGTTGATAAAGTACATATACCTCCATCACCATTGAATGTGTTGACTGCTCCTTGGCCTTTTGCCATGTGGGGCATTGATATGATTGGTGAGATCAAACCTACTGCTTCTAATGGGCATCGTTTCATCCTGGTTGCTATTGATTACTTCACGAAGTGGGTAGAGGCAGCTTCATTTGCATCTGTTATTAAGAATGTTGTGGCTCGATTCATTAAGAATAATCTCATATGTAGGTATGGCATCCCTGAAAGGATTATTACTGACAATGGATCTAATCTGAACAACACTATGATTACTGATCTCTGCACCCAGTTCAAGATTAAGCATCACAACTCTTCTCCGTATCGTCCAAAGATGAATGGGGCAGTTGAAGCTGCTAATTGTCGCTCCCGATAAATGGGAATGGCCCAAATAAAGGTACAGACGCGAACGGTCGGCGAAAAGAACAATGAGAACACACAGCAGTGAACTCACTGGAAAAGAAAAGAGTCGCCAGCTAGGCATTTTTATCCCGAAGGAAAGGTAATGCTGCAAAGACCTAGAAAGATACGGATAAGACGGTTGCGAACCAGAGAGACTGAGAAAGGGGGTTGGTTACAACCTGGGAAGGTATTAGCACCCAGATTGTCCGTCGTACTCGACGGGATCCACGCTTAAAAGATTTGTGTTTTAAAGGGGAAGAGTTCTGGGCAGTTAGTTTTCATTTTTGTTGCGTTTGGAGAGAGTTTGAGATTTTGGTTGATCGGAGAAGACGACCGGAACAGTGTTCCGGTCGCCTGAAAGTCATTATGGCTGTCATTAGGGCTTAATCATTAATTAACCAAGTTTGAATGCTGGTCGTCCAGATGCGCGCCAGGTCAATTCGCGCGTGTGGGAATTCAAACCTCAGCCCTTGATCTTGCTGACTTTTCTTTTTTTAGCTTTAAATTCATTTTATTTTCATATTAATTCATTTCTTTTATCCATTTTATTTAAAATAGCAAAACCTTTTCAAAAATTCTGAAATTTTTTATACACACTTTTATTAAATTTCAGAAACCAAAAATATTTTTATTTTTATTTTTTGCATTTCAAAAATATTTTTAAATATTTAAAAGTTTATTTTTAATTAATTAATGAGAATTAATTAATTAAAAATACTTTTAGGTATTTAAAAATCACCAAAAAATTCATGAAACATTTAAAACTATTTAGAAACATTGTCCAACCCTCAAACCAAATTTCTTTTTTGATCTTAATGCATTTTGAGAATTTTTCATGGAATTAAGATCATTCTTAGGCATTATTTTGATCCAAACTTCCAAAAATCATTTCTGCCTAACCATTGAGGGTTGGACCTTGATTCTTTTTGCACGGCATTGTGTTTAGCATGTAGTATGTGAGATTAAATTGGCATGATTTGATCTCTCATTTTCCATTTGATTGGCATTTTTCTTGATAAGGAACCCTAAAACCCTAGAAAACTTAGGAAAATCATAACTTGAATTAGGTTAAGAGTTGGAACTTCTCCTTTGGGCAGTGAGTTAGTATAGGATTAGGGATCCTTTGATTGTATTTTAAATTTTTTATCTTGATGTTTGCTTCTGATTTTGGTTTTTGTTTGATGCATTGATCATAAACCCTAATTTGAGCTTCCATATGCATCCATCTTGCATTTGCATTCATACCTTGACTTGCCATAGCATTTTTTGCATCCATTTGATTCATTTGACATCTTAAGACATATTGAAAGCATGTTTGATCATTACATCTTGCATTTGCCTTGTTGTATGCCATTTGCATCTCATAACTTTTCATGTATGTTCATGGTTCTTAACTTGCTCCATTTACATCCATAAGCTTGTATGATCATCCTCATGTGTTGTTTCATGTTTGTAGCATCTCATAGCATCATTAACATCATGTATGTGCTTCTGGTTTTGTTTCTCATCATGCCATTTCATTCCATTTGGCATTTGCATTGCATTCCTTTATTAACTTTTCAGGTGGTAAGTAACTTTGAGAAGTGAATTTGCCTTCACTTCTCACAACTTCTTTTCATCTCTTTTATGCATCCATGCTGCATTTTGTTATGTGTTTGAGTTTGAGCTTGCTCATTCCTTTTCTTCTTACTTTCTCTCCTCAAGTGACTTGCCTTCTCAATTGAAGCAAGTTGCTTTGCTTCTCCTGATCATCTGCTTCCTGGTGGTTCCATTGAAGATCTTTCTTGTTAAACCTCACAAACCTTAGGAACAACCAAGCATGACAATGATTAGGGTTTTGATTAGTCCCCCACTTAGTTTTTACCTTTGTGTCTCTTTGAGTCTTCTCTTCTCACCTCATAATCAGGGACTAAACCCTAAAGGCTTTAAGGCTTTGTGATTAAGCTTATGCCTGCATCCTTCTATTAGGATGGAGTGTATAACTTTAATCCTAAGTGTTAAACCCTTAATGTGTTTAAATCTCTTAATCAATCCACCTAATAATCATCAAGACATCACACTTGTAACTTGGGCCTTGCATTAGGGTTCTAATTCTTCCTTAATTGGTTAAGAAGGACTAACCCTAGTGTTAATGGACAAGTCCCCCTCAAGTTGTCTTACAAACCCTAAAACTCACTTCTTCATCATACCATTAATTAAAATCCACTTAATAAAGGCTTTGTTTTGTCATGAGTTTAATCCCTAATCATGGATTAAGATGAGGAGCCTTCCTCAGCTTAAACATTCTCATCTATTATCCTTCTAGTAGGATGGTGTAATGGGTCTGTTTAATCCCTGATTATGGCTTAATCTCATTAGTCAACACTAAACAAAAACACCAAAAACATCTAAATAATCACAAGTAGGTTAATGATCTTAATCCTATATCAAAGGTGATTAAGTGTGAGAAGCTGACTTCACACTTAAGGTATTCTCATTACCCCTAATCAGAGGGAAGATGTGATGAGTTTACTAACCCATTGGTTTAGGCTCAAGCTCATTAACTTATGACAAACTTTCAAAAGCAATAAAAGACTGAAAACTCAAAAACAAACAATAATCGTCTCCTCCGGGATTCTTTTCTCATCTCATTCACTCATAAACGGGAAATTGCTTCTTCCGTCTAATGCAAGACAGTTTGCACCTGAGCCAGACAGGTCATACACTTGAGCATTGACAAGCAAGCAGTTCACAAGTCAATTCATCTTTCAGTCTCTTTGGGTCGAACTACGGTGTTCTGACTTCCTCATTGCACGAGAGGATACGTAGGCATAACTTAACAGTTATCGAAAAAAAGTCTCTGTATATTCCCCCTCCTCCTAGCATTATTCTTTTAGCCTCATGATCTTGAGCATCTTATTCCTTTTCCTACACTGACACTGTACATTTATACACTTCACATTTTTCTTTACACTGACGCTTGCATTCTTTCCAGCCATTTTATACACAAATTGCACTGACACTACCCCTTTAAAACACAAATCTTTTAAGTGTGGATCCCGTCGAGTACGACGGACAATCTGGGTGCTAATACCTTCCCAGGTTGTAACCAACCCCCTTTCTCAGTCTCTCTGGTTCGCAACCGTCTTATCCGTATCTTTCTCCGGGATAAAAATGCCTAGCTGGCGACTCTTTTCTTTTCCAGTGAGTTCACTGCTGTGTGTTCTCATTGTTCTTTTTGCCGACCGTTCGCGTCTATACCTTTATTTGGGCCATTCCCATTTATCGGGAGCGACAGCTTGGCGACTCTGCTGGGGACCCTTATACTGTAACCAGGGCTTCTGGTTCTTTTTGTGGGTTCCTCCTAGTGCTTGATTGATTTGTGTTTACTGGGGTGTTATGTGCTATCTGTGCTTGTATATTTGTTTTATTTACTGCTTTATGTACAGTTGCTTTATTGCTTTTTTTATAGCTTTGCATATATCATATTGTCATACTGTACTGGCTGGATCTGTTTTGTTGCTTTGGTGGGTGGGGTTCTATTGAGAGTTAAGGTCCTATACCTGGGACCTGAGTGACACCTAGGCTAGAGTGGTTCATATTCTTTCCCATTCCATCTCGGTCTGGTGCGGGAATATGAAACACGGTTCAGATATGGGTTTCTTCTTGAGAACTCTGTGTTGCAGATTTCCTGCAGTACTAGGGCTATCTGGGAAGCCTGCTAAGTCTGGATGACCTTTAGTATTGACCTTCAGAAACTGAGGTGAATTAGAGGAGGATCTTTTATGGTTATTGTAAACACTGTACCTCCGGGTTAGAAGTGTTTACACTTCTCATAACTGATCCAAGTCTGAGGATCCTTGTTTTAGAACACCACCTGTGAGGGGGTTGGGCTGTTTACAGGTTTGCAGGTACCCTTGACCTCAGCATACCCTGTTACTTTGTTTGATTAAAAGTACTCCATCTTGGAACAGTTCTTGTGATTCTAAACCTTGGACATGTGACTCTTTATTTGAGTCCCCCACCTTGGTTACTGGACTTATAGACCTCCATCTGGATTTCTTGAACATACTTGGACCTATATCAGAGCACCTGATCAGATCCAGCTCAGTCACAAACCCTGCATATCATTTGCATACATCATCATTGCATCATTTTAACATTTGCTTATTTGTTTTTCAGGGTATCCATACTTTATTTTGGCTTGGTTTTGACCCCATCATCAGCATAGACCTATCTTCATCAGCATCTGTCTTAGCTTTTCTTCAGCTACATGGCACCTAAGAAGAGTAACATCTCTTATCATTTCTTTCAGCCTGAGCTAGCTGACATCAGGAAGATTCAGACCTTGATTACTCCAGACCATATACCACATTTCAGAGAACACTATGGAGGCATACTTGATGTGGTTATGGATTTGGACCCTTCACAGAGGAGCTTGATTCATACTTGCCTGCAGTTCTATGATCCCCCTCTGAGGTGCTTTACCTTTCAGGATTTTCAGTTGGGGCCTTTATTGGAGGAATACTCATCATTGGTTGGTGTACCTGTCAGGGGTGGTGTCCCCTTCAACCCTGAGATGGTCTTTCCTAGTAATGAAGAAGTGGCAAAGGCATTATATCTGGAACCAGTTTTGATTGGGCAGAATATGACTACCAAGGCTGGAGTCTCTGGTTTGCATCTGAATTTCTTAATCTCTCAGGCTACCCTGAAGGCCTCCTCAGGGGAATGGAAAGCAGTCTGTGCTTTATTGGCCCTTAGCATATATGGGGTCTTACTTTTTGCAGATGAGCATAAGTTTGTTAGCAAGAGTGCAATCCATCTTTTCATCCTGAAGAACCCAGTGCCCACTTTGCTGGGAGATTTTTACTACTCTGTCCACCAGAGGAATGAAAAGCAAAGGGGAAGATTAGTGAGGTGCTGTGCTCCTTTGTTCCATACCTGGCTGCTCAGACATTTGCCAAAGACTGATGCATTTCTGAATCCTCATCAGCCAAAGAATTGGGCTAGAAGACTCACTGCTCTGACTTCAGCTGATATCAGGTGGTGCACTCAAAGCACAAAGGGCAGGGACATCATTACCAGTTGTGGGCAGTTTCCCAATGTACCCCTGATAGGAGTAAAGGGTTGCATCAACTACAACCCTCTGCTATTCAAAAGACAACTGGGCTATGCATTGGTCCACACTCCTAAGACACAAGACTTGGCTGAGACTCTTTACTGTGAGAATAAGCCTAATCTGGCAATTGTCAGGCAAGCAGCCTGGGCCTGGGACAATGTTCAGACTAAAGGAGTAACCATTCTGGGGAAGTGCAACAATGTGGCATCAGCACAGTACTATGAGTGGTCCCATGCCAGGGCTCAATTTTCGGGGATGCCCTTTACCATGGAAGATATGCCTGGACCATCCTCAGCACCACCTCCTGCCACTGTCAGTTTAGAGGAGTTTGAGAAACTGAAAGAGAGAAATGAGAAGCTGACTCAGGCTCTACAGAAGACTCTCTGGGAGAGGAGTGATGGTAGGTTGGACATTGAAAGGTTGGAAAAGTTGAAGATAGAGCATCTGGCTAGAATTGAGAAGTCTGAGGATTACATCAAGAAGTCTAGGGCTGGAGAGCAGATCTTGAAGAATGCCTGCAAGGAGGCTCAGTTCCAAAAGGCCAGGACTGATTTGTATCTGAAGGAGAGCCAAGCTAGGTGGGTCAGAATCACCGAAGCTCGTACTCTGGAAGATAAGAGGACTCAGGACAAGATTAAGCAGTTGGAGACTAGTGCAAAAGAGCAACAGGAAGCCCTGGCAGCAGCCCAGAGAGAGATCTCAGAGTTGAAGATCAGAGCTGGAGTGAAGAGGTCAAAGGACCAGAGTCAACACAAGAAGCTAGCTGCAGCTGTTACTACCAGGAATCTCCTTATCAGGAACTTTACGGAGCGTCCGGCTGATCCTGTGACTGAAGCACTTCTAAAGGAAGTTCAGGAGGATGAGTTTGGTCTTGGTGTTTGATTTTTGCTTGTTGTTGTTTTCATTTCATGTACTTTTGTTTTCTCATGTTGTATTTTGACCCCTCAGAGGGCATGTATTGTAAAAAGAAACAAACTATGTATCATTTACTTTTAAGTAATATATGTATTAGTTTGTTTTATCTGAATTCTTCAAGCAACATCAACAATATCTTCCTCAAAGGGTCTGGAAAGGTCAAAACCAAGTGCCAAGCCGGATACCTTGGAAACAAATAAGCATACTGCATTGCATACTAACCATTTTATTTGTTTTGCAGGTTTACTTTGTTGTTGTTGCTAACTCTGTTGTGAGCTCAGGAACTATTGCTCGACGACGTGTGTTCCCACTCAACCGTCCACACAGATATCCAACCCGCAACAATCTTCCGGGTATACAAATGGACCAGGTACAACAGGACCTTACTGAGGTCAGGAACCAAATGGCCAATGAAAGATTGGAAATGAGGGCTCAGATGACACAATTTATGGAGGTGATGAACAATATGGCTCAAAGCCAAGAGAGATTAAGAGCAATGGTAGAAAGGCAGAATCAGGAAGATCCCCATCTAGGGATTGCTGGGACTAGCAACAATGAGAGGGTCCAACCTCATGTCAACCCCCCTGTATTTGGACCCCACCTTCATCCAGAGATCAACATCCCTGCTACTGCACAAGGGAATGCTACTACAGGTAGGGTGCTGCAAGAAGACCCCCAGGAAGATCAGTTCACAGTGATGGGAGCTGGGGATGAGGCCTATGACAGGAGGCTGGATGAAATAGCTGAAAAATTAAGATCCTTGGAGTCCCAAAACTCTTTGGGTTTTGATGTTATGGACATGGGCTTGGTGGACGGGGTCAGGATTCCCCATAAGTTTAAGCCTCCTTGTTTTGAAAAGTACAACGGGACCTCCTGCCCACGGACCCACTTACAATCCTTTTTGGGGAGGTTGAAAGCATATACCATGGACGAGAAGCTATGGATGTTTTATTTTGAGGATAGCTTAACAGGAGCTTCGAGGGAATGGTACTCACATCTGACTAGGGCAACCATCAGGTGTTGGAAGAATTTGGCAGAAGCCTTCATTAGACAATATCAGTACAATTTGGATATGGCACCCAACAGGACCCTCCTAATGGGGATGTCACAATCATCCAGAGAAAGTTTCCGAGAGTACGCCCAGAGATGGAGACAGCTGGCTGCTGCTGTCCAGCCACCTATGTCAGAGAGGGAGATGGCAGATATGTTTATGAACACCCTCCAAGGAACATACATTGACAGGCTAGCTGCTTTCTCTTCTACCAGCTTTGCAGATGTCGTTATAGCTGGAGAGAGAATTTAGAGCCTGCTAAAGATGGGCAAAATTTCTGACAACGGTGCTAGCTCATCCAGCAACACAAGGAAGCCTTTTGTGGGCCCAAGAAGAACTGGTGAGACCAATGCTATCCATACCAGCAGGGGCAGACCCCAATATGTTCATAGGTCTGTGGCAGCAGTCACCATTCCCGCTCCAGTTCATCCACAACCAACTTATCAACCACCGCAACAAAATTATCAGCAACAAACCCAGTACCCTCCTCAAAGAAACTACAACAACACCAGCAATAACAATCAGCAAAGACCATATCAACAGAGACCATCTCAGGCCAATAGGGTGATTGATCTGATCCCTATGCCCTATGCCACATTACTGCCACAACTCCTGAAACTCAACCTGGTTGAGCTAAGGACGTTGGCACCTCCAGATCCTACCAGTCTACCCAGAAATTACGACGCCAGCGCCAGGTGTGCTTTTCATTCAAATGCACCTGGGCATAGTACAGAGAAGTGCAGAGCCTTGCACATGAAGGTACAAGACTTGGTAGACTCTAAGGCTCTGAATTTTGCACCACCACCAAATGTCAACAAAAACCCTATGCCAAACCACGGAGGTCCCAGAATCAATGCTATTGAAGAAGACAAGCCGTCTTACTTGATAACCAGTGTGGGTCAGATTCGGACACCGTTGGTAGAGATTAAAGCTCAACTCCTCGAATGTCAAATGTTCCCGGGATGCGAGCTAGGGTGTGCTTATTGCAACATTTCAGTGAATGGTTGTGATAACTTGAGAGATGGCATAGATGGTCTCATCCAGAGTGGCCTGCTTCAAATCACAACATCAATTCCTACCAATCCAGCAATCTCATTAGCAACAATTTCGGAGTCTTCTACAACTGCAACAACCATTAATCCAAATAACTTTTCAATCCCATCAACAAATGCTTCATCTGTCACATCAACTGACCAGATATCAGCAAACATTCCTTCTACAACTTCAGCACCACTTCATTGGGAATCTCCTACAACAACAACACCCATCCTTCCAACAATGTCTCCTACAACTTCAACAGCAAATGTCTCAACAGTTACAATTTATTACGATCCTGAAAATGATTCTGCCTACAACTCACAAAGTGCCACTCCTATCAGAGCACCAGTCACAATATACTATGATCCACAGACTATCATGGTCCCTTCAGCAGCTGCCATCAGTCCAGTCACTATCACAGTGCCTGGGCCAGTACCTTATGAAAGCAATCCCTTGGCATTACGGCTCTGATCTATACTGCGAAGGACAGAAAATCACTCTTGAATCATCAACCCCTGCACCACAAATAGACAATGTGGGAGGAGGAGGAGGCTTCACCCGAAGCGGACGTCTCTTTGCTCCACAAATTCAAAGACCCACTGCCGAAGCAGAAGCTGCCGCCAAGGCAAAAGGGAAGAGCCTGGTGCAGGAAGATCAAATTGTTAAAGAAGCTTTGAAAACACCTTTTGACCAAGAAGTTGATGAATTCATGAGAATCATCAAGAAGAGTGATTACAAGATAGTGGACCAGCTTCACCAGACGCCTTCCAAGATCTCTATTCTGTCATTGCTTATGTGCTCCGAAGCTCATCGGAACGCACTACTAAAAGTCTTGCACGCAGCTTATGTGCCAGAAGAGATCACCGTCAATCAGTTGGAAGCTGTGGTTGGAAATGTTACTGCTAGCAATGGACTAGGATTCACCAACACTGATTTGACTACGGAAGGCCGCAACCATAACAAGGCTTTGCACATTACCATGGAGTGTAAAGGTGTAGTTCTTTCCCATGTGCTGGTAGACACAGGATCATCCCTCAATGTCTTACCCAAAAAAGCCCTTGTAAAGCTGGAGTATGAAGGATTGGCATTGCGCCCCAGTAACCTGGTAGTGAGAGCCTTTGACGGTTCTAAGAGATCGGTTCTGGGAGAAATTGAGTTTCCTATAACGATTGGCCCACAAACTTTCAAAACAACCTTCTACGTGATGGATATACAGCCTGCCTACAGTTGTCTATTGGGTAGGCCATGGATTCACGCCGCAGGCGCCGTGACCTCAACCCTTCACCAGAAGTTAAAATTCGAGTGGGAGGGCCAAGTCGTTACTATCTGTGGAGAGGAGGATATTTTTGTTAGCCACCTGGCTACCTACAAATATATTGAGATGGATGGGGAGATCCATGAAACGATGAGTCAAGGGTTTGAGGCCTTGAACATAAATGAAGCATCCGCTGTACCTGGAACCTCAATGACATCTTATCAGCAAGCCCGGAAGGTTGTTGAAGAAGGAACTGCCCAAGGCTGGGGCAAGCTGTTGCCTGTGGAGAAGAAAGAGGATAGATTTGGGTTGGGTTACAAACCAACTCAACAAGATCAAGCAGAGGCTGCTAAGGAGCCCAACTTTGTTAGTGGGGGGATGCTCACCCCTGATGCTGTCAACAACTTGGAAGACGAGGATGAAAGCGACCGTAACCTGGAGAGTTGGATCCGTCCAAAGATCCCGGGGAGCAGTATCTCAAACTGGTCTTCCCAGGAAATTATAAGAGTTACTCATGCAGAGTAATTATTATTTCCTGTATTTTTATAGCATGCATCAAAGTCTTGCATCTTGCCCAAGATGACACGACTCATTTTGTAATCGGGCCATCTGTAATTTTTGTGCAACAAGATTAATCAATGAAATATCAGACATCTTTTTGCAAACGAGTCTTTTTCTTTTCCGCTCACTGTTTTTTCCATTTTTCTTTTTGTACAAAAAATAAATGGCAATGTTTTCAAAATGACAACTTTATTTCACTTTTCTAAACAAGATTAAAATCAAATCACTAAAATGAACAAACTGAACCCTTGCAGAGAGTGCCTTCCAGACAGCACCGACAACAGCACGGCTATGACTTCGTATGACTTTGACAATCCGATCAATCAAGCTGATGAAGGGGTTGAAGAAGAATATGAGCTTCCTGAAGAGCTAGCCAGATTGTTGAGACAAGAGGAGAAAGTTATCACTCCTCATCAGGAGGAGGTCGAAACAATTAATCTTGGTACAGATGAAGACGTGAAAGAAGTTAAAATCGGGGCCTGCCTACAAGACTCAGTGAAGAGACAACTGATTGACCTGCTTCAAGAGTATGTGGATGTGTTTGCTTGGTCTTATCAAGATATGCCAGGGTTGGACACCGACATTGTTGTGCACAAGCTGCCTTTAAGAGAAGAATGCCCACCGGTTAAACAGAAACTGCGCCGTACTCGCCCAAACATGGCCATGAAAATCAAAGAAGAGGTACAAAAGCAATGGGACGCCGGGTTCCTTGCTGTAACTAGCTATCCACCATGGGTTGCTAACATAGTACCTGTGCCTAAGAAAGACGGCAAAGTAAGAATGTGTGTTGACTACCGGGACCTGAATAGAGCTAGCCCAAAGGATGATTTCCCATTACCTCACATCGATGTATTGGTAGATAATACGGCTCAGTTCTCGGTATTCTCCTTCATGGACGGATTTTCAGGATACAATCAGATTAAAATGTCACCTGAAGACATGGAGAAGACAACCTTCATCACACCCTGGGGCACGTTCTGCTACAAGGTGATGCCATTCGGACTGAAGAATGCTGGTGCAACATATCAACGGGCTATGGTGACATTATTCCACGATATGATCCATAAAGAAATCGAATGTTACGTGGATGACATGATTGCCAAGTCCCTTACTGAAGAAGATCACCTGGTGAATCTGCTAAAGCTATTCAAGCGTCTGAGAAAGTACCAACTGAAGTTGAACCCCAACAAATGCACATTCGGGGTGCGATCTGGTAAGCTGCTGGGATTTATTGTAAGCGAGAAAGGGATTGAGGTTGACCCTGATAAAGTCAAAGCTATCCAAGAGATGCCTGCACCGAAGACAGAAAAAGAGGTTCGAGGGTTCTTAGGACGATTGAACTACATTTCACGGTTCATATCCCACCTGACAGCAACTTGTGAACCTTTGTTCAAACTGCTAAGGAAAGAACAAACGGTCAGGTGGAATGAAGACTGCCAGAAGGCTTTTGACAAGATCAAGGAGTACTTACAAGAGCCTCCAATCCTTATGCCGCCAGTTGAAGGAAGACCTCTAATCATGTACTTGACAGTATTAGAAGAGTCAATGGGGTGTGTGTTGGGCCAGCATGACGAGTCTGGTCGAAAAGAGTATGCAATATACTACCTAAGCAAAAAGTTTACCGACTGTGAACAACGTTATTCACTGCTCGAGAAAACTTGTTGTGCTTTAGCGTGGGCTGCTCGCCGACTGAGACAGTATATGTTGACCCACACTACCTTGTTGATCTCAAAGATGGACCCAGTCAAGTATATTTTTGAGAAGCCAGCGCTTACTGGACGGGTTGCAAGATGGCAAATGATCCTCACAGAATATGATATTCAATACACATCTCAAAAAGCCATCAAGGGTAGTGTATTGTCTGAATATCTTGCTGAGCAACCTATTGATGATTACCAGCCTATGAGATTTGACTTCCCTGACGAAGACATCATGTTCATAAAAGCAAAAGATCATGAAGAGCCCGTTCACACTGAAGGGCCCGACCCAGAAGAAGAATGGACTATGATGTTTGATGGGGCTGTTAATATGAATGGTCGTGGTGTTGGTGCAGTACTCATTACACCTAAAGGAGTTCACATGCCTTTCTCGGCAAAACTCACTTTTAACTGCACTAACAACGAAGCTGAATACGAAGCTTGCATTATGGGTCTTGAGGAAGCCATTGACCTCAGGATCAAGACATTGACTGTATTCGGAGATTCAGCTCTGGTAGTTAATCAGACCAGCGACAAATGGTACACCCACCAGGATCATCTGATACCTTACAGGGATTATACAAGGAGGTTATTGACTTTCTTTACAACAGTCAAGCTTGAGTATATCCCTCGGGACGAGAATCAGTTTGCAGATGCTCTGGCTACCATTTCATCCATGATCAAAGTTCAAGCTGCCAACTTTGTACCTCAAATTTCAGTGTCCAGACTTGACAGACCAGCATATGTGTTCGTAGCAGATGTTGTCAAAGATGATAAGCCTTGGTTCCACGACATTAAGTGCTTCTTGGAGGATCAAACATACCCACCTGGGGCATCTTCCAATGATAAGAAGACTTTGAGAAGGCTTGCTGGTAGTTTCTTTCTGAACACTGATGGTTCCTTGTACAAGAGAAACTTTGACATGGTACTCCTCAGATGCGTCGATAAAACAGAAGCAGATTTGTTAATGCATGAAGTGCACGAAGGATCCTTTGGTACCCATGCTGGAGGGCATGCCATGGCCAAGAAGTTGCTGAGATCAGGCTATTACTGGATCACAATGGATGCCGACTGTTGTGCCTACGCCAGAAAATGCCATAAATGCCAGATTTATGCGGATAAGGTGCATGTGCCTCCCAATCCTCTGAATATAATGTCTTCACCTTGGCCCTTTGCCATGTGGGGCATTGACATGATTGGCAAGATTGAACCGACTACTTCGAATGGCCACAGATTCATCCTGGTTGCCATTGACTATTTCACCAAGTGGGTCGAAGCAACTTCCTATGCAAACATTACAAGACAAGTGGTAGCCAGATTTCTGAAAAGAGATATCATCTGTCGATACGGAGTTCCCGAGCGAATCATTACTGATAATGGTTCCAACTTAAACAACAAAATGATGGCAGAGCTGTGCCGGGACTTCAAGATCCAACACCACAATTCTTCTCCTTACAGGCCAAAGATGAATGGTGCTGTTGAGGCAGCTAACAAGAATATCAAGAAGATTGTGCAGAAGATGGTAGTCACTTACAAAGACTGGCATGAAATGTTACCATTTGCCTTGCATGGTTACCGCACGTCAATCAGGACATTCACTGGGGCAACACCGTATCAACTTGTGTATGGCATGGAAGCAGTCCTACCTGTTGAAGTTGAATTACCCTCTCTGCGGGTGTTAATGGATGTTAAACTGAATGAAGCAGAATGGGTCCGGTCCCGATATGAGCAACTGAGTCTGATTGAAGAAAAGAGATTGGCTGCAATCTGTCATGGGCAGTTGTATTAGAAAAGAATGAAGAGAGCCTTCGATCAGAAAGTCAGGTACCGAGAGTACCAAGTAGGAGATCTTGTGCTGAAGAGAATCCTCCCTCCTCATACAGACCACAGGGGCAAATGGACACCGAATTATGAAGGACCATTTGTGGTAAAGAAAGTTTTCTCGGGAGGAGCGCTGATGCTCAGCACTATGGATGGTGAAGATTTCCCGTCCCCTGTGAATTCAGATGCAGTTAAAAAATACTTCGCATGAAAATGACCCGCTGGACATAAAAACAGAATGTAAGTCCAGGCAAAAATAGGGCATCCCGGCGAGTCAAAAACAGAATAAAAGACTCGGGCAAAAATAAGGGAAAATAAACAAAGAATGTACACTCGCTGAGCTGAAAAGCCGCATTGGACAACTCAGGCAAAAATGGGTATCTCGATGGATTGAAAACCCGGAGGGGCGATCCATGCAAAACAAGGGAATAAGCAAACAACTGCATTCTGAATTCGTCTGTATCACCTACAACTTGGTAAAACTCGAAAGGATCAAGCTTCGATCAGAATCAGCCTTCTTCAGAAAGCAAGACGAGAAGAACGTCAAAAGTCATACAAGTCATAGCGAAGGGGAAGCTCCTTGAAGCGTCAACAACATTGCCAACATTTTGTTTCTCAATTTGTAACAATCTCCTCATTTTAGGAGATATGTTTCTTTGACTGTATCTTGCCAATTCAGGGCACATGAATAAATAAAAGCAGATTTTCAGTCATGTTTCGTCTTGTACATTTTTATTTGCAAAAATGTCTGATGTCTTAAAAAAAACTGATTGCATAAATACAAATGCTTACCTTCAAAAATAAAAGCACGTGCTTGCGGAAAATATGTTTACTCTCGGGAGTGTCTGAACTCCTATGACGGAATCCAGTAAAGGATACCTCGGGATTACTTGTGCGTTTCTCTATCTTTTCAGGAATGCAGGTATCCAAAGCGCAGCATGGGGCATGTAAGCTTCATCCCAACAAGTTGGCAAATCAACACTCAGTCTTAGCACCCGAAGTGCTTTCTCCCCAGCTGAGTTACCACTTGTCACTTATCCCAGCCGAAGTGCCGTTCATTCTTCCTCATCTAAGTACAAAAGCCAGGAAACCATCTCCCCACAGAGTTTCAGCCTCTATCCAGAAGAGCAACGCATGAAGGAATCGCAACAGAGTGAAGGAAGCTTCTGCAAACCCCAACTGGGTCCCTCATTGCAAGGATATATCTATCAGTGACCTATATCCCCAAGCAAATGCATCTCATCAGACCTATCAATGATCTTATCCCCAGCTGGGATGCCCACTTCAAACAAATCGACCAGAGATCTTTGCAGCAACGGGATCCGAATCCCGGATTGGTATCCTCGCATAATCATAGCATTCGCATCACATTCACCCGCAAAGCGTAGCATCCCGTCTAGTACGGAGCATTACGGCAAAAATCAAACATATAGCATAATCATAAGCCATGTTTTGAAACAAACACTTGTGAATATTGAAATCCACCAGCAATATACGGAATACCCCCAGATTCCCCAGCAAAAGCAGTTGCCTCACATTCACAAACACTAGTACATACTCCTTTTGGCACCCGTCCGTGTCATCATTCCCCAGTAAAGTCGCCCGAGCACTCTTTACAAACAAGACCACCCGTATTACAGATACTTCCTGACATCCGTCCGTGTCATACCCCTAGCAGAAAACCAAAACACCTTCCTTGCACTCACAGATACTTGTATATATAACTTTCTTGACGCTCGTCCATGTCACCCTTCCCAGCACAGTAACATAAACACTTTGTACATCAGATACTCAGTTCATACTATACTCCTTCTTGACACTCGTCCGTGTCACTCTCCTCATCAGGTTAAACACTCATCTATACACCACTCACACTTATACAGATACTCGTCCGTATCTTGTATATACCATTGATATCCCCACAGACTCGACAATCGCCCGTGTTCTTTGTTAACCAGTTGGTACTTGTCCGTACCATCATCTCAGAACATGCGTCTAGCGTTTGTTTCTACATGATACTCGTCCGTATCGTATTCTTAGGGATGCTCGTCCGCATCTTTAATCCATACACTATGTAAAACACTCTTGTCTCCTTGAATATAGACACTCGTCTGTGTCTACTATTCCCCAGAAGAGTCCCCTCAGATTCAACACTCGTCTGTGTTCTCTGTTAACCAGTTGATACTCGTCCGTATCATCATCTCTGAACACGTATCAGTATTTGTTTCTACCCGATACTCGTCCGTATCATGGTCTTAGGGATGCTCGTCCGCATCTTTAATCTATACACAACATCTAAACACTTATACCTTTTGTTTCTTGGATATAAACACTCGTCCGTGTTTACTATTCCCCAGTAAGATCACCAACAAAGCAAATTTTCCTTTTTATCTGACATTCGTCCTGTGTCATGATAAACCCTGAGAGCAGCCGTACCCTGCTAGGTGGTCGTCCTCCACCTCTTGATGGTCGTCCTCCATCATGCTCATCCGATGGCCGTCCCCATCGTTGATTCTCTATCCGACGTTCGTCCTATGTTGCGATATTTAGCAGCCGTCCCCTGCTAGGTGGTCGTCCTCCACCTCTTGATGATCGTCCTTCATCATTTTATCCAATGGCCGTCCCCATTGTTGATCTTTGGTTATCTGACATTCGTCCTATGTCATGATAAACCTTGAGAGCAGCCGTCCCCTGCTAGGTGGTCGTCCTCCACCTCTTGATGGTCGTCCTCCATCACGCTCATCCGATGGTCGTCCCCATCGTCGACCTAATATCCGGCATTCGTCCTATGTCGCGATATTTTCGACAGCCGTACCCTGCCAGGTGGTCGTCCTCCACCTTAGATGACCGTCCCTCATCTTACCCCAACAGAGCAGCCGTCCCCTGCTAGGTGATCGTCCTTCACCTTTGATGACCGTACCTCATCACCTGTTTATTTCATTTATTCTTTAACCCGATGGTCGTCCCCGTCGTGGTCCCTTTTCCTTTCCCTGATGATCGTCCATCATCAGTTTTAGCCCGATGGCCGTCCCCATCGTTGTTTGCTTTACTTTATGAACTTGATGGTCGTCCCCGTCATGTTTCATTAACCCCCAGAGAATCTTACAGCTTTACTTGATGGCCGTCCCCATCATAATACCTTTTATCCCCAGTATGTCGGCCGTCCCCGTCATTGCTTTATTTTCCGCACCTTTTAGCATGTCGGCCGTCCCCGTCATTGCCCTTTACCCAGCAGTCGTCCTCTGCTCGACGGTCGTCCTCCGTCGCCCACACTTTACAATATACTTTATTTTCTTTTACAATCTATATCCCTTTTCTTCTTCATTCTGTGAGTGCAAATTTTGGACTGTCTTTGGTATTCAACCACAAGTTATCTTGTTTGCCTGTTAAGCCGTTGCTTACATCCTGCACAGCTAACTCATGTTCGAATAGGGGCAGCTGTAAACACCCCAAATTTGCCCTCACCCATTCACACCATGGCTTGTGATCTTGTCATATGCATAAACACAATCATAACATCCCATAGTACATTTTGATTCACTGCATTGGTTCTAGGTCATCTGCATCTAGGGTTGGTGATCTGAGCAATCTAAGAGCATCTTGAGCCATTCCAAAGGTCATCAATCACTTCAAAGGGTTCCATATGTGTTCAAGTATCATACTATATCCTCTCAAAGTCAAGAATGCCAAAGAATCACAAGAACTGGAAATGGTATGGAAGCAGAGCCAGGCTTGACTGCACAGATGACCTAAAATTAGGGTTTTGGTTTCAGAGGCCATAACTCCAAATTTTTTGGTCATTCTTGTTTCTATTGGTCTCTATATGGTATAGGGAGTATGCATATCAATTTTCATAAAGAAATTCCATGGGGAAGTCATCTGATCAAGAGTTGACTTTCTGAACAAGTCAGTGCAAAATCAGGGCATCTGAGGTCCCCAATGACCCAACCAAGGGGTGTTCTTCATCATTTTGATTGTATATGATCTTTATTTGATCATATAAGAAGTTGGAAGTTCACAAAATTCAAGAATTCCAAGTCTTTTGCAAAGTTGACTTTTTGGGCAAGTTTGACTTTTAATGAAAATGTCATTTTATGCAACTTTTTCAACCCTTACTTTTTGATTCAAAAAAGCTTCAAATGGAAAAACCTTGGTCATGAAAGTTGTAGAATAGATCTTTCCCTTTTCAAAAAGTACAAGAACATGACCTAATTCATTTTGGATCAAAAGTTATGGTTTGTCAAAGTTGGCAAAAATCACTAAATTTCAAGTCGTGCACCAAAGAGGCAAAGTTGCAAATTCACTTCTCAAGGCCAATTAAGTCATCAAATGGACTTCTAATTCACACAACATGATCACACAACATTCAAAAGTCAGATTGCACCCAAAGAATCACATGTTTTATGGCCCATGGATCAAGTTTCTTTCATGAAAACCAAAGGCAAGGCAAGTTGCAAAAGCCATCATATCTCCTCACCCACTTGATGGCTAGCTTGCTGATCAAACCTAGGCCTTTCCACACTACATGCTGCGTAGCACACCCTTCTTGTACTTGGCTAGAACATGACCCATGCTTCTCTTACACAAAAGTTGACATTTTGCAAAAGCACCCATACCTATCACAAAAGGACATGTCATGTCATCTGACCAATAGCATTTGTTTATACAAACCAATTGCAAGCTAAACACAAGAACAAGTAAGCCTGAAACCAGCCATAAGCCAACATTCTCATTTTCACTCCATTGAGCAAAAGCATTCGAAACACTCTCCTCAAGCCACAAACTCATAAACAAACTTCACAAACCTTCTCACCATGCTTCACTGAACCCAAACCAACCTTCAAAGCAGCCTGAAACTCAAAGAATCAAAAATACGATTTTCACCTGAGCTTGAACAGAACTTCTGTAAACTCTCAAACCAGACCAAATAAATTTGTTCCAAGCCTTTCAGAAGCATAAGGGAGGTCATAGGAGTGGTTTTGCACAAGAGAAAGAGTCAGAAAGTTCCAGACTGAAGAGCTTCAAACTCAGGTAGTTTCATGAACTTTTTTTCCAGAAGCATGATTTTAAGTTCTAAATAACTTCTATACATTCCCCTGATCATGAATATGTGCTTACTTTCGAAAATGGTTGAGAAATGAGAGTTTAATCTTGCTCTGAAACTTTTTGCCCTAAAACTATTTTGATTCGATTTGGCTGATTCAGGAATGATAAATGTTGTTTGAGTGGGGGGTTTGATTCGTGTTTGAGTGGGGAAGAGTTCTGGGCAGTTAGTTTTCATTTTTGTTGCGTTTGGAGAGAGTTTGAGATTTTGGTTGATCAGAGAAGACGACCGGAATAGTGTTCCGGTCGCCTGAAAGTCATTAGGGCTGTCATTAGGGCTTAATCATTAATTAGCCAAGTTTGAATGCTGGCCGTCCAGATGCGTGCCAGGTCAATTCGCGCGTGTGGGAATTCAAACCTCAGCCCTTGATCTTGCTGACTTTTCTTTTTTTAGCTTTAAATTCATTTTATTTTCATATTAATTCATTTCTTTTATCCATTTTATTTAAAATAGCAAAACCTTTTCAAAAATTCTGAAATTTTTTATACACACTTTTATTAAATTTCATAAACAAAAAATATTTTTATTTTTATTTTTTGCATTTCAAAAATATTTTTAAATATTTAAAAGTTTATTTTTAATTAATTAATGAGAATTAATTAATTAAAAATACTTTTAGGTATTTAAAAATCACCAAAAAATTCATGAAACATTTAAAACTATTTAGAAACATTGTCCAACCCTCAAACCAAATTTCTTTTTTGATCTTAATGCATTTTGAGAATTTTTCATGGAATTAAGATCATTCTTAGGCATTATTTTGATCCAAACTTCCAAAAATCATTTCTGCCTAACCATTGAGGGTTGGACCTTGATTCTTTTTGCATGGCATTGTGTTTAGCATGTAGTATGTGAGATTAAATTGGCATGATTTGATCTCTCATTTTCCATTTGATTGGCATTTTTCTTGATAAGGAACCCTAAAACCCTAGAAAACTTAGGAAAATCATAACTTGAATTAGGTTAAGAGTTGGAACTTCTGCTTTGGGCAGTGAGTTAGTATAGGATTAGGGATCCTTTGATTGCATTTTCAATTTTTTATCTTGATGTTTGCTTCTGATTTTGGTTTTTGTTTGATGCATTGATCATAAACCCTAATTTGAGCTTCCATATGCATCCATCTTGCATTTGCATTCATACCTTGACTCGCCATAGCATTTTTTGCATCCATTTGATTCATTTGACATCTTAAGACATATTGAAAGCATGTTTGATCATTACATCTTGCATTTGCCTTGTTGTATGCCATTTGCATCTCATAACTTTTCATGTATGTTCATGGTTCTTAACTTGCTCCATTTGCATCCATAAGCTTGTATGATCATCCTCATGTGTTGTTTCATGTTTGTAGCATCTCATAGCATCATTAACATCATGTATGTGCTTCTGGTTTTGTTTCTCATCATGCCATTTCATTCCATTTGGCATTTGCATTGCATTCCTTTATTAACTTTTCAGGTGGTAAGTAACTTTGAGAAGTGAATTTGCCTTCACTTCTCACAACTTCTTTTCATCTCTTTTATGCATCCATGCTGCATTTTGTTATGTGTTTGAGTTTGAGCTTGCTCATTCCTTTTCTTCTTACTTTCTCTCCTCAAGTGACTTGCCTTCTCAATTGAAGCAAGTTGCTTTGCTTCTCCTGATCATCTGCTTCCTGGTGGTTCCATTGAAGATATTTCTTGTTAAACCTCACAAACCTTAGGAATAACCAAGCATGACAATGATTAGGGTTTTGATTAGTCCCCCACTTATTTTTTACCTTTGTGTCTCTTTGAGTCTTCTCTTCTCACCTCATAATCAGGGACTAAACCCTAAAGGCTTTAAGGCTTTGTGATTAAGCTTATGCCTGCATCCTTCTATTAGGATGGAGTGTATAACTTTAATCCTAAGTGTTAAACCCTTAATGTGTTTAAATCTCTTAATCAATCCACCTAATAATCATCAAGACATCACACTTGTAACTTGGGCCTTGCATTAGGGTTCTAATTCTTCCTTTATTGGTTAAGAAGGACTAACCCTAGTGTTAATGGACAAGTCCCCCTCAAGTTGTCTTACAAACCCTAAAACTCACTTCTTCATCATACCATTAATTAAAATCCACTTAATAAAGGCTTTGTTTTGTCATGAGTTTAATCCCTAATCATGGATTAAGATGAGGAGCCTTCCTCAGCTTAAACATTCTCATCTATTATCCTTCTATTAGGATGGTGTAATGGGTCTGTTTAATCCCTGATTATGGCTTAATCTCATTACTCAACACTAAACAAAAACACCAAAAACATCTAAATAATCACAAGTAGGTTAATGATCTTAATCCTATATCAAAGGTGATTAAGTGTGAGAAGCTGACTTCACACTTAAGGTATTCTCATTACCCCTAATCAGAGGGAAGATGTGATGAGTTTACTAACCCATTGGTTTAGGCTCAAGCTCATTAACTTATGACAAACTTTCAAAAGCAATAAAAGACTGAAAACTCAAAAACAAACAATAATCGTCTCCTCCGGGATTCTTTTCTCATCTCATTCACTCATAAACGGGAACTTGCTTCTTCCGTCTAATGCAAGACAGTTTGCACCTGAGCCAGACAGGTCATACACTTGAGCATTGACAAGCAAGCAGTTCACAAGTCAATTCATCTTTCAGTCTCTTTGGGTCGAACTACGGTGTTCTGACTTCCTCATTGCACGAGAGGATACGTAGGCATAACTTAACAGTTATCGAACAAAAGTCTCTGTATATTCCCCCTCCTCCTAGCATTATTATTTTAGCCTCATGATCTTGAGCATCTTATTCCTTTTCCTACACTGACACTGTACATTTATACACTTCACATTTTTCTTTACACTGACGCTTGCATTCTTTCCAGCCATTTTATACACAAATTTCACTGACACTACCCCTTTAAAACACAAATCTTTTAAGCGTGGATCCCGTCGAGTACGACGGACAATCTGGGTGCTAATACCTTCCCAGGTTGTAACCAACCCCCTTTCTCAGTCTCTCTGGTTCGCAACCTTCTTATCTGTATCTTTCTAGGTCTTTGCAGCATTACCTTTCCTCCGGGATAAAAATGCCTAGCTGGCGACTCTTTTCTTTTCCAGTGAGTTCACTGCTGTGTGTTCTCATTGTTCTTTTCGCCGACCGTTCGCGTCTGTACCTTTATTTGGGCCATTCCCATTTATCGGGAGCGACACTAATAAGAACATTAAGAAGATTGTATAGAAGATGACTATTACTTACAAGGATTGGCATGAGATGTTACCATTTGCTCTTCATGGTTATCGTACTACAATACGTACTTCAACAGGGGCAACCCCATTCTCCTTAGTCTATGGTATGGAAGCAGTTCTGCCCATTGAAGTTCAGATTCCCTCCTTAAGAATTATGAAGGATGCAGGCTTGGATGAAGATGAGTGGATTCAGACTCGACTTGACCAGATGAATTTGATTGATGAGAAGAGGCTAGCAGCAGTTTGTCATGGCCAGATGTACCAGAAGCGAATGATCAAAGCTTTTAATAAGAAGGTTAAGCCAAAGGTATATCAGGCTGGTGACTTGGTAATCAAGCGTATCATATTACCACAGGGTGATCCTAGGGGCAAGTGGACTCCTACATATGAAGGACCATTTGTAGTCAAGACAGTGTTTTCAGGAGGTGCTATGATACTCACTACAATGGATGGTGAATACTTCCCACAGCCTGTAAACGCAGACATAGTTAAAAAATACTACGCATGAAAAGAGACCCGCTAGGTTGACAGGCCTAGGCAAAAATAAGGGCATCCCGGCAAACCAAAAGGGTTTGGGCAAAAATTAGGGATATATATGAAAAGATGTACACCCGGCAAGTCGAAAACCTGAAAAGGCGGCTTGGGCAAAAAAGGGTATCCCGGTGGATTGAAAACCTGAAAGGGCAATCCAGGCAAAAGCTAGGGATTAAAGCGTATGACTATGTCTCGTTTGGATCACTCATAAAACTGCAACCAGTTGTGCTACTTACTCAAGTTTGAACAGATAAAGCTCAATCCAATCGTTTCCGTCTCAACAGCAGAAGATGAGATACTTGAAGATAATGGCAATAGTAGAATTGAAACTCAATAGGATTATTTCCCACATAGCTGATTTTCTTCATCTTGTAAAATCTTTATGACAAAATCCTCTTACTAGGGTTTATGTCTCCTTGTACAAATCCACCTATGTATAGGTCACTTTTTGATATAAATAAAATTCCATCTTCGAATCCAGATTTACTTTTACCCTATTTACATAAGCGAAACGTCCATTGGTTGTGTTTGAATGTATGTATGCTTTTGAATATGATTGATGTTTACCAGAAATGCATGTATGCTTAATATGATTGATGTTTACCAGAAATGCATGAAAATGTAGTAATAGTATTTACTAAGGACGAACGAGGGAAGGATTTCAACGAAGCTTCGCCAGTTCATCTTAACAAAACAGCTACAAACCCTCAGTAGGACAAATCCATCTTCATAAAGTCACATCTCCCCTGGAATTTATATCCATCTCTTTTATCCTCATACGGATATTCGGGAATTTACTTTCCAATAAGAGTACGACGAACGAATACGGGAGGTTATATCTACCCTACTATCAAATGAAGACGGAGGTTATATATACCCTACTATCAAACGAAGACGAAGGTTATGTATACCTTACTATTCCCAGCAGACGGGAGGTTATATATACCTTGCTATCCCCAGCAGACGGGAGGTTATATATACTTTGCTATCCCCAGCAGACGGGAGGTTATATATGCCTTATTATCAAACAAGACGAGACTAAGTTCCTCATATTCTTCAACAACGAATCGGGATTTATTTTCCCTGGCCAGCAGTTGTTATACGAAGATATCCAGACGCTTCAGGCAGTATCATATCATACATACATCAGTTACATCATACCATAACATACATATCCATAGATACATAATACATTACTTAGGTGCATCATATTATACATGCATACATAACGCATAAACTAATACTACCATATAGAATGCTACCTTGTTTTCAGGTTAATTCTCCAGCAAACAGGCTTCATCAACAACTTGTGACTATCAGGACTGCTTTATCCTCCTGAAAGTTATCATTTCCTCAGGACTGCTTTATCCTCCTGAAAACTTCTTATACCTCAGGACGTTGTTATCCTCCTGAAAGCATATTATTACTTTGGGCCGTTGTTATCTTCCCAAAGGTTATTATCCCCTCAGGACTACTTTATCCTCCTGAAAGCTTATTCATACCTCAGAACGTCGTTCATCTTTCTGAAAGCATATCATCAATTCCTCAGGACGTTGTTATCCTCCTGAAATCATATTATTACTTTGGGCCGTTGTTATCTTCCCAAAGGTTATTATCCCCTCAGGACTGCTTTATCCTCCTGAAAGCTTATTCATACCTCAGAACGTTATTCATCTTTCTGAAAGCATATCATCACTTCCTCAGGACGTTGTTATCCTCCTGAAATCATATTATTACTTTGGGCCGTTGTTATCTTCCCAAAGATCATCACTTCCTCAGGACGTTGTTATCCTCCTGAAAGCATATTATCTCCTCGGGACGTTGTTTATCTTCCTGAAAGCTATCACCCCTACCTCAGGACGTTGTTTATCCTCCTGAAAGTATATTATTACCTCAGAACGTTGTTTATCTTTCTGAAAGCATATCACTCCCTCAGGACTGCTTTATTCTCCTGAAAGCACATTATTACCTCAGGACTGCTGTATCCTCCTGAAAGCATATCACTACTTCAGGACTGCTTTATCCTCCTGAAAGCTATCATTATACCTTCATATTTTGGACTGCTTTATCCCCCAAGAAATGTACCTAAAGAATTCTTCCCCAAGTGGCATCTTTAAGCCCACTCAAGCATATTCAACTAGTCACCTGTATCACTCTATGCACTGGTGAGTGCAAATTTTTGGGCTTTTGTGTTCAATCCCCTTCAACCTTCCAGGTCACGACTGGCACATATACCAATCTAACCCCTCAGGTTTCAGAAAATTGAACAAGGGCAGCTGTTGCACCCCAAAATTTGCCCTCACAATACAAGACTTTGTGTGCTAAGAAGGTTCACAAGGTTCACAAGATTCACAATGCTTACAAGACCTTTCATGAGGTTCATGAAGTCTACAAGATACTTTATGAGGTTCACAAGGTTCACAGGGTTCACAATACCTCCCATGAGGTTCACAAGACATTTTATGATGGTTCACAAGGTTCACAAAGTTCACAATTGGTCAGAAGAGTTGACAATCCCCTCAGACAATGCACCTCCTAAGCAGTGCATCCAAAACTAGGGTTTTGACTTTAATCAGGCTAAATGAACTTCCAAGACTTCAAGTGAGCTTTATAACATCTTATATGTGTGTAAGAACCCCCATGACAAGTTTCAAGACTTTTCTCAAAAGTTTGCTCAGTCAGATGATCAGATAAGTCAAAATCAGTCAAAGCAGTTAAAAAGTTAAACTGAGGTTAACTGTGGTCAAACCAAAGTCAAACTTCATTATTTTTGTCCAACATCAAGTATATGAAGTAAAATTCATCATTTGATCAAGGGTTGATCATGATTCATCAAGGAGATTTCAGATCATCAAGAATCAGGAGTTTCTAAATTAGGGTTTTCTCAGTAAAAGTCAACTGAACTTTGACCAGCCATAACTTTCACATGCTTCATCACCAAGTCTCCATACAAAGCTCATTTTGAAGGAAATTTAATTCTCTACAACTTTGTGTCTCACAAGCCAAGCCCAAAAATGCTTCATTTGGAAGGTATGAGCTAAGACATTATAGGTCCTTTTGAAAGTCAACAAAAAGTCAACAACTTCAAAAGGGCATAACTTGAGAATGGTAAATGATATGGACATGAAACCAGTGGGGTTGGTTAGAGGACTCTTCAAGCTTTCCAAAATGTCCAAGAACACCCTCATAGCATTAAAATTGAAGGATATGTGCCCTTGCAAAGTTGGGAAATTTTTGGTTGGTTTATGAAGAAAATGGAGGTCTAAAACCAATTTCTTCCAAATGGGCTTGCCATATGATGACCCAATCCATACTATAACCTCATGCACGACCCAAGTCAACAAAAATCAGATTTTTTATCATTTTATTTTTATTTATTTTGATTTAATTCATTAAAAATCATTTTAAATTAAAATAAAATATAAAAGTCTAAGATTTAAAATGGATTAAGCTTCTAGAAAATCATAAATATGTCTTGGATCAAATTGATATGGGAGTTATGATGATTGTCTTAAAAAAGCAAGGATATATCAAAAAATATTTGGATTTTAAGACATGATATTTTTCAATCTTATTGATCCAAATTATCCAAAGGATGGTCCAATTTTTTAACCTAATTTGATTCATTACATATAGGAGAACACATTACAATCAAAGGGACGGATTCTTGCAGCCATCAACCTCACTTTAAAACTTTCAAAATCATCAATTTTTTTCAAATTCGGATTCTAATTTTTTGTAACTTTTCAGGTGAATTAAGGACAGCAATCTTATCCCTGAACATCATTGAACATGTCCCAATAATCATATGCATCAAAAACAGCATGAATGCACTCAACTGAATCGAATTTTTATGTGTGTTTCAAGTTTTTTCGAATTCATGGTTATACTTGATATAAACTGTTTTTGATGATTTAAGATTGTTCATAATGTATCATAGAACGATTCTGGTTGTTTGGTTTTGAGTTTTCGTGCAGGAATCACATTCGGCCATAGCTAGGGTTTGCAAACCTAATTTAGGGTTCTTCGATTCACTAAATATAAATGAATTTAGAAGACATGGTTGTGTTGTATGGACCTTGAGGATCATATTTCATGTATCAATTTGAGAAAATTTTACTGTTTTCATGATGATTGAGAATTGACAGGAATTAGCACGCAGGAAAATTCGTGGAAGAATTCGCAGGTAAATGCGAAGGTCAGGAGGTTGAAGATGACTCCCTGCGCGCCAAGTTCAGTTTTTGAAAATGGTTATAATATTTTATTCTGTGTTGGTTGTGTTTTATCAACGTTGCATGATAGCTCAGTTGGTTAAGGGGACGCGCGTATGAAGCCAAGGTCCAGGGATCGAATCCTGGGTTCAACATTTTTTCTTGTTTTTTCATTTAATTAGCAGGTTTAATATATAATTCATTATAGCCATTACGTTGCCAGATGCGCTCACCCAGCAGGAATGGTAACGTGTTTGTGTATTGCTTGAAAGGTCCTGGGTTCGATTCCCCCAGGCCTTTTGTGTTGTTTTATTTTTTTTCATGAATTTGCCAGGATCAAGCAACAAAACAAACTTGAAGTGGTTTACCATCAGCTAGCACGCGCCAGCCCAGTGGTTATGCCTCTAGTTATCCAGGTAAAGGACCTGGTTCAAATCCCAGGTCCTGTTTTTTTGGTTTTGTTTTCTTTTCTTATTTTGTTTCTTTTATTATTTCTTATATTATTTTTCTAAATTAATCTCAATAAATTTCTAAACAATATATATAAATTATTTTTCTTTTATAAAACTTATATTATGTTTTTAATATATTCATATGTATATAATTAATATTGTATATTAAAAAACCTAATATTTTTGTATATAAAACCCTAATTTTTATTAAATCCTAATTAATCTTAATAATTTTCTATAAAAAAAAACCTAATTGTAATTCTTGCTTATATTTTAATTAGTAAATAAAATTTTATTATAATTGTTAAATTTGTAAAATATAATTGTATGATCACATTTTTTAAATCATGTATATATTTTATATAATTAAATTTTGTAAATATAATTATAATTAACCCTATTTTTATAATATGTAAATATGACATAAATTGTTTATATTTTTAATTTTGCATTTAAATAATTGTTAATATATGTTTAGGAATAGTTGAAAATTGCTAGATTAATTTTATAATTATAATTCTATTTTCATAACATGTTCATAATTAAATTAATTTTATAATTTGCATATAACTTAAAATTTATAATAATTAGTATAATTGCTCATATTTTCTTATTAATCTTAAATAATTGTTCATATAAAAAAAAATTTTGATCTTTTAATTATTTTAATATTTTTGCTTATTATTATTATTAATTATGTTTATATGATTATTACTAACCCCATTTATTTTTTAAAATTATTATTATTATTATTTCTACTAACCCTCTTATAATTACTTATTTATTTATTTTATTTTGCTTATTTATTTATTTTGCTTATTTTGCTTATTTATTTAAATTGCTTTTTTTTTTTTATTTTTGTAACTGCTCCTGGATGTAATATTTTTTAAATATTTAAATTATTTATTTTTTATGTCATGGTTAGTAAAAATAGGGAGTGTAAACATGTATGTCATTTAAAATTGAATTTAGATCACTAATTAAAAGATAAATATTAAATTGAACACTCACACACATAAGTCGATCTTTGATCGCCATCTCACTTTCTAGGGTTACCTCTCATTGTTGCCTAATCAAAAGGTCAAGTAGGGTGTATAAAGCAAAAAGTCCCTCAAAATAAAGTCATCTAGTCCCTTCACAATCAAAGATCAAGTCCCTTAAATGGTTGCCTTCATAATGATCTTGTTCCTTTCGAATAATGATGACAGTCCCTCCAAAATGCTTAATACACCCTACAGTTGCCTACATAAACAGATGTCCCTTCATGTGTCCCTTACATCCAAGGTAATGACTACCTATTCCTTAATAATAGGGATAGTCTTACCGTTTAAAGGATTCAAGAACAAAAAGACTTAAACTTTAGGGTAGGTTTCTCATAGTTACTTGCTCACTATTTAAAAACTTTTCAAATACTTCACCAATTTCAAACAATTTTCAAACACAAGTTTTTTACGCATCCGTACATGGATCATTATCAAACTCTTATGAAAATTTCTATTCACACACTTCACATTTTCAAAAACATTTTAAAGTGAGCTAAGTAACTAAGAGCCCATGGATAACCATGGATGTAAAGGGTGCTAACACCTTCCCTTTACATAACCTACCCCCCGGACCCAAAAATATTTTAAAAGGTCTTTCCTGTTCTTTTATGCCTTTCCTTTGGATAAAATAAAAGTCGGTGGCGACTCTTGCTATCCGCAACATAACTAAAGTCAATTCTCCCACCGTGTTACACATACGCGCATATGAAGCTAACGTCAATGGTTCGAATCTGGCTTGAAGCAGTTTTTATTTTTTAATCCATTTATTTTGCAGGTTTATTATTTAATGATTGGAAGTCACGTAAATGTCATCAGTGCGCGCTGGCCTGGTTGGTTTTGTGCTACGCATGTGAGGTAGGGGACCTGGGTTCAAATCCCAGGTCCTTTCTTTTTGGTCAAATTTCCTATGTTTTTCTTATTTTAATTTATTTTATTATATTAATCCTATTCTATTTAAATTAGTAAATATAAATTATAAAAAAATATTTTCTAATACCATCAAAATACTTTTCTTTATATTCTTAAAATATTATAATTTATTTTCTTAAAAAATTTAAATTGTTTATATAATATGTATATATGTATAATTATCATATTTTTGTAAATAAATTGTTTTATTTTGTAAATCATATACATAAAACCTAATTTTTTATAAACTCTAATTTATTTTCATAAATAATTAAAAAACCCTAATTTTATTTTATAATTTTAATTTCTTGTCTTTATTATGATTACTTAATTATAATTAACAAATATTTTTATAATATGTATATAAAATTAAATCATTAGAATTACTAGTCATATTTATTAGTATATAATATTTATTATTTATTTCTTTTTATTAAAATTCTTAAAAATAATTATTTAATTTTGAACTTTTAATTTATTTCTATATTATATTGTTATACTAACCTTCTTATATTTATTTTTTGTTTATTATTACTAACCCATTTAATTATTTAATTATTTTGCTTATTTATTTTAATTATTTTAATTATTATAATGTAATTGTACCCACTATGTAATAGTTGTAGAATGTCTTATTATTTATTTTAAAATGCCATGGTTAGTAAAATAGGGAGTGTGAAACATGATTGTATTTAAAATTGAATTTAGATCACTAATTTGTAAGATAAATACTTGAATTTGTACACGCACACACGTAAGTCGATCTTGGATCGCCATCTCACATTTTTAAGGATACCTCTCATGTTGCCTAAAGAAAAAGGTCAAGTAAGGTGTAAAGCAAAGTCCCTTATCTATATCATCTAGTCCCTTAAAAGATAAAAAGATCAAGTCCCTTCATGGTTGCTTTCGTAAATGATCTTGTCCCTTTCGAATAAAGATGATAAGTCCCTTCGAATTGCTAAATACACCTTACAGTTGCCTAATTACAGTTGTCCCTTCATTTGTCCCTCACACATCCAAGGTAATGACTACCTATTCCTTAATAATAGGGATAGTCTTACCATTGAAAGAACATTTAAGAACAGAAAAGACTTAACTTGGGGTAGGTTCCTCTTAGATACTTGCTCACTCTTCAAAACATTTCAAACACTTCATACATTTCAAACAATTTTCAAAACAAAGGGTTTTATACGCATCTGTACATGGATCATTATAAAACACTTAAGAAAATTTCTATTCACACACTTCACCTCTCAAAAACAATTTAAAGTGAGCTAAGTAACTAAGAGCCCATGGATAACCATGGATGTAAAGGGTGCTAATACCTTCCCTTTACATAACCTACCCCCCGGACCCAAAAATCTTTTAAAAGGTCTTTCCTGTTCTTTTATGCCTTTCCTTTGGATAAAATAAAAGTCGGTGGCGACTCTTGCTATCCGCAACATAACTAAAGTCAGTTCTCCCACCGTGTTATAGAACTGGCGACTCTGCTGGGGACTAATAAAAGAGGGGTACCCTTAGGAATTAGATCACTTTAAAATTGTTTGCCTTGTTTGCTTTATACTTATCTGTTGGGGTGCTCTTATGTGTGAAAGATCCTAACCCGGATCTAGTATACCTTAGGTAAATGGCAATAGACCAAGGAAACTGTACGGCGTATACCGATATGGTTGATCTGGTGGCCATAGTTAGTATGACTTCTTGGTTGGTGCTTATGTTCCTTAAGTCAAGTTGAGGATAATATGAGGCTGCCATATGTTGTCAATACACTAACTAACTTTTAGAACCCTAGTTATCCCATCTTGGCCTTTAGAAAAGTAGTGAGGTAACCGGCTTTGGTGCAGACTAAAGTTGGTTGATACTCGATACTACGCTCATTGAGATTCTAAACTTGGAGGGTTTTGGTTGGCAAGTAAGTTGCCTACTGAACAACCACCCTTGTGAAGGATCAATGATATTGAGATCCCTTAGAACCTGGTTACTTTATAGGACAGGATGAACCATCTAACTTCAGGGGAGGGTACTTACCTTTAAACCTCATGCAAGCCTTCAAACCTAGGGCTATTGTGTGACTTGTTTGTGTGTGCCACATGTTTGTGCTTGAGCATAACATCATAGCATCATCATGCATCATAAGCATAGCATTTTCACTAACCATTTCAAGGACCAAAGGATTTATCTTTGTTCTTTGTTGCAGGTCATGGCTTCTGCTCGTAGGAACACTATCCGGATCCACTTTGTAGGAAACCTCCTAAGCTTAAGGAATTGGTCTCTCAAGTTTCTAAAAGCTCCCAATTCATCAAGAGGCATGGTTACCTATTGGATCTAGTCACTTCAGGTTTCAATGAAGACATGATGAGTGACCTATTTTAGTTCTTTGACCCTAAACATCACTGTTTCACATTCCCCGACTATCAGCTGGTTCCTACAATGGAGGAGTTCTCCAAACTGTTGGGTATACCTATCCTTGATCAAAGACCCTTTACAGGCTTAGAAAAAGAGCCTAAACCTGAAGTCATTGTTGCAGCTCTACATTTGAAGAAGTCAGACATTGTCTTGGAAACAAGGAGTGGAGTTAAGGGTATTCTTGCTAAGGTATTGATAGAGAAGGCTCAAGTGTACTTAAAGGCTATGAGCTATGATGCTTTTGAGGAGATCCTAGCCTTGCTGATTTATGGCTTAGTGTTGTTCCCTAATCCAGACCAGTTCATAGACGTACACGCCATCAACATATTTCTGACTCATAATCCAGTCCCTACATTACTTGGAGACATCTTACACTCTTTTCATACCCGTACTACGAAGGCACGAGGAACTCTGATGTGTTGTATACCTCTATTGTCTAGGTGGTTTATTTCTCACCTTCCTCGATCAGTGATGAAGAATGAACAAGGGTTCAGGTGGTCCAAGAGGATTATGTCACTCTCTCATTCAGATATTCATTGGTGCTCTCGATCTATGGAGAATGTTACTATCATTGACCGTTGTGGGGAGATTCATAATGTGCCACTCCTTGGCATAAGAGGGGGAATTACTTACAACCCTCTAGCTTTACGACAGTTTGGTTACGCTCGGAGTGATGGTCCTCATGACATGTTGATTAAAGGCATTGTGTTTGACTACAACAACGATCTTCAAGGTTACCGTCAGAGATTCATACGAGCATGGGGAAAGGTGAGCAAGGTTGACAGCAAGACTCTGGAGCCTAAGTACACTATTCTTATGGAAGCTTATCTCAGATGGGTACGATCTCGTGCTCAGACTCTCATGATGTCGTATCCTATTATCCTGCCAGTTACCATGGAACCTGTTGCTGAAGGAGATACTTCTTATACCCTACTTCACCCAGACATGCCTACTGACATGGAAGACTTACAGAGATCCTGGATCCAGCTGAAGAAGCAAAGGGATACTTTCGAGGCTCATTACAAAACAAGCCAAGAAAGAATCCTGGAATTAACAAAGCAACTTCACGAGGAGCGGAATCTCAACTCATACCTCAACACAAAGAGGAAACGTCCATGGGAGACTTAAAACCCCATCTTTTATATTTATTTCATTTCATTTTGTAAGCCCAAAGGGCAAACAAATTTATTACTAATAAAAGTTTACTTTTTGGTTGTTTAAACAAATTTAAATCTGGCGGTCCTTGAAAACATTGCATATGCATCTTCATACCATATCATTGCATCACAGGTTTATTGTGCACAGGTTTCTCATCTTCTCGCTGTTTATTTCAGCAATGGCTCTTGAACAAACAGTCAAAGATCTCCAGGCACAAAATGCACAGTTCCAAGAGCTGATCCTGAACTTGTCCAAAGGCCAGGATGAATTGAAGACACTGCTGGCTAAGAAGAAGAATCCTGAGGACAACAAGGATGATCAGTTGAAACAACTACAAGCTGAGATGACAAGAATGAGGACCCAGATGAATGACCAGGTGGATCTTATTCAAAGTTTAGCTCAGGGGCAAGAAGAGCTAAGAACCTTTGTCCACAAACTTCAAAGTAATAGAGTCAGGGATCTAATTGTCAGTCAACCTCCATTAAAACAAGCTGATTTGGTTGAAAGGAAGATGAGGATAAAAGAAGGTAAGAAACCGGTTACCACTGATTGTTCTTCAGTTAAAGAAAAAAGACATGGTAAAGTTAATCCACCTCAACACAAGGGATGTAGAAGACAGTTTATCAAATTCAGCACTCCAATGTCACAAGTTCTGCAATGCTTGTTGGAGATGAAACTAATTTCCTTGAAAAATTCTCCTCAAAATCCTAAAACCTCCTCTCCTCACTATAATCCCAAGGCAAGGTGTGGGTATCACTCCAACTGTCCTGGACATGATACTAATAGTTGTTGGACATTGAAGAAAAAGATCCAAGACCTGATTGACGAAGGAATCCTAGAGGTTACTCCAGAAGGTCAAGTTGAATTCTACTATCACCCATCAAACACCGAAGCTGCAAGACAAGTTGCCCAGTGTAGCAAGAAAGGAAGCCTACCTATTCCTGTTGAGATATGGGGAACCTTGGGACATCCAAGTGGTAAATTTGATTTCATGGTGAAGTATACTGCTCCTCAAAATTCACAGATTGCAATTGAGGACATTCAGCCAACTGGATGGGACAACATTTGAATTTTCATTTGTAATTTCTTTTATTTGTTTGAACACTTACTATTATGTTAAACTTTTGTTTTCATTAATGCATTGCATATGTTTGTCTTGAATTAATCCATTTGTTCCACTATATTTTGAATTATGCTTCTTATTTCTATCTTGTGATATTGAACTCCTGATAAAGCTATAAGCCTGTAGAGGGAGGATGACGAAAACAATACCATAATATTAGGCAGTATTCTTTTGAACAGACTATGCTGACGATGTACAGGCATTGTTTCAATTCCTAAACAGTGGAGATGTAAGGAAGTTAATCCCTAGTCAACCCTTTTGAGCCTATGAAGTAGGAGTTTTTATTCTCGCACAAATTAAAACCCTTATTCATAACCTGGGGCAGGGTAGTCACTCAGTTAACTCAAATATGCCAATTATCTGTGTTGTACACAACTAATGATGGTTCTTTGTAATCATTAAACCTGATAGTCAATATCTAGCAAAAAAATAAAGCTCACTAAGTCAAAACCTATGAAGGAGACTTAGTAAAAAAAATTAAGACATCCCGCTGACTGTAACCTTGAAATAAACAGTTCAGGCAAAAAGAAGGGATAACAAAGTCAAAAGAAAAAAGAGGTCACTATGAATCCTCAACAAAGAAAGATGACTGAATGTTCAAATAAATTTTTGGTTTCTGAACCATCACAAATGTAAGTGTTACAATTCCAAACTACTTTGGAACCTCAATGCATAAGTTAACTGAGTATAGGACTGAAGAACATCATGGAGATTGGGTTGGGTACAAATAAAATTTGAGCCTTTATCCTTTGTTTCTTAAACCGTGAACCAGGCCACGTTATAACCCTTTAAAATTCCTAACTGAAGCATGGTTAGTTTGAAAGCGTACTGCTACAAAAAGGTATCCTGACTCCTTTAGGGCTTATTATAAAACTTGAGTTAATATCACAATTTTCTTAATAAAAAAAAATTTAAAATAATTCTTTTTCAAAAAACTTCAAGACAGACATAAGCATTTCACTTTTGAATATATTTGTTTGCATATACCTGAGTGTTTGACGAATGGAGAAACTTACAGGATGAATGTTCAATGAACCAAAGTCCTTCCGATGAACAAAGTTGCTTCCTGGATCAAAGTCCATGTATACAAAGGGGCATAGTCATTATCTCCCAATCAAGGGGGCAGGCCATGATACCGCCTAACTCATGTGGGGCAATCAGGACAGGATTCAATTATGTTTAAGTAGCCGGGGGCAGATCTTCTCATCTGTCTAAATTACCAAGGGTAACATTACAAAGTTCATAATGCCAGGGGCATAGTCACTGTTTCCCAGTCAAGGGGCATACCAACTTATTGTTCAATTCATTTGGGGAAATCAGGTCCAGATTCAACAATGCTTAATAGCCAGAGGCAACTCTCCTCATATATGTGAATTTCATGATGTTAGAGGCATATTATTGTGAGGCACTCTGTTTATTTCTCTTACATTCAGATACTTCTGTTATGGTATAATTCATCCTCAACCAAGGGGAAATGCTTTCTCTTCAAATCTAATACCTGGAGCATATATGGTCCATCACAATTTGAAGACACATTCCTCTCATTGTATTACCTTGATATTGGATTCTCAGCTGAAACCATGATGGAAATTAATTGTCTACGCCAGTAGTATCAGATGGTTTCAGTATCATGTCTTCAGATCCAGCTATGAGGATTTCTGGGAAGGTATTCAGGAAAGTTAAAAATTTCAGGAGCTCCAAATCCAATTGGTTATACACTCTCGAAGTTGAAACGATTCTGTTTTCAAGTTCAGCTTTACTTTTCCCTCTGAATCCAGATTTACTTTTACCCTATTTACATAAGCAAAGTGTCCATTGTTTGTGTTTGAATGTATGTATGCTTTTGAATATGATTGATGTTTACCATAAATGCATAAAATGCTTAATATGATTGATGTTTACCAGAAATGCATAAAATGCTTAATATGATTGATGTTTACCAGAAATGCATGAAAATGCAGTAATAGTATTTACTAAGGACGAGCGAAGGAAGGATTTCAACGAAGCTTCACCGGTTCATCCTTACAAGACAGCTACAAATCCCCCGGTAGGGCAAATCCATCTTCATAAGTACCTCAAGTCACATCTCCCCTGGAATTTATATCCGTCTCTTTTATCCTCATACGGATAGTCGGGAATTTATTTTTCCAATAGGAGTACGACGAACGAAGACGGGAGGTTATATATACTATATTACCAAACAAGACAAGTTCCCCATATTCTTCAGCAACGAATCGGGATTTATTTTCCCTGGCCAGCAGTTATTATACAAAGATATCCAGACGCTTCAAGCTACATGATGCATACATACATCATTTACATCATAACATACATATACATAGATACATAATACATTACTTAGGTGCATCATATTATACATGCATACATAATACATAAACTAATATTATCATACAAAATGTTATAATCTTGTTTTTCAGATTAATCCTCTAGCAAGCAAACTTCATCAACAACTTGTGACCTTGGGCCGTTGTTTATATTCCCAAAGGTTACCTTATACCTCAGGACGTTGTTTATCCTCCTGAAAGCATACCATTTCCTCAGGACGTTGTTTATTTTCCTGAAAGCATATCAAGACCTTAGGCCGTTGTTTATCTTCCCAAAGTTTACATCATTTCCTCAGGACGTTGTTTATCTTCCTGAAAGCTTATCAAGACTTTGGGCCGTTGTTTATCTTCCCAAAGGTTACATCACCTCAGGACGTTGTTTATCCTCCTGAAAGCATATCATTACCTCAGGACGTTGTTTATCTTCCTGAAAGTATATCAAGACTTTGGGCCGTTGTTTATCTTCCCAAAGGTTACATCACCTCAGAACGTTGTTTATCCTTCTGAAAGCATATCATTTCCTCAGGACGTTGTTTATCCTCCTGAAAGCATATCATGACTATTGGGCCGTTGTTTATCCTCCTGAAAATTATACTTATACCTCAGAACGTTGTTTATCCTTCTGAAAGCATATCATCACCTCAGAACGTTGTTTATCCTTTTGAAAGCATATCATCACCTCAGGACGTTGTTTATCCTCCTGAAAGCATATCATTACCTCAGGACGTTGTTTATCTTCCTGAAAGCTATCATTACTTTGGGCCGTTGATTATCTTCCCAAAAGTTATACTTATACCTCGGGACGTTGTTTATCCTCCTGAAAGCTATCATTACTTTGGGTCGTTGTTTATCTTCCCAAGTACCTTATCATGACTTTGGGCCGTTGTTTATCTTCCCAAAAGTTATACCATTACCTTGGGCCGTTGTTTATCTTCCCAAGTACCTTATCATGACTTTGGGCCGTTGTTTATCTTCCCAAAAGTTATACCATTACCTTGGGCCGTTGTTTATCTTCCCAAGTGTCATATCATTACCTTAGGCCGTTGTTTATCTTCCCAAAAGCTATATCTTCATACTTTGGACTACCTTATTCTCTAAGAAGTATATTTGAAGAACTTTTCTCCAAGTGGCATCTTTAAGCCCACTCAAGCATATACAACTAAACATCAGTATTATTCTATGCACTGGTGAGGGCAAATTTTTGGGCTTTTATGTTCAATCCCCTTCAACCTTCCAGGTCACGACTGGCATATATACCAATCTAACCCCTCAGGTTTCAGAAAATTGAACAGGGGCAGCTATTGCACCCCAAAATTTTCCCTCACAATACAAGACTTTGTGTGCTAAGAAGGTTCACAAGGCACCAAGACATTTCATGAGGTTCATGAAGTTTACAAGACACTTTATGAGGTTCACAAGGTTCACAAGACCTTTCATGAGGTTCATGAAGTTTACAAGACACTTTATGAGGTTCACAAGGTTCACAAGACCTTTCATGAGGTTCACAAGATTCACAATACATCTTATAAGGTTCACAAGGTTCACAAAGTTCATCATTGGTCAGAAGATTTGACAATTCCCTCAGGCAAGGCATTCTCCTAAGCAGTGCATCCAAAACTAGGGTTTTGACTTTAAACAGGATAAATGGATTTCCAAGACTTCAAGTGAGCTTCATAACATCTTATATGTGTTTAAGAATTCCCATGACAAGTTTCAAGACTTTTCTCAAAGGTTTGCTCAGTCAGATGATCAGATAAGTCAAAATCAGTCAAAGCAGTTAAAAAGTCAAACTAAGGTCAACTGTGGTCAAACCAAAGTCAAACTTCATGATTTTTTGCCAACATCAATTATATGAAGTAAAATTCATCATTTGATCAAGGGTTGATCATGATTCATCAAGGAGATTTCAGATCATCAAGAATCAGGAGTTTCTAAATTAGGGTTTTCACAAGAAAAGTCAACTAAACTTTGAACAGCCATAACTTCCACATGCTTCATCAAATTTTTCCCATCCAAAGCTCATTTTGAAGGAAATTGAATTCTCTACAACTTTGTGTCTCACAAGCCAAGCCCAAAAATGCTTCATTTGGAAGGTATGAGCTAAGACATTATAGGTCCTTTTGAAAGTCAACAAAAAGTCAACAACTTCAAAAGAGCATAACTTGAGAATGGTAAAAGATATGGACATGAAACCAATGGGTTTGGTTATAGGACTCTTTAAGCTTTCCAAAATGTCCAAGAACACCCTCATAGCATTAAAATTGAAGGATTTGTGCCCTTGCAAAGTTGGGAAATTTTAGGGAAGTTTATGAAGCAAATAAGGCCTAAAATCAAATTTTTGCTAAATGAGCCCACCAAATTGCCATCTCATCTTTATGAAAACATCAAGCACGACCCAACCCATGCATTTTCTGAATTTTTATATTTTATTTGATATTTATTTGAATTTTATTCATTAAAATACATATTAAATTAGAATAAAATATGAAAACCATATATTTGGAAGAGATTATGATTCTAGAAGGTCATAAACACCATTCAAGACTAATTGATCACATCCAAATTCGTGCTATACCAAGATAGTAAGAATATATTGGATTTTTTGACATTTTTGGATAAGAGATTTCTTCATAATCAAGCAATCAATTGTCATCATCACAAAGCCCATAAATCCATGACTTTTTGACCTAATTTTCATCTCTATATATACTTGAAGATATCCCAATCACAAGGACGAAAAAATTCTGCCTCCAAGCATAAAAATAAAGTCACAAAATCTCAAAGAAAAGTGAGCATCGAATTTTCATTTAGAGGCCATCTTAAAGCAAGCTGAAGGTCTAAACATGTTTCTTGATCGTCATTGATGCAATTTGAATGCTTTACATCATCAAAAACATATCTAAAAGCATAATCCGAATTCTCACTCTTTCATGGTTTTTCAATTTTGCGTTTTCATAGATTAACCAATATTAAATTGTTTTTGAATACTGATTTGTGTTTGTGACTTTGCAAGGATCGTTTCTGGGCAATCAATTGAAGAAATCATGGCCATATGTGTAGAAACCGAAAGCTAGGGTTCTTGAGAATTTTTTTTGGGAACACATGATTGAGTTAATTTCTGTTAAAATCAATGTGTTATTTGTGTTCATAGGCCTCATGTTAGTCAATTTGGACCATTAAAACTGTTTGATTCATTGTATATTGGAAGTTTGATTTATGCAGGTTTTTAGTGACGAACATAATCTGTCACTATAGGCTATAGCGACGGAAAACTGTCACTATAGCCTAAACAGACGGCTGGAGGTTGAAGAAGGCTCATGCGCGAAAATATAATTTGAAAATTGAGTTATTCTTATTATGTATTGTTTGCATTATGTTTCACAAACGTTGCAGTGGTTCAGTTGGTAAAGCATATGCGCATATGAAGCTAACGTCAATGGTTCGAATCTGGCTTGAAGCAGTTTTTATTTTTTAATCCATTTATTTTGCAGGTTTATTATTTAATGATTGGAAGTCACGTAAATGTCATCAGCGCGCGCTGGCCTGGTTGGTTTTGTGCTACGCATGTGAGGTAGGGGACCTGGGTTCAAATCCCAGGTCCTTTCTTTTTGGTCAAATTTCCTATGTTTTTCTTATTTTAATTTATTTTATTATATTAATCCTATTCTATTTAAATTAGTAAATATAAATTATAAAAAAATATTTTCTAATACCATCAAAATACTTTTCTTTATATTCTTAAAATATTATAATTTATTGTCTTAAAAAATTTAAATTGTTTATATAATATGTATATATGTATAATTATCATATTTTTGTAAATAAATTGTTTTATTTTGTAAATCATATACATAAAACCTAATTTTTATAAACTCTAATTTATTTTCATAAATAATTAAAAAACCCTAATTTTATTTTATAATTTTAATTTCTTGTCTTTATTATGATTACTTAATTATAATTAACAAATATTTTTATAATATGTATATAAAATTAAATCATTAGAATTACTAGTCATATTTATTAGTATATAATATTTATTATTTATTTCTTTTTATTAAAATTCTTAAAAATAATTATTTAATTTTGAACTTTTAATTTATTTCTATATTATATTGTTATACTAACCTTCTTATATTTATTTTTTGTTTATTATTACTAACCCATTTAATTATTTAATTATTTTGCTTATTTATTTTAATTATTTTAATTATTATAATGTAATTGTACCCACTATGTAATAGTTGTAGGATGTCTTATTATTTATTTTAAAATGCCATGGTTAGTAAAATAGGGAGTGTGAAACATGATTGTATTTAAAATTGAATTTAGATCACTAATTTGTAAGATAAATACTTGAATTTGTACACGCACACACGTAAGTCGATCTTGGATCGCCATCTCACATTTTTAAGGATACCTCTCATGTTGCCTAAAGAAAAAGGTCAAGTAAGGTGTAAAGCAAAGTCCCTTATCTATATCATCTAGTCCCTTAAAAGATAAAAAGATCAAGTCCCTTCATGGTTGCTTTTGTAAATGATCTTGTCCCTTTCGAATAAAGATGATAAGTCCCTTCGAATTGCTAAATACACCTTACAGTTGCCTAATTACAGTTGTCCCTTCATTTGTCCCTCACACATCCAAGGTAATGACTACCTATTCCTTAATAATAGGGATAGTCTTACCATTGAAAGAACATTTAAGAACAGAAAAGACTTAACTTGGGGTAGGTTCCTCTTAGATACTTGCTCACTCTTCAAAACATTTCAAACACTTCATACATTTCAAACAATTTTCAAAACAAAGGGTTTTATACGCATCTGTACATGGATCATTATAAAACACTTAAGAAAATTTCTATTCACACACTTCACCTCTCAAAAACAATTTAAAGTGAGCTAAGTAACTAAGAGCCCATGGATAACCATGGATGTAAAGGGTGCTAATACCTTCCCTTTACATAACCTACCCCCCGGACCCAAAAATCTTTTAAAAGGTCTTTCCTGTTCTTTTATGCCTTTCCTTTGGATAAAATAAAAGTCGGTGGCGACTCTTGCTATCCGCAACATAACTAAAGTCAGTTCTCCCACCGTGTTACACACATGAATATGCAAGAAAACAACCAAAAATGACAAATATGTACAGCGTTAACCGGTTAACGCTATAGGTTAACCGGTTAACGGACCCAAAACGTACACAATCAGTTTGAAAATACACGTGTTAACCGGTCAACCCCAGGGGTTAACCAGTTAACACTGAACAGAATGGGAAAAATAGTTAAGAAAAGCACTTCTAGCCTACCAACTTATTTCCAAAAGTTCCTATTGTCAACCTATCAAATAATCACGAATTCTACACCTAGAAGCATCGATTTAGCACTCAAGGAAGCCACATGCATATCACTATTTTCTAGCTTAGAGATTAATCTACCAAAAAAATAATAAACGCATAAACGATAAAGTGAAGAATGCCATATAGAGAGATGAATAGAATAAGTTAAAGCGAAAAAGCGGTTTTAGATCACCAACCTACGAAGCAGAGGATTGCTTCGGTGAGTGTTGCAGTGTAGATCAAAATGCAAATGATGAAGAAAATCGAAGATCCGTGAACGCGCAAAATAAATGCGGTTGATGATGCTTCTTGATGAACACTTGATTAATCCCTTCCAATGAGCTCAAAACCAATCCAAAAACAGAATCGCTTATTCAAATAAGCTCCACAATTGATGATTGATGAAAGTTTAGCTTCAAGTTCTTAAAATTCCAATGAAGAATTTGAAGAACTTCTATGAAGAAGCTTTTGGTGAAAGGTGAAAAAGTGAGAGAGAAGTGAGAGATTGAAGATGAAAAAATGGTGAGAATGAGATTGGAAATTGAAAAATGAAGTGACCCCTTGCTTTGGAATGAATTATACTTATATAGAGTGTAGGTATGGCATGAGGTTTTGGAATGGAGCTTGCTTGGGCATTAGGTTAGGTTTGGACTTAGGGTTTGAGTTAGTTGGAGTTAGTTGGAGTTCTAGAATATTCCTTGGAATATTCCTTGGAAGAGTGTAGAAGAGTCTAGAATGTAGTAGAAACATCCAAGGCAAAATGGAAGGTAAGTGGAGTATAAAACAAGTTGTGAAGCAAAGTGGAAAAATAGAAGGAAAAAGTGGAGGGAAATGGTGAAATCTACTATTTTTTTAAGCCTTTTATCCAATTTTCGCATGCGTTAACCGGTTAACCATATGCGTTAACCGGTTAACGGAGAAAAAATGTGAATCTTCATTCTTTTCTGTGGGTTAGTATGGAAATGCCTTGGATTATATTTTTGTGGTGTTATTTCTCTTGAGCTCCAATGCTTGGCTAGTCCTGTCTGATCACACGCCTCATGCATATGCAAATGACCGTGATTTATTTATTTATTTATTTTTCGAATGCGATGCAATGGTATGCGGAATGATGCGGGAATGAAGCGCAAATCGCTAGAGGTTGATAATAAATAAGAGGGTAAATTTTGGGGTGTTACGCTTACAAATATACAAAAAGATCTTTAAATCTAAAAACTCTTAAAATATCTCTAAATATAGAAACTCTATATTTTTCAATATTTGTCTTTAATTTAAATCTGAGTCTTCAAGATCTTTTACAATCAGCGCCATTGGATTGATTTAAATCTTCAACTAACTGTTTCTGTTGAAACTAAAACAGAAACTTCAATCCATCTTCAGTAGTTCATGATGTCGGATGAACTGTCTTGACATCTTCTTCGACATGTTGTTCCAGATGTTGAAACATTTTAACACAACATGTTTAGGCACACACAAATGGATTCTTTGCTTCATATATTATGTGTTTTGCAAAGATCATGTACATATATTGCTGCTATATTTGTTTTACAAAATTCATGCCAATTCTACGTAACTTACATACAAGAATTATTTTATTTAAGATAATGATATAATAATATTGGGAATTATTTAATATTGTTATTAAGAAAATAGAATAAAAGAGTTTGGAGGTCTAAGGGGAAAGGTTGTCTTTTGAGAGTTTTATGAACATAGAGGATACAATCAAAAGTTCTCATAATCGTGTTTTGGGTGAAGGTGAAAGTTGCTATGGAGAACAAGAAGAACAAGGAGGAAAAGAGGGACTTTGATCAAAAGAGGGAGAGAAAGATACATTGATCAAGGTATGGGAAGAATTCTTATTCAATAATCATAGTATATGATTGTTTTGTGAGAAAGATGGGTTTTTGAAGGGAAAACCTTAGGGTTGGGGTAATTGTTGGTAGATTGTGATAATTAGTTGTTTGTATGTTGTTAATAATGATGATTTTATGATGATAATGTGATAATTGGTCATTTTCTGGGGTTTTCTGATGTATTGTGAGGTTTGGTGATGCTTGAGTATGTCTGGGTTCTGCAGAAATCGTAGGGTTTTCCTCAGAAAATCGCGTTTCTCGCTTAGCGAGCAGGAGGCCGCTTAGCGAGCATATGAAGAATTTAGAAACCCAAAACCCGTAGCTCGCTCTCTTAGTGAGACCTGTAATTTTTAGAATAATGTTTATTCTTTGGTGGTGATGATTTTTGATGCCTTGTTTGTTGTGCCATGTTGCTGTGTTGTTGCTGGAAATTATTACATGCTTATTTATGCTAAACGTAATAGTAATAATAATAATAATGATATGAAATAAAGATGATTAAGTTGTAGGAATGATGATACGATAAAATGGTAGTATGAATAGACTATGTAGATGATAAATGATGAATGCTGATACACGTGTTGATGAAAGATGATGATGATGTTGTTTTATGTATCTTGCATTCATGGCATCCCCTATGTTGAATTTAGGCTCCAATCCCATTGTGTAGATTGAGGTGTTGTTGATTATGTTGTTCTCCCTTGTGGAGAGTAGATGGCCAGTGTCTATCACATGTTGAAATCGGTACCACGTGCATTTATGATGTTGCATTTCATTCTATCTGGCATAGCATGATCGCATTTTTTGTTTGATGATGTGTATTTGTTGATGATTCTATGTAGGTAAGTTTATTGTAATTGTTGTATGTCTGTTAGTTTTTTTATAATTTAGTCCTTGTATTATTTTTATTGAATTTGGATTACTCACCCTGCCTACTTTTTGTGATGGTTTATTATGTCATCCTGCAGATTCTGACGCTTAGTTTGGAGATTCTGGAGGTAGCTTGGAGTGTGTCCTGTTGTGTATAGAGTTATGTGGTGTCCTGCTTTGAGTCATGTAATATTGGGGAACATTTGTTTTTATTTGGTTGTTTTTGTTGAATTTTGAACAAGTTGAAATTTAATCCGTTGCGTAGTTTCAAACATTGTATTTTCTTTTATGAATAAAAGTTGCAACCCGTGTTACGGGACATGACACAATATTTGTTGTTATTATACTATTTTGGAAGTAAATGTGATACCCTTTTTGTAGAACTCTGATTTTTATTGAATAACATGATTAATTTTGTGGTGGGTAAAAAGGGTGTTACAAAGACCGTGTGGGTTCATTCCATCAGTAGATAATGCCAAGCGAAGGTTTCTTGCTTCTTTTCCAAATTCAGGATAATCATCATCAATTTTCATCCATTGTGGTGAATATGCCGGATGTCAAAACTTTCCATCAATAATTATTTCATCTTCATGCCAAGTCAAGTGTCTTGAATCGGTTTCACTATGAAACATGCGTCTAAATCTTGGAATTATAGGAAAATACCATAAGAATCTTGCTAGAGACAACTTCTTCTTATATCGAGAGACATCGCATTTAGGACACTCATTTAATGATGCATACTCATTTTGAAACAATACACAATCGTTTGGACATACATGTATCTTATCATAGCTCATACCAATAGAGCACAACATCTTTTTAGCCATATATGTTCGATTGGGAAGAACATTATCCTCTAAAAGGATATCTTTCATAAGGTCCAATAACTATGTGAAACTTTTATCCGACCATCCATTGCCCGCCTTTAAGTTGTATAACTTTAATACCGCAGAAAATCTTGTGAATTTAGTGTAACCATTATACAACGGTTTCTCTGCATCACTTACCAACCTCTCAAACATTTCGAGACAATCCTTAAGATCATCTTCAAGTGCTTTTGCAATCTCTTCGACTCGATCATAATCGTATGTATCTGTGCCATTGTCGTTTGAAGCATAGGTCATATTATCCCCAGGTTCAACATTCCCGTTAATTTTCTCACCATGCAAATTCCAACATGTATAACTTCTATTAATTCCACGCCTATTTAAATGTGATGCCAACTGAACCACGTCAACTCGACTCCCAAAACAACAACCCAAGAAAGGACATATCATTCGAATGAGGTCTTTGGCGTGCGTAACAGCAAACTTAACGAATTCCGATACCCCATTCTCATACTCATTCGACAATCAACTCAAAGACATTCATTTATTATCCATAGTTATACTAATTAAGTTAAACAAAAACAAAATAAAAAATATTTACCTGTAGGGAGACGATCTGACTTTCACACTTTGATCACAAGTAACCCCTATATATAGAAAATTCAATAAGTTAGTTCCCAATCATTGCAAGCAATGATCATCCATCATATTAGTTCATTTAAAGCAGTTCATTCAAATGGTTTTACTAATTAAGCTAAACAAAAACGTTAATTATTCACGCAACTATAGCAAAAGAACAACTAATTACATGTAGAAAAGTAATCAAGTTCTGAACCCACACAATGTAAGATTCCTCCAATGATCAGACTTTCACTCTACACCTATAAAACAACCATACTATCAATATCAATCCAACTTTTCTTGAAGGCTTTGACCAATTTACCATGGCTTCAAGTTTACTCAGATCAACGTGTATTATTCTTGAAGACACATATTTTAACACACCCTTCAAGACAATAACAATTCTTAATATATTATGTTTCTAAGTTCTACTAAATAGCATAAAAAGAAACATTATTTTGAAACAAACCAAGTGACATTTATCCAACCATCAACAACATTACTGATAAATAACAAGAGATGTCACAATTCACAACATATTTCTCTGTTGTTCATGTACAATACATCCCTAAAAAAAGTATATGAATCAAATTAAAGCAAGTAAAACTAGAAAGATTGTGAAAATATGATTTACCAATAACATGGCAGTGACACCAAAGTCTCACAGTAAATATGTGGATCAACACCAAGTTTCATAGTTATCAATGAATCCAAGGCAACACCAGTATTTGAGTTATATAAGATAAGTTGGTCATCCATTATAAATGTTAGAACACCATTTTTTGAAATGAACAAGGGCTTAATGAAACAAGGTTGATTCTGGTTGAGCTTGTTGAAAGGAATGACGATGAATTTAGTCCATGACTCAACAACTCCATACTCTTTCATCATCCACAAAACCCAATCACAATTTTTAGAGTCAAAATATTCAAACACACAAAGGCAATCACTCAGAACGTACAACCGAGAATATATGCACGCATTGTTGTCACCATCATTTTGAGGTGATAAAAGTTTCTTGTGAGTCTCCTTCTCGATATCAAAGGAAATAATCGTCTTGTGATGAGAAACAAAAACATAACAACAACAACAATAGAACAACAACAACGAAAAACACGCTTTTATTTTCGTAAGATAAGCATTCAACAAAAAAAAAAACAGTACAACAACAACAAAAATAACAACATAACAACAACAATGGCAAACACGTTTTCGTTTTCGTAAGAAAGTCATAATGCCAAGAAGAACAACAACATAATAACAAAAAGAACAACAATGGCAAGAACGGTCTTCGTACCTGGTTTCTTCTTCACGAACAATGGTAACAGAAAACCAATGACAAGAGCAACAATGGCAAGAACCCTAAGCAAGAACGGTGGCCTGAGAACGAACAACAATGGCAAGCACGAAGGAGAATGACGACAACAATGGAACAAATTATTTAAACAAATGATTGAGGGCAAGAAAGAAACAGTCAGAGAGTTCTAAAAATGTGCAAAACAAATGATAAGGGCTTCTGAAAATTTGGGGGATTTCATTTTTTAATTAATGAAAGCCCTAAGGCAGTGCTTTTTCACTGAAAGCGCTTTCTATTCATTGCCTTATAGCAGCACTTTTAGAAAGCGCTTTCTAAGGTGAGGCATTTTTAAGGCCTTTAGCAGCGCTTTCTAAAAGCGTTTTCTAAGGTAAACCTTTAGTTGCGCTTTATAGAAAGTGCTTTCAAAGATGGGGCCAACTTAAGGCCTTTAGCAGCACTTTCTAAAAGCGCTTTCTAAGGTGACCCTTTAAAAGCGTTTTTTTTTCAGCGATTTTTTTTGAAACATATAACAATGCTTGTTTTTAAAAGCGTTGTCTTTGTTGTGCTATGAAAAGCTATTTTTGGCGTAGTGTTAGAGGTCAACGTACACATTACCTTTTCAACTATCATCTTATCAGTTAGGATTTCACCACAACCTTTCATGAGATGAGTAATATTACGCATCTTCGAGATATAGCTTGCAATCTTTTCATATTTTCTCATATGCAACAACTCATACTGCCTTCGTAGTGTATGCAACTTGATAACTTCAACCTTCTCACCATCTTCATAATACTTGACAAGAATATCCCATGCCTCCTTCATCGATTAGGCATGAGAAATTCAATCAAAGTTCATCGTATCTACTACATATTGAAAACATAATGCAAAGTTGAAATCTTTCTTATTTGCATCCTTGTGACTGATTCTCTAAGCCTCGTTTGTGTTGTTAGCAAGCTCAAGAACGCCATTAGTAACTACTTCTAGGGTTTCATGAAAGCCAAACAATGGCTGCATTTGTTTTCTGCATCGAATCCAATTTTTGCCATAAAGAATTGGAAGAAAATTTGGAATAACATTGCTACCGTTCATCTTTGTAACAAATACGATTCACGGTCCCTGGAAACATGACCACCGACGTACAGTTCTTGAATTTATGATCAAGAAGAACATACCTGAGACTATATATACTAATTTTTTAGTGCAAAAACACTTTGGATGGGGAAGAAATGAGATAAAAGTCAAGAGAGGATAAAAATAAATTATATTATTTATTGATCAAACGGAATTACATTATACATATATTGATACACAATAGGTTTTTTATAACCGAAATAATTAATCATAACAAACTAACTAACTTACATTATATCATTCATTTTCTTTTCTTTATTATCTTACTAATTTTCTACTTTTCTTTTAATTTCATTCTCTCTTTAAAATAAAATATTTTATAATAAAGAAAAAGTGAAATTAAGGAGATAAAGAGTAATGATAGTAATAAAGAGAAAAAAAAATACGGGAATGAATATTTTTTTATTAAAATTATTGATTTATAAATCATTAATAACTTATTTATAAATAATATATTATAACTGAATACTCTGGACCAACAACTTACTTAACCCAACCAACAAATTTCAACTATCCAAACCAAAAATGGACTTAGAAGGAATATAGTTTCTCCACCTTAATTTTAATAAATGAGCACAAATTCTATTTTACCTATTTTTGACATTGCAACTAGCTAATCTATAATAAAAGTGGCTATAATTATAAGTGCAATGCAAGTTGCATTCTTCTTGTCTCAACCGACAATTTACTGACAAATGGAGACCTTGTGTTCAAAGAGAAAATAAACTCACAATATGTAAAGCACACTATTCCTAGCTCCCACTCACACCCCAACAAAATCTTACATCATTAACAAACACAACACCTTCTCCTCTCTCTCACCCACAATTTTCTCTCAAATGGGTATCAAAATATTCATGTTTTCCTTCATAATAACCTCAATACTATTCTTCTTTCTCTTCATCCCAACAAGATTAACCCTTCAAATCTCAACCATGAAACCCACCACTATGGACTACTTCAACATCCTAAGAACAAACCAAACCTACCCAGTTACATTTGCTTACTTGATCTCATCCTCCAAAGGAGACACTATAAAACTCAAAAGATTACTCAAAGTATTGTACCATCCAAACAACTACTATTTGATTCACATGGATTTAGAAGCTCCAGATTCAGAACACAAAGATGTTGCAACATTTGTGGCTAATGATCCTGTTTTTACTCAAGTTGGGAATGTTTGGATTGTTGGGAAACCTAATTTGGTTACATATAGAGGACCAACTATGCTTGCAACTACTCTTCATGCTATGGCAATGCTTCTTAGGACTTGTCATTGGGATTGGTTTATTAATCTTAGTGCTTCTGATTATCCTTTGGTTACACAAGATGGTAGGGTGAGTGCTCTTAATTTTTCTATGGCACTTTACTTGATTCAAGATTTTTTTATGATTGTTTGATTTTGTGTTTAATTTTTTGGTCTTTCAGATCTGATTCAAGTTTTTTCTGAGGTGCCAAGGGATTTTAATTTCATTCAACATAGTAGTCGTTTGGGTTGGAAATTGTGAGTGAAATTGTTGCTTTGTGATCTTCTATTTTATGATTTTGATTTCTATTAGTTTTTATGATTTTGTTTTATGTCTAATTTTAGAAATAAGAGAGGGAAGCCAATGATTATAGATCCAGGACTATATAGTCCCAATAAATCAGAGATTTGGTGGATCATTAAGCAAAGGAATTTGCCAACTTCTTTTAAACTCTACACAGGTTTTTATTTTATTTCCCTTCAATCTCTTTTTATCAGAACACGACACCGACACTGACACGTCTACAGCGTTACACTGATGCATTAAGTATTTTTATTTGTATAGTTTATAGATTAGTTAGACATTTAAGTCAATTAGATTAGTACTTTTAAACCAAACATCTGCATCAGAAGTTAGGTTTGGATTTATAGATTAAGGATTAAACTATCAATGTTATGGATGGTACAAAAAGTAATGTCCCTTTCAAGTACCTAAATCCATTAATCGTGGAAAGTAATTTAAATGGTAGGTGGTAGGTGTTGAGTATTCATGTGTATAATGAGGTATCAAGAAATTTTACCTTACTATATGTAAGTTGAGTGAAACCTCTCAACTTCCTCTTAACCACTAAGATTATCTATTTTGATCAACTCTTTGATGATGAAATTTAGGTAGAGATGTGGAGACTAATATAAAACATTTATATATAAATTATTAGTAATTTATAAATCTTGAAGATAGACATGTGACATCCTTGAAAACAGAGGAGAATCCATAGACATATATGGTCATTTCTGCACATGCATGATGCCTTTATTTTTGTAATAAAGTTGGTGATTGATTCTACTATTCACGTGCTTTCTCACTATAGAGGAACATGGTACATTTAGTAGTATTTACCTGTAAACTCATACAATCAATTAAAATTCTTACATTTGTCGTCTCATTTCAGTATTTTAAAAATAAAATTGAGATTTATTGGGATGCATGTCTCTTACTGGTCGACAATGTAAAAATATTTTACATTAACAATTTAATTTTATATTTGGAGTTTGATTTATAACATATATAACTGCAATTACAATTCAATATTATATTTTAAAAATAATTTGGATAATTTATCCGTCTATTTGAAAATTATAAGTTAAATTAAAAAAAATTGTTAGATAAAATTTGTAATATATAATCACAATTATAATAAAGAATTATATTATAAATAGAATATTAAAGTTTTTGTTTATATATTTGAAAGTATTGTTTGACAATTTTATTTTAAACATTATAACGTGATTTTCTTGAATTTGTTACTATAATTTTAAAACAAATACATAAGATTAATTTTTTTTCAATAAAAATATTTTATTTACATTATTTATAGAGTAAAATATTATAAAATGTATTTTAATTTTCTATTTGACTTCAGAAGTTTCATGACATATTGTAACATTTATTTTTGTTGCATAAAACTAACTTGATGTTCAATTAATATTCTCAAAATTCAGGTTCAGCTTGGACAATAGTATCAAGATCATTTGCTGAGTATTGCATAATGGGTTGGGAAAATCTCCCAAGAACCCTACTTCTCTACTACACAAATTTCGTCTCATCGCCAGAAGGATATTTCCAGACAGTAATATGCAACTCAGAAGATTACAAGAACACCACTGTCAACCATGATCTTCACTACATTACATGGGACAATCCTCCAAAACAACATCCTAGGTCTCTAGGACTTAAAGATTATAGGAAAATGGTTCTGAGTATGCGTCCGTTCGCAAGAAAATTCAAAAGAAATGATCTTGTTCTCGATAAAATTGATAGAGAGCTTCTGAAAAGGTATAAAGGAGGGTTTTCTTTTGGTGGATGGTGTTCTAAGGGTGGAAAGAACAAAGGTTGTTCAGGTTTGAGAACTGAGAATTATGGTTTGCTTAAACCTGGTCCTGGCTCAAGAAGGCTCAAAAATTTGTTTAAAAAAATTCTGTCTGATAGATTTTTTCAACGAATGCAGTGTAGGTGAACATTTTTTTATATAAATTGGATGTCATATTGGTATGTTTGGATATAATTTTGTAAGAGATTGAGAGATTCAGATGATTTTATAAAATTGATTTTGAGATAATTAGGTTTCTTGAGTGTTGTGACTTGTTAGTGAACTAAATATTTATATAGCTCTATTTTTGTAGACAAAAATATTTATATAGATTAAGATGATGTTTTTAGGTAATCTATGTGGGAGAATGTTGTTATTATATGTCATTGACAAAAAGTGATAAATGATATCGGGGATCATGACAAAAAGTGATAAATAATAACGGGGATCATGAGGTAAAGTCTATTAAATATTGTAGACAAAGTGAGAATTGACCAAAATGAATATATTCAATTGAAGAAGAATTAAACTCACTCTACAAGTGACTCGATTTTGGACCTGTAGTTCGAATACCTCAAGGTGTGAAACTAATCGAATATAAATATTTTTTTTAATAAAAAAACAAAATAAGAATGCTATAAAGTTTAATTTGTTGCTCAATGATTTTCACAAAGATCTAAGATTGATTTTGATGAAACATATCCACTTGTATTGGATTCAATTAATTTTCGATATTTAATTAGTATTGTAGCACATGAAGGGCTTAATTTGAACATGATGGATGTTGTGACATCTTATTTATACGATTCACTTGATAGTGACATTTACTGAAATTCCCTAAATGGTTTAATATATTAGAGATACATAATTTTGGATCTCGAGAAAGTTACTCCATCAAATTGAACAAATCTCTCTATGAGTTAAAACAATATGGACACATGTGATATAATTGTCTTAATAAATATTTGATATGGGAGAGATATAAAAATAAGTTCATATGTCCTTGTATTTTTATGAAAAGATCTAAAATTTTTTTTTTATAATAGTTGTTTATGTAGATGACATAAAATTATTAGAACTCCTGGAGAGGTTTCAAAAGCTATAAATTGCTTAAATAAATTATTTTTGAGATGAAGGACTTGAGAAAAAAAGTGTCCTTACTAAATGAACATTTATACAATGGAACTTTTATACACCAAGAAAGTTATATAGAAAAAGTGTTAAAATGTTTCTATCTTGAACGAAGACAAACATACACACCATAATATGTTAATTTCTATAACTCTACTAGTAAGATATAATTCTTCACCTACATGTAGACATTTGAACGAAGACACACATATACTTCGTTATCTTAAGGGTAAATGGACATAAATTTGTTTTATTCCTATTAGTTCTATGATTGGCAGAAATTTTGGTAAAACAAGATTCTATCTTATGATGTTATGATTGATGTCTTGACATGTCTGTCAAGTTTTCTGCAAGTATGATTCTATATTGTTGCAGATTTTTGTTCCTGATATCAAATCATATGTTATGACATCTGATGACAGAATATTAAGTTCAGAATGTTTGCTTATCAATTGCGCTTTTATCTTTTGTGTTCTTATGTTGATGATTATCTGCGCAATATTTGGTGGTATTTTTATAGCAGTATATCACGCTTTTGGAAGAATAAGATCCTCCTGTTTTGGATGATATTTACGTTGAATGATATTTGAAGATCATTTAGCATTTATGGAAGAATCAAATCTAACTGTTATCAGTACCCAAGCCCGAGGAATATTATTTCTTATTTACTCTGATGTAACCCTAATGGCAAATCACGAATTTTTGAGAGATATTGAGAAGGTTGCGCATTCTAGTTTAGGGTTTAGGATTTACTTGTTCATTGTGAGACATCTAACATCACCTAGATGTTTGAATTGGACTGATTTTATTGAGTTGTATTTTGTCTACTCTAAGCTTTTAAGCATAAATGTATTTGTTCTTGATCGAAACTTTTAAGCAAGATCAAATTTTGTCTTGGAAGAGTGTTTTTCTTTCTTTGTAAGGTTCTGTTATTATCACAGTGTGTGATTGAGGGGGAGTGAAAGGTGTCTCTTATCTAAGAGTTCTTAGATAGAAATTGCATTGGATAGTGATTAAGTGAAGAGTGTAAATAGGATGGTTTAACTCTGAATTGATAATACTAATAGTGGATTTCCTTCCTGGCTTGGTAGCCCCAAGAGTATGTGTGATTGCACCGAACTAGGTTAACAATTCCTTGTGTCATTGTTGTTTTACTTTACACTTTATTTACCTTGTCAATGTTCAGATATTAATGGCTTGACATCTTTATTGATATCTCATATCTGATACCAGAATTTCAATTGGTATCAGAGCAGACATCATACTCTGTATCTGGGTGAGATCTAGGGAAGTTACTTTATGGTAATATGGATAAGGAAGGAGGATTTGCGAACATGCCTCCTATTTTGGATGGAATAAATTATGATTACTGTAAGCTAAGAATGATTTCCTTTTTGAAATCTTTGGACAACAAGGATTGCAAAGCTGTTCTGAAAGGATTAGATCATCCTGTTGTGAAAGACAAAGATGGAAAGGCTACAACAGATTTGAAACCTGAAGAGGACTGGTCTAAAGAAGGAGATGATCTTGCTCTTGGAAACTCCAAAACATTGAATGCCACATTCAATGGAATTGACAAAAATATTTTTAGATTGGTTAACACATGTGTTGTGGCTAAAGATGCTTGAGATATTTTCAAAACTACTCATGAAGGTACTTCTAAGGTAAAAATATCTAGACTTTAGTTGCTCACTACTAAATTTGAAAACTTGAGAATGAAAGATGATGAGAGCATTCATGATTTTCATATGAACATTCTTGAAATAGCTAATGCCTTCTGTGCTCTAGGAGAAACAATGTATGAAGAGAAGTTGGTAAGAAAAACTCTCAGATCTTTGTCTAAGAGATTTGACATGAAAGTCACTGCCATAGAAGAAGCTCATGACATTAGCAAGATAAGTGGCTTAACTTATTAGATCTCTTCAAACTTTTGAGATAGGCATGAATGACAGGTCTGACAAAAAGAATAAAAACATTGCTTTTGTCTCCAGCGCTGAAGATAAAATAGAAAAATGTGATATGGATACTGATGAAGTCCTATCAAATGCCTTAGTGGCTCTTGGAAGGCAGTTTAATAAAGTGATGAGAAGGATGGAGAAGAAGACAATACCAAATGTCAAGAACATCTCATCTGACATCAACAAAGAAACAAGAGCTGTAGAGAACTCTGCTCAAGGCAAAGGAATGAAATGTTATGGATGTGAAGGTTTTTCTTCACATTAAATCTGAATGCCCCACACATCTCAAGAAACATGAGAAAAGTCTTACTGTGGGTTGGTCTGATGAGGACTCTGAAGGTGAAATTGAAGAAGGATCTTCCAAGGATGTTACTGCTCTAACTGGAAGATATCACTCAAATTCTAGTGATGATGAATTAACTTTTGAAGGACTGGTATAATCCTACAGAAAGTTGTACCTTAGAAGTAAAGAAGTTTGTCAACAAGGATAGAAATAGAAGAAAATCATATCTCAACTAGATATTGAGAAGGAATAGCATATGAATACTATATTCAAGATGGAAAATAAGGTAACACTATTAAACTCTAAATTTGATCAAATGACCAAGTCTGTCAGGATGTTGAACAGTAGTTCAAATACTTTAGATGAGATTCTACAAATTGGAAAGTTAGCTAGAGACATGACTGGTCTAGGGTTTAATAGAGGAAAAGAACCTATCTCAAATCTTGTTCACTCTGAGATCAAACCAAAGATGTTGTATCAAATGTCTCAACATCATGACAGAAGACAAGGAAACTACAAAAGAAACAAAATAAGAGATGGAGATGCCATTATTGTGGGCGCTTTGATCATATAAAGCCTTTATGCTACAGATTGTATGGATTCCCTAAGGCTATCTTCCAAACTGAGTCTAATCAAAACATCCTATGAGAAACAATAATGGATTCATAGGGTTGATGTTACTAGTCTAATAGCTCATACTTATTTCATGGTTGCAGATAAAGAGGCCTGATATTTTGATAGTGGTTGCTTTAGACACATGACTAGGATTAAAAATTTATTTGAAGACATTAAGCCTATTCCTACTAATCACGTGATATTTGATGATGGAGCCAAGGGTCAAATCAAGGGGGTTGGAAAACTAAATTGCTCAGCAGCTCCAAACCTTGATAATGTGTTGCTTGTCAAAGGGTTGACTTCTAATCTGATTAGCATTAGTCAACTGTGTGATCAAGGTCTCAATATCAACTTCACTAAATCTGAATGCTTGGTTACTAATGAAAAGAATGAGTTAATTATGAATGGAGTCAGGACTAATGATAATTGTTACCTATGGGTCTCTCGAGATTCTAGTCACTCATCCATATGTGCTTTAGCCAAAGAAGACGAAGTGAAACTGTGGGATCAAAATCTTGACCATCTACATCAAACAGGGATAAGAAGAATCATCTCTACATAAACTGTCAGAGGAACTCCAAAACTGAAGAATAAATAAGGAATATTTTTGGGTTATTCTACAAACAGAGTAATTTATAGAGCCTTCAACTCCAAAACCAAAACTATGATGGAATCCATAAATGTGATTGTTGGTGGTCTGCACAAGGAAGTTGATGTTCCGGAAGATGTTGAAATATACTCTGACATCTCTATTGAAGTCACAAACAAAAATGTTGATCTCAATACAGAATCTGAGTTTGATATTGTTATTAATGAACCCTATATTAGAATCCAGAAAGACCATCCTAAAAATATTATCATAAGAAACCATGATAAAGGTGTCACCACCAAACCTAGAGAAGTCAACTCAAGATCTGGCTTTGTGTCAAAAATTGAGCCAAAAATTGTCGATGAATCAACCCACTCTCTTGAGTTACAAGTTAAAAGGATTCTGAATTATATGAATAAAACAAGTGTTTATGAAATGCTCTACATTCATGGATATGACTATGTGCTCCCTGGGTATTGTGATACAAATTGAACAGGAAATGTTGCTGATATAAAGAACACATCAAGAGAATGTCTCTTTCTAAAGGTCAACCTTAGTTCCTGGGTTAGTGAGGAGAACATTTGTGTACTTTTATCTACTACAGAATCTGATTATACTACCGTTGAAAGCAGTTGGTCTCAACTAGTGCTAATAAAAAAAATGTCAGACAATATGTCATGATATTGTACTGTGACAATTTGAGTGCTATTAACATCTCCAAGAATCATATTCAACATAGCAGAACTAAACACATTGATATTCGTCGTCACTTAATTAGAGAGTTTGTTGAGGAGAAAATTATTATTTTGGAACATATTGCCACTGAATTGCAACTGGCTGATATTTTCACTAAGGCATTGGATGCTAATCAATTTGAGAAATTAAGGGGTAAACTTGGAATTTGTATCCATGAAGGCTTATAGAAACTAATTGCATGTGGGAACATCATTAAGGACATATTATGGTTTCAAGATTTATACTGTCAATTAATGTTTTGTGGGAATATTTTTGTATTTTCCAGTTTTGTTCAGCAAATTAATTTCCCTTTTCAAGTGAAATCATTTCAAAATATCTTTAATATCATCCTCACACGCTACCCTAGTTTGATTTTCACTCCCAACAACTTTTTCATCTTCCATACTATAAAGAAACCATTGTATTCCTATTCTTTCTACTCCAAACCTTATCAAAATGTCTCAATAACGTGGTTCATCTCCCTCCAAGAAGTCATCTCCAACGGACTCTGCTTATGAATCTAGGGCTCAACCTATGCATATTACCAGGGAAGAGGGTAAGAAGTTTGTTCCTCTTTCTGTGATACCTTATGGTGTTGATGGTACGAAGAAGACAAGAACTAGTTATATCAAAGCTTTAGGAGAATCGTCTCAAGGTAACTCTCTTGGTACTTCTCATGAACCCTCTGTTGATTATAACTACAAGGAAGTAAGCATGTATATAGATAGGGCCATTAGACATATTGTAACTAGGGTTTTAAGTGAGGGTCACAGTTTTCCTGGCATTTACGCACCCCTTTCTATGGCTGCATGTCCTCCTCCCGAGGTTAATGTTAACCCTTCTCACTCTGAGAAGGATCTGAATGTTGAAAACCTTCACAAGCTTGCTAGATATATGATTAAGGATGTTGGAACTAATATTGAAATATCTCTTGCTGGGGAGAATTTTAGTTCTGGTGATATTGTTGACCTGGATGATTTCCCTTTTGATAATGATATGCTGGTAAATGTCAACCCTAGTGTGGCTAAGAGATTGAAGAAGAGAAAGGGAAAATTTGCTGCTGAAAATTCTCCTATCAAAGGTAGTGTGAAGAAGGTGATTGGACCCCCCAGGTCTTAGATCAAGGTTGCTAACAAGAAGAGAAAAGTTGTTAAATCCAAGGATGATTCTACTTATGATGTCGAACAGGATGTTCAGGACATCACACCTGTTAGAAGAACTGCTCTTAAGAAAACTGATTTGAAGGTTCCTGATGTACCTTCTGGATAACATATCTTTTCACTATGCTGAAAGTGTGAGCAAGTGGAAATATGTCTACCAAAGGAGGCTATATCTTGAAAGGGAACTTGGAAAGGATGTCTTAGAATGTAAGGAGCTAATGAATCTTATTTCTTATGTTAGTCTTTTAAAAATTGTTACTAGGTTGGTCAAGTGTTATGAGATTCTTGTGAAAGAGTTCATTGTCAACCTCACTGAAGACTATGCTGATGGGAAATCCAAAGATTTCAGAAGAGTTTATGTTAGAGGAAAACTTGTTAGTTTTTCTCTTTTCGTGATCAATCATTACTTAGGTAGAAGTAATGTTGCTCAACCTGAGCTTGAGGTCACTGATAATCAAGTGTGCAAGGAAATAACTGCAAAAAAAATCAAGGCTTGGCCTATGAAGAACAAATTGTCTGCTAGTATGTTGAGTGTGAAGTATGCTATGCTTCATAGAATTGGTGTTGCCAACTGGGTGCCTACCAACCATACTTCTACCATTGCAACTTGGCTAGGAAGGTTTATTTATGTTGTTGGGACCAAAACTAAATTTGACTACGGTACATAGATTTTTAATTAGACCATGCAGCATGCAGTTACTCTTGTTGTGAAGCTCCCTATAGATTTTACCTCACTCATCTGTGGTATCATCTTCAGCCAGTACCCTGAAATTCTTATTGACACTGACTTAGTGTGCAAAAGAGAGACAACTCTGTCTTTTCACTACAAACTATTTCTGGAAACTCATGTCCCATATATTATTGTAACATCTATTGGAACATCTTCTGACAGCAAACCTGCCAACAAGACAATTTCTATTTCTGAGCTCAAAGATGCTTGCAAGGAGATAGATGCTAGGAAGAAAAGGTTTGAGAAATTGATCCAAGTGCTTGAGAAGGCTGAAGGTTCCAATATTGCTGTCAACATGGAAGATGTAAGGGCTGAGACAGATGATTATGATGCCGAGGATAATGTTGATGGTGAATGTTCTGCTGAGAGTGACTTTGTTAGTGATGTTAGCATTGAGGATGGTAGTTCCATTTTAGATGAAGACTAGTGTTGTCGTTTTTTGATTATGGCTTTTGATTATTCTCTTGTTGGTTTTCTTTGACAATAGTTCTGATTAATTTGGCTCTGTATGAGCATGGTTTATAATCCTTTGACTTGGTTTCTGCTCTTTCGGGCCTGTTTTTTTTATGGATGGTTTATTTCTATGGATTCCTTTTAGTTTCCCTTTATTGTTATCTCTTTTCTTAGTTTGTCTAATTATGGCTAAAAACAGGAAGTGGTGATACCTGTTCTTATTGATACCTATCCTTTGGCTCCTGGTGTTATGGCTTGAGGTTGATGTTCTTTCCGCTGCTGGTTTTCTCTGATGGTTTGTTATATTTGTGTTCTTTGTGCTGATTTTTGCTCTAATAGTGTTTTAGCCAAAATTTTCCAAAGGGGGAGATTGTTAGTTCTATGATTGGCAGAAATTTTGGTAAAACAAGATTCTACCTTATGGTGTTATGACTAATGTCTTGACATGTCTGTCAAGTTTTCTGTAGGTGTGATTCTATGTTGTTGTAGATTTCTATTCCTGATGTCAAACCAGATGTTATGACATCTAATGACAAAATATTCAGTTCAGAATGTTTGTTTATCAATTGCACTTTTATCTTTTGTGTGCTTATGTTGATTGATTATTTGTGCAATATTTGGTGGTATTTTTAGAGAAGTATATCACGCTTTTGGAAGAATCAGATCTTCCTATTTTGGATGTTATTTGCGTTGAATGATATTTGAAGATCATTTAGCATTTATGGAAGAATTAAACCTAAATGTTATCAGTACCCAAGCCCAAGCAAGATTATTTCTTATTTATTCTGATGTAACCCTAATGGCAAATCAAGAATTTTGAGAGATACTGAGAAGGCTGCACAATCTGGTTTAAGGTTTATGATTGACTTGTTCATTGTGATCCATTCTAACGTCATCTAGATGTTTGAATTGGACTGATTTTATTGAGTTGTATTTTATACACTTTAAGCTTTTAAGCATGAGTGTTTTTGTTCTTGATTGAAGCTTTTAAGCAAGATCAAGTTTTGTCTTGGAAGAGTGTTCTTCTTTCTTTGTAAGGTTCTGTCATTATCATAGTGTGTGATTGAGAGGGAGTGAGAGGTGTCTCTTATCTAATAGTTCTTAGATAGAAATTACATTGGGTAGTGATTAAGTGAAGAGTGTAAACAAGTTGGTTTAACTCTGAATTGATACTACTAATAGTGGATTTTCTTCCTGGCTTGGTAGCCCTCAGAGTAGGCGTGATTGCACCGAACTGGGTTAACAATTCCTTATGTCATTGCCATTTTACTTTACACTTTATTTACCTTGTCAATGTTCAGATATTAATGTCTTGACATATTATTCAAAATCTCATATTTGATACCAGAATTTCAATTCCAAAGTATCCATATCATAATTAACAAGTTATGCAGTTACTTGTCAAATCCTCATAATGGTAAATCACACAGATTGTTTGTTTACTTATTGTGGTACAATTATTTCATGGAGACCAGCGAAACAAATAATAATAACAACTTCATTTAATTAAGAAGAAATATTTAGTACTATATGTGGTAAGTCGAGAATGTGTTTGGTTGAGATCCCAAATTCACCACACACAAAAAGACTTGGGGTTTGACTTTTGGAAAAAGAAATACAACCATATATGAAGATAATATTGCATGCATTGCTCAATTGAAATATGGTTACACTAAAGGAGATCGAATATAACGCATTTTTTCAAATGGTTTTTTCACCCATGACCTTCAGAAAAGTGGTGATATAAGCTCCAACAAATTTGTTCACGTGACAATTGCAGACCTTTTCACAAAGTTACTCTCTAGTGAAACATTTAACCAACTAGTGCAAAAGATTGATCTTCATCGTCGAAGAAATGATCGTTCAATTGAGGGGGAGAAATAAATTCGCTCAGTGAATTTTTCTTAAAAGGATATTGTACTCTTTTTCATTCACTAGATTTTTTTCCCATAAACTTTTTTTAGTAAGATTTTAACGAGACATATCCTAAACAAACATCCAAATGGGACTGTTATGAATAATGGATGGTTGTCTTTCTATAATTTTTCTTTCTTATTTGTAAATAATTTGTATTGATTAGTAATGAGGTAGTTCCCTCACAAACAATGTTGTACTCATTTTCCTTCACTAAAAGTTTTCCCAGTGAGTTTTTTAGTAAGCTTTTAATGAGGAATATTCTTTACGAACATCCAAGGGATGAGAGTGTTATAAAAGAAATGATTATGGATTTCCGTCAATTAGGATATTTCATATTGATTTTTTATTTATTATATATGTCATATAAATAGGGCTCAAATTGTATTTGAATGACTCACTCGTAATGAGAATATTATAATAAACTTTCTTATTCTCTTTTTCTCCTTCATCTCTACTCTTCTTTTATATTGCTTTTTTATTAATTTCATAACAAAAATGTTGTATTTGTGAGCTGATTCCATATCTAGAAAGGTATAATAGTCATTCTAATATCGGGATGCCAAACTTGCACAATTCCTGCAAAATCTTTTGGATGTGTGACTTTTTCTTCAATACACGCAGTCGACCTTCTTACATCACATCCTATCTCGAGCTGCTTAATTTTCACACAAGTTTAAATGAATTGAATCTTGCATTTGTTAGATTTGCTTCCTTTTCTACTAAATCAAAGATCTGATTTTAAAGTGCATACTCATTTGAAATATTTTATTCTGAATTTATTTTTAGCAAAATTGGAATTCTTATTCATATCAGATTTATATTTAATTAGATTTGTTTTAATTAAGATTCATAATCAATGTTATAAAGATTGATATTTTGTGTGCTTTTTGGAATTCAACCGTGTTGACACCAAAATTTCTATCTATACTTTTATGTTGGACAATCATTGTTATTTAAGGAGACGTTTTTCGTATGTGAAGACTCAGACCTTGGCATTGTGAAGTTTGACGTTTTTAGTTGTTGTTGAGTCTTTATGTTTTGGATTGTAATACTATATTCCTAAGTTATCATCCCTTCATCTCTTGTAGAGGAATCTCATGGCATTGTGAAGACTAAATGGTTTGTAGCTATCTTTGACTAAAACCCCCACTAGACCTAGAGTTATTGCAAAGTACGATAAGGTTTGCAATAGGCTGGTTAACCTCATAAGGGTTAGTAATTGACATTTTTGGGGTTCATTGTCCCGGTAGCAGAAGAGGAATCATTGTTATCGAGTATATTGATTACATTTGCATGTATGTTTTCTATGTTGGCTCTAATTAGAACAATGAATTGTAATTAGGAAAGAGAAAGATGGTACTTGAAATAGCCAAAAAAGCGATAACAGTTACAGAAGATGACTCAAAAGATGTGTTAGACCAAGAAATGCGTAGCTCAAAGAAGGAAAAAGATTGATGAAATAGGTATTGCCAAAGTTCAGAGAAGAAAATTAAAAGTGTGTAGAAGAAAGGGAGCTTGAAGTTTGTGTAAAAAGGGGATTTTTTTTTAAATGCCAAGTGACCCTTATATAGATAAGTGAGACAAATCAATAAATGACTAAGAATGAAAGAAAATGGAATGGCGAAATAGAAACAGTTGGATTTTTCCTTAGGAATACAACGACAGATGAACATCATAAAAAAAGCGTCACTCCCTGGTCTAGAAACCTAAGGCCACATGTCAAAGAAATTATGCCAAACCTCTCAATGATGAGACTCACATTTAATGCACCTATTCCTTAAGTTATTCATGCCGATTGTTAAACCTCTTCCATTTCTCCATGCAACGACCCTAGTGCAGGGAACCCGACCTAGTTCTCTAAAAAGGCATCTCGCTACCACGCCATAAGAAGCCTTGGGAGCAATTGTGTTAAACATGTGACTCCATACACGAGAGGGGGTGAATTGTGGAGGTTTGAAAATCGTTGATTTAAAACAAAATCATTTTCTAAATTAAAGTTTAAAACATTTTATAAAAAATGTTTGAATAAGTAAGCATAAGGAAATAAAAGAGATAACACCATATATTTATAGAGGTTTGATCTAATGAAGTGACATAGTCCTCTCCCCAATATATCTTGAGATATTTTATAAGATTAAGCCCATGAACCCCCTTATACATGGAAATAAAGTTTTCAGGATAACTTATAACCAAACAATGAACGGAGCTTGAAGGGGTTAGTCTTCAAACCAAACAACAAACAGGTTGAAGCGTTCTTCACACCAAACAAAGATTTTGCACAGGTTGATCTCAAACCAAGACGGAGTTTTAAGTTGGCTATCCTCTAAAATGAACTGAGGTTTTACGCAGGTTGACCATGAACTAGACCAAGATTTTTAATGGGAAGATCTCGAACCTAATGAGTTTTTATACCATGATGAACTGAATAATCAAAAGAGATTTTACACCAGGATGATGTTGAACCAATGGAGCTTTTAACATGGCTTAGCTCAAAAAATATTATTGAGACTTTTACTAACTAACTTCCACAAACTAAAAGAGAGATTTTTCAATGGCGGAGCTCATGAACCAAACAAAGACTTAAACTATTACCACAAACACAAACAAGAGCTTTTTAAATGGTTTATCTACTAACTAAAATAATAAATTCCTAAGAAAGAAATATTTACTCAAGAGAAAATTACACTCTTGGTAAATTTACACTTAAGCCCTCACCTAGAACAAAATTTTGCATTAAACTCAAGAACGCTGTAATACCCATATATATATATATATATATATATATATATATATATATATATATATATATATATATATATATATATATATATATATATATATATATATATATATATATATATAATACATACATTAAAGCATATTTTTCATATATATAAGTTCAAGTTTGATACTGAAATACAAATAAGTTCTTAGTACAACATATTTTGCATTAAACTCTTGGTAAATTTACACTTAAGCCCTCACCTAGAACAAAATTTTGCATTAAACTCAAGAACGATGTAATACCCATATATATAAAATACATACATCAAAGCATATTTTTCATATTTAAGTTCAATTTTGGTACTGAAATACAAATAAGTTCTTAGTACAACACATTGTAAAATTTTAGTCATCTAAATACATAAGGTACAACAACAAAAAGGCTAACAATAATACAAGATATCAAAAGAAAAGAAATCTAAGAATTAGATTCGAAGATCTCAAAATATCCACTGCAGAAGCAAAAACCATCAAGAAGTAAGGATAATCAAATTGCCTTATCTTTACCCTTCGCGGAACCTGAAGTACCTGAAATATATCAACAACATGAGGTGAGATAACAATATCTCAGTGAGTTCCTTATATTAGAGTTCTCTCGGCTCTAAAGGTTCAAATCTAAACATTACTTGAGTCTTTGGTCACTTATCTACAAGGAATCAAAACAAGATGGAAAAGTCCATACAACGTTCTCAACACCTTACGTGGAACTCAATGGAATACCCATCGTAAGTGTTATCGGTAAGGCTTCCCGTGGGACTCAATGTAATACCCACCTCAAGCCACTACCTAATTCTTTACGGATGCTTTCCGTGGGACTCAACGTAACCCACCTCAAGACTTCAACGGGAAAGGCTTCCCATGGGACTCAGGGTAATACCCATCTCAAACCACTACCATGCTTCCCGTGGGACTCAATGTAATACCCACCTCAAGCCTTAACTCGGGAAAGACTTCCCGTGGGACTCAGTGTAATACCCACCTCAAGTCACTACCATGCTTCCCGTGGGACTCAGTGTAATATCCATCTCAAGCCTTAACTCAGGCAAGACTTCCCGTGGGACTCAGTGTAATACTCAACTCAAGTCACTATCGCGCTTCCCGTGGGACTCAGTGTAATACCCACCTCAAGCCTTAACTCGGGCAAGACTTCCCATAGGACTCAGTGATGCCCACCTCTAGTCACTACCCGCCTCACCAACGCTGTTCGCATCAACCTAGGGTAATCCTAAACATCTCACAAGTTATACCTATTTATTTCCAATAGCTCACAATTTCCTAACTAACATAATTATGGTTAATTAGAAAAGTCGGGTAAAAGTCTGCTCAAAATAATATTTTTCAATCTCATAAGATAGAACATATTATTAGCTTCAAATCGATATAAATAACAGTTAAATCAGATAAAGGATGAAGAAGTTATGAATTTTTAAAAGTATCAAAAAATAATATTTTCCTCAACTTACAGTGTTAACCGGTTAACATATTGGTTAACCGGTTAACCAGATCATATTTTCACTTCCAGTAGCGCATCTGAGTTTCGTTAACCGGTTAACCATATGGTTAACCGATTAACCGACAGTCAGTTACAGAAAACTTGCATTTTTAAAGTACACAACTTCTCCAAACAATATCCAAATAACACCAAACATCAAAACCATTATCAACAGAGGTTGCTACACCTATAGCCAACATACTCATGCATTTAATCGACATTTCAACCGTTCAAACTCTCGATTCTACAATTTCTAGCATTTTTCCCTAAACATCAAGAACACTAAAACCTCTAAAATAAAAGCATCTATCTAGAACCCATCTCTACCAAAGATGATTGAGAAGATTGAGAGATGAATGGATGATGAAACTTCAAGACCAAGAGCTTTCTTCTTCTTCTTCTCCAAGCTTTTCCTTCTTCTCACTTTGCTCTTCTTTCTCTTCCTCTTGTTATGTTTCTATGTTTATGCAACATAAGAAAACAAACTTAGGTCTTATACGGGAAAGTATAATTTCCTCCCAACGGGTTCAAATAGAGGGTATCAAAAAATGCCTCTTAATCAACAATTTAATAAAACATCTGAGTCAGATAATATTAGTTAATATAAATTAATTTGCCGATTGCTCAAATTATTTTTGTTAAAAAATTTCAGAGCAACCCAGAACCCTATTTATATAAAATAATATTATTCAGGGAATTAAAATAAATTACGGGGTATTACAAACATTCTCAAAACACTGTGGATAAATGTATGAGAAAAGTTTGAAAATTTTAGAAAGATTGTGAGAGAAATGAAAAGTGAGATTTTTAAGTTTTCTGGATGTTTTGAAATGATGTAGAAACTCTCTATTTATAAGTCAAGAAGTTGTGTAAATTTGGAAACAATCCATGTGACAAATAAATGATCTAATTGATTATGCAATATAAATAATAAAATTATTGTTGTTCAAAATGGAAGGTTTGGATATATGGTCGTTACCAATATTTAAGAGACTGTCACAATCAATATAGACTTAATTATCCATCATCTAATCAATTAAATGGTTGTAAAAAGTCTTCTAATCAATTAAACAATTTCCTTATAAATTGGCTAAGCTCAATTTTTGTTGTTGATGATTTTAATTAAAAAGAAAGACTTCAAAATACTTTTTTGTGTGTGCGCGCTTTAGTCATAGTACTTCCTGAAACACTCTTATATCTATAATATATTGATCACTCAGACATATACGATTAAACGAGTTTTCACACTTTATCTCTTTCACACTCTAAGGCTTTAAGTCTTGACATCATTATTTTTTATGTTAGTTTCAAAACAGAGCCTTGAATTTTCTTGATGAGGCTTGGGATATTTCCAAGTTAGTTACCATCATTTGGAATATTGAAAGATTAAATGTTAAGAGTCCCACATTGGACAATATATGGTCTGAACTTGTGTATATAAGTGGGGGCAATCCTTACTCTACTAACCGGTTTTGTAGGGTTGAGTTAGGCCCAACCACATTTCTTAACATGGTATCAGAGCCTGGTTTAAGATCCAGTGGGCCACCTTCTATGGTTTCCGCTATCGGGCCACCCACCATTTATTTCCACGCTCCAGATGTCCAATCTTGGGCGTGAGGGGGTGTGTTAAGAGTCTCACATTGGACAATATATGGTCTGAACTTGTGTATATAAGTGGGGGCAATCCTTACTCTACTAACCGGTTTTGTAGGGTTGAGTTAGGCCCAACCACATTTCTTAACATTAAACCACTAGTGATCATAACCCATAAGTCTTCACTTGTGAGTCGGTGGACTAAGTGTTGACTTTCAAATAGACTTGATTCATGAGAATAACTTGATCAACCATTTTGTGCATATTTGACCACTCAAGCTAACTTTAGTAATTGTCTGACTTAAAGTGCTGTCATCATCAAAACCATGTCATCGTCAAACCTAAGCAACCATTGAATGATTTGTATCTTGTTATCCATGCGCTTCACTATCTTGGATTACCTCTTGATTACACCTGCAAGCACGTAGATCCATAAATTTTTATGAGTCGACCAAAAGACTAATGTGAGAAAGTTCACATCTGATTCAGATCTTGAATACCCAAACCAACTCTCATACATAAAGGGTCTCACATGAAGAAAATATCTATGATTCAAATCATCACTCACACATTTCTCATTATTCTCTGACTGACTTGTGCGTCGGAGTGCTAACCATGCAAGTTAGCCTCCTCTCCACCACACCATAAGCTCAAGTCCATTGTAGTAATGTCGTTTGTGGGAATCGAATTATGATTCCTACGAATGTTCACAATTAGATCCATCTTATTCAAGTCACCATTGTTGCAACAGTTAGGCTAAGATAAAGAAAACAAGTCTTGATATTGCTTCCCCAAATATTTTTTTGTCTTTCTAACGTCGAATTATCTCTGATCTTCGTAGTCGATTCGATCGACCAGAGATTACCTGACAAGGTCACAAAACATTAACAATACATACATTGTAGTCAAATTTGGTTTGTCTGACAATAATCAACTATAATTTTTTATTTTGTCTTGGCGCTTGTCTCTTTATTTACCAAAATAATTTATACAAATTTAATAAAAAAAATTCACTAATTTACTATATGAGTTGACTTTTTTTTATAGAAACACATTACCTCTTTTAGCACATATAAACATAACACTTGATTTCAAAATTAGTAAGATGAAAAAGAAAAATAGATGAACCATATTAAATTTTTTGGTTTAATATTGTTTCTCTGTATTTTTAGAGTTTATTTTGATTCTTTAATTTTAAAATTTTTATATTAGTATCTTAATTTTTTTTTTAATTTTATATTAATTATTTTTATCTAATTAATGATTAATTTTTTATTTTTTATTATTATTAATCAGACAAAAGAAAGACTAATATATAACCTTTTGAAAAGTTAAGAGACTAAAATATAAAATTAAAAAAGAATATTAAGCTTAGATTTTATTTGAAATAATATTGGATTGAGATTAATTAATATGCACCTTTCCACTGTGAATTCATCACTGTGATATCTCAAAGTGTTTTAATAATTTGAGCTAATTCTTTCTTTTCTTCCATTTTATGTTTAAGATAACTTCATTTTTTTTACGGAACGAGTAATTTCAGTTAATTTTCGCAGGATCGTTGAAAATTTTAGTTATCATAGTACTAATTATAGTAGTAATTAATCAATTAATTTGGCGGTTTAAACACTGGCACTCTCTACGATGAACCCTAACTAACAATTCAAAGTTCAAACGCGATTCTAACCCCTCCCTCCACAATTTCAACTCAATATTCTTCACATGCTTTTCAAATCCACCACCTCACTCACTCTCTAGATTTGTTTTCAAGCTCCAATGGTTTTCTGCGATCACTGTGTCAAAGACGTTTTCGCGGAGAGACACGATGATTGTTACTTGTGAGTATCATCTATCTTCACGCTTGCACACTGATTATAGCTACGATTTTGTTTTTCTTTCTTTCTAATTATATATTTGTGTTCTGTTTCTTTTGTAATGATTGTTGAATTTGGAACTGGTTTTGTTTTTTGAGTTCTTGGAATGTGTAGTGAAACTGAAAAATTGGTTATATGTGTTGATTTTTTTTCTCTGTTTTTTGATTCTCAGAACTTGTAGTTCTTGTGGTAAGGTGCTGGAAGATCAGTATTTTATTGAGGAGCCGACTTTTGTTAAAAACTCGGCAGGAAAGGTAATTGTGGTTTGTTAGGGTAAGGTGGTTTTTTTGGGGTAGAGGACTTTGAGTTGAAATTTTGATAATGTAGTGTAATGAGATATGAGTAATCGGGATTTTGAATTTTGAATTTGATTGCTTGCGATTTAAGTTTAATTTGCGAGTATGGTGAGTGAAAGGAAAAGTTGTTTTCTTAGTAAGGAAGGGATTATGTTATTTTTTTTTATTATTTATTTAAGGGGAGGGGAAAACACTAGGCCATATATTCCCCAGTTGGATTCAAACCTCGTACGCTAGCACTCATGGAATAAAAGAACCTTGTGTGGTTTAGGTTGGTGCTATCTTCGTTTCTCTTGTTGCACATGTAGGAGATCCAAATCTGGATTGAGTGCTTCTGCACAGGTGATGCCAGGTCTTTTAAATAGGGAAATGGGTTTTATCTTGTTGAACATGACACTATCGCGTCTGTAAGGAAAAGGGGGTATCCAAATTCCTCAAAGTTCATAGTAAAGATTTTCTCTAAAATGCAACATGAGATTTGTTGTCACACATTGCGTGCTTCCCCTTTATCAAAAGAGAATGCTTTAACTTTTTTACTTGGTCTGGTGTTTGTAACTAGGTTTCCTGGTTATTGGAGGGTGACCCATGAGAAAGAAAAGTTTGATTGTGTTTTCTAGTAGCATTTCTTTTGTCTTTTGGTTTTTTTCCACCCTACACTCCAATTTTTGTTACATATTTTATTATGGTTTTTCTTTTTTTGTGTTTAATAGAGCAAGTTATCAGGAAGTTATGTAAAAGCGGTTCTAAATGAGTTTTCTGTTTCCCGTGAAAGGACTTTACATAGAGGTATATCTTTGTTAAACCTCATTATTACTGATTCTACGTGCATGATGTAATTGTTGTGATGGCTTCCAAAATGTTGTGTTGTTTAATATCAATTGATTTTCTTATTTCGCAAAATATACATCACGTGAGAGTCATACTTATTAGTGTTGAGTATGTCAAGTTCTGCTACTTTTGTTCTGTCCATTCCTCATTGTGGTTCAATAACAAGTTTAGTGTTTACTTTTCATATTAAGATTAGTCAAGTAGTATACTCTAACAATACTCACAATAGCCAATGCAATTGATATTGTGCATTTGACGATGATGGCCTCACTGTTTAAGGGAAACAGGTATAACATGTGCCAATTTTCTTTGGTTTGCAGCTTCTAAAGAAATGGAGTACTTAAGTCTCAACCTTGGAGTAAGTGAGCAAGATATGATCCGCCAAGCTTTGGCCTTCTATAAAGTATGTTAATACTTTCAACTTCATCCATGTTCTTGCTTTCTGTATATATCAAATGAAATGGGTTTCTTTCTATTCAACCAATCTTTTGGTTTTCCTATTGAAGATAGCACTTGAAAAAAATTTCACCCGAGGACGTAAATCAGAGCATGTACGTGCTGCATGTCTCTATATTGCATTCCGGTATGGAATCTTTTTGGCATCAACCTGTATCTCTAATAACCTTCACTTATTTATCATCTTATAGTTCCAGTGGCAATAAATAACTACATGTGTGAAAATTTTGAAGACCCCTTTTCCTAAGCTGTTTAGATTCTTGATATTAATTTCAAACCATTATTTTTCTATTTTTTTAACAGATAAAATATGCATGTTTTTATCATTTGCCTACTTCAAATAATAAGTATGCATCTCATTTTCTTACTTCAATATACCTGACAGGCTGCCTGCAGGTACAAACTTGTACATTCGTTTGGACATAAGTTATATGTTTGTGAAACTAGAAAAAACTGCTCTCAAGGTAGAATTTGAAATATGAAGTTAGATAGTTATGTTCTTAAGTTAATTTAAAATGAATGCTTGAGAACTTCCAATTCCAATCTATGGATGAACTTGGTACTGATGTAGTAAAACCTTCTTATCAATATTTTGAAACCATTACTTTTTTTTTATGGTATGGCATGTAGACACAGTCAGAGGCTGCTCTACAAGTTGAGAAATTAAAGGAAAGTGGAAGAAAGTATTATCAAAGAGAGAAAATAAGAACACTTTGTGCTATAGAAGTTTCCACTTTCCAGTATGCAGAAGTCAGTTATATTATGTTAAGACTATAACAGAATGCGCGAACTGCTGATGCAACAAACTAACTAATAGTATCAGATCTTAGTCTCTCCCAACCTAAACCACACAAAACAATCAAATCGGACTTGTGTTTTCCATCCTTATTCTATTAAAAGTCACAACACATGATAACACAAACAGATAATTACATTAAATGGGCCTACGTCTAACATAAACATGATTAGTAGGAGGTCTACTAACACTAACACAGCCAACTGACTATATAAACAGAGCGGGTAGCAAGATAGCCGCTATTTTCCTTGGAATTTTACCTTTGCTTTCCTACCAAAGAAAGCTTCTTCTTCTCTTACCCCTTGTAATGTCTCTTAATATTTTAGTTTTTTAGTCATTGATGTTGTACAACAATGTTCGAAGTTCAACATTAATATTTTACTTTCATACTGAATTATGTTTCTTCTTGCAGGCAAAACAAAAAGCCATACTTTCTCATTGACTTTTCAAATATTTTAATGATAAATGTGTGAGTAAGCTTTTCTTTTGCAGTTGGAATTCTTACCTGCTTATATTTACCTTATTTGATTTACGTATATCAAAATAATGTTTCTGTTGTGTTTATGAATCTTGTTTGTATGTCTTTGTTGTGCAGTTACATGCTTGGAGCAGTTTTTTTGCAGCTCTGTGAAGTGTTGAGGCTTGAAAATCACCCAATTGTTAAAAAGCCTATCGATCCTTGTCTTTATCTCTATAAATATACCAATAGTAAGTATCCTGCTTTACTTCAGTTTGTTTGAATGGATAAGTGAAATTTTGGTGCATAGGATGAATAGTCTGGTTGTCTTGCCCAGCAGATCAGTGAAATTTTCTTCACACTTAAAAAAATAGATAGATATTTTTATCACCGTATTTATTTGAATTTTATAATAGCTTGGTTTTATCATTTTTCATTTCAATTTTCTATCCCACTGTTTTTATTTTTAAATTTTGAATGTAAACATTATTATTCATTAGATTGATTTACATGTAGATTTGTTAGGTCATAGAAATGTGTCTGTCTCTGAAACTGCACTGAACATCATTGCGAGTATGAACCGCGACTGGATGCAGGTGACTTTTTGTTGATCTGGCATTTTTACTCGGTTTTTGAGTTTTTTTTGGATAAAACAAAACATTAGTTTTGGACACCAATTGTGAATTACTATATCATTGAGGCATTGCATTGCTAACTAACGTTTTAAAACAGACAGGGAGGAAACCTAGTGGATTATTTGGTGCTGCGTTATACCTCTCTACTCTTGCACATGGTCATAACTTCTCTAAGCAAGATATTGTAAGTCAGTTAACATTTTCTAACGTTTTTATAATTTCACAAATATTTTTATTTTGTTTGAGTTGAAGATGTATGATTTTAAATTAAAGAAATAGCGAATAGAAAAAATAAAAAGTATGAAAACCAGAATAGACCGATCTGTAACACTTTACCGGTGCAGTCCAGTTATTGGACTGTTTATGCTATCAAACTGGTACTAAACTGATTGAACCAGAGAAATCAGGTGAAAATCTGCCAGTTCCACAATCTGTTGACCCTAAACTAGTCAGTTAACCCATGTACAATCTATTCTAATGGTCATATCTGTTTTATAAAGTTTAAGGAGGACAGAAATGACAATATAAAGTTTGTAAAGTTAATATGAAACTAATGATTGATTCATTATAATAATAAAATATTAATATTAAGTGTAACAAAATCTTTTAAAGATGTAGTTAGAATAAATCCCCAAGCCGTATGTTTTTCAAAAAAATCAGAAAATGTGCTGGTGGGGAGTCAAAATTGTGACCTATAAATGTATTTTTTTTAAATAAAAAATTATATGAAAATGAATATGTGGGGATTCGATCTTGTGACCCTGTCCATAGTAGTATAAAAACACATAAGAAACCACTAGAACAAAAGATCTTTTGTTATTTTTTCTTTCAACAGTTTCTATATAAATATAAACTATTCCTTCATGATTTTGGATACAAGTTTTACGAACATTTATTTTTCTTTAACATATCACTTAAAAGGTTAAAAAATTAACTAATTTCGTCTCTTTTATGTATATGTTAATATTCAATTTAAAAACAAAATGTTATAAAGAGAGTAGATTTGTTGGATAGGAATCACTATAACAAATGTTAATAGAGAAAATCTAAAAAATCTCTAATAAAAATTATTTAAAAAATTGTAATTTGATCCATATAACCGATCTCATCCAACTTTATCTACTGGAATAAAGTTTGATTGTTATTATCTTACATTTTTTTATATAATTTTTTTTTGGTTTAGCGGTTGATTTTGAATGTGTTTGTGAGTTAAGATTAGGGGGTGGGAATAGGCCAGACCAACTAAGAGAGGCCTACTGCCTAGTCTACATAGGTCAAGGTCAGACCATTTTTTTTTTTTAAATAGAAAAGACTTGGACTTTTTATAAGCCTATTTAATTAAATAGACTAGGTCGCAGGCCATACAAAAAGTCTTATAAGTCTATCGGGTCAGACTATTAATTAAATATGAATGAATTTGTTGTTTTATATTGTATTTTATACTTTACATTAAAATACAAAAGTAAAATCTAGTTATATTTAAGAATTTATGAAAATAAATTGAAGAAATCTTATGAATAATGTTATGAACTATTTTCATACGTTTTTTCAAACAAATCATCTTACAAAATTTGTACTACTGGGTAAGCTCATATAAGTCAATGGAAATAACTATTTAGTCTCATTATACTTTTGATTCTATAGTCTATTTAGATATTAGTTGAATTTATTATTTGCATGTGTTCAAATGATATAGGTTTTTTGAGTAGGTTAATAGACCTGATTGGACTTCAAAAAGGCCAGACTCAACAAAAAAAAGTCTTTGATAGTCTATAGGCCAGACTTAGGTTTTAAATTTTTTAGCAAATCAGTGTCAAGCTTGCGAAAACCTAGTTCGGTCCAATCTATTCCCACCCCTTTTTTAGATCACGGATTCCAAAGTTGAATTCCACATTTTTGCAAAAAAAAAAAAAACGTGTGAGAAGGATTTGATCATAGGACATTTTACATAGAAAATAGTACTTAACCAATAAGCTAATATACGTTTTGCTTTACATGGGTACATAACATTATATCTATATATTTTTTACTCATCATAATATGCATAGAAATATAAGTTTTAAGACAAACTTTATATCATACCTATTTTTTAATCAAATTTTGAAAATTTGGGGGATAATATTGATATTGATATTAGAATTCACATGACTGAAATTTTTAAAAATTTCTTTGATGCATATGATAAATAAAGATAGATTATGATTAGGAGATTACATAAATTATTATATCATGTGTTTGGATTTCGTTTCATATATTTTATACAATTAAATAGTAACATAATAAAATATATATTATATTTAAATTACAAAACTATCTTGTAGAAATATTGTTTATATTTTTTCAATTTAATTTCTAATATTTTTAATTGAATAAATAAATAAAAAATGATAAACATTTCGTCAAGATCGGTGCTTCCATTTATTTTGTTTTTGAGTTTTGTCTAGTCCTCATGGATTTTGTTTCATTTTTTATTTTTAATAAGATTTTATGTTGAGGTGTTGCTTTTAGTAATAAAAAATAAATGTGTATTTTTCTGGTTGGAAATTTCTTTTCTTCATCTTTGGCACCTTATAGATTGTATAAAAAAAAATAGTAATTAAATAAGTTTAGATAAAACACAACGGCAAAAACAGAAAAAAAAAAAAAACACACACACACAAAAAAACACAAAACACAAAACAACAAACATGAATGAAACATGAATAAGTAAAATTTGATTGCCGGATTATATTGACAGTAGTTTGCTATTTTTCAGACCTTTGTTTTTTCTTTCCATAATTATGATTTATCACTATTATTATTATTTGTATTTGCTATTGGTATCAGTATAATTCTATGCTTTAAGGGGCAGATCTATGTTGTGTATCAGATCATGTACTTGTTACAAACACAAGGCCGTAACGCTTAGGGCTCAAAAATTGACACAGTTGAATAAGGGATAAATAGGGTCTCATAAATATTTGTCACAGTTAAAGTGTGGTAAAATAGGGCTCCTAATTGTTTTGACACAATTAAACCATACTAAACCTACACATGGCCTCCGAAAACTTAAGACAACCCTATACAAACTAAACAGTATAATATTTTTTAGACCAAGGCGGGATGGCTTCCTTTCAGGCTTTTTTGGTTCTTGAATGACGGTAACATTTGACAATGAACTTCTCAATAGCCTAGTTATACACTTGATGAATTTGGCATCTTTTGATTTTCTAATTTACAATGCAGCTAAGAATCGTCCATGTATGTGAGGCAACTTTAACCAAGCGATTGATAGAGTTTGAGAACACGGACTCTTCTAGCTTGACAGTATGTGTCTGACTTTTAATGCCGTGCTCTCTGTTTACATTTGGATGATCAAAGCTTTATACATTTTGGATTTGAAAGTTAATCGAAAATTTTCCTCAATCTATTATGGTTACAGGTTGAGGAGTTGAATACAATGGCAAAAGAGCATGAAAAAAATCCGGGTGTGTTGCCAAACAGTAAATTCAAAGGATCTACTTCATGCGATCTACTGTGTGAACACAAAGATAGCAAAGTGCCCTATTTTGCACTTGGACTATGTAAAACATGTTACAAGGATGTTAGTAGTTTCTTTCTTGTCAAGGTGTTTTGCATAAAGCTATGCTAGTTTTCACTGTTTACTATTGATACACTTACAGTTTGATATGCTATCGGGAGGATTTAGCGGTGGTTTGGACCCTCCTGCATTCCAGCGTGCTGAGAGGGAGAGAGTAAAGAAAACACTTTCTAAAGAAACTGCAGATGTAAGTATCTTGGAGGAGACTAGAATACCTATGCACAAACTCCATACAACATAGTGGTGCCAACTACCATATATCATATATGCTTTTCTCCTATTACTGCCAGATCCATAGATTGTCTTGTTTTGGTCTAATATATCCAGATGAATTAAATATGAATCATACAATTCTCCATATCTTCAAAATTTTGCAATGAATTGTCAGTGCCATGAAAATTTAACTTTTGTTAATTCTTTCAGCTACAAGAATACTATTGAGATATAAAACATTAAAAAATGTGATCAAGTAGAAGCTTTTGCTTTCATATAGTACTTACTTATCCTATGCGAAACCATTTTTTCTCTTGCCAATTAATCTATGCATCTAATTACTGACAATTCGATCTTCTCTTTACATGCAGCATATGATGGCCTTAAACTAACAGAATATTCAAATACCTTTTTCCCCCTTCTTTTGGTTAGGTGGTAAAGACATCAAATGGCACATGCCAGGGACAGAAAGAAGATGTGCCTGCCTCTGTGCTAGAAAGTATTGCCGCATGCTTCTATTTCTCTCTCTAGGGGATCTAGATTTCCTTGCTTTACATCTATCAATTAATTCTAAGTTTCCTCTAAATGATTTTAGGGGATGACACTAGTGCGGAAAATCAAGATGAATCAGGAAATTTCTCTGATATCGATGATCATGAGGTAAAAAATTGTCATTAAGTCATTAGTCAGGCTTTAAATTTTAATCTAGGCAAAACATCTACTATTCATGGTAATCAATGTGGAACCAACCAAGTGTTGTATGCCTATTAGAATAGTGGATTGGGCTTTAAGTAATATAGAATGAATAACATACATTATACATTTCACAGCGAGGATGTACAAATTTATATACAAGATAGAATCTCTAAATGAATTACTTTTTCCATAGAAGAAAAGTATGATATATTTCTTATTCAAATGATTAACTTACAAGAGAAAACATGGCAACTGTTCTGCCATTATTTTTTACTTAATCTCAGCACTAAATCTCCCAATTAAGAAACACATAGCAAAGTGAAGAGTTTTTAGGAAACAGTTTTCCTAATCTATTTTGTAAGGTAAAATAAGTTATGGAAACGATAAAAACAGCAAAGCACCTTTAATTACAAATAATACAACATAATGCAATTTATACAAGTCAATATGATCCCTAAACATTAGGTTTGAGATCTGAATCCAACATCTAACAGAAATGAACTCCATCTTTAATTACGCTAAGTTTGTTGGACTGATTATCACAAATGATTGTTATTTAACCTGGCCAAATTTATTTTTCTGTAGGTTGCTAGGCCCTTGAAAATTTTCCATCTTGATGTTGCTATGTATTAGTATTACACATGCAAATCATATATGTGTCTTCCCTACTATACTTATCAGGTCATTATCATGCATATCACACTGATTATTCTCGCTGCCAAAATGATGCATAGGTTGATGGGTACATTTTCAATGAGGAAGAGAAATACTACAAGAAGATAATATGGGAAAGTGCAAACCGCGAGTATCTCGAGGTGCAGAAAATTTTATTTTATATTTGTTGTTTTAATAGTGCTGGATAAAGTAGTCTGTTAGTTATTCCACTTCCTGTCATGATTGTTAGAACTTTGTTGGAGTTAATGTGCACCTGATCTCACTCGACTTTATATTTTCTTTCAGGAGCAAGCAGCCAAGGAAGCAGCTGCAGCAGCTGAGAAGAAAATATATGAAGAAAATATGAAAAATTGTCCGGTAGAATCAAGAGCGCTTTATGAATCTACTACTGCAGCTGTGGCAAAATCAAGAAAGGTACTTTTTGTATCAGTTTTTAGTGAGATCGTCAGTTGTAAAATCGTCTGTTAGATTTGTATCACATCATTGATTTTAATTTATGCTTTTTTAGCGCACCGTTAAATTAGAGCATATGGTGTTAGGAGTTAATGTGGTACCTAAGCCATGAGGCTCTCCCACTTAATAGACTAGTCTTTTGGGTTGAGCTCTCCTGAGGTGCTTGTCCTAACAATTGGGCTCGCATTGAAAGTTGGGCTGCAGAAATGGCTACCTATAGGCTGGATTAAGGTGCTTCACCAAATAGTGACAGATGAGTTAAACTGCCAGAGTGAAAAGAGCTACCATCGAATTGATGTCAATAGAATGAAAGCTGCCGTGTACGTAGGCTCTTAAAGGGTGTCGATAGATAGAATTGGTGCTTTAAGTTCCTGGGTAACATGGTTTTCCAAATTATAAAATTATTGTCTACTCTACTAGAGAATAGTAACCTTTTGGTTTGCTAAATATACACTATTGTAGGAAATGAAGCAGAGACGAGCTCAAGAGGCAAAAAATTCAGGGCCTGCTCAGTCTGCTGCAGAGGCTGCTTGCCAAATGGTGAAAACAAAGGTGTTGTTCAATAGCTGGCTCTTCAATCCATTTTTATCATACCTATATTTGTGAATTTGAAGTTTTTGCATTCCCTTAATGGTCCTTGGATTTATGTGCTCGTTTAGCATTTTAGTTAATGCTTCTTTTTGTCTCTTTTTGAGATAGAGATGAGATTACATCCATTTGTGTGTTTTCTTTTTTACTTATTATGTATAAAATCTTCTAAAATTGTTTACATATTTTACTGATTTTAAACAATATTTTACTTGTATCTTTTGCAGAGGCTTAGTAAAAAAGTCAATTTTGATCGCCTTGCAAAATTATTTGAAGACGAACCAGTAATTCTCTCTTGAACTCTTTTCCTTTTAACACGTGTATGCATGACATATACACTTGAGCTAAATGAGTGTAAATTGTATGAGTGTTATTTCTGTCAAAAAAAAGTTATTGAATGGTATAATGCTATTTAGTCGTTAAATAGGTTTATTGCATCTATCTTATATATAAATTGTAAAACCATTAACTTAATTTTTAATTGACTTAGTGGTCGAATAAACTTGCTTTGTATCTAAACGTGGGGGTGGTTCGATCCTTGCTGAAACATGTTATTCAGAAAATTATATTTTGCCACTAACTTATTAAGTTTTTGAATTTTAGGATAAAGGTTGTCAAGGTCAAATTTTATGAGTTTAAAATCTATCTTTATTTGATCTTTAAATGTTAGATTTTGATTAATTTTTTTTATTTAAACTATTTACAAATAGCAAAATATATCAACTATTTATGTATGTGCTGCAATATCTATTAAATTATAAATGGTTTAACTATGTGCTTGGTATTTGTGAATGTATCATTTCTTTCTTTTTTATTTTAGTTATGGGATTTTTGTGTGATTTTGATCTTTATTAATATATGCCATTTTGTTTCTAGTTATTATTCTCTTATTTTAACCTTTATAAAATTAGTTTATATTCTGTAATATTTTGAGTATTTTATTTTAATCATCTATATTAGAAAGACCATTTACACCATTGCATACATATTACCAGGATTAGTTTTAATACAAAACAATTTTACATAAACAAAAATAAAATAACAATGACCATAAACAAAAATACATATATTTGCAAAGATTAAAATTAAATAAATAGGGTGGATAGGGTTATGTTGAAACATGTGGGTGTGAGTGGTTTGGTTGATTTAGAGTTCAAAAAATTAAAACTAAAATTTGAATTAGACAGTTTTACATTGAATTTGTATTTTTGATTAAATTGGACAGTAGTTCAATTTTGATCCTGATCAGATTTTTCAACTCATCCTGATGACTTATTCGGAACAAATTTTATCTAATTTGATTCGAATTAGAATTTGTTCTATATCTGAATCAATTCCATTTTTCACAAATCATGTTTGATTTGATTCAAATCAAACTTTTAAAATGATCTCAATCAAATTATTTTGCCTAAAATTTTGACAGTTTTAGACAATTTGATTCGAATCATTTTTTGTTCTTGATTCAAATCAGAAGTACGATTTGAATCACATATTCTCTAATTCGAATCAACGTGTATATTTTTTAAAATTTGGGTATTTCTTTCATTTCACTTCATTTTTTATCATTTGATTCAAATCAGTTTTTTTATTTGAATCTAACTACCGTTTTTCAACCTTTGTGTGTGCTTCATCTCAAGCACATAAATCATTTTCTATCGTCATTAAAAAAAACATCATTATGTTAATATTTCTCACTGATTTTGCATGAAAATCAATTTCTTCTGTTTTGAGTGTTCAAAGTCTTGCTATGAATTTCTCACATCTTCAACTTCAATTGAGTTTAAATCTTATCAATTAGAGTTCTGAGGTTGATTGAATGAGACATGTACTTGAAACTAACCATTTTTAGAGATCTTGTTGAGTTTTCAGGTTATTAGCAAGAAAGAGAGATTGTCAATGATGATGACAAATTCCATTGAAAAGAAATGGGTTCTTCTCTCCAGCATTGTCTTAGTAGTAACTGAGTGGAAGGCTACAAATAAGCCAGAGTTTCAGATTTTTGGACAACATTCACTTCTTAAGGTATTGGTTAGGATCAAGGGGTTGATAAGCTACACACGAAAGTTTGGAGCAGAATTGGTATTATTGGAAGGTTCAAGAAACATATTCGAGTAAAGATTACATATAATAGTGTGACAAGATTTCTAGATACAAGTCAAAATCCAAATTAAGAGATTTATTTTCTCAGCGGTAAATTGTGAATTGATGATTGTATGAACTCTTGAAAATATTTGTTAAATAACAAGAAAATATGCACGTTTCAATGAGAAACTGTTATAGAGTGCACGTAGGCCAAACGAGGATAAAAGTCGAAGCACTATAAATCTCGGTGTCATCTTTCTAACTCCACTCTTGCATTTATATTCGTAGTGATTGTATTTCAGGTTTTTCAATTTCGTCGTATTATATCGTTTTGTTCTTGACAATGATTAATTACATAAAACTTAGGTTTTATTGGAATTGGACAACTAGTTAAGCTAGTATTGTGATTGAGAAATCTGAAAACGAATTGAATTTAGTAATCCACATAGAATCAGTTGTGTACAGTTCATGTGACTACACAACTTGAGTCAACTCATACCAAACGTTTCATTGTTTATAATCTTGGATATTTGTGAAACAAATTGTGTGTTTGCTTGATCATAATCGATTGTATAATTTTCATTTTCGCTTCAAACCTTCTATGCACAACTCTTTTTTAAAAATACTTTGATTTTGGAAAACGGTTGTATTTTTAATTTGGATCTATTCACCCCATCTAAACTATATTTCTATTTCCATATTCACACCCAACAAATTTGTTTGCGTAACCATAATTGTTCACTCAATAAACTTGGATACCATACACAATTAACTCCCCCTCACTATATATACTACTAAGGTCTAACTAACTTGCAAACTAAACATCCTACTCCACTATTTATTTACCATAGATTCTCACTACACCCATTATTATCATTTTTTTTTTCTTATGACATATACTCATCTATCAATACCCATCTCTTTAAAACAACCTTTTCCTCAAGGTTGAAATATCCTAAAACTTGCCTTTATCAAGTAGAAAATTTAGCAATCAATGAAAAGTAAAGATTATTCTCTGGCATACACCCTTAATTGTAACAATCAGAGAAAAGACATTCTTCAAAATCTTGATGATTCATCCAAAGAAACAAGTGCAAAGGTACCTTATCCTAACAAGATTCAAGATTTCCTTAGTTCCATAACCCCGTATCATTACATTCCACAAAGCAAGGACATCTACTTTTGCATCTATTTGAATTCAAATCCAGCATGTTTGAGAAACCTGTTTGTATTTGATATTCACCTCAATCAAAGCAATTGTCAATAAAATATCCTTATCAACACAAGACTTCACAACATACACTGTTGGAATGATTTTAATTTAGAGTGTGAGTTGGAATGATTTATTGACATTAAATGGGCAATAAATGTGCACAAGTAAGAACTAATATGGAAGTGAATTTGAAATGATTCATTTTAGTCCCACATAGGAGGGAATACAAATATTAGTAGTAGTATATATATATATATATATATATATATATATATATATATATATATATATATATATATATATATATATATATATATATATATATATATATATATATATATATATATATATTTCCAACTTGGCCAATTGGGATTGGGCTCCAAGGGACACCCAATTTTGTAAAAGGAGCGAGGACACACCCATAAGCCATCAAGACGCGCGCGCCGCCGTTCGGCCGGCCGACTCGGTTCGATTCGGTCTAGATGAATATTAATTAATTACGAAATGGTGATGTGTCCTTCTCCGAAACCAAGTCTTAACCTAACTTTTGACTGGTTTTACTTGCCCTCCAAGTGCTGATCAACTTTGTAACCGACAGTTTTGACTAGGTCGGTTCCATTCACCCACAAATTTCTCCACTCAGTTTGATTCTCTACCTATAAATACAGGTCTGCAATTCATTTTGAATTCTCTCTTCTCTCTTGCTCACTTCATCTTATATTTTTATTATTCTAGACTAACCTTTCTGCCATTAATGACTGGATTTATTCTAGTTACTGTGACTAGTTTTAAACCATCTGAAGGTGTATTTTCTAGATCGATTTATCAGAGTGCAATTGATAAATCGTAATTCCGAACAAGTTGTTTTATCCTGGAGACGTCGTCGCAAATCGACTGCTTTGCAAACTTTTTGGCAGTACGACGAAACGTCTTAAAGAAAGCGACCTAGTACGCGACTCGTCCCGATAATTTCTTTGTGTCAAGTTTATTTTTCAAACCGGAAACAAAAAATTTTAAGACGTTTTCATAACTGCCACGGTTAATGAGGAAATTATCGGTACTACTGCGGCCGTTTCTGCCTCTGACAAACCATTCAAGTTTGAGGGTTCCAATTTCAAACGGTGGCAAACTAAGATGTAATTTTTCTTAACTCTGAAAAAGGTTGCCCATGTTTTGACTGAGGATATCCCGGTTTTCCTTTCTGGATTAACTGAACTACCTAATGGTAAGTCACTTGCAGAATCAGACGAGACTTCCCAAACATCTGAATCAGACCCTGCAAAAGCTAAGGTTGCAGCAGATGACTTACAACTCAGGAAAGAAATCACCATATGGCACGAGAATGACTATCTGTGCAAAAATCACATTCTAAATGGTCTTGCTGGTGATATTTACGACTACTACAGTAGTTACAGGACTGCTAAACATGTATGGGAGGCTCTGCAAAGGAAATATGATACTAAAGAAGCAGGTGCGAAGAAATATGCTGTCACCCGCTACTTGAACTACAAGATGGTGGATGAAAAGCCCGTGGAATCTCAAAGCCACGAAATTCAGAAAATTGCTCATGAAATTATTACATAAGGTATCTCCCTCAATGAACAATTTCAAATTGTTGTTATCATTGAAAAACTGCCCCCTGGTTGGAAAGATTTCAAAAATTTGCTTCGCCACAAAAACAAAAGAATTTTTAATCGAGAGTCTGATTACTCGCCTCCGAATTAAAGAGGAAGCTCAGAAACAATATCAAAAAGATGAAGTCTTAGTTGTTTCTAACAACAAAAAGAGATTCGGTGCGGTTCTGAAGCCTACGGGAAAACCTTTAAAGAATCAGAACCGCAATGCTGCAAACCGAATTAAGAATGGAAATCCCTCTATGGCCCCATTTGCTCCATTTTCTAGGCAATAACCACCACCTCAAAGAAATGATGCTCCAATTTTCTCTTGCTACAATTGTGGGAAACCAGGTCATATGGCAAAAAAATGTAAGAGAAGGCCTAAACCTGTTGCTAGCTCAAATGCTCAAGTTAACCTGACTGTTGCGCAATTCATTGCTTTGATCACTGAAGTCAACATGGTTGGTGGAAGTGATGGTTGGTGGATAGACACTGGCGCCACTCGTCATGTCTTCTATGATCGTGTTATGTTAAAGACATACATGAGTGTTGAAGATAAGAAACTGTTGTTAGGAGATGCTCACACCATTAATGTTGCTGGAATTGGAGATGCAGAGCTGAGGTTCACCACAAGAAGGACTTTGATCTTGAAGGACGTCATGCACGTTCTTGAAATTAGGAAGAATCTTGTTTCTGGTTTTCTTTTGAATAAGGTTGGGTTTAGTCAAACTATAGGGGCAGATTTGAATAAGCTCAAATATGTCAATGAAAACAAACATTTATTTTTATTATACTTTTGATTCTCTAGTCTATTTAAACATTTGTTGAATTTCTTATTTACATATATTTAAAAGATATAGGCTTTTTAAGTAGGCTAATAGGCCAATCAGGCCTTCGAAAACGCCAGGCTTAGGCCAAAACATAAGCCTTTGATAGGCTACAGTCCAGGATTAGGCTTAAAATTTTTTAGTAGGCCAGGCTTAGGCTTGGAAAAGCCTAGCTCGGCCCAGCCTATTCCCACCCCTAGTGGGGGCACCCAATTGAGTCACATTCCTGTGATAAAAAGTACTGAAAGCAGCGATAATGTAGAAACAGAACATTGAAGAAGTAAAAGAGCAAGAGTTGCTAAAGACTATGGGCCTAATTATGTGGCTTATAATGTAGAAGAAGATCCAATAAATCTTCAAGAAGCATTGTCATCTCTGGATGCATATTTATGGCAAGAAGCTATTAATTATGAGATAAATTCTCTAGAGTCTAACAAGACCTGGCACTTAGTAGACTTACCTCTTGGTTGCAAACCAATTGGTTGTAAATGGGTTTTGAAAAATAAACTAAAACCTGATGGAACTATTGATAAATACAAGGCTCGCCTTGTAGCCAAGGGTTTTAAACAAAGAGAAAATATATATATCTTCGACATATTATTTCCAATCACTACAATTACATCCATTAGGGTACTCATTTCAATAGCTGATATTTATAACTTAATAGTACACTAATGAGAAGTTAAAATAACTTTTTTAAACGGTGACTTAGAAGAAGAAATATATATATGGAACAACCAGAAGGGTTTGTGATCCAAGGACAAGAAAAAAAGGTTTGTAAGTTAGATAAGTCTTTGTTTATTACAAATCTGTGAATCACATTTGTACTGTCATATGTATATATGTAGACAATATACTCATATTTGGATCAAACATTCATGCCATTAATGATATGAAATCATTGTTGTGCAATAAATTTGATATGAAAGACCTCAGAGAAGCAAGCGTGATCCTGGGTATCAAGATCACGAGATCCGAACAAGGAATTTCTTTGGATCAATCTCACTATGTGGAGAAGATCTTAAAGAAATATAAATAGTTTGATTGTAAACCTGTGTGCACACCGTATGATCCAAGTGTGAAACTGTTTAAGAACACTGGAGAAAGTGTCAGACAAACAAAATATGCGAGCATCATTGGCAGTCTTAGGTATGCCACCGATTGTACTAGACCCGACATTGCATATGTCATAAGATTGTTATGTAGATTTACGAGTAAGTCGAGTAACGAGCATTGGAAAGCTATTGAGCAAGTCATGAGGTACCTTAAAAGGACTATGGACCTCGACCTACACTATCAGAAATTTCCTGCTGTACTAGAAGGGTATAGTGATGCAGATTGGAACACCTTATCGAATGTTTCTAAAGCTACTAGTGGCTATATATTTAGTATAGTTGGAGGAGTTGTATCTTGGAAATCAAAGAAATAGACCATCCTGGAACAATCCACAATGGAGTCTGAGATGATAGCACTATTTATAGCTAGTGAAGAAGCAAGTTGGTTAAGATGCTTGCTAGCTGAGATTCCCTTATGGGAAAAACCTATGCCAACTGTGTTAGTCCACTCTGATAGTACCGCGGCTATTGCAAAAGTTTAGAACCGTTATTATAATGGTAAAAGATGTAAAATTAGAAGAAAGCACAACACGGTTAGAGATTGTATCTCTAAAGGAGCTGTGAGAGTGGGTCATGTACGCATTGATGAAAACTTAGCAGATCCTTTGACGAAAGGATTAGCTAGAAAGAAAGTCCATAATACATCAAAAAAGATAGGACTAATGTCTATAAAGAAATGATTTACTCATGATGGTAACTCGACCTAAATGACTGGAGATCCCAAGAATTAGGTTCAATGGGTAACAACAAGTTGTGAGTAATATGAAATGACCATGCAAGTGATGCATGAATCCTGAAGTAATAAGAGGATGAGATAATAGAAACTCTTAATGAGATCTATACTCTGTATGAGGGAGTACCTAGGCTACATGAGTACTCTTGATAGACTTACTTATTTGACTGTGGAATTGAGGGCGGTTCCTATGGAATTTCGAGGCAGAATTCTTAGAGCCTTCACTAAATCGGGATACACGTGCAGGGCCATTAAAGCACAGGCTATTAAAATACACCTTACGAAAAGGTTGTGTGCATGTCTGATTTCTGAGATAGAGTTCAAGACAATAGTGTCACTCTTGTTGAATCAGAATCCTACTTGCTACGCTAAGGTTCAAGTCGTAGACACCTTTGTTTATGCACAATCTTAGAAACGTCTGGCGTACTTCTAAAATCACCTTTTAAATTCAAGTGGGGGATTTTTGGAATGATGTTAATTTGGAGTGGGTGTTGGAATGATTTATTGACATTAAATGGGCAATAAATGTACACAAGTAAGAACTAATATAGAAGTGAATTTGAAAGGATTCATTTTAGTCCCATATAGGAGGGAATAAAAATATTAGTAGTATATATATATATATATATATATATATATATATATATATATATATATATATATATATATATATATATATATATATATATATATATATATATATTCCAACTTGGCCAATTGGGATTGGGCCCCAAGGGGCACCCAATTTTGTAAAAGGAGTGAGGACATACCCATAAGCCATCAAGACACACACGCGCATCGCCGTCCATCCGACCGGCCGGCTCGACTCGGCTCGGTCTGGTCCAGTCTAGATGAATTAATTTTTTTGACGTGTCCTTCCCCGAAACCAAGTCTTAACCTAATTTTTGACTGGTTTTACTTTCCCTCCAAGTGCTGATCAACTTTGTAACCGCCAGTTTTGACTGGGTCGGTTGCACTCTCCCACGAATTTCTCCACTCAGTTTGATCCCCTACCTATAAATAGATGTATGCAATTCATTTGTAACTGCTCTGAATTTTTGAATTCTCTCTTCTCTCTTGCTCACTTCATCCTATATTTTCTTATTCTTGATTGACCTTTCTTCCATTAACGACTGGATTTATTCCAGATACTGTGATTGGTTTTAAACCATCTGAAGGTGTATTTTCTAAATCGATTTATCAGAGTGCAACTGATAAATTGTATTTTCGAACGGGCTATTTTATCCTGGAGACGTCACCGCAAATTGACTACTTTGCATACTTTTTGGCAGTACGACGAAACGTCTTAAAGAAAGTGACCTAGTACGCGACTCGTCCCGATAATTTCTCTATGCCAAGTTTATTTTTCAAACAACATACACATGCCTTATTTTTCCATCTTCCATCACAAATGACTCATCTTGTGTTGATAAAAAAAATATTTAGAGCTTCCTCACTTGGAGTCAGGTCAATACCAAAAGTTTTAGTGAAGCATTTCAGAAAGACCACAAGTATTATTTGAGCAATCCCAGAAATTCTAGAATTCCCATATTTTCCTATGACAAGAACTATTGTAATTTTACCATATCTTATTACTTTGTAAGGGCAAGAAAAAAATTGTGTTTCATCAATTCGAATTTTAAGCAATGGTATAAGCTTACTCATCTTTTTTGTGGCTTAGCCCAAAGAGTATTTGACCTTTTAAGAAACATTCTCAATAGCTAAATAAAAGGTTGAAAAGTTATTTTCATCGATTGCAATTTCATGGGTAATGGACAATGTTACCTCTTTTTTATTATTCTTTCTTTTGGAAAGCTTCTTCCATCACCCTTTTCCAAGTAATTGACATAACTTAAAATTCTCAAATTCAAATCAAATACTTTAGTTTTCAATTGTAAGGTGTATTGAACTATTATTTCCATTCCAAAAGTACTATCAAATCTTTGGATTTTTAACCAATGAATAATTCCTATTTTGAAGACATTTTTCCAACAACACTTCTTAGGCATCCTATGAACTTCTTACACACCATGTGGCTTTCCATGCATGTTCCTTGATTCCAGAGATATATCTCCGGAAGCACCATAATTTAACTAAATGTTAAAATATTCTGGAGTTATATCTCCAGACGCACAAAAACCCAAATTTCTAAACTTCACAAAAATTGATTTCTTCCATCCGAGACTCAAGTAATCATCAAGTGGCATCCAATTCATCATTCAACATCTTATGAATCATATAATCTAGGTAAGTTTTTGAGTTTATGATATATATTCGAGTATTCCTGTAAAGGAGTTAGAATGCATTATTAGGTGTAGAAATGTTTAGATATCATCTGAAACATAGTTTATAATTAGTGTATGTATTGCTTGTTGGCTAAAATGGACGATAAGGACTTCAAATTTCTCATTATGATGGGAATAGGACGCCATTGTTGCGACCTTTGAGTTGTATAAAATTTCGGAGATACATCTCCAAAAAATTCAATGTTTCATATACTCTGGGTGATTCCAGAGTTACATCTCTAGAATTTTCTCGTAGATGTATCTCAAGAATTATCTCAATCTGTTTTTTTTTTGTTTTATAATTTTCTTGTTTCTGCTATTCATTTGCGGAAACTCATTGTACGATGGTTAATTATACCTTGCAGGAATAATGGTCGACAGAGCCGACCGATTAAGGCATGGATGGGTTTCCCATCATAATTCCGTTTGATGGGAGCGGAGCCATACGATTCTAGAGGCAACTGGTACCTCTGGTCATAGAGAGGCATAGACTGCTGGGGCACCGTCTACTCCTGAGATTCAGTCCACTCTCGTGGCTCAACCTTTGCCTCAAGCCACTCCATCTACATCTCAACCCACTTCTGAGGCTCAACTTTCATCTAAGGCTACTCCATCTACATCTCAGCCCAATCCACCTTCTACTTCTTCTTCCTGCATGCCACAAGATGCACTAGATGACACATCATTAACCCCATCCTCCCACGCTTGCAAAGAAACTATTTCAAAGGGTGAAAAAACTGAAAGCTGGCACGAGTGTGTTACCGTCTAGGGGTGGAAAGATGGCTTGTATTTTGAAAGCTTGAACTGCTTATGTCAATGCTCAGGTGTTGCAGACTCGCCTGGAACGAGTGCGTTACCGTCTTGCAAAGAGACAAGTAGGATAAAGTTCTTACGTTGAGTGAAGAAGATGAGAAAAGAAGTCCTGAAGGAGATATAATTATTCTTTGTTTGTGTTTTTTAGATTTATAAGTGTGGCACAAGGAAATGAATTCAATTCCTTTTCTAGGGAATGTGTACTTATGACCACATTCCTAGATAGAATGAGTAATAAGCACACCAAGAATGAAGAAGACCCTCAAACTTGTTTCCAAAGATTAGGGTTTGAGTTCACCAACTTGTTGAAGTTATTAAGTGTTTTTGTGAATTAAATGAATAAGTGTGTTTTATGGTTTTCTTTGTGAAAATAGTCTCATAATTAAACTTGTACATCACAGGTAAACTTATGTCACCACCAAGATGAGGTGAATAAGAGTATCCATGGAATAAGACCATTACACAAGAGACCACTTCAACCTTTATTAAAGTGCCTTTTAGTTTTTTGTATGAAGATGAGAAGAGAAGAACCAAATATGAGCTTAAAGGTAAAACATCTAAAGGGGACTAATCAAGACCTAATGTTATCATGCAAGCGATGATCCTAAGTTAGTGAAGTTTCAACTATCCTAAAGAAGAGAAGGAAAAAATAAAGAAGGAAAAATAAGAAAGAAGACAGAAAATCAACTTACTTCTCCTAAAGAAGTTAAGTTGTTCTCTAAGGGGGGAGAAGAGAAGTTGAACTTTGATGGCAAAAGCACATCTCAATCACAAAATTTAAAGCAATAAATGAAAGGAGAAAAGAGTTGTAGATGTGAAAATTTCATCCACACCTCTTACTTACCAAATCCCCTGAAATTGTTAGAAATAGTCACAAATGATCAAAGAAGTTTAAGCAAAGATGAAACATGAAAGAAACAATCTCTAAGCATATCAAATCATCAAAGTCAAAACTTAAAGGTCAAGGAAGAACTCTAAGGTTAATAATGCAATGTTAATCAAAGGGAAGTGGGGGGAATCCTAAATCAAACATGCAAGGTATTAAAGGAGAAAGGTAATGAAGATATGATATTAAAAGTATCAAACAAGTCAAACATGCACTAAAATCATCAAAGTCAGAACCCTATCATGATAAAGAAGTGCCTAAGAAGAAGTTAGAAACATCACTTAAGGCATACCATCACATATGAAATCAAATAGGAGAAGCATATTGAGGTTAGAAGTGTGTGTAAGCATACTTGTGCAAGTGAATACTTAAAGGACAAGTAACACAAAACAATCCAAGATGAAACTTCTATAAAAAGACCAGGAACATGTTAACATGTTAAGAAACCCTAAAACAAACCCTAGGAGTTGGCACAAGTGCCCTCCTTCCCTAACAAGCAAGCATTGATCATGTAAACATCAAACTAGGTCATGTTAAACACAAAATTGAAATAAAATGAGAAAAAGTATTAAAAATTCCACAATTGAGCACAAAGACACTTTGATCAAGTTAGAACAACATATCAAAACCACACAACAAAAATCATAAGCAAACTAGCTCAAACAATTGCTCAAAGATCAATTAGGGTTTCATATATTCCTTCATAAAGTAACACCACAAAAACTAAGAAAATAAGCCCTAAAAATCAAGATAAAATTATCAAGCATACTTCATCCAGTTAAGAAACCATACCAAAAAGAATCATGTTCATATCTCTTTTCAATCTCAAGATAGAAATTGAACAAGGCAGATTGTGCATAAAAGAAACAAAAATAAAAGAAATAAAGTCTATAATTAATTCAGTCAAGGAAATAATAAAATAAATGGAAACTAAAATCACAGGAAATTCAAGAATATTAAAAGGAACAAACATGATTGTTTTGAGAATTGTTTAATGTCTCTAACTATTTTTCAAAATAAAATTTGAAATAATTAATAAAAGGAAAATAAAAATTAAAATAAACTCAAGGAGGGTGAAATTAGCAACACAAATCAGGTTCAAATCCAAAGTTGGGCTTAGGGAGGGGTTTCAATAGCACAAGGGGTCCAGCTACGCCAGGTTCACACCACTTATTATGGAATTCACAAATTATCATAATTAATCTCACGCACTAGATCAATCTTATGCACATGATGAAGTCAACAAAATCAAACAAGTCAGCACATCTCACAATCTCAAACGCGTGCACACCGTAACAACAATACACAAGCACACACCAAGATTAATTCAGAAAATATAAAACCATGTGACTTGCACGCGCATTTTAATGCGCTGTCACATTCACCTGCGTTAGATCAAAACAAAAAGGATGGTGAGGATTGTGTCTCCTTCACACAACTTGCAGATTCAAATTTCCAGAATCCGGTGACGGAGCCCTAGCTCCGATCATCGGAAAACGCATTCCAAGAACAAAACTCCTCAGATTTCAACAAAACTTTCCAGATCCACTCATTGTATCAAGCGGAACAATAATATGAACTCAAAAATGGCAAATACACAAAGCTATACACAGATCAAAGCAAAACAAATTTGACACCAAAACTTTAAATCAACCATACATTCATGATTCTCAAGCATTTTCAAAACTAAACATATCAGGATGATCAGTGCAACATGTAGATCAATAAGCACACAAAAAAACCAGATCTAGATCTATAAATTGAGATGCTACCTAAAGCTTGTAGAACTCGAAATAGGTCAATAATGCCTTCCAAAAGCTGCAGATCAACTTGCTTTAACCTCTTCTTGAAAAATAAATGCAAGATAGAGCTTGAAAGAGCCTGGATCTTGAGATTCAAATGCTTTTGCTTCTGAACAACACTCGGAGAAAACCTTGTTTTCAGGCCAAACAAATGGTGGATTTGGGATCCTTACACTCTAAAGATGAAGAATGTATGAAGAAATGGAGCAATGTGTGAAGGAGAAATGGAATTCGATGAAAAATGCAATGAGAGCAAAAAGTTTGAATCTAGGAAATGAGGTTGCATGAGGCTGAATCAAAGGGCTTGTTGGCTTATATATCATGACTATTTACACATGTTTAGGGTTTTTGAAGTAATGGTTGCATGGAAAATGTGATATGGTGTTAAATGAAAAATTGCATAATTGTTATGATGCCATGAAATACTCGTGCAAACCTCGAAGCATGTGCACAATCAGATTCCTCTTAAGCCCTTAATCACCCTTGGATCAATCTTGAGGCTTAGGTGTCGCTCCCACCAAAATGACACCTGGGGTCAGAAGGGGTACAGACGCGAACGGTCGGCGAAAGGGATATGAGAACACACAGGAGTGAACTCATGAGAAAAGAAAGAGTCGCCAGCTAGGCATTTTTATCCCAAAGGAAAGGTAATGCTGCATAAACCTAGGAAAAGATATGGATAAGACGGTCGCGAACCAGAGAGACTGAGAAAGGGGGTTGGTTACAACCTGGGAAGGTATTAGCACCCAGATTGTCCGTCGTACTCGACGGGATCCACGCTTAAAAGATTTGTGTTTTAAAGGGGTAGTGTCAGTGCAATTTGTGTATAGAGAGCTACAAAAGGATGTACAGGTGTCAGTGTAAGTGAAGTGTGATATGTATAGTGTCAGTGTAAGAACAAGAATACAATGCTCATGACTATGAGGTGTAACACCCTAATTTTTGCCCTAAGATTGTTTCGCATATCATCTGCATTTTGCATACAAACAAGATCGCACAGGTTTTGAGTTTCTTCTTAGATTAGGGTCTATGCTTCGTAGGGGATCACCATTATTTTTATTTCTTTATTTTTGTTTATTTACTGACTTCTAACCAAAATACAAAAAAAAATGTTGCAGTATTCTTCTTTTTCTCTGTGTTGCAGGTTTGCGAGGATAAAACAGTGATTTCATTCAGATGCGTTTGTTCAGTCACAATTCGATTCAAATGGATGTTTGACCTAATATTGGTCAAACTATCAAAAGATTGTGTTGAATGCCAGTTATGAGTGCCAAGGGTTCATTTCTCGGGCAATGTGTTTTCAAAGTACAAGTTGGGTTGTGTGACAGTTTGTTTTCTGTGCAAAGTTTGGTTTGTTCATCAGTTATCAGGCAGTGTGTTGCGGTTTGAATCTTCAGTGTTTATCCGTTCATCGGTTCATTAATTCATCAACGATTCATCTGAGGATTTATTTTCCTCAGTTTGGTTTCGAATTATCAAGGCTTGAATCAGACAGTTTTCAGATGACAGTTGGCTTGAGTTGAGAAATATTCAGTTGGGTTTGTGTTGGCTGTGATCCATTTGCATCAGAGGCTTATGCGAAAATAATCTAGATCTGGTTGTGGGCTTAAAGTCAAAACTTCATCCATTATCCATTTTCTTTCCGATTTAAACCATTTTTTTATTCATTTGTTTATCCATATTCCCTTTCAATCATCATTCCAAGTTCATTTATTCCAAATTTAGTCCACTAATCATTTCTAGATTTCCAATTATTTCGTTTTTTTCATTCCAATTCCATTTCTTTTTTTCATATTTTCATGTATTTTATTCACTTTTGTCCAATATAACCTAAATATCCTTTTTTTCTTTTATCCTACATTTACCAAAAAAATCCTAAATCATTTTTTTTATTATCTTTTCCATTTTTTTATATGACTTCAAAAGAAAAATATAGAAAAAAACCACTAATCTCATTTTAGCCCATTTTTTTTAATATCATAGAGTAAAAAAAAAACATTTCAATACATTATATTGTCAAACCAACTTAGGCCCACTCTCACTTCACAATCACACAACAAGCTGGCCCCACTTTGTAATCCTTCAGCCTAATCCGTACCAGCTTCTTCAAGCTACCAACATCATTTCCCTCAGCTTTTGCTAGCCTCAATGCACCAAGGCCCACATGCCCTCAGCCTTTTCCCACATCCCTCACGTCATCCATGGCTTCAGCAACAACAAGCTTCAAGCCTAGCTAATTCAAGCAACAAAACCAATAGGCCAAGCCGTACCACACAGGCCCAAAACAATGCATACGCAGTCACGCTTCCCGCACGCGTACAAGCACGAGCATAGCACCTGAAGAAATTAGCATATCAAAACGAAAACAAATCAAATTTAAAACGCAGAAATAAAGCGAACAAAACGCAAGCATCAGAAATCAAAAACGCACGCGAAAATCACTCACCAAAACGCAGCTCCCAAATCCTCTTCTTCTTCTATAAAAGCAACCCCATTCTCATTTCAAAAGGAAGCTTCAACAGCCTCTCAAATTGCTGCTCAAATCCCTTCAAATTCCTAAATCCCCTTTTTCTTTATCCTTTCCACTATTCAACCCTAAGCATCATTTGAAATCCGAAAACGTGATTGAGAAGAAGGAGAGCGTGATTGAGAAGAAGGAAAGCGTGATTGAGAAAGAGAAGAGATTTTGTTGTTTGATTTAAGGTGAGCTTCGAGCCGCGGCGTTGCCATGGAGAACTCCCCTGTTTATGCGCCCTGCTTCTTCGTTTTGTGAAGAAGAAGCCTTTGCTTCTTTATTTTATTTACCTTTTGTTTTTTTTAATTTTTCTTTTTAAATTTTTTATAAACTGATGTTAGTGAATCTGCCTTGGGCCTTGGATCCTTGGATCCGTTTCATATCCACACCCGCAGATCCTTTTTCCCTATCCCCTTCTATTTTATATTTTTTTATTTATTTTCTTTGATTTGCTTTTAAAGTGATCTTGGTAATAAAAGGTGAAAAGAATGTTTTAGAAAACAATTTTAAGAAAATGTTTATAAATAATTTTAGAAAAGATTTTTTTTAGAAATTTTTTTAGAAAGATTTTAGAAAATGATTTAAAAATATTTTGATTTCTTTATTGGATCTATTTTGGATCCATTATTCTTCATCCCCTTTTAATTTTGGTCGATGACAATCTTCCGATTCGGGATTGTTGATTTCCGAATTAGTTTAACCTTCATTATTTCAAATCTATGGATGAATGATCATTTGGATCATTCTCCATACTTTGAGATCGTGATAGGTTGCTTTTCGATGAATTCAACGATAATCTCGATTAAGATTAGACCTTCCTTCTTCTTTTAGTGTGGCATGTTTTCGGAGAACGATCCATTATATCGTTTCTCTAACATGTATTAACACGAATATTTTCCACTTTAATTAGTGGTGGCCGGCCTCATTTGTAGGGTAATTACTTCGTAAATTACTCGGCGATTGCTTAACATAGACCTAAAGTTGTCCCGATTTGAATTAAGATCCACTTGGATCCGTTTGCCTCAATTTTATTATTCATTGTTGTGGTTGTGTTTGATTAAGTTCATCATACCACCTTATATTGTAAATATTATAATAATGTGAATATAATTGTTTAAATTTAATCTCTCGCACCTTATCCTTTTATTTTAATCTCTTGCTCCCTTATCTCCTTATTATATTTTGCCATATTATCTCATATATCATTTGTTTATATTCATATTGTGCTTGTTTATATTCATATTGTGCTTATTTTTATTTTGTCCATTTGGATATCAAAACACTTAATAAAGGATTAAACTCTTAAAAGACTTGTGACCTCTAATTATGGACTATGGTTACTATCCCTTTGCTTTTGGAGAATGGACTTAGACTTCTAGGATCTCCCTTTGCTCAAGTTGGAATGGATTAGAAACCTCGACTTCAAATTATGTCATTAACTTTTGAAGATGGAAATTCTGATCTTTGAAGAATTGTGCATATTATAGTTTGGTAACTTTTTTCTTTATCTTTTAATTCAAGCATTAGGACTAGTCTCTTCATCTCCTCCCCATTCTTTAATTTTCAAAACTCCTTCCTATTTCAAAACCTTCTTGTTTTCTAAACTTCAAACACTTTCATAAACAAACCTTGACTTAGGTCAAGCGATTTTTAATCTTTTTCCTTTTATTTTCTTAATCAAATATCAATCCATGTAAATATATCAAAACCATTTTCTCATATCCTTTAAAAAATGCAAACCCACTCAATTGTTTTTGTGCTTTGTGCACCTTTTTCTTTTTCCCATGTTTAGATATGATTCATCCCTTCTAGCGGAATTATTCGCTAAGGGATGACGACTTATCTCTACATTTTAAAATCAATTCAACCCACTTATTCTTTTCAAACTTTGTACCACGAACTACGAGGTTTTGATCTCGCATTGCACTTTGTGGGTACGTAGGCATAAGGCGTTAAAACCTTATCAAACACAAAATCATTAAAAAATATTCTTCTCCTCATCTCTTCCATCATTTTAAACAAATCAATTTCAGACCAAAAAGCAATAAGTATTTCAAAGGGCTCCCGTGGAGTACCACGGATGAGTCGGGTGCCTAAAACCTTCCCGGTTCATAACCAATCCCCTTATCCAATCTCTGTTTATTTCTTTTAGCCTTTGCTTTTAGAATCCTAGGTTTTTATTCGTTCTTTTACCTTTTTCCTTTCGGAAATAAAGAAAAGCGCGGTGGCGACTCTGTGTTAATCGAGTTAAGTTAATCAATAGCTTACACTCACGATTTTACCGCTACAGAAAAGTGGCGACTCTGCTGGGGAGTAATCTCTAAGCGGATTTAGCCTACTTTGATTTATTTATTGCTTTGGTTTGACTTGTTTGTTATTTGTTTGTTCCGTTTTGGTTTTGGTGATCCTCTGTGTGAGATAGATTCTAACCCGGATCTGAGTGACACTTATGATAGGACGGCGATATTCGAAGCGATATGTGATGGAGTAGTCCAAAGCAATATCAATTTGATAATCTCCACTCGGTTAGGCTCTCTTGGACTATCAATGTCATGACGAGTAATCGTACGTGGCATTATTTTCCGACCGTGAGCTGATCATACTGAGGACCTTAGAACCCTTAACCCATCTTAGCCAATTTAGGAACGTAGTGCGGAAGCTGTCTGGATGTAAATCTAAGGCGGTTGTCACGCGATACTACACTCGGACGAGGTCTATTTTAAGAATGTTATCAGTTGGGGAGTAATCCAACGTACCGATGATATTCTAAAGATGTCTGTTAACTCCGGGCACCTCTGTTAGCACCCTTTTGGTTTCTTGCAGGTACAATGAAGACAAAACCTTAGTACTTACCTGTGTGGTTGGTGTTCTGTTACCTTGACTTCATGCTCGTGACTCGGAACCTAAGCCCGTGTGCCTTGTGTGATCTTGTTTGTGTTTGTTGCATACATGCCATCATACATTCATGAGCATTGTTCGTAAGATTTCAAAGGACTTATAAGGAACTTTTGCAAAATTTCAGATGTCCATGGCTATAACTTTTGAAAGGAGGAACACAAAGAAGTACACTTTCAAGAATCCTAATGTTGTAGAGTTGAGAAAGCTAGGAGCTTTGGTTGTTGATACCCAAGAGTTCCGAAAATGTCATGGGAAACTTTTGTATATGTTAGACATTGATGTACCTGAGGGGATTCTCCCTACTTTGGCTCAGTTTTATGACCCGTTGCACCATTGTTTCACATTTCCGGATTATCAGCTTGTGCCGACTTTGGAGGAGTATTCTCATTGGTTAGGTTTGCCTATTCTGGACAAGGAGTTTCTTTTCACTGGTTTAGAGAAGGAGCTTACTATCAAGGTCATCGCCAAAGCACTTTTTCTTAAGGAGTCCGATCTTAATGGGAAGTTTCTTCCAAAGGGGAGTGTTCGTGGTATTAATGCTAAGTTCTTGATGGGAAAGGCTTCTACTTCACTTACTTTGGGTCATAGAGATGCATTTGAGGCTATTATTGTTTTGCTCATTTATGGGATTGTCTTGTTTCCGAACTTGGATGGTATTGTGGATGAGAATGCTATTCAGATCTTCTTGAAGAAGAACCCGATTCCTACTTTGCTTGGAGATATGTACCATGCTTTTCATTATAGGACTTCCAAAGGTGACAGAGAGATTGTTTGTTGTGCGCCTCTTCTTTATAGGTGGTTTATTTCGCACCTACCGAAGTCGGATGTATTCAAGGACAATAGAGAGAATCGAAGATGGACTCAAAGGTTGATGTCGCTTTCTCATAAGGACATGACATGGTATAGTTCTCATTATGACACTGGAGTTCTCATTGATAGTTGTGGAGAATTTCCTAATGTACCTCTTCTTGGTACACGTGGGGGAATTAACTACAACCCCATTTTGGCTAGACGACAGTTCGGTTATTGTTTGAAGGATGTTCCAAACAATCTTGCCTTATCCCGTTTTTTCTTTCTTAATGGTGCTGATCACATAGAGATGAAGAAAAGGATTGCTCATTCTTGGCATGCTGTTCACCGGAAAGAGAAAGGTCAATTGGGTAGACAACACCTTCCTCCTTCTGATTGTTATATTCAGTGGGTTCGATCTAGAGCTTCCAAGCTCAAGATGCCTTATCCACCTGAAGAGCCTATGTTTCCCATATTGCCTTTGTCTGCTTTTTTACCTCCCGTTGATGAGAAGTTGGTTCTTCAAGAAGAGTTAGAGAAGATGAAGAAAGAGAAAGAAGAATGGCTACTTGAGAGGACTACTATGCAGGAGCAGCTTAAGGAGAAGGATGATCTTATTGAGCTACTTGAGCGGCGTGTCACGAAGAGGCCGAGAGAGGATTTATTTTCCTCTAATACTCCATCTGCTATTCTTCCTACTTCCGGTGCTTGGAAAGCCATTGTCGACAAGTTGGTGAAGGATAAGGAAGATATGGAAGAGCGGTACAAGAATGAGATCAAGAGGATTCGTATGAAGTATCAGCCAGGATTCGGGACTTCTTCGGATATGATTCCATAGGCTTAGTTTACTCTTTCTCTTATGTATTAGGATTATTGATGTTTGTACTTCATTTGTAATCCTCACTTTGATATTAATGAGAATGAGTTTTTAAGTATTTCAAAAAAGTTTCTTTATGAATATTGCAAGTTAACTTATAATCCTTTGAAATCTTTGCATTTGCATATACATAGCATGCATCATACATGCATTTTGTCTTGCTTTTTGTGTGTTCTCCAGGGATCTTATTGTTGTTTCTTGATCTTCATCCAGTGTTCCTGTCAAGCTGACTCATCGCTTTGATACTCGAGCTAATCGGAGAAGAGTGATGGATACTTTGCAACAAGAGAATCGCGAGTTGCGCGAAGAGGTTACTTATCTGAGGGAAAGCTTGGAAAGAGTGACTGCTATGATGGAAAATTTGATGGCTGCTCAAAATCAGCCACCTCCTAGTCCTCCTGTTCAGAATACTGTCATCTCAGAGGTTGTTACCGCATCCATTCCTGTTGAGACTGTTATTTCTCCTCGCCATCGTATACCTGTTGGCACGCCCTGGGGCATGCCTGTTGACTTTTTTCCTGCTGGATATCGTCCTCCTCATCGTCCGGAGACTGCTGCATTTAATAATCTCCCACCACCAGTTTGGACTACTCTTCCTCCAGTTGTGACTACTGTACCGCCTGTGGTGCACAATATTCCACACCATGATGAAACGATTTACCATGCTGAGCCTAGTGAAGGTGCTGGAGTTGCTGAAAGACTTGATGACTTCCAAGGACGCTTTGTTGAGATCCAGAGGGAGATGAGAGCTTTGAAACATAAGGATTTGTTCGGAAAAGATGCTTATGACCTTTGTCTGGTCCCTAATGTTAAAGTTCCTTACAAATTCAAGTTGCCCGAGTTTGAGAAGTACAAAGGCAACACTTGTCCATTGAGCCATTTGACTATGTATGCAAGGAAGATGTCTGCTCAGACTGATAATGATAAGCTGTTAATTCACTATTTCCAGGACAGTTTGACTGGGGCACCCATGAGGTGGTATATGAGTCTGGATTATAGCCAAATCAAGACCTTCAATGATTTGGGAGAAGCATTTGTGAAGCAGTACAAGTACAATGTTGATATGGCGCCTGATAGAGATCAACTTCGTGCTATGTCCCAGAAGGACAAAGAGACTTTTAAAGAATATGCGCAGAGATGGAGAGAGCTGGCAGCTCAGATTGTTCCTCCGTTAGAAGAAAAAGAAATGACGAAGATCTTCTTGAAGACGTTGGGTTCTTTTTATTACGAGAGAATGATAGCAAGCGCTCCTTCCGATTTCACTGAGATGGTGAGCATGGGGATGCGTTTAGAAGAAGGTGTTCGTGAAGGACGGTTGACTCAAGAGAATGGCAATGGTTCAAGCTCTAGAAGGTTCAACTTCGGGAAAAAGAAAGAAAATGAGACCAATGCAGTATCCCGTGAAAGTTATAGAAGACCTCACAGTCGTGTGAACCACCATTCGCAGCATGTGGCTTCTGTTACACCGATGATTAACATGGCTCCAACTGTGCCAGCTGTTCCAAAGTTTCAACCCCGTTATCAGCAACCTTCTGTGCAACAAGGTGGTAATCAACAAGCTCGGGCTAAGCCCAGTTTTGATCCTATTCCTGTGCCGTATGCAGACTTGCTTCCGTCTTTAATTGCAAAGAATCTTGTGCAAACTCGTCCTCCACCTCCAGTTCCAGAGACTCTTCCATGGTGGTATAAGCCAGAAGCTCGATGTGCTTTTCATCAAGGTGCCCCGGGGCATGATGTTGAGAACTGTTATCCATTGAAGTTTGAAGTACAGAAATTGATGAGGAACAATGTTCTGTATTTCAATGATGTTAATCCTAATGTGCAGAAGAATCCGTTGCCGAAGCATGGTCATGCGTCTGTGAATATGGTTGCTGGATGTCCTGGGTTGTTCAAAATCTATGAAGTCAGTCATATCCGAAGATCTCTGGTGGAGATGCATGCTTTCTTGAGTGAATATCACGACATTGATCACGACTATGCTGGTTGTTGTATCTGCTCGGTGAATCCTCGTGGTTGCGTGATCGTTAAAAGGGATATTCAGAAAATGATGGACGATAAGCTGATCGAAGTAACAGCAAAGAGAGATGAATATGAGAATGAAGTGAATGTCATTATGCCTCAGTTCAATCTTCCTGAAAGGGTTGCTCCTGAGAGGGTGGTTATTTCTTTTGATAGTCGCAAGACTGCTGTTACTCCATTGGTGATTAATGTACCTGGTCCAATGCCATATGAGTCTGATAAAGCTGTTCCGTACCGGTATAATGCTACGATGATAGAGAATGGTAGGGAAGTTCCTCTTCCTACTCCAAAGTCTGTGGTTAGCATTGCTGATGTAACGAAGGTCACCCGAAGTGGTAGAGTGTATACTTCAGACCCTCCGAAGAGAGTTGAAGATACCAGTGCGAGCAAGCAGATTATGGATGCTGTTGTCCAATCGGGTCAATCTGGTAATGATGATGATGAAGTGCTAAAGTTGATAAAGAAGAGTGAGTATAATATTTCTGAGCAGTTGTTGCAGACTCCCTCAAAGATATCAGTGTTGTCTCTTCTGATGAGTTCTGAGGCTCATAGGCAGTCATTGCAGAAAATTCTGGATCAAGCCTATGTTGACCATGATGTGACGGTGGATCAATTTGATAGTATTGTAGCGAATATCACGTCTTGCAACAATTTGAGCTTCTGTGATGACGATCTGCCTGAAGAAGGAAGAAATCATAACTTGGCGTTGCACATCTCGGTGAATTGTCAAGAAGATGCTTTATCTAAGGTGCTAGTTAATACCGGCTCGTCTCTGAATGTTATGCCAAAATCGACTTTGTCAAAGCTCGCGTTTCAGGATGCTCCCATGAGGCACAGTGGGATTATAGTGAAGGCGTTTGATGGGTCGAAGAAGACGGTGATTGGAGAGGTGGATCTTCCTATTCTTATTGGACCGTTTATATTCAAGATTACTTTTCAAGTAATGGATATACGTCCCGCATATAGTTGTCTCCTCGGAAGACCATGGATCCACGAGGCTGGAGCTGTAACATCCACTCTTCATCAAAAGTTGAAGTTTGTCAGAGAAGGTAAATTGGTGACCATTGAAGGTGAGAGGGCGATGCTTGTGAGTAATTTATCTTCTTTCTCTTATATTGATGCCGAGGAAGAGGTGGGAACGTCGTTTCAAGCTCTTTCTGTTGTGAATAGTGTTGCCAAGAAGAATGCCATGCCCATGTCTTCTTTTAAAGATGCTATGCGAGTGATTGAAGCTGGTCAGTCTGATGGTTGGGGGCGAATTATTGATGCTGTTGACAACAAGGAAGGTTTCGGTATCGGCTTTGCGCCAGGTGCAGTTATCAAAGATCCCAAGACTATTCAAGAAGGCTTCAGAAGTGCTGGATTTATCAACGACCATTCTGCTGCTGCCATCATTGATGACGATGATGAAGATGAAGAAATGCTTGACTTCGTTACGCATGGAAAGATTTGCCAGAACTGGATCGCTGTTGATGTTCCTTTTATCGTTCATTCTTCAAAGTAATTTGTTTTTATTTTCTTTCAAAAAATCCTTTCACTCTGCCCAAGGTGAAAGTGATGTTTGTCGGGCTTTGTTTCAAATTTTATCATCATCAATAAAATGTTATTTTGTTATTTCCATATGTGTTTTTCATTTTTGCTTTATTCTGAAAAATGGTAACATAAAAAACCCAAAATATAATGATTGTGTATCTGCATATTGTTTGCACTTTTGTTCATATTCTAAAATAAAAATAAAAATCATTGTGCAGATTGAATGATAAACCCATTGAAAACAATGATCCTATGCCCTCTCCCAACTTTGAATTCCCTGTGTTTGAAGCTGAGGAAGAAGATGATGAAGAGATTCCAGATGAAATTTCTCGGTTGCTTGAGCACGAGGAGAAGATTATTCAGCCTCATAGAGAGTCTATAGAGATGGTCAACTTGGGTTCTGAAGATGAAAAGAAAGAAGTCAAAGTTGGAGCTTTGCTTGATCCCGATGTTAAGAAGAGGATTATAGAGCTTCTCAAAGAATATGTCGATGTATTTGCTTGGTCTTATCAAGACATGCCAGGTCTTGATACTGATATTGTGGAGCATAGATTGCCGCTGAAGCCTGAATGTCCACCTGTAAAGCAGAAGCTCAGAAGAACTCATCCAGACATGGCAGTAAAAATCAAAGAGGAGGTTCAAAAGCAGATTGATGTTGGTTTTCTTGTGACGTCAACTTATCCTGAATGGGTGGCCAATATTGTTCCTGTTCCGAAGAAAGACGGAAAAGTCCGAATGTGCGTAGATTACAGAGATTTGAACAAAGCTAGTCCGAAAGATGATTTTCCATTGCCACACATTGATATGTTGGTAGATAATACGGCTAAGTTTGATGTATTCTCTTTCATGGACGGATTTTCCGGTTATAATCAAATAAAGATGGCACCCGAGGACATGGAAAAGACCACATTTATTACACCATGGGGAACATTCTGTTACAGAGTGATGCCTTTTGGATTGAGGAATGCTGGTGCGACGTACCAAAGAGCTATAACTACACTTTTCCATGATATGATGCATAAAGAAATCGAAGTATATGTTGATGATATGATCGCCAAGTCGAAGACTGAAGAGGATCATGTGGAACATCTGCTGAAGTTGTTTCAGAGGTTAAGAAAGTATAAGCTTCGTCTGAATCCGAACAAGTGCACATTTGGTGTACGTTCTGGAAAGTTGTTAGGTTTCATTGTCAGCCAAAGAGGTATTGAAGTTGATCCTGATAAAGTGAAAGCTATTCAGGAAATGCCTGCTCCAAGAACCGAAAAGCAAGTGAGAGGATTCTTGGGCCGATTGAATTATATCTCGAGGTTTATTTCTCACATGACTGCCACATGTGCTCCGATTTTCAAACTGCTTCGAAAAGATAAAGGTTGTGTCTGGACAGATGATTGTCAGAAAGCATTTGAAAGTATTAAAGAATATCTGCTTGAACCTCCTATTTTGTCTCCTCCGGTGGAAGGTAGACTGATGATCATGTACTTGACTGTGTTGGAAGATTCCATGGGTTGTGTGCTTGGTCAGCAAGATGAAACTGGAAGAAAAGAACATGCAATTTACTACTTAAGTAAGAAATTCACTGATTGTGAGTCTCGGTATTCCATGCTCGAAAAAACTTGTTGTGCCTTAGCTTGGGCTGCAAAGCGTCTTCGCCAGTATATGCTGAATCATACTACTTGGTTGATCTCTAAAATGGATCCAATCAAGTATATCTTTGAAAAGCCTGCTTTAACTGGGAGGATTGCTCGTTGGCAAATGTTATTATCAGAATATGATATCGATTACCGAACTCAAAAAGCTATAAAAAGTAGTATCTTGGCTGACTATTTGGCACATCAACCGATTGATGATTACCAACCTGTCAAGTTTGATTTTCCAGATGAAGATGTGATGTTTTTGAAAGCGAAAGATAATGATGAACCTTTGATTGAGGAAGGGCCGGAGCCTGGATCTCAATGGGGTTTAGTTTTTGATGGTGCCGTGAATGCACGTGGAAGAGGAATTGGGGCAATGATCATTACTCCCCACGGTTCACATATTTCTTTTTCCGCAAGATTGACTTTTCCTTGTACCAACAATGAAGCTGAGTATGAAGCTTGCATTATGGGACTTGAAGAAGCTATTGATTTGAGAATTAAATATCTTGATGTGTATGAAGATTCTGCCTTGGTGATTAACCAGATTCAGGGCACGTGGGTAACTCATTAACCCCACTTGATCCCCTATAGAGATTATGCCAGGAAGATATCAACTTTCTTCACCAAAGTTGAATTTCATTATATTCCTCGTGACGAGAATCAGATGGCTGATGCTTTAGCAACCATAGCTTCCATGATAAAAGTGCACCAGTGGAATGATGTTCCCATGATTAGTGTGAATCGACTTGAAAGACCAGCTCATGTGTTTGCGGTTGAAGAGGTCCATGATGAAAAGCCTTGGTATCACGATATTAAATGTTTTCTCCAGAGTCAGGAATACCCGCTTGGGGCATCTGATAAAGATAAGAGAACTTTGAGGAGATTGGCAGGCAATTTCTTCCTGAATGGAAATGTGCTTTACAAGAGAAATTTTGACATGGTCTTGCTCAGATGCGTGGATAGACACGAAGCAGACATGTTGATGAAAGAAATTCATGAAGGATCCTTTGGCACACATGCCAATGGGCATGCAATGGCTAAAAAGATGTTGAGAGCAGGTTACTATTGGCTGACAATGGAATCTGATTGTTGCAAATATGTGAAAAAATGCCATAAGTGTCAGGTGTATGCTGATAAGATTCACGTGCCACCAGCTTACCTCAATGTGATTTCTTCCCCATGGCCTTTCTCCATGTGGGGAATTGATATGATTGGCATGATTGAACCCAAGGCTTCGAATGGACATCGTTTTATCCTCGTGGCAATTGACTACTTCACCAAGTGGGTTGAAGCGGCATCATATGTTAATGTGACCAGACAAGTTGTGGTTCGGTTTATCAAGAATAATTTTATCTGCAGATATGGTGTTCCGAATAGAATCATTACTGATAATGGTTCGAACTTGAACAATAAGATGATGAAAGAGCTTTGTGAAGATTTCAAGATTCAACACCATAATTCCTCTCCTTATAGACCGAAGATGAATGGGGCTGTTGAAGCTGCGAATAAGAACATTAAGAAGATTATTCAGAAGATGGTTGTGACATACAAAGACTGGCATGAGATGCTCCCTTTTGCTTTGCATGGGTATCGTACATCTGTCCGCACTTCAACAGGGGCAACCCCTTTCTCACTTGTTTATGGTATGGAAGCAGTGCTCCCCGTCGAGGTTGAGATCCCATCAATGAGAGTTCTGATGGAAGCCAAGTTGACTGAGGCTGAATGGTGTCAGAGTAGATTTGATCAGTTGAATTTGATTGAAGAAAAGAGAATTACAACTTTGTGTCATGGTCGGTTGTACCAGCAAAGAATGAAGAAAGCTTTTGATAAGAAGGTCAAACCTCGTGTATTCAGAGAAGGCGACCTCGTGCTCAAAAAGATTCAGTCTTTCCTTAAAGATTCTCGGGGCAAGTGGACTCCGAACTATGATGGACCATATGTTGTTAAGAAAGCCTTCTCTGGCGGTTCATTAATTCTTGCAACTATGGATGGTGAGGAGATCACTCGCCCTGTGAATGCGGATGCAGTCAAGAAATACTTCGCCTAAAAAATAAAAGAACAGCTCGCTAAGTTGAAAACCCGAAAGGGCGGCTTAGGCAAAAATGAGCGTCTCGGTGGATTGAAAACCCGAAAGGGCGGTTCAGGCAAAAATTAGAGACAAAAACAGAAATAATTATCCCGGTAGATTGAAAACCCGAAAGGGCAATCTAGGCAAAAGTTAGGGATCATGGCAAGTAACTGCGTCGACAGACTGAATCACTTGAAGTGACCGAGGATTTCAGATTCTATTCATCAAAGATTCTTATTCACTCATCCTTGACTGAAGTTTCGGACACAGTGGAGTTCAAAGTTGATAGGGAGAATAGTGATCATTGTATCTCAATGTAGCCCTTTTCCATGTATTTACCATTTTTCAAACTTGTAATGATCCATGGAGTCATGCCATTTGCTGACTACCATTCTATCAATGAATTTGAGCTTTTATCCAATTGTTTGCAATTCTTTATATTGTTTTTGTTTACAAAATTTCAATTTATTGCTGATGATGATTTTTGAAACAAATTTAATAAATTTAATCTTTGAAGATTTTAAAAACATTTTTCTTTTGATATATGAACAAAGAAAGGATATCGATAGTGATTCCAAGAATGGTAAAGTCTGGATGTGTGTAACTTGTCTCTCCCAAAGCAGGGTTTGATTCGGTTGTGTCCATGCAAAGTTCCTGGATAGTTTTGACTGATTTATGTTAATGATGTTTTGTTCCCCAACAATAAGCATGGATGGAGTTTGTATGTATTCCCCAGAAGAGTTGTTGGAAGGGATGTTCAGAATCCCTAGCTGAGTGTTGATCTTTTCCTCAGCATGTTATCTTTAAATTGAGAAGTATTGGGAATCCCCAGCTGAGCTCATGTTCCTCAGCCTGAATTGTTTGCATCCTTGAATATAGAAGTATTGATATAGCAGTCAGTTTAGAGGTTTTCTTTTACCCTATGTTGGGTATAGATTTAAAATCCCTCGTAACTGTGTTTTAGCTATGATGTTAACTTCTGATATCCCCATATGGATCCCCAGTAGGTCTGCATGTGTTGATTTCCAGCAGGTTCCTATGTGATTTTTTAGCAAGTCTGGCACTCTATCCCCAAGCGGAGCAGGAGTTGTATGACAGTTATTCTTTGTGAAGTTTGATTTTTACCAAGAATATTTCTATCCTCAGCAGATTATTACCTTTCCTCAGCAGGATGATGTTCTTAGCAGATGCTGTTTTATCATGATTTAAGCCTTGTAGTAGGATTTTATTCCTTTTATGGCTTGTGATATTCCCCTGCAGATTTCAAGATTGAATCTCCAGTTGTTCCCTGCATTGTTGCCTTGGGATTAGCCGAGTATCCGGTTGTTGTGGTGTTTATGTTGCCCGTTTCTTATCTTTATGTCTGTTTTGTCAGCATATTCATAAGCATATTCATACGCATAAGCATAGCATTGTTTGCTTGCATTCTTGCGTTTATCATTGTTATCTGCTCTTTGGTGTGGTTTTTCCTCACAGAGTGTGTGTGTCGTATTCCTCTCAAGTTTAGAGTGTCGACCATTAAGCAGAAAGAGTTAATCCTTTCTAATTCCCCACTGAGTTTGTTTCTTGTGGATGATGTTGATTTAGTTTCCTCCCCAGTTTATTATCTGGATGGATTTTCCCCAGTTGAGATATTTCCTCCTCGGGATGAGTTTTGTTTGACCATTTCTCTCCAATTTGTTCTTGGATTGAACTTTGGTCCCCTTTTGTGGATATTATTGTTTGGATTTAAGCTATCAGTAATCGATAGTGGGTAATATTACCAGATTGATCAAGTTCTTTTACTTGTACTCCTACCCAGTAAATCCGGTTGTCGAGATTTTATCCTCTTACCCAGTAAAAAGGTAATAGAGTTTGTTTTCCTTTGCTTAAACTCCTACCCAGTAAATCAGGTAGTCGAGAATTGTTCTACCCAGTAAATCCGGTAGTCAAGTTATTTTTCTCTTACTCAGTAAAAAGGTAATAAAATCAGATATTTTTATCTTACCCAGTAAAAAGGTAATCTGATTGAGTTTCTACCCAGTAAATCCGGTAGCCGATATTTTCTTCTTACCCAGTAAAAAGGTAATAAAAGCTGTTTCCATTTGATTGAGTTCCTACCCAGTAAATCAGGTAGATAATCATACTCCTATCCAGTAAATCGATAGTTGATTCTTTTATATCTCCTACCCAGTAAATCAGGTAGTTGAGAATATTTCTTATCCAGTAAAAAGGTCGTTGAGGATATCCCTCCGAATGTTGCTCCTATCCAGTAAATCGATAGTCGAGTCTGTTACATTTCCTACCCAGTAAATCAGGTAGTTGAGGATTTCTTTTCCAACACAGTATTTCTCCATTTCTTGGATTCAAATATTTGTTTGGTTGATATTCCTGGCAGGGTGTTGATATTTCCCTGGTTGAATGTTGTTCTTGATTATTTCATATCTTTTCCCAAGTGGAGTCTGTTATCCAGTGATTTATTTTCCTGGTAACTCTTTGGTTGTCTGTTGTTTCCCCAGCGGGATTTTCTTCTGTGTCCCCAAGTTTTTGCTTTTCTCTGGTGGTCAAATTTTCCCCACAGAGATCTTGGGCTTGCATATCATATTCATATCATATCATTTGTTCTCTTAGGACAAAAATTGGGTTTTCTGTATTTAAATCTCTCCCATCTTGTAGAGACGAAGATGTCAATCTTCATATCTCCGGATTGAAGAAACTTAAATAGGGGCAGCTGTAACACCCTAATTTTTGCCCTAAGATTGTTTCGCATATCATCTACATTTTGCATACAAACAAGATCGCACAGGTTTCGAGTTTCTTCTCAGATTAGGGTCTATGCTTCGCAGGGGATCACCATTATTTTTATTTCTTTATTTTTGTTTATTTACTGACTTCTAACCAAAATACAAAAAAAAATGTTGCAGTGTTCTTCTTCTTCTCTGTGTTGCAGGTTTGCGAGGATAAAACAGTGATTTCATTCAGATGCGTTTGTTCAGTCACAATTCGATTCAAATGGATGTTTGACCTAATATTGGTCAAACTATCAAAAGATTGTGTTGAATGCCAGTTATGAGTGCCAAGGGTTCATTTCTCGGGCAATGTGTTTTCAAAGTAAAAGTTGGGTTGTGTGACAGTTTGTTTTCTGTGCAAAGTTTGGTTTGTTCATCAGTTATCAGGCAGTGTGTTGCGGTTTGAATCTTCAGTGTTTATCCGTTCATCGGTTCATTAATTCATCAACGATTCATCTGAGGATTTATTTTCCTCAGTTTGGTTTCGAATTATCAGGGCTTGAATCAGACAGTTTTCAGATGACAGTTGGCTTGAGTTGAGAAATATTCAGTTGGGTTTGTGTTGGCTGTGATCCATTTGCATCAGAGGCTTATGCGAAAATAATCTAGATCTGGTTGTGGGCTTAAAGTCAAAACTTCATCCATTATCCATTTTCTTTCCGATTTAAACCATTTTTTTTATTCATTTGTTTATCCATATTCCCTTTCAATCATCATTCCAAGTTCATTTATTCCAAATTTAGTCCACTAATCATTTCTCGATTTCCAATTATTTCGTTTTTTTCATTCCAATTCCATTTCTTTTTTTCATCTTTTCATGTATTTTATTCACTTTTGTCCAATATAACCTAAATATCCTTTTTTTCTTTTATCCTACATTTACCAAAAAAATCCTAAATCATTTTTTTTATTATCTTTTCCATTTTTTTATATGACTTCAAAAGAAAAATATAGAAAAAAACCACTAATCTCATTTTAGCCCATTTTTTTTAATATCATAGAGTCAAAAAAAAACATTTCAATACATTATATTGTCAAACCAACTTAGGCCCACTCTCACTTCACAATCACACAACAAGCTGGCCCCACTTTGTAATCCTTCAGCCTAATCCGTACCAGCTTCTTCAAGCTACCAACATCATTTCCCTCAGCTTTTGCTAGCCTCAATGCACCAAGGCCCACATGCCCTCAGCCTTTTCCCACATCCCTCACGTCATCCATGGCTTCAGCAACAACAAGCTTCAAGCCTAGCTAATTCAAGCAACAAAACCAATAGGCCAAGTGTAACACGGTGGGAGAACTGACTTTTAGTTATGTTGCGGATAGCAAGAGTCGCCACCGACTTTTATTTTATCCAAAAGGAAAGGGTATAAAAGAACAGGAAAGACCTTAAGAGAATATTTTGGATCCGGGGGGTAGGTTATGTAAAGGGAAGGTGTTAGCACCCTTTACATCCATGGTTATCCATGAGCTCTTAGTTACTTAGCTCACTTTTGAATTGTTTTTGAAAGTGTAGTGTGTGAATAGAAAAATTTTCAGAATAGTTGATAATAATCCATGTACGGATGTGTAAAAACTTGTTTTTTGAAAATTTGTTTGAAATTGTGAAGAGTTTGAAAAGTTTTTGAAGTGAGCAAGTACATAAGAGGAACCTACCCTAAAGTTTTAAGTCTTTCTTGTTCTTTATCCTTTCATTGGTAAGACTATCCCTACTATTAAGGAGTAGGTAGTCATTACCTTGGATGTAAGGGACATGATGAGGGACATTTATTTTTGAAGGCAACTGTGGGGTGTAATAACCATATAGGAGGGACTATCATCATTTATTCGAAGGGACTTGATTCGTAAAGGCAACCATGAGGGACTTGATGATTTTCTTTTTGAAGGGACTTGCTTTATACACCCCACTTGACCATTATTCGTAGGCAACTTGAGGGATAACCTTAGAAAGTGAGACGGCGATAAGAATCGACTTACGTGTGTGAGTGTTTAATTTTATTTATCTTTAATTAAAATAATCTAAATTCAATTTTAAGATAGAATACATATTTACACTCCCTAAATTACTAACCATAGCAAAAATTAAATAATTAAAAAATTTTACATCCAGGAGCAATTACAACATAATTATAATAAGCATAATAAATAAATAGCAAAATATAAATATATAAATAAATAAGCAATAAATAATAAATAAATAAATAATAGGGGTTAGTGATAAATAATAATATTAAATAATAAGCATAAAGTTAGTAATAATAAAATAAGAGAAGTTAGTGAATAATAAAAATTAGTGAAATAATAATAATATAAGATTAATAAAGCAAAATAAATAATATGGTTAGTAGTAATAATAATAAATAAAATTAATCAAAATATTATAAGAATAAGAAATTAACAATTTTTAATATAAACAAATATATTTAGAAAGAAATATGAACAAACAATTATTTTAATTTACTAGTTATTAGGTTACTTTTAAATATACTACAAAATTTAATTATTATAAATTCAATTCTAAACAAAAAGTTATAAAAGGTATTCACATATTATATAAAGAGAAAAATAAGTTATAAGTATATTTACAAGATTTAATTTTTATTGATTATTGCCAAAAATTATATTAGAGACTATATTCAATAAACATATACATATTAATTTATATTAAGAATTAATAAATAAATGACTAGGGTTTTCTAATTTAAAAAAATAAATAAATTAGGGTTTGTTTTTAGAAAATATTTTAGGGTTTTGAAAAATTAGGGTTTTATTTATAATTAGGGTTTATTGGAATTAATCTAAACCTAATTATCTAATTTATTTACAAGCATATAATATGAATATATTTACAAAATAAAATAAAACAAACATTTTTATATTATAATATATTTTTTTAGAACACAAAGAAAATAGTATAAGGTTATTTAGAAATTAAGTTTTTATAATAAACAAAAATATAATTAATTAAGAAAATAGAAAAAAAGTGACAAAAAATTGAGAACTTACCTTGGCCAGGATTTGATCCCATGTCCTCATGTTTACCAGCAACAACAATAACCATCAGGCTAGCCCACACGCAGGCAACAATGAAGGGGCAAGAATTTGTTTTGTGTCTTGTTTGAGAAATCCAGAAAAATGAAGAAATAAAAAGGCCTGGGGTGGGAATCGTACCCAGGACCTTTGGGATGTATACACGCATGCTTGACCGCCTGGCTGGGAGAGCCCTTCTGTTTACCAAACAACTATAAACCATAATATATTAAGAAAGCAATTTAAATGGAAAAAATATCAAAACATTGCTGAGGGCAGGATTCGATCCCACGCCCTCTCATCAAACGCGCATGTGTCTTTCCACTGAGCCAACCAACCTGTGGTGATAAACAAACAGGAAAGTAACATAATATTTTAAGTTAAAAATTCAAATATAGGATTCGCGCCAACACACAGTCGTCTTCTTCCTCTGACCTTCGAAATTAGCTGCGAAATCTTCTATGAATTTTCCTGCGAAACACAAACCCCAGCAAAACCTACGAAACACAATGGGCAACAAAAATGTACAATTTCATAAAATTGAAAGCATAAACATGTTCCAGAGGTCCATTCAAGTCAAGCCATGATCTTAGAAGTCATTTATATTTCGTAAATCGCGAAACCCCAATTCTTGGTTAAAACCCTAACTATGGTGAATTTCGTTTTAGGCCATGGAACTTCACCAAATTATCCAGATTCCATCTATGATCATCAACAAACAAAGTTATATAAACAAATTTCAATAATATGCAAGGAATCATTGGAATCGAAAAAAAATTCATTCAAGAACAAATTGGATTCGGGTCGGCCAATACAATGCACATGGGATGCATATGAGTGATGCTTTAGCTTCAGTGATGTCTAAAGAACCCGTCTATGTTCTTAGTTTACCTTGAAACCTCTTGGAGTGAAGAATCCGAATTTCACTTTTTTGATGAATTTTTGAACAATGAACTTACACTTTTGGCTGCTGGAATTCGTCTCTTGAGGCTAGGGTTATGTTTGATACTTATATGTGAGTGAATTAGGTCAGAAATATGGATTAGTTGTGTGAAGATTTGATCCAAAAAATATTGAAAAAGATCATGGTGTAAAAGTTCAAATATTTGATCATGAAGACTTGCTATTCTTGTACCAATCTCATGATTCCTTTCTCTTTCAAATTCAATCATCATTTATGAAATTCTAGAAACTCAATCTTCACCCAAAAATAGATTTTCATATTTTATATTTATTTAAAATGATTTTTATGAATTAAATCAATAATAAATAAAAATAAAATAATAAAAATTCTGAATTTTGGTCAATTGGGTCGTGCATAATGATATGATGTGGATTGGATCACAACTTGGGCAGCCCATTTGGAAAGAAGTGATTTTAAACCTCCATTTTCAACATAAACCATCACAAAATTTCCCAACTTTGCAAGAGCATATCTCCCTCAATTTTAAAGGTATGAGGGTTTTCTTGGACTTTTTGGAAAGCTTGAAGAGTCCTCTAAACAACCCCATTGGTTTCAGGTCCATATCATTTACCAATCTCAAGTTATGCCCTTTTGAAGTTGTTGACTTTTTGTTGACTTTTGAAATGACCTATAATGTCCTAGCTCATATCTTTCAAATGAAGCATTTTTGGGCTTAACTTTCAACATCAAAGTTGTAGGGAATTCAATTTCCTTCAAAATGAGCTTTGGATGGAGACTTGGTGATGAAGTATGTGAAAGTTATGGCTGGTCAAAGTTCAGTTGACTTTTACTGAGGAAACCCTAATTTAGAAACTCCTGATTATTGATGATCTGGAATCTTCTTGATGAATCATGATCAACCCTTGATCAAATGATGAATTTTACTTCATATACTTGATGTTGGCAAAAAATCATGAAGTTTGACTTTGGTTTGACCACAGTTGACCTCAGTTTGACTTTTTAACTGCATTGACTGATTTTGACTTATCTGATCATTTGACTGAGCAAACTTTTGAGAAAAGTCTTGAAACTTGTCATGGGGGTTCTTATACACATATAAGATGTTATGAGGCTTACTTGAAGTCTTGGAAGTCAATTTATCCTGATTAAAGTCAAAACCCTAGTTTTGGATGCACTGCTTAGGAGGTGCATTGTTTGAGGGAATTGTCAACTCCTTTGACCAATTGTGAACTTTGTGAACCTTGTGAACCATCATAAAATGTCTTGTGAACCTCATGGGAGGTATTGTGAACCTTGTGAACCTCATGAAGTGACTTTGTAGACCTCATGAACCTCAGGAGAGCTTTGTAATCATTGTGAATCTTGTGAACCTTGTGAACCTTCAAGAAGTAACTTGTAGACTTCATGAACCTCATGAAAGGTCTTGTAAATGTTGAGAAGCTTGTGAACCTTGTGAACCTTCATAAAGTAACTTGTAGACTTCATGAACTTCAAGAAAGGCATTGAAAGCATTATGGAACTTGTGAACCTTGTGAACCTTCAAGAAGTAACTTGTAGACTTCATGAACCTCATGAAAGGTCTTGCAAGTGTTGGAGAACTTGTGAACCTTGTGAACCTTCTTAGAACACAAAGTCTTGTATTGTGAGGGCAAATTTTGGGGTGCAACAGCTGCCCCTGTTCAATTTTCTGAAACCTGAGGGGTTAGATTGGTATATTTGCCAGTCGTGACCTGGAAGGTTGAAGGGGATTGAACACAAAAGCCCAAAAATTTGCACTCACCAGTGCATAGAGTGATACAGATGGCTAGTTGAATATGATTGAGTGGGCTTAAAGATGCCACTTGGAAAGTTCTTCAGATATATTTCTTGGAAGATAAGGCAGCCCAGAATATGGAGGTATAATGAAAGCTGTCAGGAGTCTGGAGCAGTCCTGAGGTATTGATGATATACTTTCAGGATACTGGAGTAATGCTGATGTAACAGCATGTCTTCATGAGGATAGAGCAATCAATAATGATAACCCTAGAGCAGTCTTGAAGTAATAATATGGCTTCAGGAGGATAGAGCAATCAATAGCTCTAAAGCAGTCTTGAAATAGTAATATGATTTCAGGAGGATAGAGCAATCAATAGCTCTAAAGCAGTCTTGAAATAATAAGATGGCTTCAGGAGGATAGAGCAATCAATAGCTCTAAAGCAGTCTTGAAGTAATGATTTCAGGAGGATAGAGCCATCAATAATGATAACTCTAAAGCAGTCTTGAAATAATAATGATTTCAGGAGGATAGAGCAATCAATAGCTCTAAAGCAGTCTTGAAGTAATGATTTCAGGAGGATAGAGCCATCAATAATGATAACTCTAAAGCAGTCTTGAAGTAATATGATGATTTCAGGAGGATAGAGCAATCAATAATGATAACTCTAAAGCAGTCTTGAAGTCATGAGAATTTATCAGGAGGATAAAGTAACCCTGAGGTGACAATAAAGCAGTCCCAAAGTAATAAGGAGCTTATCAGGAGGATAAAGTAACCCTGAGGTTACGATAAAGCAGTCCCAAAGTAATAAGGAGCTTATCAGGAGGATAAAGTAACCCTGAGGTGACGATAAAGTAGTCCCAAAGTAATAAGGAGCTTATCAGGAGGATAAAGTAACCCTGAGGTTACGATAAAGCAGTCCCAAAGTAATAAGAAGCTTATCAGGAGGATAAAGTAACCCTGAGGTGACGATAAAGCAGTCCTGATGATCATAAATTTGTTTGTTGGGTAATTAACCTGAAAACAAGGTAGCATTATGTACGATAACATTAGCTTATGCCTTATGTATGCATGTATGATATGATGTACTCAAGTAATGTACTATGTGTCTATGGATATATATGCTATGGTATGATGTAAATGATGTATGTATGATACTGCCGGAAGAATCTGAATATCTTCGTATAACAACTGCTGGCTTGGGAAAATAAATCCCGATTCATTGTTGAAGAATATATTATACATAACCGTCCGTCTGCTGGGGATAATAAGGTATGGATAACCTCCCGGATGCTGGGGATAGTAAGGTATATATAACCTCCCGGATGCTGGGGATAGTAAGGTATATATAACCTCCGTCTTCGTTTGATGGTAGGGCAGATATAACTTCCCGTCTTCGTTCGTCGTCCCCTTATTGGAAAGTGAATTCCCGAATATCCGTATGAGGATAAAAGAGATGGATATAAATTCCAGGGGAGATGAGACTTTGTGAAGATGGATTCGTCCTACTGAGAGTTTTGTAACTGTTTTGTAAAGAGGAACCGGTGAAGCTTCGTTGAAATCCTTCCCTCGTTCGTCCTTAGTGAATACTATTACTGTATTTTCATGCATTTCTGGTAAACATTAATCATATTAAGCATACATGCATTTCTGGTAAACATTAATCATATTCAAAAGCATACATACATTCAAACACAACCAATGGACGTTTCGCTTATGTAAATAGGGTAAAAGTAAATCTGAATTCAAAAGATGGATTTTATTTATATCAAAAGTGACCCATACATGGGTAAGTTTGTACAAGGAGACATAAACCCTAGTAAGAGGATTTTGTCATAAAGTTTTTACAAAACAGAGAAAATCAGCTATGTGGGAAACAATCCTATTGAGTTTCAATTCTACTATTGCCATTCAAGTATCTCATCTTCTTGCTGTTGAGATGGAAACGATTGGATTGAGCTTTATCTGTTCGAGCTTGAGTAAGTAGTACAACTGGTTGCAGTTTCCTGGGTGATCCAAACGAGACATAGTCATACGCTTTAATCCCTAACTTTTGCCTGGATTGCCCTTTCAGGTTTTCAATCCACAGGGATACCCCTTTTTTTCCCAAGCCGCCTTTTCAGGTTTTCGACTTGCCGGGTGTACATCTTTTTATATATATCCCTAATTTTTGCCCAAACCCTTTTGGTTTGCCGGGATGCCCTTATTTTTGCCTAGGCCTGTCAACCTAGCGGGTCTCTTTTTATGCGTAGTATTTTTTAACTATGTCTGCGTTTACAGGCTGTGGGAAGTCTTCACCATCCATTGTAGTCAGTATCATGGCACCTCCTGAGAACACTGTCTTGACTACAAATGGTCCTTCATATGTTGGAGTCCACTTGCCTCTAGGATCACCCTGTGGTAATATGATACGCTTGATTACCAAGTCACCAACCTGATATACCTTTGGCTTAACCTTCTTGTTAAAAGCTTTGATCATTCGCTTTTGGTACATCTGGCCATGACAAACTGCTGCTAACCTCTTCTCATCAATCAAATTTAGCTGATCCAGTCGAGTCTGAATCCACTCATCTTCATCCAAGCCTGCATCCTTCATAATTCTCAAGGAGGGAATCTGAACTTCAATGGGCAGAACTGCTTCCATACCATAGACTAAGGAGAATGGGGTTGCCCCTGTTGAAGTACGTATTGTGGTACGATAACCATGAAGAGCAAATGGTAACATCTCATGCCAATCCTTGTAAGTAACAGTCATCTTTTGTACAATCTTCTTAATGTTCTTATTGGCAGCTTCAACTGCCCCATTCATCTTTGGACGATACGGAGAAGAGTTGTGATGCTTAATCTTGAACTGCGTGCAGAGATCAGTAATCATAGTGTTGTTCAGATTAGAGCCATTGTCAGTGATAATCCTTTCAGGGATGCCATACCTACATATGAGATTATTCTTAATGAACCGAGCCACAACATTCTTAGTCACAGATGCAAATGAAGCTGCCTCTACCCACTTCGTGAAGTAATCAATAGCAACCAGGATGAAACGATGCCCATTAGAAGCAGTAGGCTTGATCTCACCAATCATATCAATGCCCCACATGGCAAAGGGCCAAGGAGCAGTCAACACATTCAATGGTGATGGAGGTATGTGTACTTTATCAGCATAGATTTGACATTTGTGACAAATTCTGGAGTGTTGATAGCAATCAGCTTCCATGGTAGACCAATAGTAACCTGCTCTCAATATCTTTTTTGCCATAGTATGACCACTGGAATGAGTGCCAAAGGTCCCATCATGCATCTCTTCCATAATCTCAGTTGCTTCCTTCTTATCCACACAACGAAGCAAAGTTGAATCATGATTGCGCTTATACAAAATGCCATTACTCAAAAAGAACTTAGCAGAAAACCTTCTCAGAAACTTCCTATCTTTGACAGATGCCCCTTCAGGGAATTCCTGAGCTTCAAGATATCTTTTTACTTCATAGAACCAGGGCTTCTCCTCTACCCCTTCTGTGTCAATCTCATTGCAGTACGCAGGCTTCTCAAATCTATCAATAGTAATCTTGGGAGCTTCATCATCCCAGTTGATCTCAAACATGGATGCCATGGTGGCCAAAGCATCTGCCAACTGATTTTCTCTTCGTGGAATGTGCTCAAAGGTAATCTCTTTGAAATGTGGGATCAGAGACAACACATGCTCTCTGTAAGGAATGAGGTTATCATGCTTGGTATCCCAATCTCCTTTGATCTGACTTACTACCAGGGCTGAATCTCCATACACATCAAGAAACTGAATCTTCATATCAATAGCAGCTTTAATGCCCAGGATACATGCCTCATACTCAGCCATGTTATTGGTACAATGGAAACAAAGTCTAGCAGTAATCGGGGTATGACAACCTTCAGGGGAACTAATCACAACACCAACACCATTACCAAGTGCATTAGAGGCACCATCAAAAACCATAGTCCATCGGGATCCTTGTTCAGGTCCGTCATATTGTCCAGGTTCTTTGGTAATAATCATAATGTCTTCATCAGGGAACTCAAAATTCATTGACTGGTAATCATCCACTGCTTGATGAGCCAAATGATCAGCAACAACACTTCCCTTGATGGCCTTCTGAGTAGTATACTGTATATCATATTCTGTCAAGATCATTTGCCATCTTGCAATTCTTCCGGAGAGAGCAGGTTTCTCAAATATGTACTTGATTGGATCCATCTTCGAAATCAATAAGGTAGTATGGGTCAACATATACTGTCTTAGTCGGCGAGCAGCCCATGCCAAAGCGCAGCAAGTTTTCTCGAGCAGTGAGTATCTTGTTTCACAGTCGGTAAACTTTTTGCTAAGGTAGTATATTGCCTGCTCTTTTCGACCAGACTTGTCATGTTGCCCCAACACACACCCCATTGAATTATCTAACACTGTTAAGTACATAATCAAGGGTCTTCCATCAACTGGTGGCATCAAAATTGGAGGTTCTAGCAAATATCTCTTGATTTCATCAAAGGCAGTCTGGCACTCATCATTCCATTCCATCACCTGATCTTTCTTCAACAGCTTGAAGATTGGCTCACAGATGGTAGTTAATTGGGAAATAAATCTTGCAATGTAGTTCAATCGTCCCAAGAAACCTCTAACCTCCTTCTCAGTGCGGGGAGCTGGCATCTCTCGTATAGCTTTCACTTTTGCAGGATCCACTTCAATACCTTTTCCACTGACAATGAAACCCAGGAGCTTTCCAGATCTAACTCCAAAAGTACACTTGTTTGGATTTAATCTCAACTTGTATTTCTTCAACCTCTCAAACAACTTGTGCAGATGATCAAGATGTTGCTCTTCATTCTGAGATCTGGCTATCATATCATCCACATATACCTCTATCTCATGATGAATCATATCATGAAACAAAGCCACCATAGCACGCTGATATGTTGCCCCTGCATTCTTCAAACCAAATGGCATTACTTTATAGCAAAAGGTGCCCCACTGTGTCACAAATGTTGTCTTCTCCATATCTTCAGGTGCCATCTTGATTTGATTGTAACCAGAGAAACCATCCATAAAAGAGAATACCTTATGCTGAGCAGTGTTGTCTACCAAAATATCAATATGAGGAAGTGGGAAATCATCTTTGGGGCTAGCCTTGTTCAAATCTCTGTAGTCTACACACATACGCACCTTACCATCTTTCTTAGGAACTGGTACCACATTTGCAACCCACTGAGGATAAGAAGTCACTGCCAAGAACCCTGCATTGAACTGTTTCATTACCTCTGCCTTGATCTTTTCTGACATTTCAGGACGCATACGACGAACCTTCTGCTTCTTTGGACGACAATCTTCTTTCACTGGTAAACGGTGAACCACAATGTCTGTATCCAACCCTGGCATATCTTCATAAGACCAAGCAAAGATCTCCACATAGTCACGTAACATCTGAATCAACCTGCTCTTGACACTGTCCTCTAAATCAGCCCCTATCTTGACCTCTTTTCTGTTTTCTTCAGTTCCCAGATTCACAACTTCGACTGGCTCTTCATGTGGCTGTATAGCTTTCTCTTCTTGTTGTAACAACCTAGCAAGCTCTACAGGTATTTCACAATCGTCCTCATTTCTGTCTTCAGTTTGATAGATCGGATTCTCGAAATCATAATTGGCAATAGTAGAACTGTTATCAACAGGATCCAGAGTGGATGAGGATCTGCATTTTAGTGATGTGGGTGTGTGTAAGAACACATAGCTGATAAAGCAAAAATAAAAGAAAAGAAAGACAAGGAACACAATATTTACGAAAACGAAACGCCTACTGATTTTATTGAATGAAGTATGCAAATGAAATGACAGCCCGTAACAAGCACACCATTGTGCCCCGGGTAAGGCACATGGCTTGAAAGTTTTATTGTTCAAATTTTAAAACATAACACAGTAATAGTATTTACTCCTGACTAAAGGAGATAGGGATAACATCTTCAGCTTTCCAATTATTGAGTCCAGCACCCATAGTAGGAAAAATCCATGCATCCAAGTTGTAGTCTTCATCTTGATCTCCCACAACATTAATCTGGTCCTTCACAACCCCTTGATTAGTGACACGGGCAGCACGAGCACGACGAACAGCCTTCTGGGACTCTGCAGTGAAACCCAAACCAAACTTGTCAGACTTGTATGGAATATCAGGAAGCTGACCCCAAATAGTACAACCACCTTCATCCACCACAGCTCTAGCATCATTGAGGGAAGCCATTGCCATTGTTGGAGGCTTTCTGGTGACCACAGGAACTTTCTTCACAACAGGAGGAGTTACATAATCATTAACAACCCAGGGAACCACTTCAAATGACTGACACGGAGTCTCGATGTATTCACCTTCCACTTCCAGATACTTGAAAGTGTTTACATGGCTGACAAAGTATTCTTCCTCTCCGAAGACAGTAACAACTTTTCCATTCACCGGATATCTCAACTTTTGGTGCAATGTAGAGGTCACAGCACCTGCCCCATGGATCCAGGGACGACCAAGCAGACAAGAGTACGAAGGACGAATATCCATCACATAAAATGTAGCAGTAAACACCTGAGAACCAACTTGGATTGGAAGATCAATTTCCCCATGCACTACTCTTCTAGAACCATCAAAAGCCTTTACCACAATATTACTGGGCTTTAGCACAGCATCTTCAGGACTCAGCTTGTTCAGGACTTCCTTAGGCAACACATTCAAAGAGGAACCATTGTCTATCAGCACATGAGACAGGGTAGTGCCCCTGCATTCAATTGAAATATGCAAGGCCCTGTTATGATCCCTCTTGGCAGGGGTCAAGTCAGCATCAGAAAATCCTAACCCATTGTCATAGGTCAGGTGGGCAACACAGTTTTCAAATTGGTCAACAGAAATTGCACTAGGTACATGAGCCATCTTCAGAAACTTGATCAATGACTTGGCATGAGCCTCAGAACATAATAATAGGGAGAGCATAGAAATCTTTGAGGGAGTATGCCCCAATTGGTCAACAATGTCATAATCACTCTTACGAATGATTTTCAATACTTCTTCCATTTGCTTAGAGAGATCATCAGCAGCTGGCACATCAGTAGATACAGGCTCGATAACAGGACCTTTGCCCCGAGCATCAGTAGTAGAAGTAGCAGCAGGAGTAACTGCATTCTTGGAGGTATCTGGAGGAGAGAAAACTCTTCCACTACGAGTGATCTTACTAGATCCAGCAATATTGTCAACATCAACAGGCACATCAGCTACAGGCTCTTGCTTGACACCATGGATGTAAACATCAGACCCATAGTGCCAAGGCACAGCTTTGTCAGACGTATATGGGATAGGACCAGGAGTAGTAATGACCATAGGAGCTACTCTGGCTTCCGCAATAACTTTCACAGGACCTTCAGCAGTAATCTTGATTGGACCCTGATGAGTGATTTTAATAGGACCCTTTGAAGTGATTCTTAGTGGTACTTTGTCAACCATATCAACCTCTTCAATCTTCTTACTCCGAGTCAGATGATCCACCATACTTTCTACAGATGCTGGTCTTCTTTCAAACACTATAGTATACTTATCCATGAGACGTTGAATTCCATCTCTCAATATGAAGCAACTATCTGGCTTATAGGTACAATACAAACAATCTTCACGACAACCTGGAAAGATCCCAGCTTGTACTAACCTCTTTTTGATAACAGACAATGGTGTGGTCAACTCCATAACTGAATAAACATGTAGATCTTCATCGATGGCATTGACAGTCTTCTCGTGATTTGGCATTGGAGCTGTAATCACATTTGGAGTACCTGGTGGATCAAACTCAATCTCTCCAGCATCGATCATATCTTGAATTTTGTTCTTCAAGACCCAGCAATTATTAGTATCATGTCCTGGACAGTTTGAATGATATGCACATCGTGCATTGGGATTGTACTTGGGAGAGGTAACATTGGGATTCTGAGGAGCCTCCCTCAGGGTAATAAGTTCAGCCTTCAACAAGTGTTGCAATGCCTGAGCCATTGACATGTTGATCTTCGTGAACTGTCTTCTAGCCCTCTGTTGGTTGCCCTGAGGCTGCTCTGTTGTTGCGGGAGTTGGATTTGAAATATGAACTGCACTAACAGACTGATGCCTTCTGTTACGATCAGATTGACCATAAACAGCATTGGATTCCTTCTTCCCAGTGGGAGGCTTCTTTGCAGCACCTGATGAAGAAGTGCCCACTTGGATTTTTCCACTCTTGATACCATTTTCTACCCGCTCTCCTGTCATGATCAACTCAGTGAAGCCAGATGATGAGCTTCTAATGAGATGACTGTAAAACGGACCATTCAGCGTACACATGAACATATCAACTAATTCCCTGTCAGTTAAAGGGGGTTGAACTCTTCCAGCTAAATCTCTCCATTTCTGAGCATACTCCTTAAAACTTTCTTTGGCACCCATAGACATGCTCTGAAGCTGCATGCGAGTGGGGGCTAAGTCAGCATTGTATTGATACTGCTTATAGAAAGCTTCAGCAAGATCATTCCAGTCTCTGATGTTGACACTCTCCAACTGATAATACCACTCCAACTGAGCTCCAGATAAACTCTCTTGAAAGAAATGGATCCACAACTTTTTATCAGCAGTGTGGGGTTGAATTCTTCTAACATAGGACCTCAGATGCAGTTTGGGACAAGAGACCCCATCATAAACAACAAAGGTAGGAACCTTGAAACCAATGGGTATCACAACCCCAGATATCAAGCTCAAATCCTCAAAATCCAGCCCAGATGATTTCTGCAACTCCATAGCATCCATCCTATCCACCAGCATCTTGAATTTGTCTTCATTAGGCTCGTGGTAGTAATTAGCCTCAGAATCAGAGTCCCCCATTGAATGGTGGAGACTGTCTACCTCTTGCTCAGATTCTTCAGATTCATAGTCTTCAGCTGGTTCCTTGGTCTTGGCAAGACCTTTGAACCTTCTTCCCATGTTGATCAACCCAGCAGACCTTCTAGTCTTCTTAGTCTTCTTGGCCAGCAGTGCCTTCAATTCATCCTGCCCCTTGGACAGGTTCAAGATCAGCTCTTGGAACTGTGCATTTTGTGTCTGAAGATCCTTAACTGATTGTTCAAGAGCCATTGCTGAAATAAACAGCGAGAAGATGAGAAACCTGTGCACAATTATAAACCTGTGATGCAATGAAATGATATGGGAATGCATATGCAATGTTTTCAAGGACCGTAGGATTTAAATTTGCTTGAACAAACAAGAAGATAAACTTTTATTAGTAATAAATTTGTTTTGCCTTTTAGGCTTACAAACAATGAAATGAAATAAGTACAAAAGATGGGGTTTTAAGTCTCCCATGGACGTTTCCTCTTTGTGTTGAGGTAAGAGTTGAGGTTCCGTTCCTCATGAAGTAGCTTTGTTAGTTCCAGAATCTTTTCTTGGCTTGCTTTGTAATGAGCCTCGAAAGTATCCCTTTGCTCCTTCAGTTGGATCCACGATCTCTGCAAGTCTTCCTTATCAGTAGGCATATCTGGGTGAAGGATGGTATAAGCCGTATCTCCTTCAGCAACAGGTTCCATGGTAACTGGTAGGACGGCAGGATATGGCATCATGAGTGTCTGAGCACGAGATCGCACCCATCTGAGATAAGCCTCCATAGGAATAGTGTACTTAGGCTCCAGTGTCTTGCTGTCGATCCTGTTTACTTTCCCCCAAGCTCGTATGAATCTCTGACGGTAACCCTGAAGATCGTTGTCATAATCAAACACAATGCCCTGAATCAACATGTCATGAGGACCATCACTCCGAGCGTAACCAAACTGTCGTAAAGCTAGTGAAGGGTTGTAGGTGATGCCTCCTCTTATGCCTAAAAGTGGCACATTAGGGAACTCCCCACAACGGTCAATGATGGTGACATTCTCCATAGATCTGGAGCACAAATGGATATCTGAGTGAGAAAGTGACATGATCCTCTTGGACCATCTGAACCCTTGCTCATTCTTCATTACTGAGCGAGGAAGGTGAGAAATAAACCACCTAGAGAGCAAAGGTATGCAGCACATCAACGTTCCTCTTGCCCTTGTAGTACGGGTGTGAAGAGAATGCAGGATGTCTCCAAGCAATGTAGGCACTGGATTGTGACTCAGGAAAATGTTGATGGGATGAACATCTATGAACTGATCTGGATTGGGGAACAATACTAAGCCATATATTAGCAAGGCTAAGATCTCCTCAAAAGCATCATAGCTCATGGCCTTCAAGAACATTTGAGCCTTATCCATTAGTACCTTGGCAAGAATACCCTCGACTCCACTTCTCGTTTCTAGAACAATATCAGACTTCTTCAGATGTAGAGCTGCAGCAATAACCTCTGGTTTAAGTTCCTTCTCCAAGCCTGTGAAGGGTCTTTGATCAAGAACAGGTATACCCAGAAGTTTAGAGAACTCCTCCATGGTTGGAACCAGCTGGTAGTCGGGGAATGTAAAGCAGTGGTGCTTAGGGTCAAAGAACTGAAACAACACACTCATCATGTCTTCACTGAACCCTGAAGTGACTAGATACAATAGGTGACCATGTCTCTTGTTGAACTGGGAATGATCAGACACTTGAGAAACCAACTCTTTAAGCTTGGGAGGTATCCCTACAAAGTTGATCCTGATGGTGTTTCTACGAGCAGAAGCCATGACCTGCAACAAAGAACAAAGATAAATCCTTTGGTCCTTGAAATGGTTAGTGAAAATGCTATGCTTATGATGCATGATGATGTCATGATGTTATGCTCAATCACAAGCATGTGGCACACACAAACAAGTCACACAATAGCCCTAGGTTTAAAGGCTTGCATGAGGTTTAAGGTAAGTACCCTCCCCTGAAGTTAGTTGGTTCATCCTGTCCTACAAAAGTAACCAGGTTCTAAGGGATCTCAATATCACTGATCCTTCACAAGGGTGGTTGTTCAGAAGGCAACTTACTTGCCAACCAAAACCCTCCAAGTTTAAGATCTCAATGAGCGTAGTATCGAGTGTCAACCAACTTCAGTCTGCACCAAAGCCGGTTACCTCACTACTTTCTAAAGGCCAAGATGGGATGACTAGGGTTCTAAAAGTTAGTTAGTGCATTGACAACATATGGCAGCCTCATATTATCCTCAACTTGGCTTAAGGAACATAAGCACCAACCAAGAAGTCACACTAACTATGGCCACCAGATCAACCATATCGATATACGTCGTACAGTTTCCTTGGTCTATTGCCATTTACCTAAGGTACACTAGATCCGGGTTAGGATCTTTCACACATAAGAGCCCAACAAGATAATATAAAGCAAACAAGGCAAACAATTTAAAGTGATCTAATTCCTAAGGGTACCCCTCTTAAATTTAAATCCCCAGCAGAGTCGCCAGTTCTGTAACACGGTGGGAGAACTGACTTTTAGTTATGTTGCGGATAGCAAGAGTCGCCACCGACTTTTATTTTATCCAAAAGGAAAGGGTATAAAAGAACAGGAAAGACCTTAAGAGAATATTTTGGGTCCGGGGGGTAGGTTATGTAAAGGGAAGGTGTTAACACCCTTTACATCCATGGTTATCCATGGGCTCTTAGTTACTTAGCTCACTTTTGAATTGTTTTTGAAAGTGTAGTGTGTGAATAGAAAAATTTTCAGAATAGTTGATAATAATCCATGTACGGATGTGTAAAAACTTGTTTTTTGAAAATTTGTTTGAAATTGTGAAGAGTTTGAAAAGTTTTTGAAGTGAGCAAGTACATAAGAGGAACCTACCCTAAAGTTTTAAGTCTTTCTTGTTCTTTATCCTTTCATTGGTAAGACTATCCCTACTATTAAGGAGTAGGTAGTCATTACCTTGGATGTAAGGGACATGATGAGGGACATTTATTTTTGAAGGCAACTGTGGGGTGTAATAAGCATATAGGAGGGACTATCATCATTTATTCGAAGGGACTTGATTCGTAAAGGCAACCATGAGGGACTTGATGATTTTCTTTTTGAAGGGACTTGCTTTATACACCCCACTTGACCATTATTCGTAGGCAACTTGAGGGATAACCTTAGAAAGTGAGACGGCGATAAGAATCGACTTACGTGTGTGAGTGTTTAATTTTATTTATCTTTAATTAAAATAATCTAAATTCAATTTTAAGATAGAATACATATTTACACTCCCTAAATTACTAACCATAGCAAAAATTAAATAATTAAAAAATTTTACATCCAGGAGCAATTACAACATAATTATAATAAGCATAATAAATAAATAGCAAAATATAAATATATAAATAAATAAGCAATAAATAATAAATAAATAAATAATAGGGGTTAGTGATAAATAATAATATTAAATAATAAGCATAAAGTTAGTAATAATAAAATAAGAGAAGTTAGTGAATAATAAAAATTAGTGAAATAATAATAATATAAGATTAATAAAGCAAAATAAATAATATGGTTAGTAGTAATAATAATAAATAAAATTAATCAAAATATTATAAGAATAAGAAATTAACAATTTTTAATATAAACAAATATATTTAGAAAGAAATATGAACAAACAATTATTTTAATTTACTAGTTATTAGGTTACTTTTAAATATACTACAAAATTTAATTATTATAAATTCAATTCTAAACAAAAAGTTATAAAAGGTATTCACATATTATATAAAGAGAAAAATAAGTTATAAGTATATTTACAAGATTTAATTTTTATTGATTATTGCCAAAAATTATATTAGAGACTATATTCAATAAACATATACATATTAATTTATATTAAGAATTAATAAATAAATGACTAGGGTTTTCTAATTTAAAAAAATAAATAAATTAGGGTTTGTTTTTAGAAAATATTTTAGGGTTTTGAAAAATTAGGGTTTTATTTATAATTAGGGTTTATTGGAATTAATCTAAACCTAATTATCTAATTTATTTACAAGCATATAATATGAATATATTTACAAAATAAAATAAAACAAACATTTTTATATTATAATATATTTTTTTAGAACACAAAGAAAATAGTATAAGGTTATTTAGAAATTAAGTTTTTATAATAAACAAAAATATAATTAATTAAGAAAATAGAAAAAAAGTGACAAAAAATTGAGAACTTACCTTGGCCAGGATTTGATCCCATGTCCTCATGTTTACCAGCAACAACAATAACCATCAGGCTAGCCCACACGCAGGCAACAATGAAGGGGCAAGAATTTGTTTTGTGTCTTGTTTGAGAAATCCAGAAAAATGAAGAAATAAAAAGGCCTGGGGTGGGAATCGTACCCAGGACCTTTGGGATGTATACACGCATGCTTGACCGCCTGGCTGGGAGAGCCCTTCTGTTTACCAAACAACTATAAACCATAATATATTAAGAAAGCAATTTAAATGGAAAAAATATCAAAACATTGCTGAGGGCAGGATTCGATCCCACGCCCTCTCATCAAACGCGCATGTGTCTTTCCACTGAGCCAACCAACCTGTGGTGATAAACAAACAGGAAAGTAACATAATATTTTAAGTTAAAAATTCAAATATAGGATTCGCGCCAACACACAGTCGTCTTCTTCCTCTGACCTTCGAAATTAGCTGCGAAATCTTCTATGAATTTTCCTGCGAAACACAAACCCCAGCAAAACCTACGAAACACAATGGGCAACAAAAATGTACAATTTCATAAAATTGAAAGCATAAACATGTTCCAGAGGTCCATTCAAGTCAAGCCATGATCTTAGAAGTCATTTATATTTCGTAAATCGCGAAACCCCAATTCTTGGTTAAAACCCTAACTATGGTGAATTTCGTTTTAGGCCATGGAACTTCACCAAATTATCCAGATTCCATCTATGATCATCAACAAACAAAGTTATATAAACAAATTTCAATAATATGCAAGGAATCATTGGAATCGAAAAAAAATTCATTCAAGAACAAATTGGATTCGGGTCGGCCAATACAATGCACATGGGATGCATATGAGTGATGCTTTAGCTTCAGTGATGTCTAAAGAACCCGTCTATGTTCTTAGTTTACCTTGAAACCTCTTGGAGTGAAGAATCCGAATTTCACTTTTTTGATGAATTTTTGAACAATGAACTTACACTTTTGGCTGCTGGAATTCGTCTCTTGAGGCTAGGGTTATGTTTGATACTTATATGTGAGTGAATTAGGTCAGAAATATGGATTAGTTGTGTGAAGATTTGATCCAAAAAATATTGAAAAAGATCATGGTGTAAAAGTTCAAATATTTGATCATGAAGACTTGCTATTCTTGTACCAATCTCATGATTCCTTTCTCTTTCAAATTCAATCATCATTTATGAAATTCTAGAAACTCAATCTTCACCCAAAAATAGATTTTCATATTTTATATTTATTTAAAATGATTTTTATGAATTAAATCAATAATAAATAAAAATAAAATAATAAAAATTCTGAATTTTGGTCAATTGGGTCGTGCATAATGATATGATGTGGATTGGATCACAACTTGGGCAGCCCATTTGGAAAGAAGTGATTTTAAACCTCCATTTTCAACATAAACCATCACAAAATTTCCCAACTTTGCAAGAGCATATCTCCCTCAATTTTAAAGGTATGAGGGTTTTCTTGGACTTTTTGGAAAGCTTGAAGAGTCCTCTAAACAACCCCATTGGTTTCAGGTCCATATCATTTACCAATCTCAAGTTATGCCCTTTTGAAGTTGTTGACTTTTTGTTGACTTTTGAAATGACCTATAATGTCCTAGCTCATATCTTTCAAATGAAGCATTTTTGGGATTAACTTTCAACATCAAAGTTGTAGGGAATTCAATTTCCTTCAAAATGAGCTTTGGATGGAGACTTGGTGATGAAGTATGTGAAAGTTATGGCTGGTCAAAGTTCAGTTGACTTTTACTGAGGAAACCCTAATTTAGAAACTCCTGATTATTGATGATCTGGAATCTTCTTGATGAATCATGATCAACCCTTGATCAAATGATGAATTTTACTTCATATACTTGATGTTGGCAAAAAATCATGAAGTTTGACTTTGGTTTGACCACAGTTGACCTCAGTTTGACTTTTTAACTGCATTGACTGATTTTGACTTATCTGATCATTTGACTGAGCAAACTTTTGAGAAAAGTCTTGAAACTTGTCATGGGGGTTCTTATACACATATAAGATGTTATGAGGCTTACTTGAAGTCTTGGAAGTCAATTTATCCTGATTAAAGTCAAAACCCTAGTTTTGGATGCACTGCTTAGGAGGTGCATTGTTTGAGGGAATTGTCAACTCCTTTGACCAATTGTGAACTTTGTGAACCTTGTGAACCATCATAAAATGTCTTGTGAACCTCATGGGAGGTATTGTGAACCTTGTGAACCTCATGAAGTGACTTTGTAGACCTCATGAACCTCAGGAGAGCTTTGTAATCATTGTGAATCTTGTGAACCTTGTGAACCTTCAAGAAGTAACTTGTAGACTTCATGAACCTCATGAAAGGTCTTGTAAATGTTGAGAAGCTTGTGAACCTTGTGAACCTTCATAAAGTAACTTGTAGACTTCATGAACTTCAAGAAAGGCATTGAAAGCATTATGGAACTTGTGAACCTTGTGAACCTTCAAGAAGTAACTTGTAGACTTCATGAACCTCATGAAAGGTCTTGCAAGTGTTGGAGAACTTGTGAACCTTGTGAACCTTCTTAGAACACAAAGTCTTGTATTGTGAGGGCAAATTTTGGGGTGCAACAGCTGCCCCTGTTCAATTTTCTGAAACCTGAGGGGTTAGATTGGTATATTTGCCAGTCGTGACCTGGAAGGTTGAAGGGGATTGAACACAAAAGCCCAAAAATTTGCACTCACCAGTGCATAGAGTGATACAGATGGCTAGTTGAATATGATTGAGTGGGCTTAAAGATGCCACTTGGAAAGTTCTTCAGATATATTTCTTGGAAGATAAGGCAGCCCAGAATATGGAGGTATAATGAAAGCTGTCAGGAGTCTGGAGCAGTCCTGAGGTATTGATGATATACTTTCAGGATACTGGAGTAATGCTGATGTAACAGCATGTCTTCATGAGGATAGAGCAATCAATAATGATAACCCTAGAGCAGTCTTGAAGTAATAATATGGCTTCAGGAGGATAGAGCAATCAATAGCTCTAAAGCAGTCTTGAAATAGTAATATGATTTCAGGAGGATAGAGCAATCAATAGCTCTAAAGCAGTCTTGAAATAATAAGATGGCTTCAGGAGGATAGAGCAATCAATAGCTCTAAAGCAGTCTTGAAGTAATGATTTCAGGAGGATAGAGCCATCAATAATGATAACTCTAAAGCAGTCTTGAAATAATAATGATTTCAGGAGGATAGAGCAATCAATAGCTCTAAAGCAGTCTTGAAGTAATGATTTCAGGAGGATAGAGCCATCAATAATGATAACTCTAAAGCAGTCTTGAAGTAATATGATGATTTCAGGAGGATAGAGCAATCAATAATGATAACTCTAAAGCAGTCTTGAAGTCATGAGAATTTATCAGGAGGATAAAGTAACCCTGAGGTGACAATAAAGCAGTCCCAAAGTAATAAGGAGCTTATCAGGAGGATAAAGTAACCCTGAGGTTACGATAAAGCAGTCCCAAAGTAATAAGGAGCTTATCAGGAGGATAAAGTAACCCTGAGGTGACGATAAAGTAGTCCCAAAGTAATAAGGAGCTTATCAGGAGGATAAAGTAACCCTGAGGTTACGATAAAGCAGTCCCAAAGTAATAAGAAGCTTATCAGGAGGATAAAGTAACCCTGAGGTGACGATAAAGCAGTCCTGATGATCATAAATTTGTTTGTTGGGTAATTAACCTGAAAACAAGGTAGCATTATGTACGATAACATTAGCTTATGCCTTATGTATGCATGTATGATATGATGTACTCAAGTAATGTACTATGTGTCTATGGATATATATGCTATGGTATGATGTAAATGATGTATGTATGATACTGCCGGAAGAATCTGAATATCTTCGTATAACAACTGCTGGCTTGGGAAAATAAATCCCGATTCATTGTTGAAGAATATATTATACATAACCGTCCGTCTGCTGGGGATAATAAGGTATGGATAACCTCCCGGATGCTGGGGATAGTAAGGTATATATAACCTCCCGGATGCTGGGGATAGTAAGGTATATATAACCTCCGTCTTCGTTTGATGGTAGGGCAGATATAACTTCCCGTCTTCGTTCGTCGTCCCCTTATTGGAAAGTGAATTCCCGAATATCCGTATGAGGATAAAAGAGATGGATATAAATTCCAGGGGAGATGAGACTTTGTGAAGATGGATTCGTCCTACTGAGAGTTTTGTAACTGTTTTGTAAAGAGGAACCGGTGAAGCTTCGTTGAAATCCTTCCCTCGTTCGTCCTTAGTGAATACTATTACTGTATTTTCATGCATTTCTGGTAAACATTAATCATATTAAGCATACATGCATTTCTGGTAAACATTAATCATATTCAAAAGCATACATACATTCAAACACAACCAATGGACGTTTCGCTTATGTAAATAGGGTAAAAGTAAATCTGAATTCAAAAGATGGATTTTATTTATATCAAAAGTGACCCATACATGGGTAAGTTTGTACAAGGAGACATAAACCCTAGTAAGAGGATTTTGTCATAAAGTTTTTACAAAACAGAGAAAATCAGCTATGTGGGAAACAATCCTATTGAGTTTCAATTCTACTATTGCCATTCAAGTATCTCATCTTCTTGCTGTTGAGATGGAAACGATTGGATTGAGCTTTATCTGTTCGAGCTTGAGTAAGTAGTACAACTGGTTGCAGTTTCCTGGGTGATCCAAACGAGACATAGTCATACGCTTTAATCCCTAACTTTTGCCTGGATTGCCCTTTCAGGTTTTCAATCCACAGGGATACCCCTTTTTTTCCCAAGCCGCCTTTTCAGGTTTTCGACTTGCCGGGTGTACATCTTTTTATATATATCCCTAATTTTTGCCCAAACCCTTTTGGTTTGCCGGGATGCCCTTATTTTTGCCTAGGCCTGTCAACCTAGCGGGTCTCTTTTTATGCGTAGTATTTTTTAACTATGTCTGCGTTTACAGGCTGTGGGAAGTCTTCACCGTCCACTAAACCCATGTCCATGACATCAAAGCCCAGGGAATTTTGAGACTCCAGAGATCTCAATTTCTCGGCAATTTCATCTAGCCTTCTGTCATAGGCTTCATCCCCAGCTCCCATCACAGTGAATTGATCTTCTTGGGGGTCTTCTTGTAATACTCTGCCCGTAGTAGCATTCCCTTGTACATTAGCAGGGATGTTGATCTCTGGATGAAGATGGGGCCCATACACTGGTGGATTCACATGAGGTTGTACCCTCTCATTGTTGCTCGTTCCTCCAGTCCCTAGGTGGGGGTCTTCATGGGTCTGACTTTCTACCAATGCCCTTAATCTTTCTTGGCTTTGAGCCAAGCCATTCATCACTTCCATGAACTGGGTCATCTGGTTTCTCATTTCTAGCCTCTCATTGGCCATTTGAGTCCTGACTTCTGTAAGGTCCTGCTGTACTTGGTCCATTTGTATACCCGGAAGGTTGTTGCGAGTGGGATATCTGTGTGGACGATTGAGTGGGAACACCCGACGGCGAGCAATAGTTCCTGAACCACAACAGAGTTAGTAACAAACAAAACAACAAAAAACCTACAAAACAGGACAAAAGTTAGTATGCAATGCAGTATGCTTATTTGTCTCCAAGGTATCCGGCTTGGCATTTGGTTTTGACCTTTCCAGACCCCTGAGGAAGATGCTTTGATGTTGCTTGATAGAAAAAGAACTCAGATAAAACAAACTAATGAATATATTACAAATGGTGAATCAATACATAGTTTGTTTTTTACAACATATGCCCTCTGAGGGGTCAAAAATACAACATAAAAGTAAAGTACATGAAATGAAAGCAACAACAAGCAAAAGTCAAACACCAAGACCAAACTCATCCTCCTTGACCTCCTTCAGAAGTGCTTCAGTTACGGGATCAGTTGGATGCTCTGTGAGGCTCCTGATAAGAAGATTCCTGGTGGTGATAGCAGTGGTTAGCTTCCTGTGCCTGCTTTGGTCCTTTGACCTCTTCACCCCAGCCCTAAGCTTCAATTCTGAGATCTCTTTTTGGGCTGCTAGCAGGGCTTCCTGTTGCTCCTTTGCTTTAGCCTCCAACTGCTCCATCCTGTCCTGAGTTCTCTTATCTTCCTGAGTGCGAGCTTCAGTGATTCTGACCCACCTAGCTTGGCTTTCTTTCAGATAGAGATCAGTCCTAGCCCTCTGGAACTGAGCCTCTTTACAGGCATTCTTCAAAATCTGTTCCCCTGCCCTTGACTTTTTGATGTAGTCCTCTGACTTCTCAATCCTGGCTAGATGCTCCACCTTAAGCTTTTCTAACCTTTCAATGTCTAGACGACCATCACTCCTCTCCCAGAGGGTTCTCTTCAGGGCTTCAGACAAATTCTCAATGGTGAAGACCATCACTCCTCTGGAGGTGGTGTTGTGGATGGTCCAGGTGCATCCTCAATGGTGAAGGGCATCCCAGAAAGTTGAGCCCTTGCATGAGACCACTCATAATACTGAGATGAGGCCACATTATTGCATCTCCCCAGAATGGCCATTCCTTTGGTCTGGATATGGTCCCAAGCCCAGGATGCTTGCCTGACAACAGCTAGATTAGGCTTAATCTCACAATAAAGGGTTTCAGCCAAGTCTTGTACTCTAGGTGGGTGGACCAATGCATAGCCCAATTGTCTTTTGAATAGCAGAGGGTTGTAGTTGATGCAACCCTTCACTCCTATCAGAGGTACATTAGGGAACTGCCCACAACTAGTAATGATGTCTCTGCCCTTGGTGCTCTGGGTGCACCACCTGATGTCATCTGAAGTCAAAGCAATGAGTCTCTTAGCCCAATTCTTCTGCTGGTGAGGATTCAAGAAGGCATCTGTCTTGGGTAGGTGTCTGAGCATCCAGGTGTGAAACAAAGGAGCACAACATCTTACTAACTTCCCTCTTTGTTTCTCATTCCTCTGATGGATGGAGTAATAAAAATCTCCCAGCAATGTGGGTACTGGGTTCCTCAAAAGGAACAGATGAATGGCATTCCTGCTAATAAATTTGGGCTCATCTGCAAACAGTATAACCCCATATATGCTGAGGGCTAACAGTGCACAGACTTCCCTCCATTCCCCCAAGGAGGCCTTCAGGATGGCCTGAGAAATCAAGAAATCCAAGTGAAGACCAGGGATCCCAGCTTTTGTTGTCATGCTTTGTTCAATCAAGGCAGGCTCCAAGTACAGTGCTTTTTGCTACTTCTCCATTGCTGGGAAAAGTCATTTCTGGGTTGAAAGGGAGTCCACCCTTGATAGGTACTCCAATCAATGATGAAAACTCTTCCAGCAGAGGTCCTAGCTGAAAATCTGGAAATGTGAAGCATCTCAAAGGAGGGTCATAAAACTGTAGGCAGGTGTGGATCATGCTCCTCTGAGAAGGGTCCAAGTCCATAACCATATCCAGGATACCTCCATAATGCTCTCTAAACAAAGGGATATGGTCAAGGGTGATAAGTGACTGGACCTGCCTGATACCAGTCAACACAGGCTCAAAGAAATGGTATGATATGTTGCTCTTCCTGGGAGTAGTCATGAATACTGAAGAGGAGGAAGATAGGTGCTGATGAAGATCAAGGCTGATGCTGGAGATGAACCACTGATAGGCTGATGCTGGTGATGATGAGAATAGCTGAAGCAGATGACTGATGAAGCAGAGGTCTATGCAGATGAAAGGGTCAAAACCAAGCCAGATATGATGTGGATACCCTGAAAAACAAATAAACAAATGTTAAATGATGCAATGATGATGTATGCAAATGATATGCAAGGGTTTGTGATCAAGCTGGATCTGATTATCTGTCTTGATATAAGCCCATGTATGTTCAAAAAAGGTCCAGATGGAGGTTCAGAAATCCAGTAACCAAGGTGGGGGACTCAAATAAAGAGTCACATGTCCAGGGTTAAATCACAAGAACTGTCCAAAGTGGAGTACTCTTAATCAACAAGTAACAGGGTATACTGAGGTCAAGGGTACCTGCAAACCTGTAAACAGCCCAACCCCCTCACAGGTGATGTTCTAGAACAAGGATCCTCAGACTTGGATCAGTTATGAGAAGTGTAAACACTTCTAACCCGGAGGTACAGTGTTTACAATAACCATAAAAGATCCTCCTCTAATTCACCTCAGTTTCTGAAGGTCATAACAAAGGTCATCCAGACTTAGCAGGCTTCCTAGATAGCCCTAGCACTACAGGAAATCTGTAGCACAGAGTTCTCAAGAAGAAACCCACATCTGAACCGTGTTTCATATTCCCGCACCAGACCGAAATGGAATGGGAAAGAACATGAACCACTCTAGCCTAGGTGTCACTCAGGTCCCAGGTATAGGACCTTAACTCTCAATAGAACACCCACCCACCAAAGCAACAAAGCCAGATCCAGCCAAAACAGTATGACAGTATGATGTACATAAAGCTGTAAAGAAAGCAATAAATAACTGTACATAAAGCAGTAAATAAAGCAAATATACAAACACAATTAGCAATTAACACCCCAATAAACACAAATCAAACAAGCGCTAGGAGGAACCCACAAAGAGAACCAGAAGCCCTGGTTACAGTATAAGGGTCCCCAGCAGAGTCGCCAAGCTGTCGCTCCCACCAAAATGACACCTGGGGTCAGAAGGGGTACAGACGCGAACGGTCGGCGAAAGGGATATGAGAACACACAGGAGTGAACTCATGAGAAAAGAAAGAGTCGCCAGCTAGGCATTTTTATCCCGAAGGAAAGGTAATGCTGCATAAACCTAGGAAAAGATATGGATAAGACGGTCGCGAACCAGAGAGACTGAGAAAGGGGGTTGGTTACAACCTGGGAAGGTATTAGCACCCAGATTGTCCGCCGTACTCGACGGGATCCACGCTTAAAAGATTTGTGTTTTAAAGGGGTAATGTCAGTGCAATTTGTGTATAGAGAGCTACAAAAGGATGTACAGGTGTCAGTGTAAGTGAAGTGTGATATGTATAGTGTCAGTGTAAGAACAAGAATACAATGCTCATGACTATGAGGCTTAAAGAATGATGCTAGAAAGAGGGGGGGTATACAGAGACTTTTGTTCGATAACTGTTAAGTTATGCCTACGTATCCTCTCGTGCAATGAGGAAGTCAGAACACCGTAGTTCGACCCAAAGAGACTGAAAGAAAGATTGACTTGTGAACTGCTTACTTATCTATGCTCAAGTGTATGACCTGTCTGGCTCAGGTGCAAACTGTCTTGCATTAGACGGAAGAAGCTAGTTCTCGTTTGAGAGTGAATGAGATGAGAAGAGAATCCCGAAGGAGACGATTATTGTTTGTTTTTGAGTTTTCAGTCTTTTATTGCTTTTGAAAGTTTGTCATAAGAAAATGAGCTTAAGCCTAAACCAATGGATTTGGTAAACTCATCACATCTTCCCTCTGATTAGGGGTAATGAGAATACCTTAAGTGTGAAGTCAGCTTCTCACACTTAATCACCATGATGTAGGATCAAGATCATTAACCTACTTGTGATTATTTAGATGTTTTTTGTTGTTTTTGTTTAGTGTTAAGTAATGAGATTAAACCATAATCAAGAATTAAACAGACTTATTACACCATCCTAATAGAAGGATGATAGATGAGAATGTTTAAGCTGAGGAAAGCTCCTCAACTTAATCCATGATTAGGGATTAACTTCATGACATAACAAAGCCTTTATTAAATGGATTTTAATTAATGATAAGATGATGAAGTGAGTTTTATGATTTGTAAGACAACTTGAGGGGGACTTGTCCATTAACACTAGGGTTAGTCCTTCTTAACCAATTAAGGAAGAATTAGAACCCTAATGCAAGGCCCAAGTTACAAGTTTGATGTCTTGATGATTATTAAGTGGATTGATTAAAGGATTTAAACACAATAAGGGTTTAACACTTAGGATTAAAGTTATACACTCCATCCTAATAGAAGGATGCATGCATAAGCTTAATCACAGAGCCTTAAAGCCTTTAGGGTTTAGTCCCTGATTATGAGATGAGAAGAGAAGACTCAAAGATGACACAAAGGTAAAAGCTAAATGGGGGACTAATCAAACCCTAATTATTATCATGCTTGGTTACTCCTAGGGTTAATGAGGTTTGCAAGAAAGATCTTCAGAGAAACCACCAGGAAGCAGATGAAAGGAGCAAAGAGAAGCAGAGTAACTTGCTTCATTTAAGAAGACAAGTCACTTGAAGAAAGAAAGTAACATGAAGAAGAATGAGCAAGCTTAAACTCAAGCACAAGACAAAATGCAGCAATGATGCATAAGAGAGATGAAAAGAGATTGTGAGAAGTGAAGGCAAATTCACTTCTCAAAGTAACTTACCACCTGAAAAGTTAGTGAAAGAAATGCAATGCAATGCAAAATGAGATGAAATGGCATGATGCAAACTAAAACCAGAAGCATGAGTATGATGTCAAGGATGCTAAGAGAAGATGCAAACATGAGGCAAGGCATGAGAATGATCATACAAACATATGGATGCAAGAGAAGCATGCTTAGAACCATGAATGTTCATGAAAAGTTATGAAATGCAAATGACATACAACATGGCAAATGGAAGATGCAATGATCAAACATGATTCTAATATGTCCTAAGATGTATTATGAATCAAATGGATGCACAAAATGTCATGGCAAGTCATAGTATGCAAGCAAATGGAATATGGATGCAAATGAAAGCCCAAATTAGGGTTTATGATCAATGCACAAAACAAAAATCAAAACCAGAAGCAAACATCAAGATAAAAATTTGAAAATGCACTCAAAGAAACCCTAAACCTATACAAACTCACTGCCCAAAGGAGGGGTCCCAACTCTTAACCTAATGAGAGTTATGAATTTCTTAAGATTGCTAGGGTTTTAAGGTACCTTGTCAAGAAAAATGCAAAACAAAAAGGAAATGCAAGATGAATTCATGCCAATTTAATCCTATAAACTACATGCTATGCAAGATGCAATGCAAGAAGAATCAATGTCCAACTCTTAAAGTCTAGGCAGAAATGAATTTTTGAAGATTGGATCAAAATAATGCCTTGAAAAGAAATTAATTCCATGGAAAATTGTCAAAAGACATCAAGATCAAAAAAGAAATTTGGTTTGAGAGTTGGACAATGTTTCTAAATGATTTTAAATGTTTCATGAATTTTTTTGTGATTTTTAAATACCTAAAAGTATTTTTAATTAATTAATTCTCATTAATTAATTAAAAATAAACTTTTAAATGATTTAAAAATATTTTTTAATGCAAAAAATAAAAATAAAAATGTTTTTGGTTTCTGAAAATTAATAAAAGCTTGAATAAAAATTTTCAGAATTTTTTGATGATTTTTACTATTTTTAAATAAATGAACAAAAGAAAAGAAATTAAATGAAATAAAAATAAGATAAAATGAGAAGTATGCGCATCCAAGGGACAAGATTGGTTCTGGGGAAATTTTGATTGACTTCGCGCGCAATCTGATGGCCACAATTCAAACTGAGCTAATTTTCATTTTAAATTAATTAAACTGAATTAAATTAAGTTAATGAAGATTAGGGTTCCTAATGATACATCCTAGCCACTCAAACACGCGCGAGTCAGCCCTGGTCAACCCATCCAACGCTCCACATTCAAACTCACATTAATGACTCTGATTAGCCCTAAACAGATTCAGGTGGCCGGAGAAGACTTCCGGTCGTCTTCTCCGGCGAGACCTTCAACCAACTCTCTCAAATCCTCACTAAATCATGCCAAAAACTCCAGATCAACTCAACTAAACATCCTAAACAACAATTCAGCCACAAAATTCATTTCTTTTTCGTGAATCATGAAGAACAAACAAAAATCAAGTTTTCGGGCAAAGTTTCAGACAAGCCATACACCTTCAAAACTTAATCATTTTCAAAAGTAAAAGGTTCAGTGAACTCAGGGAGGCATATAGATCATTTTATAAACAAGAAATATGAGTTCTGGAAAAATGAATTTCCAAGGCTACCTGAATCGAAGCTTTCAAATCAGGGACTCTCTGGCCAGTTTCTTGCTTCCAACCAACTCCAATGGACCTCCTGAGAAGCTTACAATGCTTGTTTGAAGTTTATGGTGGCTGATTAGAGGGTTTGCAGGAGTTCTGTTCAAAGAGGGGCAAAAATCGTGTTTTTGTTTCAGTGACTTTCAGGCTGTTTTAATGGTTGGTTTGTGATCAATGAAGCATGTGGAGATCAATGATGAAGTTTGTTTGTGTGTTTGAAGCTTGTGGAGTCAGTTTCGAATGGTTTTGCAAAATGAAGCATAAACTTGGAACTAGGGCATTGGGTGTGTTTCAGCATGAATGGTTGTGTGCTTTGGCTTGCTTTTGATTTGTATAAACAATTGTGATAGGTCAGAGAGTGGGTGCTGGCCTATTGTGATTGGTATGGGTCTTTGGCCAAAATGTCAACTTGATTTGTACTTGAGGTATGGGCAATGGTACAACTTGCTTTTTGGCTTGCTTTGGCTTAGCTTGAATCAAGGGAAGCTATGGAAAAGGTCTAGAGGCAATGCAGCAAGTGGTTTGTAGTTTGTGATAGGTTTTGCAAGTTTCACAAAGTTTGGTTCCTTTGTGAATTCATGAAGTTCAAGGCATGAAAATGCAAAGTTCTTTGGCCCATTCTGAATTTTAGAGGTCATGTGATCATGTTGTGAAGAAATTGTACACATTTGAGGCCTTTAGAACACTTGATCATGCCATTTTGCAAAATGCCTCTTTGGTAGAAAACTTCAAATTATGTGATTTTAGCCAACTTTGACAAGCCATAACTTTTGATCCAAAATGAATTAGGTCAAGTTCTTGTACTTTTTGAAAAGGGAATGATCCATTCTACAACTTTCATGACCAAAGTTTTTTCCATTTGAAGCATTTTTGAATCAAAAAGCAAGGGTTGAAAAAGTTTCCCAAAATGGCAATTTTCAATATAAGTCAACTTTCCCAAAAAGTCAACTTTGCAAATGGCTTGAAATTATTCAATTTTGTGAACTTCCAACATCTTCTATGATCAAATAAAGGTCATACACAATCAAAATGATGAAGAACACCCTTTGGATGGGTCATTGGGGGCCTCAGATGCCCTGATTTTGCACTGACTTGCTCAAAAAGTTAACCCTTGATCAGATGACTTCCCCATTGAATTTCTTCATGAAAATTGATATGCATGATCCCTATACCATATAGAGACCAATAGAAACAAGAATGACCAAAAATTTTGGAGTTATGGCCTTTGAAACCAAAACCCTAATTCTAGGTCATCTGTGCAGTTAAACCTGGCTCTGCTTCCATGCCTTTCTCAGTTCTTGTGATTCTTTGACATTCTTGACTCTGAGGGGATGTAATATGATGCTTGAACATACATGGACCCCTTTGAAGTGATTGATGACCTTTGGAGTGGCTCAAAAAGCTCTTGGACTGCTCAGATCACAAACCCTAGATGCAGATGACTTGAATCAAAGTAGTGAATCAAAAATGTGGTATGGGATGCTATGATTGGATTTATGCATATAAGGATGTCACAAGCCATGGTGTGAATGGGTGAGGGCAAATTTGGGGTGTTTACAGCTGCCCCTATTCAAGCATGAGTTAGTTGTGCAGGATGTAAGCGACGGCTTATCAGGCGAACAAGATAACTTGTGGTTGAATACCAAAGACAATCCAAAATTTGCACTCACAGAATGAAAAAGAAAAGGGATATAGATTGTAAAAGAAAATAAAGTATATATAAAGTGCGGGCGACGGAGGACGACCGTCGAGCAGAGGACGAGTGCGGGGGAAAGGGCAATGACGGGGACGGCCGACATGCTGGGGAAAATGCGGGAAATAAAGCAATGACGGGGACGGCCGACATGCTGGGGATATAAGAGATCATGATGGGGACGGCCATCAGGACTCTCTGGGGATTAAAGGTAAAAAATAAATGACGAGGTACGGTCATCAGGTTCATAAAATAATACAAACAACGATGGGGACGGCCATCGGGCTAAACCGATGAAGGACGATCATCAGGAAAAGGAAAAAGGACCACGACGGGGACGACCATCGGGTTAAAGAATAAATGAAATAATGATGAGGGACGTTCATCAAAGGTGAAGGACGATCACCTAGCAGGGGATGGCTGCTCTGTTGTGGGTAAGATGAGGGACGGTCATCTAAGGTGAAGGACGATCACCTGGCAGGGTACGGCTGCCGAAAGTATCGCGACATAGGACGAATGCCGGATAAAAAAGATCAACGACAGGGACGGCCATCGGATGAGCATGATGAAGGACGATCATCAAGAGGTGAAGGACGATCACCTAGCAGGGGACGGCTGCTCTCAATGTTTATCATGACATAGGACGAATGTCAGATAAAAAAGATCAACGATGGGGACGGCCATCGGATAAAATGATGAAGGACGATCATCAAGAGGTGAAGGACGATCACCTAGCAGGGGACGGCTGCTGAAAATATCACGACATAGGACGAATGCCGGATAGAAAAGATCAACGATGGGGACGGCCATCGGATGAGCATGATGAAGGACGATCATCAAGAGGTGAAGGACGATCACCTAGCAGGGGACGGCTGCTCTCAGGGTTTATCATGACATAGGACGAATGTCAGATAGAAAAGAAATTTTGCCATGCTGGCGACCTACTGGGAATAGTAAACACGGACGAGTGTTTACATCCAAAAAGGTATAAGTGTTTTGACGTTGTGTATAGATAAAAAATGCGGACGAGCATCCCTAAGACTACGATACGGACGAGTATCGGGTAGAAACAAATATCGACATGTGTTCGGAGATGATGATACGGACGAGTATCAACTGGTTAACAAAGAACACGAACGAGTGTTGATTCTGATGGAACTCTTCTGGGGAATGGTAGACACAGACGAGTGTCTAAATTCGAGAATACAAGAGTGTTTGACACAGTGTATGGATCATAGATGCGGACGAGCATCCTTAGGACTATGATATGGACGAGTATCAGGTAGAAACAAACGCTTGACGCATGTTCTGAGATGATGGTACGGACGAGTACCAACTGGTTAACAAAGAACACGGACGAGTGTCGACTCTGAGGGGATTTAAGCGGTATATATAAGATACGGACGAGTATCTGTATGAGCGAAATAAGTATGAGTGGTGCATAGATGAGTGTTTAGCTTGCTGGGGAGGGTGACACGGACGAGTGCCAAAAGGAGAAAAGTATAGTATAAACAAGTATATGATATACAAAGTGTTTGGGTTACTGTGCTGGGAAAGAGACACGGACGGGTGTCGGGGAATTTGTATAAAGAGGTATCTGTGAGTGCAAAGAGGACGCTTTGGCTTTCTGCTGGGGGTATGACACGGACAGGTGCCAAGAAGTATCTGTAAATATATGAGTGGTCTGTTTGTAAAGAGTGCTCGGGCGACTTTTGCTGGGGAATGATGACACGGACGGGTGCCAATAAAGGAGTGGTGTTTGCATTTATGAGTGTAATGCAAATGCTTTTGGCTCTCTGGTGGGGATCTGGGGAATTTTCTGTATATCTTTGATGGATTGTCATTATTCACAAGTGTTTGATTCAGAACATGGCTTATGATTATGCAATATGTTTGACTTTTTTGCCGTAATGCTCCGTATTAGACGGAATGCTACGCTTTGTGGGGTGAATATGATGCGAATGCTATGATTATGCAAAATAATGATCCGGGATTCGGGTCCTGTTGCTGCAAAGATCCCTGGTTGATCTGCTTGAAGTGAACATCCCAGCTGGGGATGAGATCATTGGTAGATCTAATGTGATGTATTTGCTTGGGGGAATAGGTCACTGATAGACCCATCTTGGTAATAAGGGACCCAGCTGGGGTTTGTAGAAGCTTTTGTCACTCTGTTGTGATTCCTTCGTGTGCTGTATTTTCCGGGTAGAGGTTGACACTCTGTGGGGGGAAGGTTCCCTGACTTTTGCACCTGACTGTGGAGGAATAGCAAATGATAACTCGGCTGGGGAGAAATAACAAGTGGCAACTCAGCTGGGGAGAAAACACTTCGGGTGCTAAGACTGAGTGAGTATTGATTTGCCAGCTTGCTGGGATGAAGTTTACATGCCCCATGTTGCATTTTGAATACCTGCAATCCTGCAAAGACAGAGAAATGCACAAGTAATCCCGAGGTATCCCTTACCGGATTCTGTCGTAAGAGTTCAGACACTCCTGGGAGTAAATATATTTCCTGCAAGCACGTACTTTAGAAGCATCTGTATTTATGCAATCAGTATCTTAAAGACATCAGACATTTTGCAAATGAAAATAAAATGTACGAGACGAGACATGACTGAAAATCTGATTTTATTAATTCGTATGCCCTGAATTGGCAAGGTACAGTCAAAGAAACATATCCCCTGAAATGAGGAGATTGTTACAAATTGAGAACAAAATATTGGCAATGTTGACGACGCTTCAAGGAGCTTCCCTTTTGCTATGACTCGTATGACGTTTGACGTTCTTCTCGTCTTGCTTTCTGAAGAAGGTTGATTCTGAACAAAGCTTGAACCATTCAAAGCTTACCAAGTTGTAAGTGATACAGACGAATTCAGAATGCAGTTGTTCGCTTATTCCCTTATTTTGCATGGATCGCCCTTTCGGGTTTTCAATCCATCGGGATACCCTTTTTTGTCTGAGTTGTCCAATGCGGCTTTTCAACTCAGCGGGTGTACATCTTTTTGTTTATTCTCCCTTATTTTTGCCCGAGTCCTTTATTCTGTTTTTGACTCGCCGGGATGCCCTATTTTTGCCTGGACTTACATTCTGTTTTTATGTCCAGCGGGTCATTTTTTATGCGAAGTATTTTTTAACTGCATCCGAATTCACAGGGGACGGGAAATCTTCACCATCCATAGTGCTGAGCATGAGTGCTCCACCAGAGAAAACCTTCTTTACTACGAATGGTCCTTCATAGTTCGGAGTCCACTTGCCCCTGTGGTCTGTATGAGGAGGGAGGAGTCTTTTCAGCACAAGATCTCCTACTTGGTACTCTCGGAGCCTGACTTTCTGATCGAAGGCTTTCTTCATTCTTTTCTGATATAGCTGCTCGTGGCAGATTGCAGCCAATCTTTTCTCTTCAATCAGACTCAACTGTTCGTATCGGGATCAGACCCATTCTGCTTCGTTCAGCTTAACATCCATCAGTACCCGCAGGGAGGGTAATTCAACTTCAATAGGTAGGACTGCTTCCATCCCATACACAAGCTGATACGGTGTTGCCCCAGTGGATGTTCTGATTGACGTACGGTACCCATGTAAGGCAAACGGTAGCATTTCATGCCAGTCTTTGTAGGTGACTACCATCTTCTGCACAATCTTCTTGATATTCTTATTAGCTGCCTCAACAGCGCCATTCATCTTTGGCCTGTACGGAGAAGAATTGTGGTGTTGGATCTTGAAGTCCCGGCATAGCTCTGCCATCATTTTGTTGTTTAAGTTGGAACCATTGTCAGTAATGATTCGCTCGGGAACTCCGTATCGACAGATGATATCTCTCTTCAGAAATCGGGCTACCACTTGCCTTGTAACGTTTGCATAGGAAGCTGCTTCGACCCACTTGGTGAAATAGTCAATGGCAACCAAGATGAATCTGTGGCCATTCGAAGCAGTCGGCTCAATCTTGCCAATCATGTCAATGCCCCACATGGCAAAGGGCCAGGGAGAAGACATCACATTTAGAGGATTGGGAGGCACATGCACCTTATCCGCATAAATCTGGCATTTATGGCATTTTCTGGCGTAGGCACAACAGTCGGCGTCCATTGTGATCCAGTAATATCCTGATCTTAGCAACTTTTTAGCCATGGCATGCCCTCCTGCATGGGTACCAAAGGATCCTTCGTGCACCTCGTGCATCAACAAGTCTGCTTCTGTTCTATCAACGCATCTGAGGAGTACCATATCAAAGTTTCTCTTGTACAGGGAACCATCAGTGTTCAGGAAGAAACTACCAGCTAGCCTTCTTAAAGTCTTCTTATCATTGGAAGATGCCCCAGGTGGGTATGTTTGATCCTCCAAGAAGCACCTAATGTCATGGAACCAAGGCTTATCATATTTGACAACATCTGCTGCAAATACATATGCTGGCCTGTCAAGTCTGGACACTGAAATCCGAGGCACAAAGTTGGCAGCTTGGACTTTGATCATGGATGAAATGGTAGCCAGCGCATCTGCAAACTGATTCTCGTCCCGGGGAATATACTCAAGCTTGACCGTTGTGAAGAAAGTCAATAACCTTCTTGTATAATCCCTGTAAGGTATCAGATGATCCTGGTGGGTGTACCATTTGCCGTTGGTTTGATTAACTACCAGAGTTGAATCTCCGAATACAGTCAAAGTCTTGATCCTAAGGTCAATGGCTTCCTCAAGACCCATAATACAGGCTTCGTATTCAGCTTCGTTATTAGTGCAGTTAAAGGTGAGCTTTGCCGAGAAAGGCATATGAACTCCCTTAGGTGTAATGAGTACTGCACCAACACCACGACCATTCATATTAACAGCCCCATCAAACATCATAGTCCATTCTTCTTCCAGGTCAGGCCCTTCAGTGTGAATAGGCTCTTCATGATCTTTGGCTTTTATGAACATGATGTCTTCATCAGGGAAGTCAAATCTCATAGGCTGGTAATCATCAATGGGTTGCTCAGCAAGATAATCAGACAATACACTGCCCTTGATGGCTTTCTGAGATGTGTATTGGATGTCATATTCTGTGAGGATCATTTGCCATCTTGCAACCCGTCCGGTAAGTGCTGGCTTCTCGAAAATGTACTTAACTGGGTCCATTTTTGATATCAACAAAGTAGTGTGGGTCAACATATACTGCCTTAGTCGGCGAGCAGCCCACGCTAAAGCACAGCAAGTTTTCTCGAGCAGTGAATATCGTTGTTCACAGTCGGTAAACTTTTTGCTTAGGTAGTAAATTGCATACTCTTTTCGACCAGACTCGTCATGTTGGCCCAACACACACCCCATTGACTCTTCTAATACTGTCAAGTACATTATTAGAGGTCTTCCTTCAACTGGAGGCATTAGGATTGGAGGTTCTTGCAAGTACTCTTTGATTTTGTCAAAAGCCCTCTGGCAGTCTTCATTCCACCTGACCGTCTGTTCTTTTCTTAACAGCTTGAACAAAGGTTCACAAGTTGCTGTAAGGTGAGATATGAACCTTGAAATGTAGTTCAATCTACCTAGAAACCCTCGAACTTCTTTTTCTGTCTTAGGTGCAGGCATTTCCTGAATAGCTTTGACTTTATCAGGGTCAACTTCAATCCCTTTCTCGCTTACAATAAAGCCCAGCAGCTTACCAGATCGCACCCCGAATGTGCACTTGTTAGGATTCAATTTCAGTTGGTACTTCCTCAGACGCTTGAATAGCTTCAACAGATTTACCAGGTGGTCTTCTTCTGTGAGGGACTTGGCAATCATGTCATCCACATAACATTCGATTTCTTTATGGATCATATCGTGGAATAATGTCACCATATCCCGTTGATAGGTTGCACCAGCATTCTTCAGTCCGAATGGCATCACCTTATAACAGAACGTGCCCCAGGGCGTGATGAAAGTTGTCTTCTCCATGTCTTCAGGTGACATCTTGATCTGGTTGTATCCTGAAAATCCGTCCATGAAGGAGAACACCGAGAACTGAGCCGTATTGTCAACCAGTACATCAATGTGAGGTAATGGAAAATCATCTTTCGGGCTGGCTCTGTTCAGATCCCGGTAGTCAACACACATCCTCACTTTGCCGTCTTTCTTAGGCACAGGTACAATATTAGCAACCCACGGCGGATAACTAGTCACAGCAAGGAACCCGGCGTCCCACTGCTTTTGCACCTCTTCCTTTATCCTCATTGCCATATCTGGGCGAGTACGGCGCAGCTTCTGTTTTACTGGCGGGCAGTCTTCTTTTAAAGGCAGCTTGTGCATGACAATATCGGTGTCCAACCCTGGCATGTCCTGATAAGACCAAGCGAACACATCCACATACTCCCGAAGCATATCAATCAGTTGTTCTTTTACTGAGTCTTGTAGGCAGGCCCCAATCTTAACCTCTTTCACGTCTTCTTCCGAACCAAGATTAACCGTTTCAATCTCCTCCTGATGAGGAGTGATAACCTTCTCCTCTTGTCTTAACAACCTGGCCAGCTCTTCAGGAAGCTCATAATCTTCTTCAACCCCTTCATCAGCTTGATTGATTGGATTGTCAAAGTCATACGAAGCCATAGCAGTGTTGTTGTCGGTGCAGTCTGAAAGGCACTCTCTGCAAGGGTTTAGATTGTTCATTTTAGTGATTGATTTTAATCTTGTTTAGAAAAAGTGAAATGAAGTTTTGCCATTTTGGAAAACATTGCCATTTTATTTTTGTACAAAAATAAAAATGAAAAAACAGTGAGCGGAAAAGAAAAAGACTCATTTGAAAAAGACGTCCGATATTCATTGATTGATCTATTTGCACAAAATTACAAGATGGCCCGATTACAAAATGAGTCTTGTCATCTTGGGCAAGATGCAAGACTTGATGCATGCTTAAAATATACAGGAAATAATAATTACTCTGCAGGAGTAACCCTTATAATTTCCTGGGAAGACCAGTTTGAGATACGGCTCCCCGGGATCCTTGGACGTATCCAGCTCTCCAGGTTGCGCTCATCTTCCGACTCATCTTCCAAGTTGTTTACTGCATCAGGGGTGAGCATCCCCCCACTGACAAAACTGGGCTTTTTAGCAGCCTCTGGTTGATCTTGTTGAGTTGGTCTGTAACCCAACCCAAATCTGTCCTCTTTCTTCTCTACAGGCAACAACTTGCCCCAGCCTTGGGCAGTCCCCTCTTCAACAACCTTCCTGGCTTGCTGATAAGATGTCATGGAGGTTCCAAGTACAGCAGATGCTTCATTAATGTTCAGGGCTTCAAATCCCTGGCTCATGGTTTCATGGATCTCCCCATCCATCTCAATGTATTTGTACGTAGCCAAATGGCTAACAAAGATATCTTCTTCACCACAGATGGTGATGATCTGGCCCTCCCACTCGAATTTCAACTTCTGGTGAAGGGTAGACGTAACTGCGCCAGCGGCATGGATCCAAGGTCTACCCAACAAACAGCTGTAGGCCGGCTGAATGTCCATCACATAGAAGGTAATTTTAAAAGTCTGTGGGCTAATCATCACAGGCAGATCAATCTCTCCTAGCACTGATCTCTTAGAGCCATCAAATGCTCTTACCACCAGATTACTTGGGCGTAATGCCAAGCCATCATATTCCAGCTTCACCAGGGCTTTCTTTGGTAAAACATTGAGTGAAGACCCAGTGTCTACCAGTACATGTGATAGAACAGCACCCTTGCATTCAAGAGTGATGTGTAAAGCCTTGTTGTGGTTACACCCCTCAGTTGTTAAATCAGCATTGGTAAAACCCAATCCAAGGCTGGTATTGACATTTGCTACCACGGTCTCCAGCTGATTAACAGTGATCTCCTCTGGAACATATGCTGCGTGCAAGACTTTTAGTAATGCATTCCGGTGAGCTTCGGAACACATTAGCAGGGATAGAATGGAGATCTTTGAGGGAGTTTGGTGAAGCTGATCCACCACTTTGTAATCACTCCTCTTTATAATTCTCATGAACTCGTCTACATCTTGTTCAAAAGATGTCTTCTGAGTTTCCTTGAGAATGGGTTCTTCAGATATTACACTCTTTCCCTTTGCTTTGGCAGCAGCTTCTGCTTCAGCATTAGGTCTTTGTGTTTGCGAGGTAAAAAGGCGTCCGCTTCTGGTGAAGCCTCCGCCTCCCCCGACATTATCAATCTGTGGAGAAGAGGTTGAAGAGTCAAGAGTGATTCTCTCCCCATTGCAGTAAAGGTCAGAGCCATAGTGCCAAGGGATGGCATTGCCGCTTTCATACGGAACTGGTCCAGGTACCATGATGGTAACCGGACTGACTGCAGCAGAGGAGGGTGTTGAAATAGTGTGCGGATCGTAGTAGATGGTAACTGGTGACCTGGCAGGAAATGCCACTGCTTGTTATTGAAAATTATTGTTAGGTGGAACATAGGACGGATCATAATAGATGGTGACTGCCGAGATGTCTGTTGGCGTTGTAGAAGACTCTGAATAAAGGGGTGCTGATGTTGTAGAAGAGATGGTGGTAGATATCTGGTTTGTTAAAGTGATAGATGAAGCATTTGTTGGTGAATTTGAAGAATTGTTTGGAACGATTGTTGTTGCAGTTGTAGGAGACTCAGGAATTGTTGTTGGAGAGATTGTCGGATTTGAAGGTGTTGATGTTGTGATTTGAAGTAGGCCACTCTGGATAAGACCATCTATGCCGCTTCTCAAGTTATCACACCCATTTACCGAAATGTTGCAATAACCGCACCCGAGCTCACACCCGGGGAATATCTGGCATTCAAGGAGTTGAGCTTTAATCTCTACCAGGGGTGTCCGGATCTGCCCAACACTGGTTATTAAGGAGGACGACTTATCTTCCTCAATAGCATTGATCCTTGGCCCTCCATGGTTGGGCATGGGGTTCTTGTTGACATTTGGCGGGGGTGCGAAATTGAGGGCTTTGGAATCCACTAGATCCTGTACCTTCATTTGTAAAGCTCTGCACTTCTCTGTACTGTGGCCAGGTGCATTGGAGTGAAAAGCACATCTGGCGTTGGCGTCGTAATTTCTGGGCAAACTGGAAGGATCTGGTGGTGCCAACGTCCTTAACTCAACCAAGTTGAGCTTCAGGAGCTGTGGCAATAAAGCAGCATAAGACATAGGGATTGGATCAATCACCCTATTGGCCTGAGATGGTCTCTGTTGAAAAGGTCTTTGTTGATTGTTGTAGTTTCTCTGAGGCGGATATTGAACTTGTTGCTGGTAGTGGGGTTGTTGATGTGGTTGATATGCGGGTTGCTGAGGAATTGGAGCGGGAATAGTGACAGCTGCCACTGACCTATGAACATATTGAGGTCTGCCCCTGTTGGCATGAATAGCATTAGTCTCACCTGTTCTTCTAGGCCCCACAAAAGGTTTTCTGGGGTTGCTGGACGAGCTAGCACCATTGTCAGAAATCTTGCCCATCTTTAATAGGCTTTCAATCCTTTCTCCAGCTATGACTACGTCAGCGAAGCTGGTGGAAGAAAAAGCAGCTAGCCTGTCAATATATGTCCCTTGAAGGGTGTTCATAAACATGTCGGCCATTTCCCTTTCCGATATGGGTGGTTGGACAGCAGCAGCAAGCTGTCTCCACCTCTGGGCGTATTCCCGGAAGCTTTCCCTGGATGATTGAGACATTCCCATCAGGAGGATCCTGTTAGGAGCCATGTCCAAGTTGTACTGGTACTGTCTGATGAAGGCCTCAGCTAGGTCCTTCCAGCATCTGATGGTTGCTCTAGTCAAATGAGAGTACCATTCCCTTGAAGCCCCTGTTAAACTGTCTTCAAAGTAAAACATCCATAGTTTCTCATCCATGGTGTATGCCTTTAGCCTCCCCAGAAAGGATTGTAAGTGGGTTCGTGGACAGGAAGTTCCGTTGTACTTCTCGAAGCACGGGGGTTTAAACTTGTGGGGAATCCTTACCCCGTCCACTAAACCCATGTCCATGACATCAAAGCCCAGGGAATTTTGAGACTCCAGAGATCTCAATTTCTCGGCAATTTCATCTAGCCTTCTGTCATAGGCTTCATCCCCAGCTCCCATCACAGTGAATTGATCTTCTTGGGGGTCTTCTTGTAATACTCTGCCCGTAGTAGCATTCCCTTGTACATTAGCAGGGATGTTGATCTCTGGATGAAGATGGGGCCCATACACTGGTGGATTCACATGAGGTTGTACCCTCTCATTGTTGCTCGTTCCTCCAGTCCCTAGGTGGGGGTCTTCATGGGTCTGCCTTTCTACCAATGCCCTTAATCTTTCTTGGCTTTGAGCCAAGCCATTCATCACTTCCATGAACTGGGTCATCTGGTTTCTCATTTCTAGCTTCTCATTGGCCATTTGAGTCCTGACTTCTGTAAGGTCCTGCTGTACTTGGTCCATTTGTATACTCGGAAGGTTGTTGCGAGTGGGATATCTGTGCGGACGATTGAGTGGGAACACCCGACGGCGAGCAATAGTTCCTGAACCACAACAGAGTTAGTAACAAACAAAACAACAAAAAACCTACAAAACAGGACAAAAGTTAGTATGCAATGCAGTATGCTTATTTGTCTCCAAGGTATCCGGCTTGGCATTTGGTTTTGACCTTTCCAGACCCCTGAGGAAGATGCTTTGATGTTGCTTGATAGAAAAAGAACTCAGATAAAACAAACTAATGAATATATTACAAATGGTGAATCAATACATAGTTTGTTTTTTACAACATATGCCCTCTGAGGGGTCAAAAATACAACATAAAAGTAAAGTACATGAAATGAAAGCAACAACAAGCAAAAGTCAAACACCAAGACCAAACTCATCCTCCTTGACCTCCTTCAGAAGTGCTTCAGTTACGGGATCATTTGGATGCTCTGTGAGGCTCCTGATAAGAAGATTCCTGGTGGTGATAGCAGTGGTTAGCTTCCTGTGCCTGCTTTGGTCCTTTGACCTCTTCACCCCAGCCCTAAGCTTCAATTCTGAGATCTCTTTCTGGGCTGCTAGCAGGGCTTCCTGTTGCTCCTTTGCTTTAGCCTCCAACTGCTCCATCCTGTCCTGAGTTCTCTTATCTTCCTAAGTGCGAGCTTCAGTGATTCTGACCCACCTAGCTTGGCTTTCTTTCAGATAGAGATCAGTCCTAGCCCTCTGGAACTGAGCCTCTTTACAGGCATTCTTCAAAATCTGTTCCCCTGCCCTTGACTTTTTGATGTAGTCCTCTGACTTCTCAATCCTGGCTAGATGCTCCACCTTAAGCTTTTCTAACCTTTCAATGTCTAGACGACCATCACTCCTCTCCCAGAGGGTTCTCTTCAGGGCTTCAGACAGATTCTCATTCCTCTCTTTTAGCTTCTCAAACTCTTCCAGGCTGACAGTGGCTGGAGGTGGTGTTGTGGATGGTCCAGGTGCATCCTCAATGGTGAAGGGCATCCCAGAAAGTTGAGCCCTTGCATGAGACCACTCATAATACTGAGCTGAGGCCACATTATTGCATCTCCCCAGAATGGCCATTCCTTTGGTCTGGATATGGTCCCAAGCCCAGGATGCTTGCCTGACAACAGCTAGATTAGGCTTAATCTCACAATAAAGGGTTTCAGCCAAGTCTTGTACTCTAGGTGGGTGGACCAATGCATAGCCCAATTGTCTTTTGAATAGCAGAGGGTTGTATTTGATGCAACCCTTCACTCCTATCAGAGGTACATTAGGGAACTGCCCACAACTAGTAATGATGTCTCTGCCCTTGGTGCTCTGGGTGCACCACCTGATGTCATCTGAAGTCAAAGCAATGAGTCTCTTAGCCCAATTCTTCTGCTGGTGAGGATTCAAGAAGGCATCTGTCTTGGGTAGGTGTCTGAGCATCCAGGTGTGAAACAAAGGAGCACAACATCTTACTAACTTCCCTCTTTGTTTCTCATTCCTCTGATGGATGGAGTAATAAAAATCTCCCAGCAATGTGGGTACTGGGTTCCTCAAAAGGAACAGATGAATGGCATTCCTACTAATAAATTTGGGCTCATCTGCAAACAGTATAACCCCATATATGCTGAGGGCTAACAGTGCACAGACTTCCCTCCATTCCCCCAAGGAGGCCTTTAGGATGGCCTGAGAAATCAAGAAATCCAAGTGAAGACCAGGGATCCCAGCTTTTGTTGTCATGCTTTGTTCAATCAAGGCAGGCTCCAAGTACAGTGCTTTTGCTACTTCTCCATTACTGGGAAAAGTCATTTCTGGGTTGAAAGGGAGTCCACCCTTGATAGGTACTCCAATCAATGATGAAAACTCTTCCAGCAGAGGTCCTAGCTGAAAATCTGGAAATGTGAAGCATCTCAAAGGAGGGTCATAAAACTGTAGGCAGGTGTGGATCATGCTCCTCTGAGAAGGGTCCAGGTCCATAACCATATCCAGGATACCTCCATAATGCTCTCTAAACAAAGGGATATGGTCAGGGGTGATAAGTGACTGGACCTGCCTGATACCAGTCAACACAGGCTCAAAGAAATGGTATGATATGTTGCTCTTCCTGGGAGTAGTCATGAATACTGAAGAGGAGGAAGATATGTGCTGATGAAGATCAAGGCTGATGCTGGAGATGAACCACTGATAGGCTGATGCTGGTGATGATGAGAATAGCTGAAGCAGATGACTGATGAAGCAGAGGTCTATGCAGATGAAGGGGTCAAAACCAAGCCAGATATGATGTGGATACCCTGAAAAACAAATAAACAAATGTTAAATGATGCAATGATGATGTATGCAAATGATATGCAAGGGTTTGTGATCAAGCTGGATCTGATTATCTGTCTTGATATAAGCCCATGTATGTTCAAAGAAGGTCCAGATGGAGGTTCAGAAATCCAGTAACCAAGGTGGGGGACTCAAATAAAGAGTCACATGTCCAGGGTTAAATCACAAGAACTGTCCAAAGTGGAGTACTCTTAATCAACAAGTAACAGGGTATGCTGAGGTCAAGGGTACCTGCAAACCTGTAAACAACCCAACCCCCTCACAGGTGATGTTCTAGAACAAGGATCCTCAGACTTGGATCAGTTATGAGAAGTGTAAACACTTCTAACCCGGAGGTACAGTGTTTACAATAACCATAAAAGATCCTCCTCTAATTCACCTCAGTTTCTGAAGGTCATAACAAAGGTCATCCAGACTTAGCAGGCTTCCCAGATAGCCCTAGCACTACAGGAAATCTGTAGCATAGAGTTCTCAAGAAGAAACCCACATCTGAACCGTGTTTCATATTCCCGCACCAGACCGAAATAGAATGGGAAAGAACATGAACCACTCTAGCCTAGGTGTCACTCAGGTCCCAGGTATAGGACCTTAACTCTCAATAGAACACCCACCCACCAAAGCAACAAAGCCAGATCCAGCCAAAACAGTATGACAGTATGATGTACATAAAGCTGTAAAGAAAGCAATAAATAACTGTACATAAAGCAGTAAATAAAGCAAATATACAAACACAATTAGCACTTAACACCCCAATAAACACAAATCAAACAAGCGCTAGGAGGAACCCACAAAAAGAACCAGAAGCCCTGGTTACAGTATAAGGGTCCCCAGCAGAGTCGCCAAGCTGTCGCTCCCACCAAAATGACACCTGGGGTCAGAAGGGGTACAGACGCGAACGGTCGGCGAAAGGGATATGAGAACACACAGGAGTGAACTCATGAGAAAAGAAAGAGTCGCCAGCTAGGCATTTTTATCCCGAAGGAAAGGTAATGCTGCATAAACCTAGGAAAAGATATGGATAAGACGGTCGCGAACCAGAGAGACTGAGAAAGGGGGTTGGTTACAACCTGGGAAGGTATTACCCCAGATTGTCCGCCGTACTCGACGGGATCCACACTTAAAAGATTTGTGTTTTAAAGGGGTAGTGTCAGTGCAATTTGTGTATAGAGAGCTACAAAAGGATGTACAGGTGTCAGTGTAAGTGAAGTGTGATATGTATAGTGTCAGTGTAAGAACAAGAATACAATGCTCATGACTATGAGGCTTAAAGAATGATGCTAGAAAGAGGGGGGATATACAGAGACTTTTGTTCGATAACTGTTAAGTTATGCCTACGTATCCTCTCGTGCAATGAGGAAGTCAGAACACCGTAGTTCGACCCAAAGAGACTGAAAGAAAGATTGACTTGTGAACTGCTTACTTATCTATGCTCAAGTGTATGACCTGTCTGGCTCAGGTGCAAACTGTCTTGCATTAGACGGAAGAAGCTAGTTCTCGTTTGAGAGTGAATGAGATGAGAAGAGAATCCCGAAGGAGACGATTATTGTTTGTTTTTGAGTTTTCAGTCTTTTATTGCTTTTGAAAGTTTGTCATATGAAAATGAGCTTAAGCCTAAACCAATGGATTTGGTAAACTCATCACATCTTCCCTCTGATTAGGGGTAATGAGAATACCTTAAGTGTGAAGTCAGCTTCTCACACTTAATCACCATGATGTAGGATCAAGATCATTAACCTACTTGTGATTATTTAGATGTTTTTTGTTGTTTTTGTTTAGTGTTAAGTAATGAGATTAAGCCATAATCAAGAATTAAACAGACTTATTACACCATCCTAATAGAAGGATGATAGATGAGAATGTTTAAGCTGAGGAAAGCTCCTCAACTTAATCCATGATTAGGGATTAACTTCATGACATAACAAAGCCTTTATTAAATGGATTTTAATTAATGATAAGATGATGAAGTGAGTTTTATGATTTGTAAGACAACTTGAGGGGGACTTGTCCATTAACACTAGGGTTAGTCCTTCTCAACCAATTAAGGAAGAATTAGAACCCTAATGCAAGGCCCAAGTTACAAGTTTGATGTCTTGATGATTATTAAGTGGATTGATTAAAGGATTTAAACACAATAAGGGTTTAACACTTAGGATTAAAGTTATACACTCCATCCTAATAGAAGGATGCATGCATAAGCTTAATCACAAAGCCTTAAAGCCTTTAGGGTTTAGTCCCTGATTATGAGATGAGAAGACTCAAAGATGACACAAAGGTAAAAGCTAAATGGGGGACTAATCAAACCCTAATTATTATCATGCTTGGTTACTCCTAGGGTTAATGAGGTTTGCAAGAAAGATCTTCAGAGAAACCACCAGGAAGCAGATGAAAGGAGCAAAGAGAAGCAAAGTAACTTGCTTCATTTAAGAAGACAAGTCACTTGAAGAAAGAAAGTAAGATGAAGAAGAATGAGCAAGCGCAAACTCAAGCACAAGACAAAATGCAGCAATGATGCATAAGAGAGATGAAAAGAGATTGTGAGAAGTGAAGGCAAATTCACTTCTCAAAGTAACTTACCACCTGAAAAGTTAGTGAAAGAAATGCAATGCAATGCAAAATGAGATGAAATGGCATGATGCAAACCAAAACCAGAAGCATGAGTATGATGTCAAGGATGCTAAGAGAAGATGCAAACATGAGGCAAGGCATGAGAATGATCATACAAACATATGGATGCAAGAGAAGCATGCTTAGAACCATGAATGTTCATGAAAAGTTATGAAATGCAAATGACATACAACATGGAAAATGGAAGATGCAATGATCAAACATGATTCTAATATGTCCTAAGATGTATTATGAATCAAATGGATGCACAAAATGTCATGGCAAGTCATAGTATGCAAGCAAATGGAATATGGATGCAAATGAAAGCCCAAATTAGGGTTTATGATCAATGAACAAAACAAAAATCAAAACCAGAAGTAAACATCAAGATAAAAATTTGAAAATGCACTCAAAGAAACCCTAAACCTATACAAACTCACTGCCCAAAGGAGGGGTCCCAACTCTTAACCTAATGAGAGTTATGAATTTCTTAAGATTGCTAGAGTTTTAAGGTACCTTGTCAAGAAAAATGCAAAACAAAAAGGAAATGCAAGATCAATTCATGCCAATTTAATCCTATAAACTACATGCTATGCAAGATGAAATGCAAGAAGAATCAATGTCCAACTCTTAAAGGCTAGGCAGAAATGAATTTTTGAAGATTGGATCAAAATAATGCCTTGAAAAGAAATTAATTCCATGGAAAATTGTCAAAAGACATCAAGATCAAAAAAGAAATTTGGTTTGAGAGTTGGACAATGTTTCTAAATGATTTTAAATGTTTCATGAATTTTTTTGTGATTTTTAAATACCTAAAAGTATTTTTAATTAATTAATTCTCATTAATTAATTAAAAATAAACTTTTAAATGATTTAAAAATATTTTTTAATGGAAAAAATAAAAATAAAAATGTTTTTGGTTTCTGAAAATTAATAAAAGCTTGAATAAAAATTTTCAGAATTTTTTAATGATTTTTACTATTTTTAAATAAATGTACAAAAGAAAAGAAATTAAATGAAATAAAAATAAGATAAAATGAGAAGTATGCGCATCCAAGGGACAGGATTGGTTCTGGGGAAATTTTGATTGACTTCGCGCGCAATCTGATGGCCACAATTCAAACTGAGCTAATTTTCATTTTAAATTAATTAAACTGAATTAAATTAAGTTAATGAAGATTAGGGTTCCTAATGATACATCCTAGCCACTCAAACACGCGCGAGTCAGCCCTAGTCAACCCATCCAACGCTCCACATTCAAACTCACATTAATGACTCTGATTAGCCCTAAACAGATTCAGGTGGCCGGAGAAGACTTCCGGTCGTCTTCTCCGGCGAGACCTTCAACCAACTCTCTCAAATCCTCACTAAATCATGCCAAAAACTCCAGATCAACTCAACTAAACATCCTAAACAACAATCCAGCCACAAAATTCATTTCTTTTTCGTGAATCATGAAGAACAAACAAAAATCAAGTTTTCGGGCAAAGTTTCAGACAAGCCATACACCTTCAAAACTTAATCATTTTCAAAAGTAAAAGGTTCAGTGAACTCAGGGAGGCATATAGATCATTTTAGAAACAAGAAATATGAGTTCTGGAAAAATGAATTTCCAAGGCTACCTGAATCGAAGCTTTCAAATCAGGGACTCTCTTGCCAGTTTCTTGCTTCCAACCAACTCCAATGGACTTCCTGAGAAGCTTACAATGCTTGTTTGAAGTTTATGGTGGCTGATTAGAGGGTTTGCAGGAGTTCTGTTCAAAGAGGGGCAGAAATCGTGTTTTTGTTTCAGTGACTTTCAGGCTGTTTTAATGGTTGGTTTGTGATCAATGAAGCATGTGGAGATCAATGATGAAGTTTGTTTGTGTGTTTGAAGCTTGTGGAGTCAGTTTCGAATGGTTTTGCAAAATGAAGCATAAACTTGGAACTAGGGCATTGTGTGTGTTTCAGCATGAATGGTTGTGTGCTTTGGCTTGCTTTTGATTTGTATAAACAATTGTGATAGGTCAGAGAGTGGGTGTTGGCCTATTGTGATTGGTATGGGTCTTTGGCCAAAATGTCAACTTGATTTGTACTTGAGGTATGGGCAATGGTACAACTTGCTTTTTGGCTTGCTTTGGCTCAGCTTGAATCAAGGGAAGCTATGGAAAAGGTCTAGAGGCAATGCAGCAAGTGGTTTGTAGTTTGTGATAGGTTTTGCAAGTTTCACAAAGTTTGGTTCCTTTGTGAATTCATGAAGTTCAAGGCATGAAAATGCAAAGTTCTTTGGCCCATTCTGAATTTTAGAGGTCATGTGATCATGTTGTGAAGAAATTGTACACATTTTAGGCCTTTAGAACACTTGATCATGCCATTTTGCAAAATGCCTCTTTGGTAGAAAACTTCAAATTATGTGATTTTAGCCAACTTTGACAAGCCATAACTTTTGATCCAAAATGAATTAGGTCAAGTTCTTGTACTTTTTGAAAAGGGAATGATCCATTCTACAACTTTCATGACCAAAGTGTTTTCCATTTGAAGCATTTTTGAATCAAAAAGCAAGGGTTGAAAAAGTTTCCCAAAATGGCAATTTTCAATATAAGTCAACTTTCCCAAAAAGTCAACTTTGCAAATGGCTTGAAATTCTTCAATTTTGTGAACTTCCAACATCTTCTATGATCAAATAAAGGTCATACACAATCAAAATGATGAAGAACACCCTTTGGATGGGTCATTGGGGGCCTCAGATGCCCTGATTTTGCACTGACTTGCTCAAAAAGTCAACCCTTGATCAGATGACTTCCCCATTGAATTTCTTCATGAAAATTGATATGCATGATCCCTATACCATATAGAGACCAATAGAAACAAGAATGACCAAAAAATTTGGAGTTATGGCCTTTGAAACCAAAACCCTAATTCTAGGTCATCTGTGCAGTTAAACCTGGCTCTGCTTCCATGCCTTTCTCAGTTCTTGTGATTCTTTGACATTCTTGACTCTGAGGGGATGTAATATGATGCTTGAACATACATGGACCCCTTTGAAGTGATTGATGACCTTTGGAGTGGCTCAAAAAGCTCTTGGACTGCTCAGATCACAAACCCTAGATGCAGATGATTTGAATCAAAGTAGTGAATCAAAAATGTGGTATGGGATGCTATGATTGGATTTATGTATATGAGGATGTCACAAGCCATGGTGTGAATGGGTGAGGGCAAATTTGGGGTGTTTACATTAGGCTATCATGATTTTTGCATTGTGAGTGGTTTTGCAAAAAATAAAATTTGTGTAATATCTTACTTTTAATCCACATGTTCTTGAGATTCTTTGAGAAAACATGTTTGTTTTGGATTGTTCTTAAGTGTAATGATCAACATTGGTACACTAGATTCCTTAGAAGTGAGATATGAGTGTTTTTGCATTTGGTGCATTCTTGAAAAATAAGGTAAAAACCTTAAAATGCACCAACTTCTTTTGGCCATAACTTTTAAACCATAAAGGTTATGATCAAGTTCTTGGACTTTTTGGAAATGGGAGAGGATGCTCTACAAGTTTCATGTTTGAGGAAATTCCATTTGGAGTCATCTTGGCCATGAAAGAATCATTTGAAGATTAGGGCAAAACCATCCAAAAATAGAAACTTTCATAATAAGTCACTTTCTAATTTTGGCAAGTTCCTTCCAAACTCTTGGTTCTTGATTATTGTGATCACCACAGCCATTATTTGCCCTCAAAAGGATCCCTAAACTTGAAAATCATGATTGGAGCCCTTGAAAACCAATGGTTGACTTTTCTTCTACTCAGTTGACCTCTTTCTTCATTTACAAGTAACTGATCAAATATATGACTTCTCCAATGAGTTTTTGCATCAAAATTCATATATAATACTTGTATACCATATGAGAGTCTTTGACCACAAGAATTGGTCAAAGATATGAGATTTCCCTGATCTGGAGCAAAACCCTAATTAGGGTTTGCCTGTGTAGGAAGATGTTGCATTGTTGATCTTCTGATGATACCTCACCCTTCTAGGACTTTGAGGGTAACCTTGGGCTTGTATTAGATATAAGGAGAACTTGTGAACCTCTTGCAATGTCACTTGGCTCTTGGCTTGACTTGGAGTTCATAAATTTCCAGATGATTGATCATATGCCCTATGCTTGTGATCATGGATGCTTATGCTTCATTTTTCTATGCCAAATGTTAGAATATGCTAACTACATGTCATGCCTGTGATATGTAAAATAATATGGAAAAGAGAGGGAAAATTTTGGGGTGTTACAACTGCCCCTATTCAAACATCTGTTAATCTGAAAAGGACGAGAGCACCGACTGTCGGCCGTTCGAGATGGACTGTGGTTGAATACCAAAAAGACCCTGAAATTTGCACTTTGCTGCAGAAGGGAAGGGAAATAAACCCAACCAAAGAAAATAAACTTCTGATGATAAAGGTACCCAACAGTAACAATTGAAAATAAGAAAAAAAAATGTCTTTTATAGGATGCCAAGAGACTACTGGCCTGCCATAGCGACGATGGACTTTGTACACTTCAGTCTGTGGGATAGCCGTGTACGAACTCAAGATCCGTATTAACAAATACGCTGTCTTGATCTTGATTAGAATCTGCAACCAAGCATGCACTGTCTTGATTCTCTTCATATAACCTAAGGTCAAGTTTACGGTAAAAATGTGGAATTACGAAAATCCAAGTAACAACACTGAAACACTCTCGAAAAACCTGGTTGGAGATAACCATCTGCTGGGGAGAGATAAGAACAAAAATGCATCTGGGCATGCGCTGTTTTGATCTGTCATGTTTGCCAAAAATAAATTGGTGACCTCTTGGGGAATATTTCAATCATTGGGTTGAATCCCAATCACAACTCTGCAGGGAAATGACAAACTTCCAACTCGGCGAGGGAAATAAACCGTCAAGACCTGACTGTGGATAGAATTCTGACAATTCTAACTCTATGGGGAGACAATGCATTCAGCTGCTTGTTGGGACTGAAGACTCCGCTTGGGGGAAGATAATTGTTCAACTGATCTTGAAGTTCTGCAGGGAACACTGCTTGCTTGGACTCAGCTGGGAAAGATTCCACTTCAATTCTTCTGAGGATGTTGGGTATCACCCTCCTCTGCCGGAGATGAGAATTGTTAAGCCTTTTTTGTTGGGGGAGGAACACTCTGCTTGGAAAATGTTGTATGGTAACATCCTTATTTTTGTACTAGCTGACTGCAAACCTACAACAACAAAGTACACCTATATGCCCCGAGGAATTGCATGGTACGATTCAATCATCACATGTCTCTTGATATTCAAAGTGATTTTAAATGTTTTCTGTTCACATGTCATTTGTAAAGCCACCAAATTTAAATGCAATGTTCTTTTTATCAAAAATTCAGGACATTTTTGCAAACAAAGCAAGTAAAAATAAAAACAAGGATAAAGCTTTTTGACTGAATATTCTTTTATTGATGAGCCTCTGAATAGAAGAAATCACCTGGAAAGAGGTAATCAATGTAAATTGAGAAAAGAAACTATCCTAATGGAAATGTGCATGGCATTCCAATGAGTTTCAGTTCTTCTATGACCAGTATGTCTTCAAGATTTTCCGTTTCTGCCTTTGTTTTCTGAAGAAGAAGATTGGACCGATTCCTACCCTTCTGAGATTGCTAGGTTAACTGAGATGATGATGTGGTACAAATTACCCGTATCGCAATCATTAACTTATTCCCTTATTTTTAATGGACCGCCCTTTCGCGTTTTCAATCCACCGGGATACCCTTTTTTGCCTGAGTTGTCCAATGCGGCTTTTCAACTCACCGGGTGTATGATTTTTTTTATTATATCCCTAACTTTTGCCCGAGCTTTTTATTTTGTTTTTAGCTCGTCGGGATGCCCTTTTTTTCCCTAGACCTTTATTCTGTTTTTGTCCAGCGAGTCTTTTTATGCGGAGTATTTTTTGACCGCGTCTGAGTTAACAGGGGACTGAAAGTCTTCGCCTTCCATAGTGGTGAGCATCAGTACTCCCCCAGAGAAAACTTTCTTTACTATGAACGGGCCTTCATAATTCGGAGTCCACTTGCCCCTGTGATCTGAACCTGGAGAAATAATTCTTTTGAGTACAAGCTCACTAACTTGATACTCCCGAGTGCATACTCGCTGATCGAATGCCCGTTTCATTATCCTCTGATAAAGCTGGCCATGACACACAACTGCTAATCTCTTTTCCTCAATTAAGAATATCTGGTTATATCGGGCACGCACCCACTTAGCCTCGTCAAGTTTGACATCCATCATTACTCGTAAAGAAGGAATCTCAACTTCGACAGGTAAAACTTCCTCCATACCATATACCAGGGAAAAAGAAGTTGCCCTAGTAGACGTCATGACCGACGTTCAGTACCCATGCAAAGAAAACGGTAGCATCTCATGCCAATCTTTATAGGTGACGACCATTTTCTGCACAATCTTATTGATATTCTTATTTGCCACCTCAACCGCACCATTCATCTTTGGCCGGTAAGGAGAAGAATTGTGATGTTGGATTTTGAAGTCCCGACATAGCTCTGCCATCATTTTATTGTTTAGATTGGAACCATTATCAATAATGATTCGCTCGAGAACTCCATATCTGCAGATAATGTCTTTCTTCAGAAATATGGCCACCACTTGTCTGGTGACATTGGCATAAGACGCTGCTTCAACCCACTTGATGAAGTAATCGATTGCGACCAATATGAAACGATGGTCGTTCGAAGCAGTAGGCTCTATTTTTCCGATCATGTCAATGCCCCACATGGAAAAGGGCCAAGGAGATGACATGAAGTTGAGCAGACTTGGAGGCACATGCACTTTGTCCGCATAGATCTGACACTTATGACATTTGCGGGCGTATGAACAACAGTCTGCATCCATTGTTAACCAGTAATACCCCGACCTTAATAACTTCTTTGCCATTTCATGCCCCCTGCATGGGTAAAAAAAGATCCCTCGTGGACTTCCTGCATTAACATGTCCGCTTAGTGTCTATCCACGCATCTGAGCAAGACCTTGTCAAAGTTTCTCTTGTACAGAATTCCATTCGCGTTTAAGAAGAAACTAGCAGCAAGTCGTCTTAAGGTCTTCTTGTCATTGGAAGATGCCTCAGCTGGATATTCTTTACTTTCTAGAAAGTGTTTTATGTCATAATACCACGGCTTGTCGTTAGATACCGCAACAACAGAGAACACATAAGCATGTATATCAAGCCTGGAAATGTCAATTCTGGGGACATAATTCCAACTCATCGCTTTGATAGACGAAGAGAGCGTAGCCAGTGCATCGGCAAACTGATTTTCATCGCGTGGTATATATTGAAGCTTTACTGTTGTGAAGAACGTCAACAGTCTTCTGGCATAATCCTTATAAGGAATTAAATGATCTTGGTGTGTATACCACTTGCCGGTAATTTGGTTGATCACGAGAGTTGAATCTCCGAATATATCGAGGGTCTTAATCCTGAGATTAATAGCCTCCTCTATTCCCATAATACAAGCCTCTTATTCCACTTCATTGTTGGTGCAGCCTAAAGTAATTTTGGCGGCGAAGGGAAAATGAACACCTTCGGGAGTAATTAGAACAACACCAACTCTGCGCCCATTGATATTGACAGCCCATCAAACATCAATCTCCATTTGGATTCAGGGTCTGGCCCCTCCTCCGGGAGTGGTTCCTCACAGTCTTTAGCTTTGAGGTACATGATGTCCTCATCAGGGAAGTCAAATTTCATGGGTTGATAATCATCCTCAAGAGGTTGTTGTGCAAGATAGTCTGAAAACACACTTCCTTTGATGGCTTTCTGCAAAGTGTATTGAATGTTGTACTCTGTCAACACCATTTGCCATCGTGTAACCCTTCTAGTTAACACTAGTTTCTCAAAAATGTATTTGACAGGATCCATTTTTGAAACTAATAGGTTAGTGTGGGTCAACATGTACTGCCTCAGTCGGCGAGCAACCCATGCCAAAGTGCAACAAGTTTTCTCGAGCAGTGAGTATCGGGATTCACAGTCGGTAAACTTTTTGCTAAGGTAGTATATTGCATGCTCTTTTCAACCAGACTTGTCATGTTGGCCTAGAACACACCCCATTGATCCTTCTAGCACAGTCAAGTACATGATGAGTGGCCTCCCCTGAACCGGAGGCATCAGGATTGGAGGTTCCTGCAAATATTCTTTAATCTTTTCAAAAGCCCTTTGACAATCTTTGTTCCACCTGACCGCTTGCTCTTTTCTTAGCAATTTGAATATTGGTTCACATGTAGCTGTGAGGTGAGATATGAACCGTGCGATGTAGTTCAATCTACCTAGGAAGCCACACACTTCTTTTTTAGTTCGCGGTGCAGGCATATCTTGTATTGCTTTGACTTTTACAGGATCTACCTCAATCCCTTTCTGACTCACAATGAAACCCAACAGTTTTCCAGAACGCACCCCAAAGATTCACTTGTTAGGATTTAACCTCAGACGATACTTTCTCAGTCGTTCAAAAAGCTTCTTGAGGTTAACCAAATGCTCTTCTTCGTCTCGGGACTTGGCGATCATGTCGTCCACATAACATTCAATCTCTTTGTGGATCATATCATGGAACAAAGTCACCATTTCCCGCTGATAGGTTACCCCGACATTCTTCAAACCAAAAGGCATGACCTTGTAGCAAAACATACCCCAAAGGGTAATGAACGTTGTCTTCTCCATGTCTTCCGACGTTATTTTAATCTGATTGTAACCGGAGAAGCCATCCATGAAGGAGAATACTGAGAATTGGGCCGCATTATCAACCAATATATCGATGTGGGGTAATGGGAAGTCATCTTTTGGACTCGCTCTATTTAAATCTCGATAGTCAACGCACATCCGGACCTTGCCATTCTTCTTTGGTACTGGCACAATATTAGCTACCCAGGGTGGGTAACTAGTCACGGCAAGGAACCCGGCGTCCCATTGCTTTTGAACCTCTTCTTTAATCTTCATCGCCATGTCAGGATGGGTTCTTCGAAGCTTTTGCTTAACAGGAGGGCAATCTTCCCTCAATGGCAGCTTATGCATCACAATGTCCGTATCTAAACCTGACATATCTTGATATGACCAAGCAAAGATGTCCACATATTCTCGAAGCATGCCAATTAACTCTTCTTTTACTCCGGCCTGCAGACTGGCCCCAATCTTAATTTCCTTCTTTGCGTCTTCCGTTCCGATGTTGATGACCTCAATCTCTTCTTGGTGAGGCAGAATCACTCTTTTTTCCTGTCTCGATAATTTGGCCAATTCTTCAGGGAGTTCACAGTCTTCCTTAACCCCTTCATCAGCTGGGTAGATTGGATTATCGAAATCATACTTGGTCATAGAAGAAGAGTTATCAAAGAAATCTGAATGTTTGGTTCTGCACAAGTGATGTTCTTATTTCAAAATCCGTTTTTTGAATAAAAAGAAAAACATTTCCATTATTATCGTTTTTGTGAAAAAGTTTAAAAAAGAAAGAAAGGGAACACAATTTTGAATGAAAAAATGTCCTTTATTCATGATAAAATAAATCACATAACATGCAAGGTGGCCCTACAATGGATCCATACAACTTGGGTATAATGCAGGACTTAACATGCGTATGATAATGAGAAAACAAAGAAAATTACTCTGGCAAGCAAGTGACTTGGATGAAGTCTTCTATGAACCAGTTCTTTAGCTCTTCCCCTGGGACACACGGGCGTACCCAGTTGTCGATATCACAATCACTATCAGCTTCATCTTCAATAACACATATTTGATTTGGGTCAATTACTCCCCTACTTGAGAAACTGATTGCTCTGCTTTGAGATTATGTTGCCTGCCCCGGGACATAGCCTATCCCAAACTTGTCTTCCTTTTTATCAACCTGGACCAGCTTGCCCCAGCCTTGGGCATTTCCAGCTTCAACCACTTCCCTGGCCTGCTTGTAGGAAGATATAGAAGTTCCCACTCTCTCATTGCTATGGGTCGCAGAGTTGGGTGCAACAATACTGACATTCACAACTTCAAAGGCTTGGCACAACGTTTCATAGATCTCCCCCTCCATTTCAATGTATTTGAATGTAGACAAATGGCTGACGAAGATATCCTCTTCCCCACACACAATAACCACTTGACCATCAACAACATATTTCAACTTTTAATGCAAGGTTGAAGTCATTGCGCCTGCAGCGTGGATCCACGGGCGTCCCAGAAGGCAGCTATAAGTTGGCTGGATATCCATCACATAGAATGTGCTCTTGAATACCTGCGATCCTATCTTCGCTGGCAACTCAACCTCACCAAAGACCGATCTTCTAGAACCATCAAAGGCTCTCACCACCAGGTCATTTGGTCTCAGAATCAACCCATTTACTTCTAACTTCATCAAAGCCTTCTTCAAAAGTACATTCAAAGAAGAACCAATGTCCACTAGAACGTGAGATAACACAACACCATTGCATTCCATAGTGATGTGCGAGGCCTTGTTATGATTTCTCCCTTCCGACGTCAAGTCTCTGTCTATAAAACTCAATCCATGACTGGCATTGACATTTGCAACCACAACTTGAAGTTGGTTCGCAGTTATCTCCTGTGGAACACATGCCATCTTTAGAACCTTCAACAATGCCTCTCTATGTGCTTGAGAGCACATAAGCAGAGACAAGATAGAGATCTTCGAAGGTGTCTAGTTCAACTGCTCAACCACCTTGTAATCACTCTTCTTAATTATCCTCATGAATTCTTCTACCTCTTTTTCAAAGGTACTCGGCTCTTTTGATGGAATCACCACTTCTTATGTAGCTACCTGTTTCCCCTAGCTCGTGCTGCAATTTCAGCTTCTGTATTTGTCCGGAGAGTTTGTGGAGAGAAGATCCGTCCACTCCTGGTGTACCCACCTACTCCTCCAACATTTACAACACTTGGATCAATAACAACTAGAGACTTGTCCTCAACCTTCTGCCCCTGTATATACACATCTGATCCATTATGCCATGGAACCACTCTTTCACTTTCATAGGGTACCAGTCCATGAATCGTGATGGTTATAGGAATCATCGTAACATGCCTTGCCTCATGTGGTACGTAGATAGTAACTGGTGCTGGTTGAGAAGGCATTTCCTCTGGAGTAAAATATATAGTGACAGTGGACACATCGTCGCTTTGCTTGTTTACCTCATCAAACTGCAACAAGCCTTCATCAATCAGAGCTTGGATACCCATCTTCAACTTATTACACCTGTTCTCACAAATCTTACAACCTTCACTACACCCAGGAAACACTTGGCCTTTCAACAATATCTCCTTCACAACAAACAAAGGAGTTTTAACTTCATTAACATTTAGAATTAAATTCAGCACTCTTCCTTCCTCAATAGCATTGATCCTAGCCCCTCCATGATTGGGAATATGATTGGTATTTACATTTGGCGGTGGTGCAAAGTGAATGGCTTTAGAGTCTATCAAATCCTGGACTTTCAGCTGTAAAGCTCTGCACTTTTCAGTTGTGTGCCCCGGGGAACCTGAATGAAAAACACATCTGGCATTGGCACATAGTTTGGTGGTGGAGAATCCCTAATGATGGGTTGCAAAGTCCTTAACTAAATCATGTTCACATCCAATAACCTTTGAAGCAGTGCAGTATACGTCATCGGAATAGGCTTAATGACATGATCATATTGGTGTGAACGTTGTTGGTAAGGTCTTTATTGACGTTGATTCTATTGTTATGGTTGTTGATGATGTGGAATAGGCCCTGATGGGATAGTAACTGCAACCACCTGACCATAGTAATTCTGACGACCCCGACCATGATCTCTGCTGTAAACGACATTTGTCTCACCTTCCCTCCTTCTCTGGGGACCGACAAAAGGCTTTCTTCCTCCAGCTGAACTACTGGCACCAGTATCTTGAATCTTCCCCATCTTCAACAGATTTTCCACTCTTTCACCAACAATGACAAGATCAGTAAATTTGGTCGCTGAATAGGAAGCTAGATGTCGTACCTCGAAAAATACGATCCTAAAAATAAAACAACAGAGTCACCACCTAATTCTATTTATTCTACGAGAGAAAAGGGAGATATAGATACAACCTAATAAAGGATAAGAAATGGTTTACGAAACCAAATTCTAAGTTCGGGAGTCGGTTACGCAAGGGGAAGGTATTAGCACCCCTCACGTCCGTTGTACTTAACGGGAACCTCTTAGCTAAATATGCGATTAAGTGTTTGATCTTAAGTCTATGTCTTCTAAATGATTATTAATATGTTTGTTCTAAGGAAATTAAAGTTTTTATTATTAAGGCGGAGAAACGATTAAAGTTTATTATTATTGCGACGGAGAGAAAAGATTGATTTTTTTAAAAGGATGCTCGCGAAGGATTAAAATCCCCATGCCTACGTATTCCCTTGTGCAATGGGAAAGTCAGAGCTTCGTAGTTCGTGCGACTACGGTTTGCAATTTTTTAATTGAACGATTGTTTGAAATGCATTCTACTGTTAAGCATTGGCTTATACTCGCGGTGGAGGCTGAAGCGCTAGCTTGTTCGAGAGATAGAATGATTTAAACAATGTTCGTTTTTAGAGAAAAGGTGTTTGAATTTTGTTAAGATGTTTTAAACGAAAGGGCGAATGAACCACGTTGCGCGGGGCTAGCCCAGCTGCAATCCATTCTATAACGTGCGAAATGCTAGACTCCGGAGTTCAATTTCCGTGATTTAATTTAAAAAGATAATTTGAATATTTTGATATACGAATAGTGATTGAACACATCGCGTGGGGCTAGCCCAGTTGCGGTCCAATCCAGAACGTGCGGAATGCTAGACTCCGGAGTTCTGTTTTCGTAATTTAATTTAAATGAATTGAATAATTGTTATACGAATAGTGATTGAACACATCGCGTGGGGCTAGCCCAGTTGCGGTCCAATCCAGAACATGCGGAATGCTAGACTCCGGAGTTCTGTTTTCGTAATTTAATTTAAATAAATTGAATAATTGAGATACGAATAGTGATTGAACACATCGCGTGGGGCTAGCCCAGTTGCGGTCCAATCCAGAACGTGCGGAATGCTAGACTCCGGAGTTCTGTTTTCGTAATTTAATTTATAAAAAATGAATAATTGTTTTTAGACGTTTTAGAATTGATGCGATTAATAACGAAGGAGTGAACGAACATTACGCATGGGGCTAGCCCATTTGCAGTTCGTTCTAGAACGTGCGGAGTGCTAGACTCCGGAATTCTATTCCTTGTTAAATTATTTAAGATACGTAGTAAGTCGTGTAGATGGCGATCACATGGTGACCGACTTACGTGTGTGCATGTGTAAGCGATTGAATATATAAGTTTACTTGGTGTTGGACCAAGGAATTAAATTATTTTGAAACTAGTATTAAGGTGATCGCGTTTATTATTTTTTTTACTTAACAACTTATAGTCGGAATGAAAATAAATTACTCGAGTATAACATGGCATAATACATCATATAACCAAATCACAAGTAAGAAGAAAATAAATACCCATACAAACAAGCATATTGTCATTGAAAATAAAAAAAATAAAAACACAACCCAAATTAAAATATGGAATTAAGACAAAAACCTAAGATTTATTTTTCTAAAAAATTTAAGATAGAAACTATAATAAAAAGGTTTTTTATACAAGAAATTACTTATTAAGAAGATAGATGGTGGTGACTTTTAATAAAACTTGATAGAAAGAAAAATTTGTACGCAATTGGGTTCACTATCCGAAAATGAATCAGATTCCCAGAAGAGGATACCCGCGGATGATTGGGTTCAGATCGACTTAAATGGCTTATCCATCCTCAAGGCCCACTTTAACACATCCTGGAGAAACAATACAAGCCAAAAAACGGAACAAATTCCACACGTTGAAAATACCGACACGTCTCATTTATCTTATGCAATGTCAAATGGTCACAAGACAGTCATTGGGAGCACTGTTCTTGAGCGGTGCAAACGACATCTAAATCAATTAAATTCTCATTAAATACTTTAAAGTGAAAAAAACTTGAAGAAACCAAAAGCCAGCCTCAATTTGACTCTCTCTATCCTAAAAAACAAAACAAGACTCAGTTGAATACTTTAACTTCATCGTCAACACCAAACAAAGCTTACAAAACAACACTTTCATCTCTCTACTTCTTCAACTCAACTCGGTTGGGCTTTTTCACGAAGAACACCTCAACTTCATCGTCTCATCATAAAACACACCCAGACAATCAAACATCACCATCGTTTCCTTCTTCTCCGGACAAACATCGAAACCTTCTCTCAATACTCCGTGGAACTTCATTGAAGAAGAAACTCCACTTCATCGTATATCACAGAGGCAATATGAAGACGCTAGAGACAACAACAAACAAACTTCAAAACCCCAATAAAACCCTAAACCCCCAAATCAAATGTTCAGTTGGTATCTACATCAATACAAGGTAGATTCGCATGATGAAAAGATAATAAGGACTACCTCAATCGAAGAATATGTTTTGAGTCTGCTCGAAGGTATGCTTTCATCAACTATGCTCTTCTTCTTCTTGGTTCTTGTTTCTCTTCTCCCTTTTCCGCTGTTTTGGTCGTTTGTTGTATGAAAAATCGTTAGTTTTTTTTTGTATTTTTTTGTTTATTTGTGCGTTTAAGGTTTCTCCTTGTGTATTCGGATGCGGCCCCTAGGGTTTTCAGGGGGGTTGCGGCTAGGTTTCTCCTCTTTTTTTATGAACTTTTGAAACGGTTAGGGTTTTCGCTGTGTGTTCGTCGCGACCCCTTCTCTTTGAAACTTCCTTCCTTTTTTATAACTTGGAATTAGGGTTTGCGTCTTTGGAAAAAAAATGCTGAGAAAATGAAATTTGATACGTCTGTCAGGCTCTTTTTGTGTCAAAACCTGTTTTTTGCTATATTGGTGAAACTGGGTTCAGTATGTTTGACCTAGTTCGAAATGAACTAAAAGATTCAATCTGGATTGGATGAGAAAGTTAGTTTCAATTGATTCATTTGCGTCTTTTACTGTTGTGAATTCCTGCTTTCTCTTTTTAACCGTGGTAACAAAACTTTTGCAGGGAAGGAAACAACTTAAGACAAATTCGCGCAGGTGAAATACAGGCTGGACAAATGGTGTACTATGAAGCTGCCTGTTCTGATAATCGGATAAGTAGCAGGACTAAGACTATACATCTCATCATTCGTTCTCTTAGTTTCAACAGTTTTTTAACTTAGATTCTGCTTGTGCTTTCTTTGATAAATGTCTTTTTATCATCTTTGTACTCAGGTATGCACTTAGGACATATCTCAGATATGCTTGTTGCAAAATCTTCATCAAGTGCTTCACTGAACCGTCATGCGCGCCAGTGGACCTTTCAACCACTATTCGAAGATTTTCTTCCTCTTTTGGACTTGAATGGCTTGTGGTTAATGCTACCTGTCGCGAAAATGAACGAAGGCGGCGAGTAGGGAGCGGAGTTGTCCTGCTTCTGCTTATGAGGTATGAAGTGATCCTATATGTATTACTACATATTATCCGCCCTCAAAATCATTTGACCACAAGGCAGCATCCGGCCTACTTATCTCTTAAGAGAATTTCTTGGGCGAAATGTTTGGCATTACGTATTCATGATATAGCCATTATCATTCTTGCCCTTTCTTTAAAACTGATTTGATCTTCTATCTTTATTGTAGACTCCTGAATTTGGATGGATCTGCACCTCTGAGTGCGAGGAAATGAACGTGAGAACAACTAAGTCAGCAAATGATAGAATCCTAAGATAGAGCAATCTCAAACACAGCAATCGCAACATTGAACGCCAAGTCTTCCGTAGTTTAAAAGGTAATGTTTATCGGCTTTCGTTCTGTCTTCAAACAATGAATAGCGATCGAACTGATCTTCTTCTGTCTTGAAGTCCCATTAACTGATTACTATCAATTGCTGCAGATTGTTGTTGTTGGCCTGGAGGTAGAATCGTAGTGCGGAACAACATGCTTGAAGTGTAGTAAAGCAAAGGAGGATGATGTTTGGCGTACGAATACAATGCCTAGGTGATAACTTGGAACAAAATGGAGGATCTCAGCCGTGTAAACTTCCCTTAGAAGACAACAATGATCATGGAGCTTGGTGTATTTTTTCTTAGATGTGTTCACACTTAGGATACCTTTAGGCCACAAAATGAATACTAATTGCATGAATAAATTTGTAATTTGTAAACCTAAGTTTGTACTAAGAAAAAAAAGCCATTGGAATTTTTGGTAAGTTGGGACAAGCTTCCACATAATCATCTTATTCTAAAAGAAATTATCAATTTAAGATAATGCATTAAAACTACACATCATGCTAAGTTAATCAGCGGCGCCGTCCCACGCTAGGTGTTTTGTAATAAAAGCCACTTTGTCTTCATGCAAATTTGTCATGCTATGAATCAATGATATATATATATATATATATATATATATATATATATATATATATATATATATATATATATATATATATATATATATATATATAAACGCTGCAAAATCAATATCATGCAACATCCTTTGGCCACTCATGAAAACAAGACTCAAACCCTAAACTTGTCCTTAGTCCAACTTAAGCATACCTTTGGACAAACATGAGTGCATAAGTCCCTTTCATCATTTGCAACATACACCTTGTATTTTAAACCCCATCCTTCCATAACTTGAACAAAATCTTAGCTACACAATAATCATGCTATAAATTACTCAAATCAAATTTTCCATTGTCCCTGTGGAAGATTCCAACTTGGATTTGAAATTGGACTTGGAATAACTTATAATAAAAAGAATTGAAATTTAGAAGTAGAAATTGAAATTAAAATTTAAATATTTTGAAAAGCTTGAAAGTGAAATGTATAATAAAAAAAGAGAATAGAAAATAAATATAAAACTTGAAAAGTGAAATAAAATAGAATTAGATTCATAAATAAAAGCTTGACAATAAATAAAAAATAAAAGACCTGTTGCAAAAAAAGTAAGGTGACTAATAAGCCTCTCGGTATACTAATGACGGTATGAATGTATGAATAAAAAGTTAGGGGTAAAATTTGGGGTGTGACACTAGACGATCAATGAACACTCCTTGTAGAGTACCCATGAACATAACAACCATTTAATTCTCTAGCAATGGAGGTTGAACTCTTGCAACTTAATTGGCGCCACCTCTGGGCGTACTCTTTGAAACTCTCCTTAGCATTCTGCGACATGCTCTGAAGCTATGTACAGTTTGGAGCCATGTCCAGATTATACTGATAATGCTTGACAAAGGATTCAACCAACTCTTTCCAACTCCTGATATATGCCCTACTTAGCTTCATGTACCATTCTTGGGACGCCCCGACGAGACTATCCTGAAAATAGTACATCCACAGCTTTTCATCATCGGTATGAGCAGCAATTCTACAGACAAAAGACTAGAGACGGGTCTTTGGGCAAGAAGTACCATTGTACTTATCAAAGGTGGGAGCTTTAAACTTGTTAGGAATTCTGACGCCTAGAACAAGACCCAAGTCAGTGATATCGAATCCCAAAGAGTTATGGGATTTAATTGACCTAATCTGTTCAGCCATTTCCTCGAAACGGCGATTCACCTCAGCACCCTATCCTTCCATATCTTCCAGAATAGTAAATTGGTCATCCTGACCATCCATTTGAGGAATACGAACATGTTCTGGACCACTACCAATATTAAGAATAACCTCAGGTTGAGGGCCGCCATTACCACCAAGAGTACCAGTGCCTCTAGGGCCTCCACTGTTGTTGCCGTTTCCATCCCGATTCCTGTCAATCATCTATCGCAGACGCTCTTGGTTCTGATTGATGCCAGTTACTAGGGTCATAAACTGTTCCATTCGGTTACGCAGCTCTGCCAGCTCAGTTTGCATTTGATCCATGATTCAGCCTCTGTTCTGCTTAGTTGGGTACATATACACTCTTCTTGCAGCAATAATGTCTGAAAATGGAAGACGTTAGAAACCTGTGACTGTACCTGCAAAACAAGAAAGAGGGTGATATGTATGCAGTTCAAGCTTTTATGCTTTCATTGTCAGGTCCTTTTTCCCCAGTTCTGGTATCTGCCAACGAAATCTAGATACCTTTGAGAAAAATCTTTTGAGATTACTCTCTTCAAAGTTTCTACACCTTTACACAACCAGTTTCAAGACACACACAAATCAAGAATCTGAAACAACAACTGCATAGAATAAATAACGCCCTAAAGCAAGAGTAACATCCCCGGAGGGTTACCAGTCTTACAAAAATGTAAAAAGCAGGAAAATAAACAAGATTCCTACAACAATCATGTAGGTAATCTGAAATACAAAAATAAACTAAAACTCTAAACTATAAGAAGACTTTGATCCCTCTCCTAGCTCAGTCCTAGCCTTTTTCACATCAGCTCTTCTCCTGAGATCTGCCATCTCCATGAGCGCTTCGTTCAGTTGTTGAGAAGTCTCTTGCTGACTCCTATAAACAATCTCTAATTCCTCTTTCTGTGAAGCAATCTGTAGCTGGTACATCCCTTATTTCTTCTGGTACTCTACATGGTCTTGATTTCTCTGACCTTGCAACCATGTGAGGGATTGTTTGTCTTCTCTAAGAGTCTTCTTAGTCTTCCTGAACTCTTCTTCTCTCTTAGTATCCATCAGAACTCTCCTCTGAAAGTAGGCTTCTCTTTCCGCGAACTCTTTCTCCTTAGCCTCCTGAGCTATCTGTATTTTATGTAGCTTCTCCTCTGAAATTGTCTTGGAGTGAGCCATCTGATGATACAAGCTAGTCATTTCCGTGTTTTCAACCTTCAACTCCCGCAACTGAGCTTCCAGCTTTTGGTAATCCTCCATGGGAATAGTAGTCTGTACATCAGCAATCTGGGGTGTCACGCCCTTTGGATAGAGCGAAGGCTCCACTGAGAACGACAATAGTGTAATCCCAACACGCTCCTTCATCCAAGCTGCAAAAGGATCATACATATTTAGATCCACTCTTCCAAATTCATTCTTCCCCTTATGCGTCTTTATAGCCCAGGCTTGATATACTTTGGTGACCATCTCCTTATTTCCTTCAACATGAAGATATAAGGATTCAACAATTTCCTATTCAGAGGGAGGATCTCTCAAGGGATACCCAAGCTGTCTTCTAGCCAATACTGGGTTGTAATTGATCAATCCTTTTCTTCCTAATAAAGGAACATTAGGAAAACCATCACACTCGACGATCATCTCTTTACCCAACACATCTCTGTCACAACCCCAGGCTATGTCTTATGCCGTTAACCCCATAAGCCTTCGGGACCACTTCCATTCACCTTTCAATTCTTTGAACAACCCTGATTTTGGAAATTGCCTAGCAAACCAATCAGCAAAAAGAGGTGAATAACAGTTGACATACCCCCATCTTTTCTCATGCCTGTTGTGGACCCCGTAATAAAAGTCACCTAACAAAGTAGGAGCAGGGTTCCCTTTGAAGAATATAGTTATTTCCTCCATGCTTATAATTCCTTGGTCACTTGGGAATAAACTAATTATGTATACCAATAAAGCCAACAGTACACTGAACTTTTCCCACTGACCCTTATGAGCGTAAGCTAAAGCTTATTGGACGAGCACATCACATGGCAACCCTTTTCCATTGCCTTTGTTCAGTCCCTGTATTACCTGACTTCCTGGCAGATGGAACTTCCTAGAAATCTCTCCCTTTTGGAAAACTCTCCCAGAATTATAGTAAGGTTTTCCACCTTTGAAAGGAAGCTGCAACATGCTGGAAATCTCTTCAAAAGTAGGAGCCAACACATAATCGAGAAACACAAAGCAGCGCAACGAAGCATCATAGAATTGTAGTAATGTATGGAGACCGTTCTTCTGATCTTCTGTTGGCTTGTCCATATACCAGAAAATCTTTCTAAACCTAGCTTTAAAGTCACCCAGAATCTTGTCATTCATCAGGTTTTTTAGCTTGTGTAGGTTCTTTACCTCTGGATGTGGAAAGGTGTAATGCGCATTATTTTTTCGGGTAACCATGTTAACTTCTTCCATTTGAATGTGAACAACTAATGGATACCATAACCGGGTATAAACAAATATACAACCTGAGAAATGAAAATACAAAAGATGTTAATGATGTTATGGTATGATGCAAATGCAATGCAAGGCACATATGATCAATCTGGAACTATCTAGAAACTGGATATCAGAGCCAAATGATCAGAAACCCCAAAATCCTCTGGATAACAGCCAATATAGAAACTCATATAGTCACAGATAAATCCATATCAAGGACCAAATAAACTCAAGAACTCCGAGATCGAAGTAAACGTATCAAAACACATAAGACTTCACTGGTAAATAGGGTATGTTGAGGTCGATGGTTCCTGCAAACCTGTAGACCCCTCCCATTCTCACGGGTGTGCTCCGGGTCAAACATCACGAACTGTCAAAGCCGAGCAGCAATAATACGTTCATCATTTCGCAGAAATTGCTCGTGACCAGATCAGGGAATCAGTTAAGAATTATGTACTACTCAGGGAGGTCTCAGCTGGAGTCCAGGAAAAAGAAGCATCCCTTATAAGTACCCAACTTCAAGCGCTGAAATCGAGAAACAACAATACATTCAGCCCGTAGGATACAGTACTATTGTCATACGACCAGATGCTTTGACTGAGTTATTATAAGAGAACCAGGCCATCCTATGCGAGTTCCAAGTGGGCCCTCAGGTGCGAATGGGTTTGCCACATAATATGGTCTGTCACTGTCACCACTGGAGAGGGATGTTTCCACAAGGTTCTCAATGACCGGTCCCCAACCGCACATAACTATCAAGGTCGTGTAATGAAGTAGAGAAGACCCCTATATCAAGACACTTCCAAGAAGTCGCGAATCTGGGTGTGGATGCACTAATACTCCCATAACAAGATGCCATGGGGCCAAAGCGATTGCCCACACTAATCCTAAAGTGCACTCAAGCCATGTATTTGGCTTATCTCTCAGTAACAATATCACCCAAGTCCCACCAAACAAAAAAAATAGTCCAGACAGTCCAGTAATATATATATATATATATATATATATATATATATATATATGATGCACGGAAATAAATACTGAAAGCAGTAAATAAAGCTGTAAATAAACTGTAAATAAACAATAGTAAAATAAACACACAACAACAAGCAATCAAACACCCAATGAAACAGAAACACGCAAGCACTAGGAGAGACTTTCAAGGGGAAACCAGAGACTCTGGGTTCGATCCCCATCAGAGTCGCCAGCTGTCGCTCCCTGGATTTCCATCCTGGTACAAACGCGAAAGTGGCGCGGAAAAGGATAGAGTTGCTAGCTAGGCATTTTTATCCCGAAGGAACGAGAATGATAATGTTGAACAAACCAGAAGAAAAGAAAATGAAAGACACATGTCCTGCGAACCAAAGAAACTGGGTTCGGGAGTCGGTTACCAACTGGGAAGGTATTAGCACCCTAGACCGTCTGTCGTACCCGACGGGATCCACCTTGCAAATAAACTGTTTAAAAGGGTGAAAAACTGAAAGCTGCTGCAAAAGAAAAACTGAAACTAGATAAGAAAAGAAAAGAAAGGGGGAAAATGTAGGGAGAATAAAAGAGTGCTCGAACGACCCCTACCCCGCTGCCTGCGTACCTCATATGGACATGAGGATCAGAGTCGTCGTAGTTCCCCTAACTAGGGGTGGAAAGATGGCTCGTGTTTTGAAAGCTTGAACTGCTTATGTCAATGCCCAGGTGTTGCAGACTCGTCTGACACGAGTGCGTTACCGTCTTGCAAAGAGACAAGTAGGAACACGTTCTTACGTTGAGTGAAAGACATGAGAAAAGAAGTCCCGAAGGAGAGACAATTATTCTTTGTTTGTGTTTTTTAGATTTATAAGTGTGGCACAAGGAAATTTTTTAGATATAATTTTGATAAATTTTTTAATTTTAAAATATTTTAAATAAATTTTTATAAAAATCATATTTTAGATATAATTTTTTGATAAAATTGCGACTTTACCTATCTTTTAATTTTTAACATATAAAACTAATCTTCAATTAAAAAAACAAATATAAAAATATTTATAATATTTTAAATAACATTTTTATAAAATCTATTTGTAAAAAGAGATTAATTATTATGCATTATCAGTATAAAATTTTTTACACCATCAATCCACGCAATCATTCATAATTATTAATTTAAATATAATTAAAAAAAATCATAAATCTAATTTGTTTTTCAATTAAAATCCCGATTCTCTGATACTAGTATAAGCTACCACACAAAAATTTCTCTCGTTTTTGTCGTTTGAATTCGCGGGAACGTTTTATTCGCTAGCGAAATTCCGAAAATAGCTGTCTCATATTTAAAAAGCTAGGGCTTTTTTGAAGGATACTTGACATTTCATCTTGCTTTCCGATTTCCCACTCTTCCGTCTCCGGCCGCAATTCCATCTCCGGTTTTCTACATTCTCTCCGATGGTATATTTCTTCCCCTTCTCTCGCTCAACCTCTCTAATCTCTGTTTTTCAATTTCTATATATCCACGATCAATTTAGTTTTTCGATTCCGTTTCCTTTCAAGCTTTTGCTTCTTCAAGAGTCATAATCATCGTGTTATACACTACTTGTTCATGAATTTGTCTCTTCTCTCAGTGTCATGTCCAGATTTGAAAGTTAATGGAAATTTTTCATCAATTTATTATGGTTACAGGTTGAGAAATTGAATGCAATGGCAAAAAAGCAGGAAAAAAGGCCGATTGTATTACCAAACAGTAAATTCAAAGGATCTACTTCAAAAGATCTACTGTGTGAGCATAGAGATAGTGATGATAGTGAAGATGACACCAGTGCAGACTCTCAAGATGATTTAGAAAGTTTCTCTGATATTGATGATCGAGAGGTGAATAACAAGTCGAATGTTTTCTCGATGAAGCACTGACACAGACACACGATATTGTAATAATTTGAAAAAAAATGAATAAATTGATTGTAATCACAAGTGTCGGTGTCCGACACCGCCACTGATACTGACACGCTATATTTCAGAGGTGTCGGTGCTTTTAGTGGTTTATCATAAACTATACACGTCTGCTTTTTGAGTTTCAAATTAGTGTTACATTGTTTTGAGATGGAAAAATTAATTATGGAAACAAAATAAAATCACCTACTCACAGTTATTTACAAATCAATCTAATCCATAAACTTTATGTTTGAGATCTGAATCCAACAGACAACAGAATTAAGCTCCACCCTTAATTATGCCCAATTTGTGTGGTTGATAATCATAAATGATTATTTTTTCTCTTGGCCAAATTTATTTCTTTGTTTGTTGGTAGGCCCTTGATATTGCTTTGCATTACACATATTTGTGTCTCTGCCAATCTACTATCAGGTCATTGTCATGCATAACACACTGATTATTCTCGCTGCCGAAATGCTGCATAGATTGATCGGTACCTTTTCAACGAGGAAGAGAAGAATTACAAGAAGAAAATATGGGAAAACTCAAACCGCGAGTATCTTTTGGTACAGATAATTTTACTTTATATTTTTTGTTTTAATAGTGCTGGATAAAGTAATCTGTTAGTTCTTCTACTCTATCATGATTGTTAGTATTTTATTGGAAATGTGCACCGGAACTCACTCAGTTTTATGTTTTCTTTCAGGAGCAAGTAGCCAAGGAATTAGCTGCAGCAATGCCAAAATCCAAAAAGGTACTTCTTGAATCAATTTTTAGTGAGATAATCTGCGGAAAAATAAAATTTTCACTTTTACAATGAAGTACACTGTTAGAATTGTAGCTCTGCTTTCATAAATCACGTTAAAAAGGCATTATATTATTGATTTTAATCTATGTTTTATTAACAAACCATTAACTTTGAATATTGTTTTACAATTATTAAACTATTGTCTACTCTACTAGATTTTGACCTATCTGTTACCAATTTCGTTAAAATTTGGTATGCTTGAACTGAGGAGTGTGATAGTTTCTCATAAAATCACATCGTGTAGGAAGCTACACGCTGTTTCTGGTACAGGTGGGTCTAGGCTAGTCTTGACACTGATATCAATTGATCCTGTCCCATGCTATAACTTTATGCTTAGAACTATTATGCCGCCTAAACTTTAATAATGTGGGTGTTAGACTAGATAAGATATTTGGATATTATGTTGGAGTATTCTAGTTTACCGTGCAGGATTTGTTTTTTTTTTTTTTTTTTTTTAAATCTCTATCTTAGATTATCTTTCAAGATTAGCTTCCCTATTTTGTAGTTATTATCGTGATTTGATTCCCAATTTCTCTATTTACTTGGGATTTTGGAGTCTTTTGTTAGTAAAAATCAGTGTTGGTTTGCAGTCTTCTGTATCAACAACATTAATGTGGTATCCGAGTGGTACCATCCTACCATTATCAGTGTTTTCTAGTAATGAAACTTCACCTAAATTAGGAGCTATATTTTTCAGAATTTCTTCCTTTCACCATTTCTCCACTTTGTTCTCTTACAACCATCATGCTCCAGTGCTGTTTGTGCATCTGTAGTACCTGCTGTTTCCGAAATTGCCTGTTAGCTGCCTTGTTCCCCCTCTGGAAAATTTACCTGTGAAACCACTACTGATGTGTTAACTTATTTTTCTTCACCATCTAATGGTGCGACACTAGTGTTAGAAACCAAATAGCTTATTTCATGTTAGAAACCAAATAGCTTATTTCATTCCAAGCTGCATCTCCAACAGCTTCTTCCAAGGGTGTAATTGGAAGTTTTGCAACATCTTATTCCAGCTTGGTTTGCTAACTGTTATCCAAAGCTCAACTTCTATGTCCATGTGTTTTCATGGTGAGTTGAATATTCATAGAAAACAGTAAAGTAAGACGAAACAAGATAGAAATGTCAAAGCTAAGGAGTGTAATATCAGAACACCTAATACATGTTTCTTTTGTTTATGCTAAGGAGTCAAGAAAGGCCATTGTTGCTATGAATACATATATGCATTTGTCTATCTATTGAACTTATTCATGTTCTTGTTTATTCCCCAGTAACATGTTTGAAAAATGATCTGAATTCGTATTCTGGTCAAAATAAATACTACAAGACATCAAACATATAAACTTTTGGTTTGTTAAATATACACTATTGTAGGGAATGAAGCAGAAACAAACTCAACAAGCAAAAAATTCAGAGCCTGCTCAATCTGCTGCAGTGGCCACTTGCCAAACGGTGAAAACAAAGGTATTTGTTCAATAGCACTGACTTATCTAAGCATTTTATTTATTGAACTTATTATATAGCTTCTAGACTTCTAGTATTTTTAGTCATATGCAAATAAGAGTATGCGACCATGCGCACACGCAACACCTATATTTGTGAATATGAAATTTTCCCTTAATGAAGTTTTTACATAAATAATACTATTGCATCCAATGATGTGTTGCCATATCATTTATTGAATATGACAAAACAAGTAACTTCAAACACATTAAATGACGTGGCACCACATCATTGGATGTATGTGTTAAATAACTTTACATTGACAATGCATTCAAATTAAACCCATATCTTAATGTGTGATATATCAACACTTACCTCATTCTTCATTCCACTCAAGGTTGAAAAAATATTTGTTAATTGAAAGCCATTTATCATTTAATCGTATTTATTCACTGGGCTGTTAACTTGTAATGCTTGCAGAGGCTCAGTAGCAAAGTCAATCACGATTGCCTGGCAAAGTTATTTGAAGATGAACCGGTAATTCTCTCTTGAATTGTTTACTTGAACAAATTTGAGTTTTCCCTATAGGACATACATTTATCTGATATAGCAGAAATGTAAAAGCCGTTCCATCTATTCTGTCATTTGCTTGTTATCATATCTTTAGTTTAAACAAGTTCCAAGGATACTCTGGGAGCAAAAACTTAAATCTATGATGCATTTAAGGACAAATACTAGAGAATTAAACAAGAATATTTTAGCAGAAGAAAATGTTCACCTATAGATATTGACAAATTGTTTTTCTCATGCCTGGCAATGTTCATCTATGTGTAGTTAAATGTCTAATGATATTTCTTTTGTTTGTTCTACATATTTAAAAAAACTTTTTCTATAGGCATTATCGACAGTTGATTGTTTTTCTCATGATTAATCTATATTACAGGCAGGTGAGCGTAATCCCAAGAGAGTACGATTTGACCTACCTTCGGATAATCACAGCAAATTTCAGACTAAGGTTGATGACGACCAAGAGGATGATGAGCTGGGATCAGGGAATTATTATGAGGATGGTGACAAAGATTGGTGTAATAATGAAAATATGGATGAGGCATATTACCCCCATGAAGATGGTTATAATTATTATGATGATGATCATTACTGATAAAACTAGATGCTGTTTCTATTGCAATCCATATTCAACATGGCTGGAGGCAAGAGAATAGGAGATTTTTGAGTTCTTTAGAGGTTGAACTGTCATCTATTTTGTAAGCTGCGGCATCACTAGGTGACTAATGAATGCCGATAATATATATATTTTTTTTTTGTAAGCAAGAAGTATATTGAAGAGAGTATCAAATCACTTGACCTGATTACAAAAGGATAGAGGCTAAGATTGAACAAAAAGGATGAAAATTTCCTACCAAATACGCCTAAACTAAATACAACCTAATATTTTTGTTGAAATCATATAAACTACATTTGGTATAGGAAATTTCTCCTAAGAGACTTAATAACATAATTTTTTTTATAAAAAATTTTAATAACCTACTTCTTTATACATGTTTATACATATGCATATGCAGGGGAAAACAACGTTAACATAACATTTTTATACATGTTTTTTTTATAGATTTATAAAGTGACTTTTTTAATTAAAAATAGTTCAAGTTATTTATAACTCAAATTTTCTTTTATAAATTGAAACAGTATTTTTGACATCTAATAATTTAAATATGTATTATTAAAATTTTATAATTAAAATGACAATTTCTTTTTAGGAAAAATTACATCGGATTATATATATATATATATATATATATATATATATATATATATATATATATATATATATATATATATATATATATATATATATATATATATATATTAAAATTTTATAATTAAAATGACAATTTCTTTTTAGGAAAAATTACATCAGATTATATATATATATATATATATATATATATATATATATATATATATATATATATATATATATATATATATATATATATATATATATATATATATATATATATATATATATATATATATATATATATATATATATATATATATACCGTTACATTTTTTTTTAACCATTAATTTTAAAATCTAATGGTTCAGATTCATTCTCATGTTCTCACATAAAAATGCCATTCTCACTAGATATGCTCCATATATATATATATATATATATATATATATATATATATATATATATATATATATATATATATATATATATATATATATATATATATATATATATATATATATATATATATATATATATATATATATATATATATATATATATATATATATATATATATCAAATTGGTCATTTAAATTATCAAATACGTGCACCGTTACATTTTTTTTAATCGATGAAGATTCTAATTGTGGATGTAATTAATTTGAATGATATGAAAATGATGAAGTGCAATAAAAGATACAACAACAATTACAAATTTTTAGATATTTAAAATATGAGGGATTTTTTTATTTACAAAACAACCTGATCGTACCAGGAGATCAGGATCCGATATGGCTGGCGTCGAGCGTTGTTTGAGGACAGTTGATAAGGAGAGGAGGGGGGTGTACCTGCAAGGCACTCCGATGCTGAAGTAAGACACTGAGCAAAGAGTGTGCAAATACGAGAATTAAGGTCAGAGAATTGAATACCTGACCCTCTCGAATGAGAGGGTTTATATACTTGTCCAAGTGGGTGATTATTGGTTCAAACCGTTTGGCGCGGATCGCGGAATCCGTACGAATAGGTAACGGTCAAAACTAGCCGTTGGGGGACTTCATCCTGGTCGGTATGGCTTCGGTCGACAAGGACCGTAATTCTTGGCGTTGTGCTCGACGCCGGGCGTGACACAATGCCACTTTGCTTGGCCCAATTCTGGGAGTTGGGCCTGCCCAGAACAGGAGCCCCCCAAGTCGTTGCTCCTACGGAGGAGCAGTGACTTAGTGATGGTTTCGTGCCTAATATATATATATATATATATATATATATATATATATATATATATATATATATATATATATATATATATATATATATATATATATATATATATATATATCTCAAATTGGTCTTTTAAGTTATCAAATATGTGCACCGTTACATTTTTTTAACCATTAATTTTAAAATCTAATGGTTCAGATTCATTCTCATGTTCTCACATAAAAATGTCATTCTCACTAGATATGCTCCATATATATATATATATATATATATATATATATATATATATATATATATATATATATATATCAAATTGATCTTTTAAGTTATCAAATACGTGCACCGTTACATTTTTTTTAATCGATGAAGATGCTAATTGTGGATGTAATTAATTTGAATGATATGAAAATGATGAAGTGCAATAAAAGATACAACAACAATTACAAATTTTTAGATATTTAAAATATGAGGGATTTTTTTATTTACAAAACAACCTGATCGTACCAGGAGATCAGGATCCGATATGGTTGGCGTCGAGCGTTGTTTGAGGACGGTTGATAAGGAGAGGAGGGGGTGTACCTGCAAGGCACTCCGATTCTGAAGTAAGACACTGAGCAAAGAGTGTGCAAATACGAGAATTAAGGTTAGAGAATTGAATACCTGACCCTCTCGAATGAGAGGGTTTATATACTTGTCCAAGTGGGTGATTATTGGTTCAAACCGTTTGGCGCGGATCGCGGAATCCGTACGAATAGGTAACAGTCAAAACTAGCCGTTGGGGGACTTCGTCCTGGTCGGTATGGCTTCGGTTGACAAGGACCGTAATTCTTGTCGTTGTGATCGACGCCGGGCGTGGCACAATGCCACTTTGCTTGGCCCAATTCTGGGAGTTGGGTCTGCCCAGAACAGGAGCCCCCCAAGTCGTTGCTCTTGCGGAGGAGCAGTGACTTAGTGATGGTTTCGTGCCTAAGGCGTATGCAGTGCGTCTGGTATCTTTCGTGTGCGGACCAGGGAGTTATCGTCGATGACCCTCGGCAGGCGGGCAGTTGTTCCGTCGCTCGACAAAGGGGGAATATGAAACGAAACGTTGGCGTGTCTGGGAATTCGCGCCTATTTAATGTTCTGATTGCTAGCCTAGGGGCTAGAGCGTAGGTAATTATTTCCTAGGGGTAGGGGTCACACATTTCTGCACGTGTTCCCTTCCCTATAAATAGGAACCCAAGGCATTTTGTAAGCTTTTTCGTTTCGCCTTCTTCTCCACTGTACTGCTCGCAAGTCAGCCGTCGACCACCGTCTTCATCCGTCGACCATCGCCTTCCAAGCTAACCTCTTCTGCAAATGGCCTCCCAAGCTCCAGGTACGGCTCTTATTTGCGTTTATATTAGTCACAGGCTTGATATTTAGCAATGCATGTGGCATATGATAGATTTTCCAGTAGTTTAGGCTTAAAATAAGTAGAATAAAGATCTTCTGTCACCGTTGCTCGTCGACTACGAACCCTAATTCGTGGTCGACGATGGTCCTGGTCGATTTTGATCTAGGACCTGGAAAGCACCTAGGTTTTGATCGTATCATCGCCGATGTCGAGCGTTGGCCATTGCCTTGAGCGGTGGCTAGCCGGGGGCTATGGCTCGGGATCTTATTCCTGGGCCGATACGCGCCCTTTCACTTGTTGAGCGGTGGAAGGGGGATTTGGTATTCTTAATCGAATTCACTGACGCCTTTCCTCTGCTTTTCAGGTGAGAATTCACTTATGGACCTGCTCGATATCTCCTCGGAGGAGGTATCCTCGGAAGACTCTGGTTCTTCCGCATCTGTTCCCTCTGACTCCGGAAGCTCGTCGGGAGAATCAGATGCGACCACGATGGAGGAAGGAGCCCCTGACTCGGGAGAGACGACAGTTTCCCCTCGATGTCCGGAAGACATAATAATCGCGCCCGAAGAATGGGTAGTGGAAGACCTGCTCGATAAAGTGTCATCATTCAGACAGTTCCAACGACCATTTTAGCATTCTCCCGGCCATATCTGGTCGACCGAGTAATTGTCTTATGGGTTAGTCTGTTCTCACGATGATGGTGTGGGCTAAGAAATAATGTCGTAGTCTTCTGGCTGCAAAAAGGAGGGCTAGGGCCACCTTTTCTATCTGGAGGTATCGAAGTTCGGGGCCGTGGAACGCCTTGCTCGTAAAGTAGATAGGTTTTTGTCCCTCGGGTAGGTCACGTATGAGGGCCGCGCTTACAGCCTCGTTTGCTACGGCGAGATAGAGGTACAACGCCTCCCCTTCTTTGGGCCTGGATAAAACTGGGGGTTCAGACAATGCCCTTTTTAAGTGGGACAAGGATAGCTCGCACTCCTCCGTCCATTCAAAGGTAGCCTCTTTGCGGAGGAGTTTGTAAAAGGGGAGGGTGTGCTGAGCGGATTTTGCCACAAATCGTGCGAGGGAAGCGAGGACCCCGTTCAACGATTGTATGGATTTTTTAGAATTAGGGGTAGGAAGTTCTGCGAATGCTTGACATTTGTCAGGATTGGCTTCAATACCTCGTTCTGTTTAAATAGAATCCGAGGAACTTCCCTGCTCGGACCCCAAACGTGCACTTTTCGGGATTGAAACGCATTTTACATTTCCGGGCTTGATCGAATACCTTTCGTAAGTGGGACGCGTGGTCCGTCTCTTGCTGAGACTTGACGATCATGTCGTCCATGTACACCTCAAGCATGTCCCTGATTTCTGCCCGAAATACCTTATTCATCATGCGCTGATACGTCGCGCCCGCGTTTTTTAAACCGAAGGGCATGACGTTATAATAGTAGTTGCCCAATTCGATCATGAAGGTCGTGTATTTTTTGTCGGACACGCCCATGGGTATCTGATTGTACCCCAAGTAGGCATCCATGAAGGACAATAACTTGAAACCGGACGAATTGTCGAATAATTTATCGATGTTAGGCAAAGGATATGCGTCTTTCGGGCATGCCCGGTTAAGATCAGTATAATCAACACACATTCTCCATTTTCCATTAGATTTTTTGACAAGTACAACATTTGAGAGCCAGGTTATGTACCTGGCCTCGGTTACAAATTTTGCCTCTAGGAGGTCTTTAACAGCAGATTCGGTCGCTCTGGTTTTCTCGGTCGAATGCTTCCTCCTATGCTGGGCGACCGCTTTGTGTGTTGGGTCGATGGAGAGATGATGACAGGCCGTCTCGGGGTCGAGCCCTGGCATTTCAGCGGCGCTCAAAGCAAACAGATCCGCGTTTCCCTTGAGGCATGCCTCTAACTGTCGTTTCGACAAGTCGGATAGGTATGCCCCGATCTTGATGCACCGAGTCAGATCATCTCCCAAAGGAATCAGCTCGAATTCTCCGTCCAGAATTGGCCGGGAAAGTGAATCGGTCAGCCTTTGAATGCCCTCGTTATCGTCTGAGAACCTACAGTCCAGATCGATTGAGTCAACCTGAGGAAAAGCCTTGGATGTTTGTGGAGTATCTGGAGAAGTCAGTGCTGAAGGGTTCGGTTGGTAAGATATCGAGCTAAGACCTCTGGATGCTGCCTCAAAACATCGGCGGGAAGCTTCGACGTCACCGTGCAGCGTAGCGACTTTGCCCGAAGTAGTATAATACTTCATTTTTAGGTGGACGGTGGATGGAACAACGATCAACTCGGCCAATGTCGGTCGTCCCAAAATACATTGGTACAACGACGGGCAATCCACGACCAAGAATTGGACGCGAACAGTTATGGCGGTCTCGGATGCTCCAAAGGTGACGAAGAGATCCACGTAGCCCCATGGTCGGGAGACTGCTCCGTTGAAACCTTGTAAGTATGATCCGACGTATGGAGTCAAGTATGTTTCATTCAACTAGAGTGTTGAAAATAATTGGGAGTACATGATGTCGCAGGAGCTACCTTGGTCCACCAGGATTCGCCTCACATCAAAATTTGCCATTCGTGCCCGGATGAGTAGTGGGATGCTGGTATTTGGTGCTCCTCCTAAGAGTTCCTCCCGGTAAAAAGCAAGGGGCACTGAGCCTTCCCTTGGGGGGTCCAGGGTCGCGCTCTGCGTAGGGCCTTTCACGATCAGTTGGTCAAATTTCCTCTTTACGGATCCGACCGTGATTTTGTTAAAACCTCCCCCCGAGATGACCATTGCGGATGGAAAGGTCTCCCATGGGCTGTGGGAGGAAAAATATCCCGGACTCCCCGTGTGATCGGACAGGAAGAAATCCTCGGGGCGATAGATGCTCAGGGCAACTTGCATGTTCGCATCTGCTGGAATGGGCACAGCCTCCTCGATCTTTTGAGTCTCCTGCGCTTCTTGTCGAGGGGTGTCCCTAGATTTGGTAAACTGTTTGAGGTGCCCGTCTTTAATAAGTATCTCGATTTCATCTTTGAGATGGATGCAGTCTTCGGTATTATGGCCGCGACTCTTGTGGAATCTTCAGTACTTCGTCTTGTTTGTGCCTGGTTTGCTAGGCAGCTGCTTGGGAAAGCGTACTCCTGCTTGCCTGAATTCTGAGTTGGCACATTCGGACAAGATCTTCTCCCTAGAGACCAGGAGGGGAATATATTCATGGAATTGGCCGACGGGTCCTCTGTGCTCCCGCGGTTCACGGGAGAGATCATCCTTTCTTTTGTCTCCTCCCCGACGAGATGTCGAGGGTTCATCTACCCGGTGGGGCTTCGCGTCCTCGCGACGTCGGGCGTCTCTGACGGAGCTAGCCGCCTGCTTCTCCTCATACTGGATGTAAGCTTGGGCTTTCAACAAGAATGCGTCAAGGGTGGTCAGGGTCTCGATGCCAACCGCTCGGTGGAAATCGGTCGACGGGCGTAGTCCCCGTTCCAGCAAGTACTTCTTCATGTCGTCCGTTGTAGATACCTGGACTGCTTCTTTGTTGAACCTCTCGATATAGGTTCGTAGAGGTTCGTCCTTCCCCTGGATGATCGCTTCGAGCGATGCTTCTGTCTTCGGATGCCGTCTAGAGGTGGTGAAGTGGCTGGAAAACGTGCGTCCGAGCTGTTTCCAGGAAGTGATGGACTCTGCCTCGAGGCTTTTGTACCACGCCATCGCTCCTTTCCTCAGAGTTGTAGGAAAGAGGCGACATTTGATCGCCCCTCGCACCCCTCGATAGTCGAGTAAAGTATCAATATTCTCGATATGCTCGTCAGGATTCGTGGTCCCATCATATGAGCCTAAGGGTGGAGGTTTTTCAAAACCCCTTGGGAGTTTAGCCGCCATGATTTCCGATGAGAGGGGGCCCCTGGTGTCTTCATCGTCGCTGGAATTGAATGAATGGGACCTGGGCGCGCGCTTCTTTGCTCGCCGAGGTGATGCGGATCTTGATCTGCTCCTTCTTGATTTTCTTGAAGGGGAAGATCGAGAAGGAGATGGGCAAGACCGTTTGTCATTAGTAGATTCGTCGATGTGTCCTTTCCTCTTTCTCTTGGGAGGAGAGAGACTACGCCTTCTCTGGTGTCTCGCGGGAGTCTGGGGTGATCGACGGTTATTGTCTTCAAGACGGGCAATCTTCTCGCCATGGGCAAGGAGCAGCAAATTTGTCTGATTCAGAATTTCAGCCAGCGCTGCGAAATCGGATCCTGAAGGAGTTGGGGGAAGAAGAACTTCCGGGCGACTTTCTAGAGGTTGGTCGCGGTCGGGGGAAGGTGAAGCTGTCTTCCCGTCTGGGTGATCTTGCACGGTTTCTTCGTGCGGAGGATGATGAATGTTGCTCTCATGTTGTGTGATGAGCATACCGTCGTTCGACCGGTTGTCCAGATTGTTGTCTTGAGCTGCCATGGATCTTGGTAAAAAACTTTGGTTCTTGAAGATTTTGAGAGAGAAGAACGGGGAAATCAATTTCCCACAGACGGCGCCACCTGATCGTACCAGGAGATCAGGATCCGATATGGATGGCGTCGAGCGTTGTTTGAGGACGGTTGATAAGGAGAGGAGGGGGGTGTACCTGCAAGGCACTCCGATGCTGAAGTAAGACACTGAGCAAAGAGTGTGTAAATACGAGAATTAAGGTCAGAGAATTGAATACCTGACCCTCTCAATTCTTGGTGTTGTGCTCGACGTCGGGCGTGGCACAATGCCACTTTGCTTGGCCCAATTCTGGGAGTTGGGCCAGCCCAGAACACAACCTAAAAGATCAAGTAGGTTAATGAAGGGCATACAGTTGCAAGATACAAACATTTTTAGATATTTAAAATATGAGGGATTTTATTTATTTATTTACAAATCAACCTAAAAGACCAAGTAGGTTAATGAAGGGCATACCGTTGCAAGATACAAACATTGGGGCAAACCATCTCAAGTATTGGTTTAGTTGTTCCTAAGTTTCCTTTCGAGACAAATTCCTTTAAAGACCATGCAGATTGGGGCAAAACATGTTACATAGGGGTGTGTCCTTTCCATGCTTTCAAGTTGATCAAGCAGATCTTGCTAGACACCAGCAATTGTGGAGTTTGAAACGAGTGTCAGAAAATCACGCTAGCACAACTTCCTATCATCTTTTGACAATAAGCTTTATGGCAGAGCAAAAGCATAATTATCATACATTAATCATGCCTCTATGCTCACAAAGTCATCCTCAGGTCACCATGGCATAATCGACACTTAAGCCAAGGTCCCCCCCATGAACAAATGCATAACTTGCTAGCAACAAAGAAAACTTGTGGCACCGAGAGTATCCATTGTCTGCCGTCCAATCATAACATCATCAAATTTCAAATGTTTGGAAGTTAAACCCTGTCTGCCAACCAAAGTCCAATAAGTATTGGCAACCAGAAAAAGCCTAAAAAACCAATCTTTCATTGGCAGCCAGAAAAAGCCTAAATGTATCTTTCATTGGCACCGTCACAAACCAAAGTCCATCTCTATTGGCATTTTCAAAAATAAAAAACAATCCCCATTGGCATCATTTTCAAAACCCGGTGTTCACCGGTAACCCACAATCCAAGGGCACCAACAAACCAAAATATAATAGTCATTGATACTCAAAAGTTTAATTTTCATTGGCGTATCAAACACCAATTAACATTGGTATTCCAAAACCCATCCCACTTAACCTTTCCGAGGAAAGAAAATAAAACCCCACAAAAGTGCAATCATCCATTTACATTCCTACATGCATTGATCATTGTCGCTCCCACCAAATGACACCTGGTCAAGAGGGGTACAGACGCGAACGGTCGGCGAAAGAGGAGAGAATGAATAGAGTCGCCAGCTAGGCATTTTTATCCCGAAGGAAAGGTAATGCTGCATAGACCTAGAAAGATATGGATAAGACGGTTGCGAACCAGAGAGACTGAGAAAGGGGGTTGGTTACAACCTGGGAAGGTATTAGCACCCAGATTGTCCGCCGTACTCGACGGGATCCACGCTTAAAAGATTTGTGTTTTAAAGGGGTAGTGTCAGTGCAATTTGTGTGTCAAAGCTGGAAAAGAATGCAAGTGTCAGTGTAAGAGAAAAGTGAGGTGTATAGGAGAAGTGTCAGTGTAAGAACAAAAATGTAATGCTCAAGATCATGAGGCTAAAAGAACGATACTGGGAAGAGGGGGGAATATACCGAGACTTTTGTTCGATAACTGTTAAGTTATGCCTACGTATCCTCTCGTGCAATGAGGAAGTCAGAACACCATAGTTCGACCCAAAGAGACTGAAGATAAATTGACTTGATGAACTGCTTACTTGCCTATGCTCAAGTGTATGACCTGTCTGGCTCAGGTGCAAACTGTCTTGCATTAGACGGAAGAAGCAAGTTCTCGTTTGTGAATGAGTATGATGAGAAAAGAATCCCGAAGGAGACGATTATTGTTTGTTTTTTGTGTTTTCAGTCTTTTATTGCTTTTGGATTTGTCATAAGTTAATGAGCTTAAGCCTAAACCAATGGGTTAGTAAACTCATCACATCCTCCCTCTGATTAGGGGTAATGAGAATACCTTAAGTGTGAAGTCAGCATCACACACTTAATCATCATGATGTAGGATTAAGATCATTAACCTACTTGTGATTATTTAGATGTTTCTGTTGTTTTTGTTTAGTGTTAAGTAATGAGATTAAGCCATAATCAAGGATTTAATGGACTCATTACACCATCCTAATAGAAGGATAATAGATGAGAACATTTAAGCTAAGAAAAACTCCTCAACTTAATCCATGATTAGGGATTAACCTCATGACAAAACAAAGCCTTTATTAAGTGGATTTTAGTTAATGATAAGGTGAAGAAGTGATTTTTATGGTTTGTAAGACAACTTGAGGGGGACTTGTCCATTAACACTAGGGTTAGTCCTTCTTAACCAGTTAAGGAAGAATTAGGACCCTAATGCAAGACCCAAGTTACAAGCTTGATGTCTTGATGATTATTAGGTGAATTAATTAAAGGGTTTAAACACATTAAGGGTTTAACACTTAGGATTAAAGTTATACACTCCATCCTAATAGAAGGATGCAGGCATAAGCTTAATCACAAAGCCTTAAAACCTTTAGGGTTTAGTCCTTTATTATGAGATGAGAAGAGAAGACTCAAAGATGACACAAAGGTAAAACTAAATGGGGGACTAATCAAACCCTAATTATTGTCATGCTTGGTTGTTCCTAGGGTTTGTGAGGCTTAAGAGAAAGATCTTCAGAGAAACCACCAGGAAGGAAACAGATGAAAGGAACAAGAAGCAAAGAGAAGCAAAACAACTTGCTTCACTTAAGGAGACAAGTTGCTTGAAGAAAGAAAGTAAGAGATGAACATGAATGAGCAAGCTCACTCAAATAAACAAGATAAAATGCAGCAATGATGCATAAGGGAGATGAAAAGAGATTTTGAGAAGTGAAGGCAAATTCACTTCTCAAACAACTTACCACCTGAAAAGTTAGCCAAAAGAAAAGAAATGCAATGCAAATGAGATGAAATGGCATGATGCAAGACAAAGTCAGAAGCAAATACATGATGTTAATGATGCTAAGAGATGATACAAACATGAGGCAATACAAGAGAATGATCAAACAAGCATAAAGATGCAAATGAGACATGCTTAGAACCATGAACATACATGAAAAGTTATGAAATGCAATGGACATTCAACATGGCAAATGAAAGATGCAATGATCAAACATGATTCTAATATGCTCTAAGATGTCTTATGAATCAAATGAATGCACAAAATGTCATGGCAAGTCAATGGATGCAAGCAAATGAGAAATGGATGCAAAGGAAGGCACAAATTAGGGTTACATGCATCACATAAAGCAAAAATCCAAAACCAGAAGCAAATGACATGATAAAATTTGAAAATGCAATCAAAGATACCCTAAACCTATACAAACTCACTGCCCAAAGGAGGGGATCCAACTCTTAACCTAGTGAAAGTTATGAATTTCCTAAGATTGCTAGGGTTTTGGGGTACTTCACAAAGAAAAACACCAAACAAATTGAAAATGCAAGATCAATTCAAACCAAATTTATCCTATAAACTAAATGCTATACAAGATGCAATGCAAAAAGAATCATTATCCAACTCTCAATGGTTAGGCAGAAATGATTTTTTTGAAGTTTGAAACAAAATATTGCCTTGAAGTGAAATTAATTCCAATGAAAATGATCAAAAGGCATCAAGAACAAAAAATAAATTTGGTTTGAGAGTTGGACAATGTTTCTAAATGTTCCTAAATGCAACATGAATTTTTTTGTGATTTTTAAATACCTAAATGTATTTTTAATTAATTAATTCTCATTAACTAATTAAAAATAATCATTTAAATGATTTAAAAATAATTTTTAATGCAAAAAATAAAAATAAAAATATTTTTGTGTTCTGAAAATTCATGAAACCCTTGACAAAAATTTTCATAATTTTTTAATGATTTTAGCTATTTTAAAATAAATATGCAAAACAAATGAATAAAAATGAAATAAAAATATAAATAAATGAAAGTATGCAAGGGGGAGGGCCAGGATTTGATCTGGGCTTGGACTGGTTGACTGCGCGCCAGATCCAAGGGCCCAGATTCAAACCTGGCTAATTTTGTTTTATGATTTAATTAAACTGATTTTAATTAATTAAATGAGGATTAGGGTTTTAATGACACATCCTGGCCACACGTTCACGCGCGAGTCAACCCCAGTCAGCCCAATCCACGATCCACATTCAAACTCCCATTAATGATGCAATTAGGGTTAATGAGCTTCAGGTGACCGGAACAGTGGTTCCAGTCATCTTCTCCGGCGAGCAAAAACCCTAGATTTCGCTACAGGTTACCAAACATGAAATTTCTTCCACCAAAATGATCCTCTCCTCAATCTAAACCTAACCCCTCTCCCAAAATTCATTTATTTTCACTCACAAGCCTGAATCGAAGCAAAGTATGAAACACGGGAAAATATTCAGAGGTACCATACATGCTGGTTCCTTCACCATTTCAAAAACTAAACACATATTCATGATCAGGGGAAGACATAACATCATAAAAGAACTTAAAAATCAGTTTCTGGGAAAAAAGTTCTTCATGTTACCTGAGATGAAGCTTCTCTGATTTTGAGCTTTCTGGCCTCAAGCTTTGTGCAATCCTTCTCCCTTGATCCTCCTGATGATGGAATGAAGCTTTGAATGCTTTGAGAGTGGCTAGTTTAAGAGGTTCAGTTCTGATATGGCAGGAAATGAGGTTCTTGTGTGTTGTGTTTCAGACCATTGTGAAGGGTGGGATCTGTTCTATGGATGATTTTTGGTTGATTGGTGAAGGAATTATTGAAGTTTGATGGCTGTGTTGAGTGATTCGAAGAGGGAAAGGTTTTGACAGTTTTTGTTGGATGCTGCAATGTGGGAGGATTCAGCTTGTGTATGGTGTGCTTTTGGATTGTTTGAGGTCCACATATCATGCTCTGGTTGGGCAGAGAGTCGGTGTGTCACTGTGGGATTGGTATGGGTCTTTATGCAAAAAGTCAAGATATTGTGTACCCTAGGCATGGCTCGGGTCAGAGGCAATCTAGAGGCTTGTCCTGCCTCAGCTTGAGTCAAGGATGGCCCTTGGATGATTCATAAAGGACTGCAGCATTTGGATCATGAGTTGGAAGGGTTTTTGCAACTTGACAAATTGTTACATTTCATGATTTTTGGCCATGTATGTGTGAGAAGTCTTGCTGAATTTCTGGTGTGGGATGCCTCATTAGGTCATGGCAATGTATTGAAACCAGCTAGAGGTCATACAATCCCTTTGAGAATGATTTTGCAAGAAATCCCTCTTTGCACTTTCATGAAGAATGGCTTATGATTATTTGAAAATCAAGGCATAGAAATGGGAAATCCCTTGGGCCAAACTGATTTTTAGGTCATGCATTGCATTGGTATGATAATTAGAAGTCACATTGAAGTCACATAAAGGCTTGTCATGAGAAAATGCAAGTTTTCCATTTTGTGCAAAAGTGAAATTTCAATGATTTTATCCAACTTTGCAAGGCCATAACTTTTGATCCAAAATGAATTAGAATGGGTTATTGTACTTTTTGAAAAGGGAGTGATCCATTCTACAACTTTCATGACCAAAGTTTTCTCATTTGAAGCATTTTTGAATCAAAAAGAAAGGGTTGAAAAACTTTCCCAAAATGGAAAGTTTCCATTACAAGTCATTTTCCCAAAAAGGCAACTTTGCAAATGACTTGAAATTCTTCAAATTTGTGAACTTCCAACATCTTCTATGATCAAATAAAGTTCATACACAATCAAAATGATGAAGAACACCCCTTGGTTGGGTCATTGGGGGCCTCAGATGCCCTGATTTTGCACTGACTTGCTCAAGAAGTCAACTCTTGATTAGATACCTTCCCTATGGAATTTCTTCATGAAAATTGATATGCATTATTATTACACCATATAGAGACCAATAGAAACAAGAATGGCCAAAAAAATTGGAGTTATGGCCTCTGAAACCAAAACCCTAATTCTAGGTCATCTGTGCAGTTAAGCCTGGCTCTGCTTCCATGCCTTTCTCAGTTCTTGTGATTCTTTGACTTTCTTGACTTTGTGAGGATATAATATGATGCTTGAACACACATGGACCCCCTTGAAGTGATTGATGACCTTTGGAGTGGCTCAAATGGCTCTTGGATGGCTTAGATCACAAACCCTAGATGCAGATGACTTAGAAACAATGCAGTGAAAAAAAGATATGAGATGCTATGATTGAACTTATGCATATGAAGAGATCACAAGCCATGGTGTCAATGGGTGAGGGCAAATTTGGGGTGTTTACAGCTGCCCCTATTCAAGCATGAGTTAGCTGTGCAGGATGTAAGCAACGGCTTAACAGGAAAACAAGATAACTTGTGGTTGAATACCAAAGACAATCCAAAATTTGCACTCACAGAATGAAGAAGAAAAGGGATATAGATTGTAAAAAACAAAGTATATTATAAAGTGCGGGCGACGGGGGGCGACCGTCGAGCAGAGGACGACTGCTGGGGATGAAGCAATGACGGGGACGACCATCACGCTGGGGATACAAGAGATTGTGATGGGGACGACCATCAGATATAAGACTTTCTGGGGATTATAGGTAAATAAAAACGATGAGGTACGATCATCAAAGGTGAAGGACGATCACCTAGCAGGGGACGGCTGCTCTGTTGGGGATAAGATGAGGGACAATCATCTAAGGTGAAGGACGATCACCTGGCAAGGTACGGCTGTCGAAAGTATCACGACATAGGACGAATGTCGGATAAAAAGGTCGACGATGGGGACGGCCATCGGATAAGCATGATGAAGGACGATCATCAAGAGGTGAAGGACGATCACCTAGCAGGGTACAGCTGCTCTCAGGGTTTATCATGACATAGGACGAATGTCAGATAACAAGATCAACGATGGGGACGGCCATCGGATAAAATGACGAAGGACGATCATCAAGAGGTGAAGGACGATCACCTAGCAGGGGACGACTGCTGAAAATATCACGACATAGGACGAATGTCGGATAAGAAGGGGTTCTAATAAATAGAGACTCCACTGGGGGTTGATGAAGGACGGTCATCACAGAGGTGAAGGACGATCACCTGGCAGGGTACGGCTGCCGAAAAGGTATCATGACATAGGACGGATGTCAGATAGAAAGGTAATGATTTAACAAGTTTCGTTGGGGATTTTGCTGGGGAAAAGTAAACACGGACGAGTGTCTACATCCAAGAAATGAGAGGTATAATTGTTTGGGTACTGTGTATAGATTAAAGATGCGGACGAGCATCCTTGAGACTATGATACGGACGAGTATCAGGTAGAAACAAAAGCTGACACATGTTCAGAGATGATGATACGGACGAGTATCAACTGGTTAACAAAGAACACGAACGAGTATTGATTCTGCGGGGACTCTTCTGGGGAATGGTAGACACAGACGAGTGTCTAGACTCTAAAAAGAGGGAAAAGTATCTGACATTGTGTATGGATTAAAGATGCGAACGAGCATCCTTAAGACCATGATACGGACGAGTATCAGTAGAAACAAACGCTGACGCATGTTCAGAGATGATGATACGGACGAGTACCATCTAGTTAACAAAGAACACGGACGAGTGTCGAATCTGAGGGGATATAAGTGGTATATACAAGATACGGACGAGTATCTGTATGAGTAAAAAAGACGATGAGTAACAAGTATGAGTGAAACACAGACGAGTGTTTAACTTGCTGGAGAGAGTGACACGGACGAGTGTCACAAGGAGAGAAAAGTATAGTATAAACAAGTGTAAGGTTCCCAAAGTATTTAGGCAACTATGCTGGGGAAGGTGACACGGGCGAGTGTCAAGGATTTGTATATATATGTATCTGTGAGTGCAAAGGGGACGCTTTTGGCTTTCTACTGGGGATATGACACAGACGGGTGTCAAGAAGTACCTGTAATATAAATGGTCTGTTTGTAAAGAATGCTCGGGAGACTTTACTGGGGAAAGATGACACGGACGGGTGCCAAAAGGAGCATGTATCTGTATTTGTGAGTGTAAAGGAAATGCTTTGGCTCCCTTGGTGGGGAATTTGGGGAGTTTTCCGTATATCGTTGATGGATTATCAGTATTTACAAGTGTTTGATTCGACACATGGCTTATGATTATGCAATATGTTCGATTTTTGCCGTAATGCTCCATATTAGACGGAATGCTACGCTCTGTGGGAAAATATGATGCGAATGCTATGATTGTGCAAAAGGTAACCATCCGGGATTCGGATCCCGTTGCGAAGATCTCTGGCCGATCTGCTTGAAATGGGTATCCCAGCTGGGGATGAGATCATTGGTAGATCTGACATATATGACTCTGCATGGGGGAGTAGGTCACTGACAGACCCATCTCAGTAGTGAGGGACCCAGCTGGGGTTTGTAGAAGCTTTCGTCACTTTGTTGTGAGATCTTCAGGCGCTGCTTTCCTGGATAGAGGCTGAAACTCTGTGGGGTGATAGCTCCCCGTCTAGCACTTGGCTGGGGAGGAAGAAAGATCACTGGAAAATATTCCTAGATATTTCTGTGGGGATCCCTACTGAGGATGATACTTGACAACTCAGCTGGGGAGAGAACACCTCCGGTGCTAATTGGGAGGTAGACTGAGTAGATAATGATTTGCCAGCTTGCCGGGGTGGAGCTTTCATGCCCCATGTTGTGCTTTGAATACCTGCAATCCTGAAAAGACAAAGAAACGCACAAGTAATCCCGAGGTATCCCTTACTGGATTCCATCATAGGAGTTTAGACACTCCCGGGAGTAAGTATATTTCCTGCAAGCACGTATTTTTTAGAAGAGAAACATCTGTATTTATGCAATCAATATCTTACAGACATCGGACATTTTTGCAAACGAAAAATAGAATGTATAAGACGAAACATGACTGAAAATATGATTTTATTAATTTACGCGCCCTGAATTGGCAAGATACAATCAAAGAAACAGATCCCCTGAAATGAGGAGATCGTTACAAATTGAGAAACAAAAAGGTGCTGGCAATGTTGATGACGCTTCAAGGAGCTTCCCTTTGCTATGACTCGTATGACATTTGACGTTCTTCTCGTCTTGCTTTCTGAAGAAGGTTGATTCTGAACGAAGCTTGATCCTTCCGGATCTTACCAAGTCATAAGCGATACAAACGAATTCAGAATGCAGTTATTCGCTTATTCCCTTGTTTTGCATGAATCGCCATTTCGGGTTTTCGATCCATCGGGATACCCATTTTTGCCTGAGTTGTCCAATGCGGCTTTTCAACTCAGCGGGTGTACATTTTTTTATTTATTTTCCCTTATTTTTGCCCGAGTCTTTTATTCTGTTTTTGACTCGCCGGGATGCCCTATTTTTGCCTGGACTCACATTCTGTTTTTATGTCCAACGGGTCATTTTTATGCGAAGTATTTTTTAACTGCATCTGAATTCACAGGGGATAGGAAATCTTCACCATCCATAGTACTGAGCATGAGTGCTCCACCGGAGAAAACTTTCTTTACTACGAATGGTCCTTCATAGTTCGGAGTCCACTTGCCCCTGTGGTCTGTATGAGGAGGGAAGAGTCTTTTCAGCACCAGATCTCCTACTTGGTACTCTCGAAGCCTGACTTTCTGATCGAAGGCTTTCTTCATTCTTTTCTGATACAGCTGCCCATGACAAATTGCAGCCAATCTCTTCTCTTCAATCAAATTCAGTTGTTCGTATCGGGACCGGACCCATTCTGCTTCGTTCAGCTTAACATCCATTAGTACCCGCAAGGAGGGTAATTCAACTTCAATAGGCAGGACTGCCTCCATACCATACACAAGCTGATACGGTGTTGCCCCAGTGGACGTTCTGATTGACGTACGGTACCCATGCAAGGCAAATGGTAGCATTTCATGCCAGTCTTTGTAGGTGACTACCATCTTTTGCACAATCTTCTTGATATTCTTATTAGCTGCCTCAACAGCGCCATTCATCTTTGGCCTGTAAGGAGAAGAATTGTGGTGTTGGACCTTGAAGTCCCGACATAGCTCTGCCATCATTTTGTTGTTTAAGTTGGAACCATTGTCAGTAATGATTCGCTCGGGAACTCCATACCGACAGATGATGTCTCTCTTTAGAAATCGGGCCACCACTTGCCTTGTAACATTTGCATAGGAAGCTGCTTCAACCCACTTGGTGAAATAGTCAATAACAACCAGGATGAATCAGTGGCCGTTTGAAGCAGTCGGCTCGATCTTACCGATCATATCAATGCCCCACATGGCAAAGGGCCAGGGTGAAGATATCACATTCAGAGGATTCGGAGGTACATGCACTTTATCCGCATAGATCTGACATTTATGGCATTTCCTGGCATAGGCACAACAATCTGCATCCATTGTGATCCAGTAGTAGCCCGATCTTAGCAACTTCTTGGCCATGGCATGCCCTCCTGCATGGGTACCAAAGGATCCTTCGTGCACTTCGTGCATTAACAAGTCTGCTTCTGTTTTATCAACGCATCGGAGGAGTACCATATCAAAGTTTCTCTTGTATAGGGAACCGTCAGTATTCAGAAAGAAACTACCAGCAAGCCTTCTCAAAGTCTTCTTGTCATTAGAAGATGCCCCAAGTGGATATGTTTGGTCCTCCAAGAAGCACTTAATGTCATGGAACCAAGGCTTATCATCTTTAACAACATCTGCTGCAAATACATATGCTGGTCTGTCAAGTCTGGACACTGAAATCCGAGGTACAAAGTTGGCAGTTTGAACTTTGATCATGGATGAAATGGTAGCCAGAGCATCTGCAAACTGATTCTCGTCCCGAGGGATATACTCAAGCTTGACCGTTGTAAAGAAAGTCAGTAACCTCCTTGTATAATCCCTGTAAGGTATCAGATGATCTTGGTGGATGTACCATTTACCGTTGGTTTGATTAACTACCAGAGATGAATCTCCGAACACAGTCAAAGTCTTGATCCTGAGGTCAATGGCTTCCTCAAGACCCATAATACAAGCTTCGTATTCAGCTTCGTTGTTAGTGCAGTTGAAGGTGAGCTTTGCCGAGAAAGGCATGTGAACTCCCTTAGGTGTAATGAGTACTGCACCAACACCACGACCATTCATATTAACAGCCCCGTCAAACATCATAGTCCATTCTTCTTCCGGGTCAGGCCCTTCAGTGTGAATAGGCTCTTCGTGATCTTTTGCTTTTATGAACATGATGTCTTCATCAGGGAAGTCAAATCTCATAGGCTGGTAATCATCAATGGGTTGCTCAGCAAGATAATCAGACAATACACTGCCTTTGATGGCTTTCTGGGATGTGTACTGGATGTCATATTCTGTGAGGATCATTTGCCATCTTGCAACCCGTCCGGTAAGTGCTGACTTCTCAAAAATGTACTTAACTGGGTCCATCTTTGATATCAATAAAGTAGTGTGGGTCAACATATACTGTCTCAGTCGGCGAGCAGCCCACGCTAAAGCACAGCAAGTTTTCTCGAGCAGTGAATAACGTTGTTCACAGTCGGTAAACTTTTTGCTTAGGTAGTAAATTGCACACTCTTTTCGACCAGACTCGTCATGCTGGACCAACACACACCCCATTGACTCTTCTAATACTGTCAGGTACATTATCAGAGGTCTTCCCTCAACTGGAGGCATAAGGATGGGAGGTTCTTGTAAATATTCCTTGATCTTGTCAAAAGCCCTTTGGCAGTCTTCATTCCACCTGACCGTTTGTTCTTTTCTTAACAGCTTGAATAAAGGTTCACAGGTCGCTGTAAGGTGAGATATGAACCGTGAAATGTAGTTCAATCTACCTAGAAACCCCCGAACCTCTTTTTCTGTCTTCGGTGCAGGCATTTCTTGAATGGCTTTGACTTTATCAGGGTCAACTTCAATCCCTTTCTCACTCACAATAAATCCCAGCAACTTACCAGATCGCACCCCGAATGTGCACTTGTTGGGGTTTAGCTTCAATTGGTACTTCCTCAGACGCTTGAATAACTTCAACAGATTCACCAGGTGGTCTTCTTCTCTGAGGGACTTGGTAATCATGTCATCCACATAACATTCAATTTCTTTATGGATCATGTCATGGAATAATGTTACCATAGCCCGTTGATAGGTTGCACCAGCATTCTTCAGTCCGAATGGCATCACCTTGTAACAGAACGTGCCCCAGGGTGTGATAAAAGTTGTTTTCTCCATGTCTTCAGGTGACATCTTGATCTGATTGTATCCCGAAAATCCGTCCATGAAGGAGAACACCGAGAACTGAGCCGTATTATCAACCAATACATCAATTTGAGGTAATGGGAAGTCATCTTTCGGGCTGGCTCTGTTCAGATCCCGGTAATCCACACACATCCTCACCTTGCCGTCTTTCTTAGGTACCGGTACAATGTTAGCAACCCACGGCGGGTAACTAGTTACAGCAAGGAAGCCGGCGTCCCACTGCTTTTGTACCTCTTCCTTTATCTTCATTGCCATATCTGGGCGAGTACAGCGCAGTTTCTGCTTTACTGGCGGGCAGTCTTCTTTTAAAGGCAGCTTGTGCATGACAATATCGGTGTCCAACCCTGGAATATCCTAATAAGACCAAGCAAAGACATCTACATACTCTTGAAGCATAATAATCAGTTGCTCTTTTACTGAATCTTGTAGGCAGGCCCCGATTTTAACCTCTTTCACGTCTTCTTCCGTACCAAGATTAATTGTTTCGACCTCCTCCTGATGAGGAGTGATAACCTTCTCCTCTTGCCTTAACAACCTGGCTAGCTCTTCAGGAAGCTCATAATCTTCTTCAACCCCTTCATTAGCTTGATTGATTGGATTGCCAAAGTCATACGAAGCCATAGCTGTGTTGTTGTCTGTGCAGTCTGAAAGGCACTCTCTGCAAGGGTTTAGATTGTTCATTTTAGTGATCGATTTTAATCTTGTTTAGAAAAAAGTGGAATGAAGTTGTCATTTTGGAAAACATTGCCATTTTATTTTTGTACAAAAAGAAAAATGAAAAAAACAGTGAGCGGAAAAGAAAAAGACTCATTTGCAAAAGATGTCCGATATTCATTGATTGATCTGTTTGCACAAAATTACAAGATGGCCCGATTACAAAATGAGTCTTGTTATCTTGGGCAAGATGCAAGACTTGATGCATGCTTAAAATACAGGAAATAATAATTACTCTGCAGGAGTAACCCTTATAATTTCCTGGGAAGACCAGTTAAGGACTTGGCTCCCCGGGATCCTTGGACGTATCCAGCTCTCCAGGTTGCGGTCGCTTTCCTCCTCGTCTTCCAAGTTGTTCACTGCATCCGGGGTGAGCATTCCCCTGTTGACAAAATTGGGCTTCTTAGCAGCCTCTAATTGATCTTGTTGAGTTGGTTTGTAACCCAACCCAAATCTGTCTTCTTTCTTTTCCACGGGCAACAGCTTACCCCAGCCTTGGGCAGTACCCTCTTCAACAACCTTCCGGGCTTGCTGATACGACGTCATGGAGGTTCCCAGTACAACAGATGCTTCATTAATGTTCAGGGCCTCAAACCCTTGGCTCATAGTTTCATGGATTTCTCCATCCATTTCTATGTATTTGTACGTAGCCAGATGGCTAACAAAGATGTCTTCTTCACCACAGATGGTGATGATCTGGCCTTCCCACTCGAATTTCAGCTTCTGGTGAAGGGTAGACGTAACAGCGCCAGCGGCATGGATCCAAGGTCTACCCAACAAACAGCTGTAGGCCGGCTGAATGTCCATCACATGGAAGGTAATTTTAAAAGTCTGCGGGCCAATCATCACAGGCAGATCAATCTCTCCTAGCACTGATCTTTTAGAGCCATCAAATGCTCTCACCACTAAATTACTTGGACGCAGTGCCAAGCCATCGTACTCCAGCTTCACCAAGGCTTTCTTTGGTAGAACATTGAGTGAAGATCCAGTGTCCACCGGTACATGAGATAGAACAGCACCTTTGCATTCCAAGGTGATATGTAAAGCCTTGTTGTGGTTACGTCCCTCAGTTGTTAAGTCAGCATTGGTAAAGCCGAGTCCGTGGCTAGTATTGACATTTGCCACCACAGTTTCCAGCTGATTAACGGTAATCTCCTCTGGCACGTATGCTGCGTGCAGGACTTTCAATAATGCATTCCTGTGAGCTTCAGAACACATCAACAGGGATAATATGGAGATCTTTGAGGGAGTTTGGTGAAGCTGATCTACCACTTTGTAATCACTTCTTTTTATAATCCTCATAAACTCGTCTACATCTTGTTCAAAAGATGTCTTCTGAGTTTCTTTGAGAATTGGTTCTTCAGATATCACACTCTTCCCTTTTGCTTTGGCAGCAGCTTCTGCTTCAGTATTAGGTCTTTGCACTTGTGAGGCAAAAAGGCGTCCGCTTCTGGTGAAGCCTCCGCCTCCCCCAACATTATCAATCTGTGGAGAAGAAGTTGAAGAATCCAAAGTGATTTTCTCCCCGTTGCAGTAGAGATCAGAGCCATAATGCCAAGGTATGGCATTACTGCTTTCATATGGAACTGGTCCAGGCACTGTGATGGTAACTGGACTGTCTGCTGCAGAGGAGGGTACTGTAACGGTGTGCGGATCGTAGTAAATGGTGACTGGCGACCTGGCAGGAGGTGCCACTGTTTGTTGCTGAAAGTTGTTGTTCGGAGGAACATCTGATGGATCATAGTAGATGGTGACTGCTGAGATATCTTCATTAATTTCCGTTGGTGTTGTAGAAGATCCTGCTGAATAAATGGATGCTGATGTTGTAGAAGAAAGGGTTGTTGTCATTTGATTTGTGGAAGTGATGGATGAAGCCATTGTTGATGATATTGATGAATTGGTTGGAATGGTTGTTGTTGCAGTTGTAGAAGAGTCAGGAATTGTCGTCAAAGGAATTGCTGGATTTGTAGGCGCCGTTGTTGTGATCTGAAGTATACCACTTTTGATAAGACCATCTATGCCGCTTCTCAAATTATCACACCCGTTGACCGAAATGTTGCAATACCCACAACCGAGCTCACACCCGGGGAACATCTGACATTCTAGGAGCTGAGCTTTAATTTCGACCAGAGGTGTCCGAATCTGTCCAACACTGGTGATTAAGAAAGATAGCTTGTCTTCCTCAATGGCGTTAATTCTTGGCCCTCCAAGATTGGGCATGGGATTCTTGGTGACACTTGGAGGGGGTGCAAAGTTGAGGGCTTTAGAATCCACCAGGTCTTGGACTTTCATTTGCAAGGCCCTGCATTTCTCGGTATTGTGGCCAGGTGCATTGGAGTGGAAGCACATCTGGCGTTGACATCATAATTTCTTGGAAGATTGGAGGGATCTGGTGGTGCCAATGTCCTTAATTCAACCAAGTTGAGTTTCAGGAGTTGTGGCAATAAGGCAGCATAAGGCATAGGGATGGGGTCAATCACCCTATTTGCCTGCGATGGTCTTTGCTGAAAGGGTCTTTGCTGTTGATTGCTGTTATTGTTGTTGTAGGTCCTCTGTGGCGGATACTGAACTTGTTGCTGATAGTGTGGTTGTTGTTGTGGTTGCTGATATGTTGGTTGCTGAGGAATCAGAGTTGGAATGGTGACAGCCGCTACTGATCTGTGGACATACTGAGGTCTGCCCCTGCTGGCATGAATGGCATTTGTCTCACCGGTTCTTCTAGGTCCCACAAAAGGATTCCTGGGATTACTGGACGAACTTGCACCATTATCAGAAATTTTATCCATCTTCAGAAGGCTCTCAATTCTTTCTCCAGCTATAACTACGTCAGCGAAACTGGTGGAAGAAAAGGCAGCTAGCCTATCAATATATGTTCCTTGCAGAGTATTCATAAACATGTCGACCATTTCTCTTTCCGACATGGGTGGCTGGACAGCAGCAGCAAGCTGCCTCCACCTCTGGGCATATTCCCTGAAGCTTTCTCTGGAGGACTGAGACATTCCCATCAAAAGGGTCCTGTTAGGAGCCATGTCCATATTGTATTGGTACTGCCTGATGAAGACTTCAGCTAGGTCCTTCCAGCATCTGATAGTAGCTCTGGTCAAGTGAGAGTACCACTCCCTTGAAGCCCCAGTCAAACTATCTTCAAAGTAAAATATCCACAGTTTTTCATCCATGGTGTATGCCTTAAGCTCCCCAGAAAGGACTGTAGGTGAGTTCGTGGACAGGAAGTTCCATTGTACTTCTCGAAGCACGGGGGTTTAAACTTGTGGGGAATTCTGACCCCATCCACTAACCCCATATCCATGACATCGAAACCCAGGGAATTTTGAGACTCCAGATATCTCAACTTCTCAGCAATTTCATCAAACCTCCTATCATAGACTTCATCCCCTGCTCCCATGACAGTGAATTGCTCCTCTTGAGGATCTTCTTGCAAGATCCTGCCTGCAGTAGTATTTCCTTGCACATTACCCGGGATGTTGACTTCCGGATGTAGATGAGGCCCATATACTGGTGGATTAACATGGGGCTGACCCCTTTCATTGTTACTCGTTCCTCCAGTTCCCAGATGGGGTTCCTCCGGGGTTTGTCTTTCTACCAATGCCCTCAACCTTTCTTGACTTTGGGCCAAGCCATTCATTACTTCCATGAATTGGGTCATTTGGTTTCTCATCTCCAGCCTTTCATTAGCCATCTGTGTTCTGACCTCTGTCAGATCTTGCTGAACTTGATCCATTTGGATACCAGGAAGATTGTTGCGAGTAGGATACCGGTGCGGACGGTTGAGAGGGAACACCCGACGACGAGCAATAATTCCTGAACCACAACAGAGTTAGTAACAAACAAAACAAAACCCTACAAAACAAAGCAAAAGTTAGTATGCAATGCAGTATGCTTATTTATTTTCCAAGGTATCCGGCTTGGCTCTTGGTTTTGACCTTTCCAGACCCTGAGGAAGATGCTTTGATGTTGCTTGAGAAAAGAAACTCAAATGAAACAAACTGACAAATACATTACAAATGGTGGATCATACATAGTTTGTTTTTACAACACATGCCCCTGAGGGGTCAAAATACAACATAAAAAAGAAAAGTACATGAAATGGAAATAACAACAAGCAAAGAAGTCAAACATCTAATCCAAACTCATCCTCCTTAACCTCCTTTAGAAGTGCTTCAGTTACAGGACCAGCCGGATGCTCTGTAATGTTTCTGATAAGAAGGTTTTTGGTGGCAATAGCAGTGGTCAGCTTCTTGTGCCTGTCTTGGTCCTTTGACCTCTTCACACCAGCCCTCAGTTTCAACTCTGAAATCTCCTTCTGGGCTGCTAGCAGAGCCTCCTGTTGTTTCTTTTCATTGGCCTCCAATTGCTCAATCCTGGCTTGAGTTCTCTTATCCTCTTGAGTATGAGCTTCAGTGATCCTGACCCACCTAGCTTGACTTTCTTTCAGATAGAGATCAGTCCTAGCCTTCTGAAACTGGGCCTCTTTATAGGCATTCTTCAAAATTTGCTCCCCAGCTCTTGATTTCTTGATGTAGTCCTCTGCTTTCTCAATCTTGGCCAGATGTTCCACTTTAAGCTTCTCCAACCTCTCAATGTCTAGACGACCATCACTCCTCTCCCAGAGGGTCTTCTTCAGAGCTTGAGACAGATTCTCATTCCTTTCCTTCAGCTTCTCAAATTCTTCCAGGCTGACAGTGGCTGGAGGTGGTACTGTGGATGGTCCAGGTGCATCCTCAATGGTGAAAGGCATCCCAGAAATCTGAGCCCTAGCATGAGACCATTCATAATACTGAGCTGAAGCCACATTATTGCACCTCCCAAGAATGGCCATCCCCTTGGTCTGGATGTTGTCCCAAGCCCAGGATGCTTGTCTGACAACAGCTAGATTAGGTTTTATCTCACAATACAGGGTTTCAGCCAAGTCTTGCACTCTAGGAGGGTGAACCAAAGCATAGCCCAACTGTCTTTTAAACAGCACAGGGTTATAGTTGATGCAGCCCTTCACTCCTATTAGAGGTACATTGGGGAACTGTCCACAGCTAGTTATTATGTCCCTGCCTTTGGTGCTCTGGGTGCACCATCTGATGTCATCTGAAGTCAAAGCAATAAGTCTCTTAGCCCAATTCTTCTGTTGGTGAGGATTCAGAAAGGCATCAGTCCTGGGTAAGTGTTTGAGCAGCCAGGTATGGAATAGGGGAGCACAGCATCTCACCAATTTTCCTCTTTGCTTCTCATTTCTTTGGTGAACAGAATAATAGAAATCTCCCAGCAAGGTGGGTACTGGGTTCCTCAGAAGGAAAAGATGAATAACATTCTTGCTGATAAACTTGGGCTCATCTGCAAATAGTATAACCCCATATATACTGAGGGCTAACAATGCACAAACTGCCCTCCACTCTCCCAAAGAGGCCTTCAGGATGGCCTGAGAAGTCAGAAAGTCCAGGTGCAAACCAGGGATCCCAGCCTTTATTGTCATGTTCTGCTCAATCAAAATAGGCTCCAGGTACAGTGCTTTTGCCACTTCTTCATTACTGGGAGAACTCATCTCAGGGTTGAAGGGGGGACCACCCCTGACAGGTACTCCAATCAATGATGAGAACTCCTCCAGCAAAGGTCCCAACTGAAAGTTCTAGAAAGTGAAGCATCTCAAAGGAGGGTCATAAAACTGTAGGCAAGTGTGGATCAAACTCCTCTGAGAAGGGTCTAGGTCCATAACCATATCAAGGATGCCTCCATAATGTTCTCTGAATAATGGGATGTGGTCTGGAGTGATAAGTGCCTGGACCTGCCTGATGCCAGACATCACAGGCTCAAAGAAATGGTATGAAATGTTGCTCTTCTTGGGTGCCATAACTGCTGATGAAGAGCTGAAACAGATGCTGATGATGAAGACTGATACTGGAGATGAGCCACTGATATGCTGAGGCTGATGATGAAAGTAGCTGAAGCAGGCAACTGATGAACAGGGGTCTATGCAGATGAAGGGGTCAAAACCAAGCCAGATAAAATGTGGATACCCTGAAAAACAAATAAACAAATGTTAAATGATGCAATGATGAATATGCAGATGATATGCAAGGGTTTGTGATCAAGCTGGATCTGATTACTGCCTTGATATAAGTCCATGTATGTTCAGGAAGTCCAGATGGAGGTTCAGAAGTCCAGTAACCAAGGTGGGGGACTCAAATAAAGAGTCACATGTCCAGGGTTCAAATCACAAGAACTGTCCCAAAATGAGGTACTCTTAATCAAAACAAAGTATCAGGGTATGATGTGGATAAGGGTACCTGCAAACCTGTAAATAGCCCGACCCCCTCACAGGTGGTGTTCTAAAACAAGGATCCTCAGACTTGGATCAGTTATGAGAAGTGTAAACACTTCTAACCCGGAGGTACAGTGTTTACAATAACCATAAAAGATCCTCCTCTAATTCACCTCAGTTTCTGAAGGTCATAATAAAGGTCATCCAGACTTAGCAGGCTTCCCAGATAGCCCTAGCACTACAGGAAATCTGTAGCACAGAGTTCTCAAGAAGAAACCCACATCTGAACCGTGTTTCATATTCCCGCACCAGACCGAAATAGAATGGGAAAGAACATGAACCACTCTAGCCTAGGTGTCACTCAGGTCCCAGGTATAGGACCTCAAACTCTCAGTAGAACCCCACCCACCAAAACAGAAACCGGATCCAGCCAGATGATAATATGACAGTATGATGTATAAAGCTGTAAAGAAAGCAATAAATAACTGTACATAAAGCAAAAATAAATACAAATATACAAACACAATTAGCACATAACACCCCAGTAAACACAAATCAAACAAGCGCTAGGAGGAACCCACAAAAAGAACCAGAAGCCCTGGTTACAGTATAAGGGTCCCCAGCATAGTCGCCAAGCTGTTGCTCCTACCAAATGACACCTGGTCAAGAGGGGTACAGACGCGAACGGTCGGCGAAAGAGGAGAGAATGAATAGAGTCGCCAGCTAGGCATTTTTATCCCGAAGGAAAGGTAATGCTGCATAGACCTAGAAAGATATGGATAAGATGGTTGCGAACCAGAGAGACTGAGAAAGGGGGTTGGTTACAACCTGGGAAGGTATTAGCACCCAGATTGTCCTCCGTACTCGACGGGATCCACGCTTAAAAGATTTGTGTTTTAAAGGGGTAGTGTCAGTGCAATTTGTGTGTCAAAGCTGGAAAAGAATGCAAGTGTCAGTGTAAGAGAAAAGTGAGGTGTATAGGAGAAGTGTCAGTGTAAGAACAAAAATGTAATGCTCAAGATCATGAGGCTAAAAGAACGATACTGGGAAGAGGGGGGAATATACAGAGACTTTTGTTCGATAACTGTTAAGTTATGCCTACGTATCCTCTCGTGCAATGAGGAAGTCAGAACACCGTAGTTCGACCCAAAGAGACTGAAGATAAATTGACTTGATGAACTGCTTACTTGCCTATGCTCAAGTGTATGACCTGTCTGGCTCAGGTGCAAACTGTCTTGCATTAGACGGAAGAAGCAAGTTCTCGTTTGTGAATGAGTATGATGAGAAAAGAATCCCGAAGGAGACGATTATTGTTTATTTTTTGTGTTTTCAGTCTTTTATTGCTTTTGGATTTGTCATAAGTTAATGAGCTTAAGCCTAAACCAATGGGTTAGTAAACTCATCACATCCTCCCTCTGATTAGGGGTAATGAGAATACCTTAAGTGTGAAGTCAGCATCACACACTTAATCATCATGATGTAGGATTAAGATCATTAACCTACTTGTGATTATTTAGATGTTTATGTTGTTTTTGTTTAGTGTTAAGTAATGAGATTAAGCCATAATCAAGGATTTAATGGACTCATTACACCATCCTAATAGAAGGATAATAGATGAGAACATTTAAGCTAAGAAAAACTCCTCAACTTAATCCATGATTAGGGATTAACCTCATGACAAAACAAAGCCTTTATTAAGTGGATTTTAGTTAATGATAAGGTGAAGAAGTGATTTTTATGGTTTGTAAGACAACTTGAGGGGGACTTGTCCATTAACACTAGGGTTAGTCCTTCTTAACCAGTTAAGGAAGAATTAGGACCCTAATGCAAGGACCAAGTTACAAGCTTGATGTCTTGATGATTATTAGGTGAATTGATTAAAGGGTTTAAACACATTAAGGGTTTAACACTTAGGATTAAAGTTATACACTCCATCCTAATAGAAGGATGCAGGCATAAGCTTAATCACAAAGCCTTAAAACCTTTAGGGTTTAGTCCTTTATTATGAGATGAGAAGAGAAGACTCAAAGATGACACAAAGGTAAAACTAAATGGGGGACTAATCAAACCCTAATTATTGTCATGCTTGGTTGTTCCTAGGGTTTGTGAGGCTTAAGAGAAAGATCTTCAGAGAAACCACCAGGAAGGAAGCAGATGAAAGGAACAAGAAGCAAAGAGAAGCAAAACAACTTGCTCCACTTAAGGATACAAGTTGCTTGAAGAAAGAAAGTAAGAGATGAACATGAATGAGCAAGCTCACTCAAATACACAATATAAAATGCAGCAATGATGCATAAGGGAGATGAAAAGAGATTTTGAGAAGTGAAGGCAAATTCACTTCTCAAACAACTTACCACCTGAAAAGTTAGCCAAAAGAAAAGAAATGCAATGCAAATGAGATGAAATGGCATGATGCAAGACAAAGTCAGAAGCAAATACATGATGTTAATGATGCTAAGAGATGATACAAACATGAGGCAATACAAGAGAATGATCAAACAAGCATAAAGATGCAAATGAGACATGCTTAGAACCATGAACATACATGAAAAGTTATGAAATGCAATGGACATTCAACATGGCAAATGAAAGATGCAATGATCAAACATGATTCTAATATGCTCTAAGATGTCTTATGAATCAAATGAATGCACAAAATGTCATGGCAAGTCAATGGATGCAAGCAAATGAGAAATGGATGCAAAGGAAGGCACAAATTAGGGTTACATGCATCACATAAAGCAAAAATCCAAAACCAGAAGCAAATGACATGATAAAAATTTGAAAATGCAATCAAAGATACCCTAAACCTATACAAACTCACTGCCCAAAGGAGGGGATCCAACTCTTAACCTAGTGAAAGTTATGAATTTCCTAAGATTGCTAGGGTTTTGGGGTACTTCACAAAGAAAAACACCAAACAAATTGAAAATGCAAGATCAATTCAAACCAAATTTATCCTATAAACTAAATGCTATACAAGATGCAATGCAAAAAGAATCATTATCCAACTCTCAATGGTTAGGCAGAAATGATTTTTTTGAAGTTTGAAACAAAATATTGCCTTGAAGTGAAATTAATTCCAATGAAAATGATCAAAAGGCATCAAGAACAAAAAAGAAATTTGGTTTGAGAGTTGGACAATGTTTCTAAATGTTCCTAAATGCAACATGAATTTTTTTGTGATTTTTAAATACCTAAATGTATTTTTAATTAATTAATTCTCATTAACTAATTAAAAATAATCATTTAAATGATTTAAAAATAATTTTTAATGCAAAAAATAAAAATAAAAATATTTTTGTGTTTTGAAAATTCATGAAACCCTTGACAAAAATTTTCATAATTTTTTAATGATTTTAGCTATTTTAAAATAAATATGCAAAACAAATGAATAAAAATGAAATAAAAATATAAATAAATGAAAGTATGCAAGGGGGAGGGCCAGGATTTGATCTGGGCTTGGACTGGTTGACTGCGCGCCAGATCCAAGGGCCCAGATTCAAACCTGGCTAATTTTGTTTTATGATTTAATTAAACTGATTTTAATTAATTAAATGAGGATTAGGGTTTTAATGACACATCCTGGCCACACGTTCACGCGCGAGTCAACCCCAGTCAGCCCAATCCACGATCCACATTCAAACTCCCATTAATGACGCAATTAGGGTTAATGAGCTTCAGGTGACCGGAACAGTGGTTCCAGTCATCTTCTCCGGCGAGCAAAAACCCTAGATTTCGCTACAGGTTACCAAACATGAAATTTCTTCCACCAAAATGATCCTCTCCTCAATCTAAACCTAACCCCTCTCCCAAAATTCATTTATTTTCACTCACAAGCCTGAATCGAAGCAAAGTATGAAACACGGGAAAATATTCAGAGGTACCATACATGCTGGTTCCTTCACCATTTCAAAAACTAAACACATATTCATGATCAGGGGAAGACATAGCATCATAAAAGAACTTAAAAATCAGTTTCTGGGAAAAAAGTTCTTCATGTTACCTGAGATGAAGCTTCTCTGATTTTGAGCTTTCTGGCCTCAAGCTTTGTGCAATCCTTCTCCCTTGATCCTCCTGATGATGGAATGAAGCTTTGAATGCTTTGAGAGTGGCTAGTTTAAGAGGTTCAGTTCTGATATGGCAGGAAATGAGGTTCTTGTGTGTTGTGTTTCAGACCATTGTGAAGGGTGGGATCTGTTCTATGGATGATTTTTGGTTGATTGGTGAAGGAATTATTGAAGTTTGATGGCTGTGTTGAGTGATTCGAAGAGGGAAAGGTTTTGACAGTTTTTGTTGGATGCTGCAATGTGGGAGGATTCAGCTTGTGTATGGTGTGCTTTTGGATTGTTTGAGGTCCACATATCATGCTCTGGTTGGGCAGAGAGTCGGTGTGTCACTGTGGGATTGGTATGGGTCTTTATGCAAAAAGTCAAGATATTGTGTACCCTAGGCATGGCTCGGGTCAGAGGCAATCTAGAGGCTTGTCCTGCCTCAGCTTGAGTCAAGGATGGCCCTTGGATGATTCATAAAGGACTGCAGCATTTGGATCATGAGTTGGAAGGGTTTTTGCAACTTGACAAATTGTTACATTTCATGATTTTTGGCCATGTATGTGTGAGAAGTCTTGCTGAATTTCTGGTGTGGGATGCCTCATTAGGTCATGGCAATGTATTGAAACCAGCTAGAGGTCATACAATCCCTTTGAGAATGATTTTGCAAGAAATCCCTCTTTGCACTTTCATGAAGAATGGCTTATGATTATTTGAAAATCAAGGCATAGAAATGGGAAATCCCTTGGGCCAAACTGATTTTTAGGTCATGCATTGCATTGGTATGATAATTAGAAGTCACATTGAAGTCACATAAAGGCTTGTCATGAGAAAATGCAAGTTTTCCATTTTGTGCAAAAGTGAAATTTCAATGATTTTATCCAACTTTGCAAGGCCATAACTTTTGATCCAAAATGAATTAGAATGGGTTATTGTACTTTTTGAAAAGGGAGTGATCCATTCTACAACTTTCATGACCAAAGTTTTCTCATTTGAAGCATTTTTGAATCAAAAAGAAAGGGTTGAAAAACTTTCCCAAAATGGAAAGTTTCCATTACAAGTCATTTTCCCAAAAAGGCAACTTTGCAAATGACTTGAAATTCTTCAAATTTGTGAACTTCCAACATCTTCTATGATCAAATAAAGTTCATACACAATCAAAATGATGAAGAACACCCCTTGGTTGGGTCATTGGGGGCCTCAGATGCCCTGATTTTGCACTGACTTGCTCAAGAAGTCAACTCTTGATTAGATACCTTCCCTATGGAATTTCTTCATGAAAATTGATATGCATTATTATTACACCATATAGAGACCAATAGAAACAAGAATGGCCAAAAAAATTGGAGTTATGGCCTCTGAAACCAAAACCCTAATTCTAGGTCATCTGTGCAGTTAAGCCTGGCTCTGCTTCCATGCCTTTCTCAGTTCTTGTGATTCTTTGACTTTCTTGACTTTGTGAGGATATAATATGATGCTTGAACACACATGGACCCCCTTGAAGTGATTGATGACCTTTGGAGTGGCTCAAATGGCTCTTGGATGGCTTAGATCACAAACCCTAGATGCAGATGACTTAGAAACAATGCAGTGAAAAAAAGATATGAGATGCTATGATTGAACTTATGCATATGAAGAGATCACAAGCCATGGTGTCAATGGGTGAGGGCAAATTTGGGGTGTTTACAATCATGACATTAACATTTCGTGTGCAACATTTCCACCGAGGCAGAGCATTACGACATACAATCATAAGACATGCATTCATAACATATCCCCAAGATAAATCATCACACAATACAATCATCTATTTGTATTCCTACATGCATTAATCATAACATTTCATGCATATCATATCCCCCGGGATAAAGCATTATGCAATACTATCACAAACCATGCATCTATAACATATCATAAACCAGAATTCGAGACCTTTCATGAAATTTTAGGTTAGTCCTCAGTCGAGTCAACATTATTTCTCCGAGTGAGTTCCTACCCTGCAGGTTTTCAAAGTGCATATTCCTAGTGGATTTGTTGAAATTTGCTCCCAAGCAGAGGTTACCCTAAAAAGTATCCTTTTGAGTTTTTTCCTCCGCAGAGCTTTCCCATAGTAAATCTTCTCTCTCGAGAGTCCTTTCTGGATTATTTTCACATCCAGCTATCGTATTTTACGATATCTGTCGACCCCGAGTTGACGTTGATTTCTTTATCTTTATTTTTAATCTGAATGTCAACCCCCCGAGTTGACGATGACAATCTAGTATTTTAATTTGAATGTTGACCCCCGATTTGACGATGACAATCTTGCCTTTATATTATTGATATGTTCTCAATAGGGGTGGAAATAGGCCAGGACGATAACAGGTAGGGGTGGCAAAATGGGCTGCCCGCCCCGCCCCGTGCCCGCTCTTCATAATTCCTGCAAGTATTCTTTAATCTTTTCAAAAGCTCTTTGACAATTTTCATTCCACCTGACCGCCTGCTCTTTTCTTAGAAGTTTGAATATTAGTTCACATGTGGCTGTGAGGTGAGATATGAACCGATCAATGTAGTTCAATCTACCTAGGAAGCCACGCACTTCTTTTTCTGTACGCGGTGCAGGCATATCTTGTATTGATTTGACCTTTGCAGGATCTACCTCAATTCCTCTTTGACTTACAATGGAACCCAACAGTTTTCCTGAATGCACCCAAAGGTGCACTTGTTATGATTTAACCTCAAACGATACTTTCTCAGTCGTTCAAACAATTTCTTGAGGTTAACCAAATGCTCTTCTCCGTCTCGGGATTTGGCGATCATGTCGTCCACATAACATTCAATTTCTTTATGGATCATATCATGAAACAGAGTCACCGTTGCCCGCTAATAGGTTTCCCCAACACTCTTCAAACCAAAAGGCATGACCTTGTAGCAATACATACCCCATGGGGTAATGAACGTTGTCTTCTCCATGTCTTCCGGCGCCATCTTAATTTGGTTATAACCGGAGAAACCATCCATGAAGGAGAATACTGAGAATTGATTCGTATTATCAACCAATACATCAATGTTAGGTAATGGGAAATCATCTTTTGGGCTCGCTCTATTCAAATCCCGGTAATCAACACACATTCGGACCTTGCCGTCCTTCTTCGGTACTGGCACAATATTAGCTACCCAGGGTGGATAACTAGTTACGGAAAGAAAACCAGCGTCCCACTGTTTTTGAACCTCTTCTTTAATCTTCAATGCCATGTCAGGACGAGTTCTTCTAAGCTTTTGCTTAACAGGAAGACAGTCTTCCCTCAGTGGCAGCTTATGCACAACAATGTCGGTATCTAGACCTGGCATATCTTGATATGACCAAGCAAAGATATCCACATACTCTCGAAGCATGCCAATTAACTCTTCTTTTACTCCGGCCTGCAGACTGGCCCCAATCTTAATTTCCTTCTTTGCGTATTCTGTTCCGATGTTGTTGATCTCAATCTCTTCTTGGTGAGGCTGAATTACTCTTTCCTCCTGTCTCAATAACCTAGCCAATTCTTCAGGGAGTTCATAGTCTTCCTCAACCCCTTCATCAGCTTGGTAGATCGGATTATCGAAATCATACTCGGTCATAGTAGAAGAGTTATCAAAGAAATCCGAATGTTTGGTTCTGCACAAGTGATGCGCTTATTTCATAATCCGTTTTTTTTATGAAAACAACAAGACAAACAAAAGAAAGAAAAATAATGCCATTTTTATTGTTTTTTGTGAAAAATTTGAAAAGAAAGACAGGGAACACAAATTGAATGAAAAATGTCCTTTATTCATGATAAAATTAATCGCATAAGATGCAAGGAGGACCTATAATGGATCCATACACCTTAGGCATATTGTAGGACTTAGCATGCAAATGATAAATGGGAAAACAAGAAAATTACTCTGGCTGACAAGTAACTTGGATGAAATCCTCTGCAAACCAGTTCTGAAGCTTTTCCCCGGGAACACATGGGCGCATCCAGTTGTCCAGATTGTAATCACTGTCAACATCTTCATCCACAACACACACCTGGTTATGATCAATCATACCAGCACTAGTGAAGCTCATTGCATGGCTACCTTGAGACCACCCAGCTTGCCCCGGTTGATAGCCAATGCCAAATTTGTCATCTTTCTTTTCAATCTCTAACAGTTTGCCCCAGCCCTAGGCCTGTCCTGACTGCACTACCTCTTTAGCCTTCTTGTAAGAAGATATGGAAGTCCGCACCCTCTCACTTCTCTTGATCATGGAAGTAGGAGCTACTGTACTGACATTCACAGCTTCGAAGGACTGGCATAACATCTCGTGAATCTCACCATCCATCTCAACATATTTAAACATGGACAAGTGTCTAACAAAAATGTCCTCCTCCCCGCATACGGTGACTACTTGACCATCCATCACATATTTCAATTTTTGGTGAAAAGTAGACGTCACCGCACCGACAAAATGAATCCAAGGGCGACCTAGTAGACAACTGTATTCCGGTTGAATGTCCATGACAAAAAAAGTACTCTTGAACACCTGCAACCCTATTTTCACTGGTAACTCCACTTCTCCGAAAACCGATCTCTTGGAACCGTCAAAGGCCCTCGCAACTAAATCACTTGGCTTGAGAATTATGCATTCTACATCCAACTTCATTAGAGCTTTCTTTGGGAGCACATTCAGAGAGGAACCCATATCCACCAAGACGTGGGACAAAACAACACCTTTGCATTCCATAGTGATATGCAAATCCTTATTGTGGTTTCTCCCATCGGACGTAAGATCTCTATCTGTAAACCCTAGCCCATGACTAGCATTTACATTGGCCACCACTGCCTCCAGTTGATTGACAACAATCTCTTGAGGTACGTAAGCTAACTGCAATACCTTCAGAAGAGTCTCTCTATGTGCCTTTGAACACATCAACAATATAGGATAGAAATCTTGGATGGTGTATGATTTAGTTGCTCCACCACTTTATAATCACTTTTCTTTATAATCCTCATGAACTCTTCCACCTATTTCTTGAACACACTCTGCTCAGTGGCTGAAGTCACAACTTTTTCAGTGGCTACTTGCTTACCCTTGGCTTTGGCAGCTGCTTCGGCTTCAGTATTTGTCATGAGAGTTTGTGGAGCGAATAAGTGTCCACTACGAGTAAAACCACCCAAACCCCCAACGTTCACAACATCATGATTTATCGTCACAAGTTTGTCTTCCACCTTCTGACCTCGCACATAAACATTAGATCCGTAATTCCAGGGAACGACTTTATCATCATTGTATGGTACAGGCCCAGGAACAATAATGGTAACATGGCTTACGTCTTGTGGCACATATATGGTGATAGGTTCCGGACAAGGAGGCACCAGAATATCAACAGGGGTAAAATATATTGTCACAGTGGATACATAGTCACTTTGGTTGTTCACTCTGTCGAAATGCAGTGAACCCTCATCCATCAAACCCTGAAGTCCAACTCTTAACTTGTCGCAACCATTGGAAGAAACTACACATTTTTGACAGTTAAATCAACAACCGGGAAACATTTTTCCTTTCAATAATCTTTCTCTTACAACCAAGAGGAGAGTCTATACCTCCTCAACATCTGAAACTAAGTTCAACTGTTCACCGCTCTCAACATCATTAACCCTAGCCCCGCCATGATTAGGTATATGATTGTTGGTGACATTCGGTGGTGGTGAGAAATTGATTGCCTTTGAATCGACTAGGTCTTGTACCTTCATCTGCAATGCCCTACACTGCTCAGTAGAATGTCTGGGAGCTCCGGAATGGAAAGCACACCTGGCATTAGTGTCACTCCCACCAAATGAGGCCAGGTCAAATGGGGTACAGACGCGAACGGTCGGCGAAAGGAGAGAGAAAACACAAGGGTGAACTCAGAAGACAAGAGTCGCCAGCTAGGAATTTTTATCCCGGAGGAAAGGTAATGCTGCATAAACCTGAGAAAAGATATGGATAAGACGGTTGCGAACTAGAGAGACTGAGAAAGGGGGTTGGTTACAACCTGGGAAGGTATTAGCACCCAGATTGTCCGTCGTACTCGACGGGATCCACGCTTAAAAGATTTGTGTTTTAAAGGGGTAGTGTCAGTGCAATTTGTGTATCAAAGCTGGAAAAGAATGCAAGTGTCAGTGTAAAAGAAGTGTGAAGTGAAATAAAGAAGTGTTAGTGTAAGAACAAGGATGAGATGCTCAAGATTATGAGGCTAAAGAATAATGCAGGAAAGAGGGGGAATATACAGAGACTTTTGTTCGATAACTGTTAAGTTATGCCTACGTATCCTCTCGTGCAATGAGGAAGTCAGAACACCGTAGTTCGACTCAAAGAGACTGAAAGATAAATTGACTTGTGAACTGCTTGCTTGCCTATGCTTAAGTGTATGACCTGTCTGGCTCAGGTGCAAACTGTCTTGCATTAGACGGAAGAAGCTAGTTCTCGTTTGTGAGTGAAGATGATGAGAAAAGAATCCCGGAGGAGACGATTATTGTTTGTTTTTGATGTTTTCAATCTTTTATTGTTTTTGGGTGTTTGTCATAAGTTAATGAGCTTAAGCCTAAACCAAGGGTTAGTAAACTCATCACATCTTCCCTTTGATTAGGGGTAATGAGGATACCTTAAGTGTGAAGTAAACACCTCACACTTAATCACCATGATGTAGGATTAAGATCATTAACCTACTTGCATTTATTAGATGTTTTTGATGTTTTTGTTTAGTGTTAAGTAATGAATTTAAGCCATAATCAAAGATTTAATGGACTCATTACACCATCCTAATAGAAGGATAATAGATGAGAACATTTAAGCTGAGGAAGGCTCCTCAACTTAATCCATGATTAGGGATTAACCTCATGACAAAACAAAACCTTTATTAAGTGGATTTTAGTTAATGATAAGATTAAGAAGTGGGTTTTATGGTTTGTAAGACAACTTGAGGAGGACTTGTCCATTAACACTAGGGTTAGTCCTTCTTAACCAATTAAGGAAGAATTAGAACCCTAATGCAAGGCCCAAGTTACAAGCTTGATGTCTTAGTGATTATTAAGTGAATTGATTAAAGGGTTTAAACACATTAAGGGTTTAACACTTAGGATTAAAGTTATACACTCCATCCTAATAGAAGGATGCAGGCACAAGCTTAATCACAAAGCCTTAAAACCTTTAGGGTTTAGTCCTTGATGATGAGATGAGAAGAGAAGACTCAAAGATGACACAAAGGTAAAAGCTAAATGGGGGACTAATCAAACCCTAATTGTTATCATGCTTGGTTGTTCCTAGGGTTTATGAAGCTTGCAAAAGATCTTCAAGAGAGAAGCCACCAGGAAAGGAACAGATGAAAGGAGGAAGGAGCAGAGAGAAGCAAAACAACTTGCTTCACTTAAGAAGACAAGTTGCTTGAAGAAAGAAAGTGGGGAAGAACATGAATGAGCAAGCTCACTCTAATACACAAGATAAAATGCAGCAATGATTCATAAGAGAGATGAAAAGAGATTGTGAGAAGTGAAGGAAAATTCACTTCTCAAAACAACTTACCACCTGAAAAGTTAGCAAAAGAAATGAAGTGCAATGCAAATGAGATGTAATGACATGGTGCAAACCAAAACCAGAAGCATAAACATGATGCTAGTGATGCTAAGAGAAGATGCAAACACATGACAAGAGATGAGAGTGATCAAACAAGCATAAGGATGTAAATGAGGCATGCTTTGAACCATGGAAGTTCATGAAAGTTTATGAAATGCAATGGACATATAACATGGCAAATGAAAGATGCAATGATCAAACATGATTCTAATATGTCCTAAGATGTATTATGAATCATGTGGATGCACAAAATGTCCTGGAAAGTTCTTAAATGCAAGCAAATGAGAGATGGATGCAAAGGAAGGCACAAATTAGGGTTTACATGCAACATACAATGCAAAATTCAAAACCAGAAGCAAATGACATGATAAAAAATTGAAAATGCAATAAAAGATACCCTAGACCTATACAAGTTCACTGCCCAAAGGAGGGGACCTAACTCTTAACCTAGTGAAAGTTATGAATTTCTCAAGTCAATTAGGGTTTTAAGGTACCTCACCATGAAAAATGCAAAACAAATTGAAAATGGAAGATCAATTCAAGCCAAATTTATCCTATAAACTACATGCCATGAAGGATGCAATGCAAGAAGAACCATCATCTAACTCTCAATGGTTAGGCATAATGGATTTTTTCAAGTTTGAACAAAAATATTGCCTTAAAATGAATTTAATTCCAATGAAAATTGTCAAAATGCATTAAGGACCAAAAAGAAATTTGTTTTGAGAGTTTGATAATGTTTCTAAATGTTTTAAAAATGCAATGTGAATTTGTTTGTGATTTTTAAATACCTAAATGTATTTTTAATTAATTAATTTTCATTAACTAATTAAAAATAAACATTTAAATGATTTAAAAATCATTTCTAATGCAAAAAATAAAAATAAAAATATTTTTGGGTTCTAAAAATTAATGAAATCTTTGACAAAAATTTTCAGAATTTTAAAATGTGTTTTACTATTTTAAATAATTCGTGCAAATAAAATGAAAAAGAAATGAAATAAAATAAAAATAATAGAAAGTAATCTAAAGGAGAGGCCAGGATTTGATCTGGGCTTGTGAGGGTTGACTTGGCGCCACATCCAAGGGCCTAGGTTCAAACCTGGCTAATGTTTATTTAATAACTAATTAAACCTAGGTTAAGTTAATTAATTACTTATTAGGGCTAATCATGAAATCCCAGCCATCCAACACACGCGGGAACAACTAATCGCACGGCCTATATTCAAACTCCCTTAATTACACCTGTTAAACCTAATTAGGGCTAATCAAACTCAGACGGCCGGAACAGTGTTCCGGTCGTCTTCTCCGGCGAACCAAAAACCCTAGCTTTCTCTACAGGCCACCCCAACCTAAATTAACTGCCCAGAAACGTTCCCCTATCCAAACTAAACCTAAATCCATCATCAAACATCATTTATCAAGCATGAACAAAGAGAATCGAAGCCAAACACTTTCACTGGCAAAATTTCAGAGAGACATAAAATGCTTATTTTCACACCATTTTCAAATCTAAAAACACCAGAGTGATCCCCATGATGTGTATTTTCATTTTGTAACAAAAAAAGCAAGCTCTGAAAAGTTTGAAGTTTGAAGCTACCTGAGATGATGAACTGTGAATATGAGCTTTTCAGGCCTCTCTTTTGTGCAAAGTGTCACCTCTGAACCCCCTGAGATCAATGGAATGCCCAAAACCTTTTGTTTGTTGCTGATTTGTGAGTTTCTATTCTGATATGGCAGGTTTCACAGTTGGGATATGTGGGGTTTCAAGCTGTTCCAATGGTGGATTTTGGTTCTATGGAAGGTGTATGATTCACTGGTGAAGAAAGAATTGAGGTTTGATGGCTGTGTGAAGGGATTCGAAGAAGAGGAGTTTTTGACAGATTTTTGTGAGGGCTGGCTTGTGTGTCCTTTTTGGCTTGTGTATTGCTTGCTTTATGTTCCATAACACATCCCTAGACTATTGGAAGAGGTCTGAGGAAGTGACATGTACTGTGGGAATGGTATGGGGTGATTGGCCAAAAAGTCAAGAATTGTGTACTATGGGTATGGCTCGGGTCAGAGGAAATCTTAGGGCTTGTCCTGCCTCAGCTTGAGTCAAGGAAGACCCTTGGATGATTCATGAAGGACTGTAGCACTTGGATCACAAGATAGCATGGGTTTTGCATTTTGGCAACTTGTCACATTTTGTGGTTTTTTGGTCATGAACATGTGATATCTCTTGCTGAATTTTGGTGTGAGATGTCCCATGAGGTTATGGCAATGTCTTGAGACCAGCTAGAGATCACACAAACTTTTGGGAACCATTTTGCAAGAATTCCCCCTTTTGCATTTTTATGGAAAATGGCTTATGGTTACTTGAAATTTAAGACATGGAAATGGGCAATTTCTTGGGCCAAACTGAATTTTAGGTCATGCATTGTGTTTGCATGATGATTAGAGGTCATATTGAAGTCACATAAAGGCTCATCATGAGAATTTGCAAGTTTTCCATTTTGTGCAAAAGTGAAAATTCAATGATTTTATCCAACTTTGCAAGGCCATAACTTTTGATCCAAAATGAATTAGAATGAGTTCTTGTACTTTTTGAAAATGGGAGGATCCATTCTACAACTTTCATGACCAAAGTTTTCTCATTTGAAGCATTTTTGAATCAAAAAGAGGAGGTTGAAAAACTTTCCCAAAATGGCAAGTTTTCATTATAAGTCACTTTCCCAAAAAGGCAACTTTGCAAATGGCTTGAAATTTTCCAATTTTGTGAACTTATAACACCTTCTATGATCAAATAAAGATCATATACATTCAAAATGATGGAGAACACCCTTTGGTTGGGTCATTGGGGGCCTCAGATGCCCTGATTTTACACTGACTTGCTCAAGAAGTCAACTCTTGATCAGATGCCTTCCCCATGGAATTTCTTCATGAAAATTGATATGCATGATCCTTATACCATATAGAGACCAAAATTTTGGAGTTATGGCCTCTGAAACCAAAACCCTAATTTTAGGTCATCTGTGCAGTTAAACCTGGCTCTGCTTCCATGCCATTCTCAGCTCTTGTGATTCTTTGACTTCTTTGTTCTTGAGAGGATATAATATGATGCTTGAACACACATGGTCCCATTTGAAGTGATTGTAGATCTTTGGAGTGGCTCAAATGGCTCAGGGATGGCTCAGATCACAAACCCTAGATGCAGATGACTTAGAATTAATGCAGTGAATCAAAAAATGTGGTATGAGATGCTATGATTGAATTTATGCAAATGAAAATGATCACAAGCCATGATGAAAGGGGTGAGGTCAAATTTGGGGTGTTTACAGCTGCCCCTATTCAAACATGAGTTAGCTGTGCAGGATGTAAGCAACGGCTTAACAGGCAAACAAGATAACTTGTGGTTGAATACCAAAGACAGTCCAAAATTTGCACTCACAGAATGAAGAAGAAAAGGGATATAGATTGTTAAAGAGAATAAAGTATATTTATAAAGTGCGGGCGACGGAGGACGACCGTCAGGCAGAGGACGACTGCTGGGGATAAAGCGATGACGGGGACGGCCGACATGTTGGGGATAAGAGATTATGATGGGGACGACCATCGGGTAAAGCTATAAGACTCTTTGGGGATTATAGGTAAATGATGGGGACGACTATCAAGCTCGAGGCATAAATGAAATAAATGATGAGGTACGGTCATCAAAGGTGAAGGACGATCACCTAGCAGGGGACGGCTGCTCCATTGGGGATAAGATGAGGGACAATCATCTAAGGTGAAGGACGATCACCTGGCAGGGTACGACTGCCGAAAATATCACGACATAGGACGAATGCCGGATAGAAAAGGTCGACGATGGGGACGGCCATCGGATAAGCATGATGAAGGACGATCATCAAGAGGTGAAGGACGATCACCTAGCAGGGTACGGCTGCTCTCGGGGTTTTTCACGACATAGTACGAATGTCAGATAACAGGATCAACGATGGGGACGACCATCGGATAAAATGATGAAGGATGATCATCAAGAGGTGAAGGACGATCACCTAGCAGGGGACGGCTGCTAAAAATGTCACGACATAGGACGAATGTCGGATAATAAGGGGTTCCAAATGAATGGAGACTCCTCTGGGAAATGATGAAGGACGATCACCAAAAATGTGAAGGACGATCACCTGGCAGGGTACGGTTGCCGAAAAGGTATCATGACATAGGACGAATGTCAGATAGGAAGAAAACAGTTCAATAAGATTTGTCGGGGATTCTTCTGGGGAAGGGTAGACACAGACGAGTGTCTAAATTCAAAAGATGAAGGTATAAGTGTTTGACACGGTGTATAGATTAAATATGTGGACGAGCATCCTTAAGACTATGATACGAACGAGTATCGGTAGAAACAAACGCTTGACGCATGTTCAGAGATGATGATACGGACGAGTACCAACTGGTTAACAAAGAACACGGACGAGTGTCGGATCTGCGGGGATATAAGTGGTTTATACAAGATACAGACGAGTATCATGAGTAACAAGTATGAGTGATACATAGACGAGTGTTTAACTTGCTAGGGAGAGTGTGACACGGACGGGTGTCGGAAAAAGTGTATTATAAACAAGTATTTGGTTTACCTAGTGTTCAGGTAACTATGTTGGGGAAGGTGACACGAACGGGTGTCAAGGATTTGCATATGTGTTTGTGAGTGCAAAGGGGATGCTTTGGCTTTCTGCTGGGGATATGACACGGAAGGGCGTCAAGAAGTATTCGTATGCCCGGGCAACTCTACTGGGGAATGATGACACGGATGAGTGCCAAAAAGAAGCATGTATCCATATCTGTAGGGGGAATGCTTTGGCTCTCTGGTGAGGAATTGGGGAATACTCTGTATATTGTCGATGGATTGTCAGTATTCACAAGTGTTTGATTTACACATGGCTTATGATTATGCAATATGTTTGATTTTTGCCGTAATGCTCCGTATTAGACGGAATGCTACGCTCTGGGGGAAATTATGATGCGAATGCTATGATTATGCAAAGATACCGATCCGAGATCCGGATCCCGTTGCTGTGAAGATCTCTGGCTGATCTGCTTGAAGTGGATATCCCAGCTGGGGATAAGATCATTGGTAGATCTGACATATATCACTTTGCATGGGGAAATAGATCACTGATAGACCTATCTCAGTAATGAGGGACCCAGCTGGGGTTTGTAGAAGCTTTCTTTACTCTGTTATGAGATCTTCAGGCATTGCTCTTCTGGATAGAGGCTGAAACTCTGTAGGGAGACGGTTCCCGGTCTGGCAATTGGCTGGAAGAAGAAAGATCACTGAAAGACCTTCCTAGAGATTTCTGCGGGGATCCTGCTGAGGATGATACTTGACAACTCAGCTGGGGATATGAGCACCTTCAGGTGCTGCTCTTTGAAGGAAATGTTGGAGAAGTGATGCCTGGCAACTCCGATGGGGAGAAAGCATCTCTGGTGGTGTTTGCAAGGTATGCTGAGGAAACAATGATTTGGCAGCCTACTGGGGAGAAGCTTTCATGCCCCATGTTGCGCTTTGAATACCTGCAATCCTGTAAAGACAGAGAAACGCACAAGTATCCCGAGGTATCCCTTACCGGATTCCATCGTAGGAGTTTAGACACTCCCGGGAGTCAATATATTTCCTGCAAGCATGTAGTTTAGGAAAGGCGCATCTGTATTTATGCGATCAACAAATTAATGACATCGGACATTTTGCAAATGAAAATAAAATGTGCGAGACGAAAACATGACTGAAAATCTGATTTTATTAATTTGAGTGCCCTGAATTGGCAAATACAGTCAAAGAAACGGATCCCCTGAAATGAGGAGATTGTTACAAATTGAGAAACAACAAGACACTGGCAATGTTGATGACGCTTCAGGGAGTTTCCCTTTTGCTATGACTCGTATGACGTTTGACGTTCTTCTCGTCTTGCTTTCTGAAGAAGGCTGATTCTGACCGCTCGAACCTTTCGAAGCTTACCAAGTTGTAAGTGACACAGACAAATTCGGAATGCAGTTGTTCGCTTATTCCCTTATTTTGCGTGGATCGCCCTTTCAGGTTTTCAATCCACCGGGATACCCATTTCTGCCTGAGTTGTCCAATGCGGCTTTTCAACTCAGCGGGTGTACATTTTTTATATATTTATTTTCCCTTATTTTTGCCCGAGTCTTTTATTCTGTTTTTGACTCGCCGGGATGCCCTATTTTTGCCTGGACTTACATTCTGTTTTTGTGTCCAGCGGGTCATTTTTACGCGAAGTATTTTTTAACTGCATCTGAATTTACAGGGGACAGGAAATCTTCACCATCCATAGTACTGAGCATCAGTGCTCCACCGGAGAAAACTTTCTTTACTATGAATGGCCCATCATAATTCGGAGTCCACTTGCCCCTGTGGTCTATATGAGGAGGAAGGAGTCTTTTCAGCACAAGATCTCCTATTTGGTACTCCCGGAGCCTGACTTTCTAATCGAAGGCTTTCTTCATCCTTTTCTGATACAGCTGCCCATGACAAATTGCAGCCAATCTCTTCTCTTCAATCAGATTCAGTTGTTCGTATCGGGATCGAACCCACTCTGCTTCATTCAACTTAACATCCATCAGTACCCGCAGGGAGGGTAATTCAACTTCAACAGGTAGGACTGCCTCCATACCATACACAAGTTGATACGGTGTTGCCCCAGTGGATGTTCTGATTGACGTACGGTACCCATGCAAGGCAAATGGTAGCATTTCATGCCAGTCTTTGTAGGTGACTACCATCTTCTGCACAATCTTCTTGATATTCTTGTTAGCTGCTTCTACAACGCCATTCATCTTTGGCCTGTAAAGAGAGGAATTATGGTGTTGGATCTTGAAGTCCCGGCATAGCTCTGCCATCATTTTATTGTTTAAATTGGAACCATTATCAGTAATGATTCGCTCGGGAACTCCATACCGACAGATGATGTCTCTCTTTAGAAATCGGGCTACCACTTGCCTTGTAACATTCGCATATGAAGCTGCTTCAACCCATTTGGTAAAATAGTCAATGGCAACCAGGATGAATCTGTGGCCATTTGAAGCAGTCGGTTCAATCTTGCCAATTATATCAATGCCCCACATGGCAAAGGGCCAGGGCGAAGACATCACATTCAGAGGATTCGGAGGCACATGCACCTTATCCGCATAAATCTGGCATTTATGGCATTTTCTGGCATAGGCACAACAGTCCGCATCCATCGTGATCCAGTAATAGCCTGATCTTAACAACTTTTTAGCCATAGCATGCCCTCCAGCATGGGTACCAAAGGATCCTTCGTGCACCTCGTGCATTAACAAGTCAGCTTCTGCCCTATCAACACATCTGAGGAGTACCATATCAAAGTTTCTCTTGTACAGGGACCCATCAGCATTCAGGAAGAAACTACCAGCTAGCCTTCTTAATGTCTTCTTATCATTGGAAGATGCCCCAGGTGGGTATGTTTGATCCTCCAAGAAGCATTTGATGTCATGGAACCAAGGCTTATCATCTTTGACAATATCTTCTGAGAATACATATGCTGGTCTGTCGAGTCTGGATACTGAAATCCGAGGTACAAAGTTGGCAGCTTGGACTTTGATCATGGATGAAATGGTAGCCAGAGCATCTGTAAACTGGTTTTCATCTTGAGGGATATACTGAAGCTTGACTGTTGTGAAGAAAGTTAATAACCTCCTTGTATAATCCCGATAAGGTATCAGATGATCCTAGTGTGTGTACCATTTGCCATTGGTTTGATTAATTACTAGAGCTGAATCTCCGAACACAGTCAAAGTCTTGATCCTGAGGTCAATGGCTTCCTCAAGACCCATGATACAAGCTTCGTATTCAGCTTCGTTGTTAGTGCAGTTGAAGGTGAGCTTTGCCGAGAAAGGCATGTGAACTCCCTTAGGTGTAATGAGTACTGCACCAACACCACGACCATTCATATTAACAGCCCCGTCAAACATCATAGTCCATTCTTCTTCCGGGTCAGGCCCTTCAGTGTGAACAGGTTCTTCGTGATCTTTTTCCTTTATGAACATGATGTCCTCATCAGGGAAATCAAATCTCATAGGCTGGTAATCATCGATGGGTTGCTCAGCAAGATAATCAGACAACACACTGCCCTTGATGGCTTTCTGAGAGGTGTATTGAATGTCATATTCTGTGAGGATCATTTGCCATCTTGCAACCCGTCCGGTAAGTGCTGGCTTCTCAAAAATGTACTTAACTGGATCCATCTTTGATATCAATAAAGTAGTGTGGGTCAACATATACTGCCTTAGTCGGCGAGCAGCCCACGCTAAAGCACAACAAGTTTTCTCGAGCAGTGAATAACGTTGTTCACAGTCGGTAAACTTTTTGCTTATGTAGTAAATCGCATACTCTTTTCGACCAGACTCGTCATGCTGGCCCATCACACACCCCATTGACTCTTCTAATACTGTCAAGTACATTATTAGAGGTCTTCCTTCAACTGGAGGCATAAGGATTGAAGGCTCTTGTAAGTATTCCTTGATTTTGTCAAAAGCCCTCTAGCAGTCTCCGTTCCACCTGATGGTTTGTTCTTTTCTTAACAGCTTGAACAAAGGTTCACAGGTTGCCGTAAGGTGAGATATGAACCGTGAAATGTAATTCAATCTACCTAGAAACCCTCAGACTTCTTTCTCAGTTTTTGGTGCAGGCATTTCTTGAATGGCTTTAACTTTATCAGGGTCAACTTCAATCCCTCTTTCGCTTACAATAAATCCCAGCAGCTTACCGGATTGCACCCCGAATGTGTATTTGTTGGGGTTTAACTTCAATTGGTACTTCCTCAGACGCTTGAATAACTTCAACAGATTTATCAGGTGGTCTTCTTCTGTGAGGGACTTGGCAATCATGTCATCCACATAACATTCAATTTCTTTATGGATCATGTCATGGAATAATGTCACCATAGCCCGTTGATAAGTTGCGCCAGCATTCTTCAGTCCGAATGGCATCACCTTGTAACAGAATGTGCCCCAGGGTGTGATGAAAGTTGTCTTCTCCATGTCTTCAGGTGACATTTTGATCTGATTGTATCCTGAAAATCCGTCCATGAAGGAGAACACCAAGAACTGAGCCGTATTATCAACCAATACATCGATGTGAGGTAGAGGGAAGTCATCTTTCGGGCTGGCTCTGTTCAGATCCTGGTAGTCCACACACATCCTCACCTTGCCGTCTTTCTTAGGTACAGGTACAATATTAGCAACCCACGGCGGATAACTAGTCACAGCAAGGAACCCGGCGTCCCACTGCTTTTGTACCTCTTCTTTTATCTTCATTGCCATATCTGGGCGAGTACGGTGCAACTTCTGTTTTACTGGTGGGCAGTCTTCTTTTAAAGGCAGTTTGTGCATGACAATATCGGTGTCCAACCCTGGAATATCCTAATAAGACCAAGCAAAGACATCCACATACTCCCGAAGCATATCAATCAATTGCTCCTTCACTGAATCTTGTAGGCAGGCCCCGATCTTAACTTCTTTCACGTCCTCTTCCGTACCGAGATTAACCGTTTCAATCTCCTCCTGATGAGGAGTGATAACCTTCTCCTCTTGCCTTAACAACCTAGCTAACTCTTCAGGTAGCTCATAATCTTCTTCAACCCCTTCATCAGCTTGATTGATTGGATTGTCAAAGTCATACGAAGCCATAGCAGTGTTGTTGTCGGTGCGGTCTAAAAGACACTCTCTGCAAGGGTTTAGATTGGTTTATTTTAGTGATCAATTTTAATCTTGTTTAGAAAAAGTGAAATGAAGTTATCATTTTGGAAAACATTGCCATTTTTATTTTTGTACAAAAAGAAAAATGAAAAATAGTGAGCGGAAAAGGAAAAGACTCATTTGCAAAAGATGTCCGATATTCATTGATTAATCCATTTGCACAAAATTATAAGATGGCCCGATTACAAAATGAGTCTTGACATCTTGGGCAAGATGCAAGACTTTGATGCATGCTTAAAAATACAGGAAATAATAATTACTCTGCAGGAGTAAGCCTTATAATTTCCTGGGAAGACCAGTTAAGGACTTGGCTCCCCGGGACCCTCGGACGTATCCAGCTCTCCAGGTTGCGGTCGCTTTCCTCCTCGTCTTCCAAGTTGTTTACAGCATTCGGGGTGAGCATTCCCCCGCTGACAAAATTGGGCTTCTTGGCAGCCTCTGATTGATCTTGTTGAGTTGGTCTGTAACCCAACCCAAATCTGTCTTCTTTCTTTTCCACGGGCAGCAGCTTGCCCCAGCCTTGGGCAGTACCCTCTTCAACAACCTTCCGGGCTTGCTGATATGACGTTATGGAGGTTCCTAGTACAGCAGATGCTTCATTAATGTTCAGGGCCTCAAACCCCTGGCTCATAGTTTCATGGATCTCTCCATCCATTTCTATGTATTTGTACGTAGCCAGATGGCTAACAAAGATGTCTTCTTCCCCACAAATGGTGATGATCTGGCCTTCCCACTCGAATTTCAGTTTCTGGTGAAAGGTAGACGTAACAGCGCCATCGACATGGATCCAGGGTCTACCCAACAAACAGCTGTAGGCCGGCTGAATGTCCATCACATAGAAGGTAATTTTAAAAGTCTGCGGGCCAATCATTACAGGCAGATCAATCTCTCCAAGCACTGATCTTTTAGAGCCATCGAATGCTCTCACCACCAAATTACTCGGACGCAATGCCAAACCGTCATACTCCAGCTTTCACTAAGGCTTTCTTTGGTAGAACATTGAGCGAAGACCTAGTGTCCACCAGTACATGAGATAGAACAACACCTTTGCATTCCAAGGTGATATGTAAAGCCTTGTTATGGTTACGTCCCTCAGTTGTTAAGTCAGCATTGGTAAAGCCCAGTCCATGACTGGTGTTGACATTTGCCACCACAGTTTCCAGCTGATTAACACTAATCTCCTCTGGCACGTATGCTGCGTGCAGGACTTTCAATAATGCATTCCTGTGAGCTTCAGAACACATCAACTGGGATAATATGGAGATTTTTGAGGGAGTTTGATGAAGCTGATCCACCACTTTGTAATCACTTCTCTTTATGATTCTCATGAACTCGTCTACATCTTGCTCAAAAGATGTCTTCTGAGTTTCTTTGACAGTTGGCTCTTCAAGCACCACACTCTTTCCTTTTGCTTTGGCAGCAGCTTCTGCTTCGGCATTAGGTCTTTGCACTTGTGAGGCAAAAAGGCGTCCGCTTCTGGTGAAGCCTCCGCCTCCCCCAACATTATCAATTTGTGGAGTAGAGGTTGAAGAATCCAAAGTGATTTTCTCCCCGTTGCAGTAGAGATCAGAGCCATAATGCCAAGGTATGGCACTACTGCTTTCATAAGGAACTGGTCCAAGCACCGTGATGGTGACTGGACTGACTGCTGCAGAGGAGGGTACTGTAATGGTATGCGGATCGTAGTAGATTGTGACCGGTGATCTGGCAGGAGGTGCCATTGCTTGTTGTTGGACATTGTTGCTTGGGGGAACATTTGATGGATCATAGTAGATGGTGACTGCTGAGACATCTTCATTAATTTCTGTTGGCGTTGTAGAAGATTCTGCTGGTAAAAAGGATGCTGATGTTGTAGAAGAAATGGTTGTTGACATTTGATTTGTTGAAGTGATGGACGGAGCCATTGTTGATGATATTGATGAATCGGTTGGAATGATTGTTGCTGCTGTTGTAGAAGAATCAGGAATTGCTGTCAAAGGAATTGCTGGATTTGTAGGCGCCGTTGTTGAGATCTGAAGGATACCATCCTTGATAAGACCATCTATGCCACTTCTCAAATTATCACACCCGTTGACTGCAATGTTGCAATACCCACAACCGAGTTCACACTCGGGGAACACCTGGAACTCTAGAAGCTGAGCTTTAATTTCGACCAGAGGTGTTCGAATTTGTGCAACACTGGTGATCAAAGTAGATGGTTTGTCTTCCTTAATGGCATTAATCCTCGGCCCACCGTGATTAGGCATAGGATTTCTGTTGACATTCGGAGGAGGTGCGAAGTTGAGGGCTTTAGAATCCACCAGATCTTGAACCCTCATTTGCAAAGCCCTGCATTTCTCAGTATTGTGGCCAGGTGCATTGGAGTGGAAAGCGCACCTGGCATTGATATCATAATTCTTCGGGAGATTGGAGGGATCTGGAGGTGCCAATGTCCTTAGCTCAACCAAGTTAAGCTTCAGGAGTTGTGGCAATAAGGCAGCATAAGGTATAGGGATAGGGTCAATCACCCTATTTGCCTGTGGTGGTCTTTGCTGGAAGGGTCTTTGTTGTTGATTGCTGTTATTATTATTGTAGGTTCTCTGTGGCGGATACTGAACTTGTTGTTGATAATGTGGTTGTTGTGGTTGTTGATATGCTGATTGCTGAGGAATCGGAGCTGGAATGGTGACAGCTGCTACTGATCTGTGGACATACTGAGGTCTGCCCCTGCTGGCATGAATGGCATTTGTCTCACCGGTCCTTCGAGGTCCCACAAAAGGCTTCCTGGGATTACTGGACGAACTTGCACCATTATCAGAAATTTTGCCCATTTTTAGAAGGCTTTCAATCCTTTCACCGGCTATGACAACATCAGTAAAGCTGGTGGAAGAAAAGGCAGCCAGTCTATCAATATATGTTCCTTGCAAAGTATTCATGAACATGTCGGCCATTTCTCTTTCCGACATGGGTGGTTGGACAGCAGCAGCAAGTTGTCTCCACCTCTGGGCATATTCCCTGAAGCTTTCTCTCGAGGATTGAGACATTCCCATTAGGAGGGTCCTGTTAGGAGCCATGTCCAGATTGTATTGGTATTGTCTGATGAAAGCCTCAGCTAAGTCCTTCCAGCATCTGATAGTATGCTTCTTCTTTCTTTTTGTACTCCTCTTGGTCTTGATTTCTCTGTTCTTGCATCTAGGTGATGAATTACTTGGCCTCCCTGAGGGTCTTCTTAGTCTTTCTGAATTCTTCTTCCCTTTTAATATCCATAAGTCCTTTCCTTTGAAAGTAGGCTTCTCATTCTGCGAATTCTTTCTCCTTAGCTTCCTAAGCCACCTGTATTTTATGCAACGTTTCCTTTACATCTATCTTGGAATGAGCAGTCTGATGATACAAGCTAGTCATTTCTGCATTTTCTACTTTCAACTCCCGAAACTGAGCTTCCAGCCTTTGGTACTCTTCCAAGGGAACAGTAGCATGTACGACAGCAATCTGGGGTGTCACATCCTGGGGATATAGTGGAGGCTCCACTGAGTAAGGAAATAATGTAATCCCCACATGGTCTTTCAACCAAGCTGCAAAGGGTTCATACATGTTTGGGTCTACCCTTCCAAATTCTTTCTTCCCTTTATGAGTCTTGATAGCCCAAGCTTGAAATACCTTGACATCCATTTCCCTATTTTCTTCAATAGGAAGATACAAAGATTCAACCACTTCTTCCTCAGACGAAGACTCTCTCAATGGATACCCAAGCAGTCTCCTAGCCAATACCGGGTTATAATTAATCAATCCCTTTCTTCCTATCAAGGGGACATTAGGGAAACCAACGCACTTGACAATCATTTCCTTTCCTAATACATCTCTGTTATAACCCCAAGCTATATTACCTGCAGTTAACCCCATCAACCTCCGGGAACACTTCCATTCTCCTCGTAGTTCTTTAAATGGTCCAAACTTAGGAAACTGCTTGGCAAACTAGTTAGCAAACAAAGGTACACAACAACTCACATGTCCACATTTTCTCTCGTTCCTATAGTGGACCCCATAATAGAGGTCACCCACCAAAGTAAGTGCAGGGTTTCCTCTGAAGAAAATAGAGATAGCTTCAACACTGACATTCCCTTGATCACATGGAAACAAGCTAGTTCCATATATCAACAAAGCCAATTGTACACTGAACTCTGCCCACCGGCCTTCCTGTGCATGGACTAAAGCTTCTTGAATAAGTATATCAGAAGACAACCCTTTTCCTTTGCTCTTGCTCAAACCAAACTCTACCCTATTCAATGGAAGATGACATCTCCTGTAAATCTCTTCTTCCTTGAGCACTCTCCCAGAATTGTAGTAAGGTTGCCTCCCCCTAAGAGGTATCTGAAACATGTTAGAGATCTCCTCCATAGTGGGTGCCAATACATAATTAGGAAATACATAACAACATAGTGGAGCATCATAAAAATGTAGAAGGGTATGAAGATTGCTTCTCTGCTCTTCTGTAGGCTTGTCCATATATCTGATAATTTTCCCGAACCTGGTCTTGAAGTCACCCAGAACCTTGTCATTCATAAGTTCTTTCAGCTAGTGTAGGTTCTTTGCCTCTGGCTGTGGAAAAGTGTAATGCACATTGTTATTTCGGGGAACTGTAGTAATTCCTGCCATCTGGGTGTAAGTAGCTAGAAGATACCAAAACTGGGTGTAAACAGAAATGCAACCTGAGAAATGAAAACACAAAAATGTTAATATGCTATGGCATGATGCAAATGCAATGCAAGGCACATATGACCAATCTGGAACTGTCTGGAAACAGGATATTAGAGCCAAGTGAACAAAAACCCCAAATCCTCTGGATATCAGCCCAAATAAGAACTCAGATGGCCACAAATAAGTCAGATCAAGGATCAGAGCCAGATAGACTCAAGAACTACGTAATCAAAGTAACCATATCAAAACACGTAAGACTGCACCAGTAATGAGGGTATGTGGAGGTCAAGGGTTCCTGCAAACCTATAAACCCCTCCCAATCTCACGGGTGTGCTCCGGTCAAACATCACGAACTCTCAAAGCGGAATAACAATAATACGTTCACCATTTCCGAGAAATGGATCATGACCAAATCAGGGAATCGGTTAAGCATTATGTACTACTTAGGGAGGTCTCAACGTGAGTCAGGGAAGAACAAGCATCCCTTATAAGTCCTCAGCTTTAAGCGCTTAAATCGAGAAACAATAGTACATTCATCCCAAAGGGTACAATACCATCGTCATACAACCAAATGCTTTAACTGAGTTCCTATAAGAGAACCAGGCCATTCTATGCGAGTTCCAAGTAGGCCCTCGAGTGTGAATGGGTTTGCCACAGAATGTGGTCTGCCACTGTCACCACTGGAGAAGGGTGTTTCCACAAGGTTCTCAAATCAGTCCCCAGCTGCACATAACTATCAAAGTCGTGTAATGAAGTAGAGAAAACCCCTATATCAAGACACTTCCAAGAAGTCGCAAAAAAGGTAGAGTCGCCAGCCAGACATTTTTATCCCGAAGGAACGAGAATGGTAATGCTGCACAAACCAGAAGAAAGGAAAAGGAAGGACAAAGGTTCTGCGAACCAAAAAACTGGGTTCGGGAGTCGGTTACGACCTGGAAGGTATTAGCACCCCAGATCGTCCGATGTACCCGATGGGATCCACGCTTGCAAATAAACTGTTTCAAAGGGTGAAGAAATGAAAGTTGCTGAAAAAGAAAGACTGAAACCGGAATGAGAAAAGGAATTGAAAAAAGAAAACGAAAAGGAAAAGTGTAAGGAAAATAAAGATTATGCTCGGACGGGCCCTACCCCGCTGCCTACATACCTCATCTGGACATGAGGATCAAAGTCACTGTAGTTCCCCTAACTAGGGGTGGAAAGATTGCTTGTGTGTTAAAAGCTTGAACTGCTTATGTCAATGCTCAGGTGTTGCAGGCTCGTCTGGCACGAGTGTGCGTTACCGTCTTGCAAAGAGACAAGTAGGAGCAAGTTCTTACGTTATGAATGAAGGTGAAAAGAAAAGAAGTTCCGAACGAGAGACGCTTATTCTTTGTCCAGTGTTTTTTATAATTTTTTTATGAGTGTGGCACAAGGAAGTGAAAGAAAATCCTTTCCTAAGGAATGTGTTCCCATTACCACATCCCTAAATAGAATGAGTAACAAGTCCACCAAGAATGAAGAAGACCCTCAAACTTGTTTACTAAGATTATGGTTTAAATTCACTAACTTGCTTGAAATTATTAAATATTTTGTGGATTAAAATGAAGAAATGTTTTTTATGCTTTTCTTTGTGGAGGTAGCCTCATGATTGAACTTGTGCATCATAGATACACTTATGCCACCACCAATATGGGGTGAAGAAGAGTATCTATGGAATAAGGCCATAACACAAGAGACCATGCTTTTCTTTGTGGAGGTAGCCTCATGATTGAACTTGTGCATCATAGATACACTTATGCCACCACCAATATGGGGTGAAGAAGAGTATCTATGGAATAAGGCCATAACACAAGAGACCACTGCAATCCTTATTAGGTTTTTTTTAATGTTTTGTATGAAGATGAGAAGAGAACCAAAGGAGCAAAAGGTAAACAACTTAGGGAATCTAACCATCCTAGAAGTTATCATGCAAATAGTTGGTCCTAGGTTAGTGAGGTTTGAAGTCTATCCTAATTAAGAAGGAAAGAAGAAAGAAGAAAAATAAAGAAGAGGAAGGAAAGAAGTTAGAAGACAACTTACTTCTCTAAAGAAGCTAAGTTGTTTATAATGGGGATATAATGAAGTTATACAAATGATGGCATAAGGCACATCACAAAGACAAATAAAGAGAAATAAAGAAAAGAAAAGAAGATTTGAAATGTGGATAGCATCCACACTTCACTTACCATTGCACCTAAAAAAAGGTTAGAACTCATACATATGATAAGACAAGAGAAATTAAGCATACATGAAGCACAAAGAGGTAAAAGATCATGTCAAATCAACACAACCATAATTGAGACTTCAATCTCAAGTGCCAAGATCAAGCATACAACATAAAATGAGAAGTGTATTAATCAAATCACAACAAAGCAACACAAGCTACCATGAAGGAAACAAAAGCATACATGAGATGGAAAAGATCATACAAGCTACAAATGCTCCACAAACATCAAGACCAGAACCCTATCATGGTGTATAGTGCCTGAAACAAGAATTCAGATATCAAATGAAGCATACAAACTCATGCAAGATCATACAAGAGAAGTAATGAAAGATGAGGAGTGGAGTGAATCATTCATATCAGTGTGAAGCTTAAGGCAAAGTAAACACAAGGCAAACCAAAATGTAAACTTCATACAAGGACCATAGGAATATTATCATATTAGAAGACCTTAAAACAAACCCTAGGAGTTGGCACAAGTGCCCTCCTACCCTAATGAACAAACACAAGTCAAGAAAACACCAAAATAGGTCACGGTAAGCATAAAATCCATCAAAAATGGAAACAAACCTTAAAAATCTTACAAGTAAGCACAAGGACTCCTTAAACATGTAATATCATCATACTAAAAGAGAAAGACAAAAATCAGAAGCAAAATAGGTCAAAGAATTGCATAAAGATCAATTAGGGTTTTATAATCTTCATCGCAAAGAAACAAGGAAAAAGGCAAGAAAATAACTTCTAAAAATCATGAAAAAAATCTCAAATGATCTTCAACAAGTCAAGAATAAATGGCAAAAAGAATCAAGTTCATACCTATTTCTATGCTCAAGTTATAAAATCAGTAAGGCAGATCATGCAACAAATGGATTAACATAAAGAAATAAAAGTCAACAATTAATTCATCAAGGAAAAATAATGAAAAATAAAAATAAAAATAATGATAAATTAAAGAAAATTGAAATGAACATACATGATTTTCCAGGATTTTTGGACATGTCTTGCTAATTTTAAAAATTAGAAACCAAATAGAAAATGAAATAGAAAAATAAAAACAAAATAAAAGGACATGGTATAAATAGCGACAGAGACAGTTCAAGAGCCATTGGGCTCATGAAAGGGGGGTGAGCTTATCAGTTCAAGCCTAGGTCCAAAGGCGCTGGGTTCACAAGAATTTCCATGGACCTCACAAAAACTCAGGAACAAACAAAAACACAAGATGCATTTAGCGCGTATGGTGGAGTCAACAGATCAGCCAAAGTCAACACATCAAGAGAAACTAAGGAGCGTGCATGATAATTATGGTGTGATGGAAAGCACATTTAATTATTGTAAAACATAAAATCACGAGAGAGGGAGCAATGATTTTAATGTGCTGACGCGTTGGTAACCACTGGATCAGAAAAATGAAGGGTGGAGATTGTCTCTTCTTCATCTAGCCTGCGTGTGTGTTTCCAGAATCCGGTGACTGGAGCCCTAGCTCCGTCATCGGAAAACTCATGATTAAGAACAAAACATTACAGAAACATGAAATAAGCTCTAGATCCACTCATTAAGTCATGATAAACAAGAATCCAACAATAAAATTCACAAATAAACAAAGATTAAAGCAGGTCGAAGAAAATAAGTTTCACATTCAAAACTTCAAATCAATAATACTTCTTCATTTCTCACTCAAAATCAAAACTAAATACATCCAGATCATCAATGGAACAAGCAAATCACAAAATGCACAAGAAAAACCAATTCTAGATCCATGGATTTAAAGGTTACCTGAAGCTTGCAGAACACGAATTAGCTCAAGAAAACCTTCCACAAGTTGCAGATCTATCCTCTAGCTCCTCTATTTTGCAAAATAAATGCAAATAGAGCTTCAAATATGGATGGGAATGGAGATTCGAACCAAACTACACTTGAATGACAATGAGATGAATCTTTGCTTATAGCTTGAATCAGTAGTGGATTCTTGATCCTCACACCTCAAGGATGAAGAAAATGCAAAGAGATGTAGCAATTAGTGTGTATGGAGAGAGATTAGAATGGAATGGCTTGGGTGCAAGAAAATTTGAAGTTTAGGAATGAGAGAGAGTGTACATGAATTCAGTGCATAAATACCTTATATAGCACTATTATTCACACCTGATTAGGGTTTTTGCAACAATGCACGCATGATAAGTGTGGTTGGGAGTAATTTGGAATTTGGAAAGAAAATTGTGATGAGGTGATTTGCTCGTGCCATCCTGTATCCATGTGCATAATATGAATTTATTTCACTCAACTTTCACCCTTGGATCAATCTTGGCCATTGGATTTAAGTGAATCATGCTTTCTTCATGTTTTTGCAAAAGTGCACCTTGTGAAATTCTCCTCCATCAAACCACGAGTTCTTGGGAATTTTTTGCATAAAATCACCTGTCTTGGCTTGAATTTGTATGTTGTGATCACATTTGATTCATGCCATGCCTTAAAAATAAGATATGAGGCTTTTTGCAAATGGTAGAAGCTTGAAACATAAGGTAAAACCCTAAATTTCACCAACTTCAATTGGACATATCTTTCAAACCAAAATATCTATGATCATGTTCTTGGACTTTTTGGAAATGGGAGAACAAGCCCTACAACTTTCATGTTTGAGGAAAATTCATTTGGAGTAATCTTGATCATGAAAGAACCATTTGAAGATTAGGGCAAAACTTACCAAAAATAGTAAGTTCTCATGCATGCCAATTTCTAATTTTGGAAACTCCTTCACAACCTCTTGATTCTTGTTCCTTGAGATCTCTAAAGCTCTTCTTTGACCTTAATAAGGTCCCTTGACTTGAAAACATGATTGGAGACCTTGAAATCCATTGGTTGACTTTTCAGATGCACAATTGACCAATTTCTTCATTTGCAAGTAACAGAAGAATTAGCTGACTTCCTCAATGATTCTTTGCATCAAACTTCATACATAGGCCTTATATATCCTGTGGAGGCCTTTGACCATAAGAATTGGTCAAATCTATTAGGACCTTTTGATCTGAGGCAAAACCCTAATTAGGGTTTCCCGTGTAGGAGCTTGTTGTAATGTGGAGCTTCTGATGATGTTTCACCCTTCTTGGGGTTTGTGAATGACTTTGGAATTGTACAAGACATGAGGAGACCTTGTGATTTTCTTGAAATTTCACTTGGCTCTTGCCTTGGCTTAGAGAACCATGAATTTCCAAATGATTGATCACATGCCTTATGCTAGCACCTATGGATGTCATGCTTCATTTTTCTATGCCAAATGCTAAGATATGAGAGTATCAGGATATGCTATATGATATGAAAATGATGAGGAAAAGAGTGATCAAATTTTGGGGTGTTACACTATGAACACAAATTCAATAATTATGCTAAAAATCGGAACCGAATGAAATGCGCGTCGGAATTTGTCGAAACTATGCACCTCTGTACCTAAACAACTTCTAAAAATTCCCTAAAATCACATCCTAATGATCTATGATGGTTGAAGGGGGAATGGATATAAAAATGCAAGAAAAAGAAAGAATATTTCATTCTGGTTTAGTGGTAACCGGTTACTACCTATGCAGTAACTGGTTACTAGTTCAAAAAATTGGGATTTATGCAAATTTAACATAGGTAACCAGTTACTACCTATGTGGTAACCGGTTACTCTGCAACTAGAACCAAAGATTTCTGCATTTTCATGTCAAAACCAGTAGCAACTTATTCAAATAAGCTCTATCCTAATGCCTATCAACTGAGCACAAAAATTACACCTAAAGGCTGCCATTTAATACCTATTAAAACCACAATCACATCACGATTCTAACTTCTATAATCAATTCAATCAAAGCATAAAAAACGAGAAAACACGGAGAATGCGCGAGGCGAGATGAAGATAAATAAGTTAAAACGAGAAGTGATTACAGATTCAGCAACCTACAAAACCGGAGGCTTGCTTTGGCAATTGTTGCAATGTCGATTGATACACGAAAGAAGAGAAAATCGGAGATCCAAAGCTTCAATCCACGAATGCGCAAAATAAATGCGGTTGGTGAGAATTCTCAAAAAAAAGCACTTCCAAACGGTGATATAAACACCGAAACCGTAGTAACTTCTTCAATAATCCACTGAATTGACGCAAATGGTGAAGGCTTAACTTCCGATTCTTAAAGTTTCAATGCAAAACTTGAAGAATCTTGATGATGATGAAGCTTTGGTATGAGTTTGGAAATGGAGGAAAGTGAGAGAATTGAGAAGAAATGGCGAAGTGTGTGTGATGTCCAAAATTTAGGCTTGAAGTGATCAAGATTTATATAGAGGTTAGGTTTGGAGTTAGGTATGAGGTTTGGACCTTAGGCTTGGAACCTAAGCTAACGGGCAAGCCGAGGCAGCCAACATAGTTATCCTACGCAGACTGAAACGCCGACTCGGTGAGGCGAAAAAGGCGTGGGTCGAGGAACTACACAACGTCTTTTGGACATACCGCACAACGCCACATTCTATGATCGGGGATACCCCGTCCAGGTTAACGTACGACACCGAGGCAATCATACTGATAGAGATTCGAGAACCAACGAGGCGCACAGAAGCACCCCTTGACGAGGAGCTGAACGACGAAGCACTTCGAGCCGAGCTGGACCTCGTTGACGAAATCCGCTCCGAGGCAGCCCTTAGGGAAATCTCCCTTAAACAAAAAATAGCTTTACGCCACGATGCAAAAGTCATAAAAAGAGAGTTCCAGGTGGGCAGCCTGGTCCTCATATGAAACCAGAAAAACCCACGGGAAGGCAAGTTGGCCGCTAACTAGGAAGGCCCGTACCGTTTCCGGGATAAAACGGGAAACGAGGCCTACTATCTGGAAAACTTACAAGGTGAAGAACTCGCTCGGCCATGGAACGCAGAAAAACTTAAGCAATACTACAACTAAAAAAACAATCCGGGGAGGCGTGGAAGGTACGACCACGACCTTCACCACTAAACGAAAAGGAGGATAACACCCATATGAGACGAGCACAACCCTCCCCGATGTCAGACATCTCGAACGAGCCCTGGAACTGCAGTACCACATCGTCAGGGCACCCAAATCGCGATGGGAAGGCCCAAGCCTCGAGATTAGGGTATCCAATCGCAACCCTAATCCTGACTCAAGACGGACGTAAAACCCGCCACCTTGCCTGGTCCCTAAACCGACGAGTCCAACTAGGTCGAGCACAAAGAGTTATAAGTAAATAAACAGTTATAAGTAATCGAACACAAATAACAAACAAGTATTTAAAACCGGCCAAAGTCGGCCACCAAAAGTACAAGAGAGTAGGTACATAGGCCAATATTCAAACAAAGGGCACGAAGGCCATTACAACAAAAGGTACAGGGCACGCAGGCCAATACAAAGACACGCAGGCCCAAAAAATTCAAAAGTGTCTCCGCCCGGAGTTACTCCTCTTCATCGTCGTCATCCTCGGCCAACTCCTCCTTGGCAGTGAAGGGGGAAATAATCTCACCGTCGGCCATGCAGTAGTTGTGAGTCGTCCCTTCAGTTAGAAGCCATGGGTTCAAAACCTTGAGCTGACCGGTGGAATTGTCGAACCCATCCTTAAACATCACAACCAGGTCCTTGTTAAGCTTGCAGATCCTGCCGACCAATTAGCCCTGAGTGTGGAGGGCCAGCTCCTCTTCGGTCTCATCATCCAGAGGAAGGACTGTACCCTCCAACAGCGCCACTCGGGCACGAAGGTTCACATTTTCTTCGGCCGCCTTCTTGAGCTCGACAACCTGATCCTCCAAACTTTGTTTCTCCTCTTTCAAGGTGTCCCGCTCGAGCTTGACCTTTTCCAACTCCGAGCCTATCCCCTCTTGGAGCTTATGCTCCTCCTTGTAGTCAGACAGGTGCTTGGACAACTTATCTTTCTCAGTCCTGGCAGCCTCAAGAGCCTCCTCCAGCACTGCTGTCGAGACAACAGTCTCGGACATCACCATAACAGTCTCCATCACCCGGATGACAGCTGCCAAATCCCCGACCAGATCTTCCCGTTTAGAGGCGGCATCCTGGTTGAGAAGAGCCTTTTCCTCGGGCGCCACCACCACGACAGAGCCCTCAGACTTGAAGAAATCCCTCTCCAAGTAGCAGGGAGGCAACAAATAGCTCCCAAGTGCACCCGAATCCATGCCACCCATGACCGAAGAACGGGAAAGAGACCCGTCCATCCGATTATGCTTTAGAAGAGGAGAGGTGGAGGGCGGGGGACTGTCCCGTATGTGTATCAGGGAAGTTTGCTGGACGACAACTTGGGGGGAGTTAGTGGTCGAGCTGGGGGTACCAGAACTACCGACCCCGTGCTCGGTAGCTACCTCCTGAACGCGGTTGCCTACTTTCTTCTTCTTCTTCTTCTTAGAGACCCTGGTCGGGCTCCCAGCCTGAATGGCAAACTTCAAGACTCGCTCTCGGTCAGCGGGCATAATTCCTACAAAACAAAAAACAACCAAACATCAGCTAACGGACATAAAACATCAGGGGGAGGGAAGGGAAGGAAAACCTACGCAATAATGCCACAACCTCTTCATCTGTGTCACACGTGAGCAAAGCCTTTGTATTTATGAGGCACGTTTCGTGGATGGGCATCCCGATGTCATCTACATAGGGTCTGTCTTGCCGGTCCACCCAGATCGCCAACTTAAAGCTATGAACATAATCCACCAGCTTCTGGTAGGCCAGTCGATCCTCGACCCCCAAGCTCAAATTTCGGACTCGGTAGTGGTTGGTCGACAAATTAAAATGTTCGTCTACCATCTTAAGGGGATCCTCGACATTAGCTTTTCCTTGCCGCTCGCATCACGCTTATAGTAGTAAAGGCTTTCGAGGGCATACTGGGTGAGTGGTTTCACCACGTACCACCTCCCCTTGAAATTGCGGGAAGAATTGACAAACGTCGTGAACAACCTCACAGGCTGGTTAAGAGACACCCAACTATGATGTCCCATTGCGCCCGACCGCTGCAGGTGGAAGATGCGAAAGAAAAGGGGCAACGTACACCCGACCCTGAGAAACCGGCAGACCAATTTGAATGCCCGGATGAAAGCAATGGAATTTGGATGCATTTGCGAGGGCGCCATCCTAAGCCATCTGAAGACCCCCATCTGGAAATCATTGAAGGGGAGTCTCATCCTCACTTCTCGGAAGGCAAACGTGTACATGGCGAACTGCTTCCCTGGAAAATGCTGGCATATCCGATCTGCTTCCCGAGAAGCAAGACACTGCCAGTTCGCTGTGTCCTCGGGACCTATGTCCTCGACAACCGCGTACACGGTAGTACCTTCGTCCACAAAATATGACTCTTCTTCTAGAGGCTCGTCAGTGACCCACGACAGGTCGTTACGTCCGGACAAAGAGACATGCTCGTTCCCCACCTCGGGATTTTCTTCTTCGGTTCGTCGTTGTTCGGCCACACCTGAAAAGTAGAAAGGAAAAGTGAATTCGACATTGCATCAAATTCACCCTTCCACCGCAGTTCAAGTGAAAGGGCAAAGAGATAAATGCCCTGAAACTCCACTAAACTATCCTAAATCAATAAAGGGACATCCCTCGGATTCCCTCGAGCGTATAAGAAACTCTTAAAAACCCCTTAGGAGGGCAAGGGATTTTTCCCGGCGAACGCATAGAGCGCCCGCAAACTTCATCAATCATATAATGATCCTGGCCGGCTCGTTCATACAGATATGAATTTTACGCTCGTTTCATGCAAATTGTGCCTGGGACATTCATGTCCAAAACCTAAAAACTAACCTAAAACAGTGATCTACCTACTCTACACGGAAAAGTTATGAATTTTTCTACCTATCAAGCGAAAAATTGCACAAAAAGAGAAGGTATGGAGGATTACCTGACATGGTGGTGACGGGGAGGTTACAACGGTGCGCGGGGAGTAAGCGGAGGAGTCGTCAGCGGTTGCGGGCGGAAAGAAGTTTCTTCTCAGAGCTTCTGGTTAAACGTAGGAGCGAAAATTGAAATGAAGTGGTCCCTCCATCTTATATACTAGGAAAGCGCGTGGGCGAACGCGCTAGGCAATCATTACCTAGGCCCCTAGGTCGGCACTAGCACATGAAATAAAGAGACTCGCCATTAATTCCTAGGACACATCAGTTTAGAGAATTCTGAACGACGTCGGGCAACCGCAGGTCTCCCCGACTATAACAAAACATCCTCGACTCCGGAGAACACCACGCGCTCGATGATTTGAACGGTATCCTCCATGACATCCAAAGTAACTTGAATATACCAAACACTTTGACATAGGCAAATGATCGACACCCGATGCGACTTCTTCCTCGACACAAATATGTGCTCGACTCTTTTAAACTCATCGCTCCGACTCGGAGAATCGACTTGGGGGTGCTTCTGTTCTGGACTAGGCCTCCAGAGACTATATTGGGCCGTGGCCCAATACGCCGAGTAGATGCCCGTCCACTCGGGTAAGTATACTTGATGGTCGATCAGACACTACTTGATGGTCAAGCAGACATTACATGGGTCGGGCATACACTTGACACAACGGGCAGGTAACATGTCCTCTATTCCACTTGCCACATCACCCAACTATCCCCCATTATCTCCTGAAAGATAGGGGCAATTGGACTAAGGACTAGACCACTTGCTAGGTCTACACGCTCCTTACGCGTACCTTGGCAGTTTTTCCTTGAGCCTCGCTGATCCAGCCCAAGGAAGACCTTGGCCTAGTGCCGGGGGCTCACTATAAATACCCTTTTTCACTAAAGGGTCAGGTATTCTGAAACATTTCTTATGACTTACCATTTCTGTACCTCTATTGACTTTGGCATCGGAGTGCCTTGCAGGTACACCCCTTACCCAGTCCATCCATCTTTGTTGTTCACGTTCAATTACTGGAAGGTCCTCCTGATCAGGTAAGATCATAAACCTTGATCACATGCCCCGCGCCTCGACCAATGGTGCATGCTCTATTTATTATTATTATTTTTATTTTTTATGCAATGTATGGATGGATATGCAGGATGATACGGAAATGAAGCATAAGCTACTCAGAATCGGTGCTAAATAAAAGGGCAAATTTTGGGGTGTTACATGCACCATGTTAACTTGCGTTAGAGGAAGTAGACGACATGGATCAAAAGTGTGGGCAAAAAATATCCGGAGGATGATTCTTTAACGAAATTTTCTTTGAGACAATAAAAGTGAAAATGCCCATCTTTAGAGGGATTATGAACATATTTAACCCTTACTTTAATTACCTTTTTCTTTGTTGTCGATGTTCCTATCTTATGACCATTTCAGATTTATCTTGAATCACTTCTATTCCTCTTCATTTTAAGTAAAAGCCTATGAATTTTTTAGATCTTACTACAAAGGTACATTTTTCTGAATTAAGCCTCATGTTGCGTTGACGAACCCGTCAGAATGTGATCGCTAGGTGTTCATAGTGTAGTCCTTCTTCACTGGACTTGACAATCATATCATCCATGTAAACTTTCAACTTTTTTCCTATCTTTTATTTGAAGAATTTTTTCATAACCCTCTTGTATGTTACCCTTGTATTCTTCATACCAAAAGGTATAACATTGTACTTATAGTTAGCTCGCTCTATCATGAAGGCCATCTTGTCACTGCCTGCCTAAAAAATTAGGTATATGGTTATGACCTGAATATAGACCCATGAATGGTAAAATTTTATAACTAGCCGAGTTGTTCACTAACTAGTCGATGTTTGGGAGGGGCTGCAAATCTTTTGAGTAGGATCAATTGAGGTCAATATAGTGTAAACACCCCAAAGTTTCCCTCTCTTTTTCTCACACCTTGGCTTGTGATCTTTCATATTGCATTGCATAAGCATTCCATCTTACAATGCATAGTTTATATCACTACATAGACTGCATAGCTAGGGTTTGTGATCAGATGGATCCAAAGATTGTTCTGTGCTATCTCAAAGGTCATGAAGCATGCCAAGAGGGTCCATGAGTTTTCTATGATCATCTTATGCCCCCATGGGTCTATTGAAGTCAAGAAATGTCAAAACATTGCAGAGGTATTGAAGCTAAGCTGAGGCTCCTACACAGATGACCTAAAACTAGGGTTTTGGTTTCAGAGGCCTTACACCCAAAAATTTTGGTCATTCTTGTTGCTATTGGTCCATACATATGATATAAGGAGCATGTGTATCAAATTTCATGGAAAAATTCAATGTGGAAGTCATTTGATCAAGTGGTAACTTCCTAAGCAAGAAAAGTCAGATTCTGGGCATCTGAGACCCCTTACAAGGGTACCAATGGGTCATCATCATCAATTTGAAGTCATATGATCTTTATTTGATCATTGGAATGCTTGGAAGTTCACAAAGTTGAAGAAAAATGAACAAAGCCAAAACTTGCCAAAAATGGAAATGACTTGTAATGTAAACTTTCTATTTTGGGAAAGATCTTCAACCTCCTCTTTCTTGATCAAAAAGGTTTCTAATGAAATTTCTTCAAACATGAAAGTTGTAGATTGGATCCTCCCATTTTCAAAAAGTACAAGAACTCATTCTAATTCTTCTTAGAACTCAAGTTATGGCCTTGCAAAGTTGGCAAAAATCACATAAATTTCATGTTCATGTCAAAGAGGGATTTTTGCATATTGGCATTTCAAGCTTCTACATGACCTCTAATTCACTCAATTACATCATAACATGATCAAACAACTTCTAAAGATCAGATTTGTGCCTTGAACCTAGGTTTTTCATGACTTATTTCTCAAGAAATCTCAAAATGGCCAAAATGTATAAACCATGTAAACTCTTGATCCAAGCCATCCAGCTGCATAACAATGATCCTATGGCTCTCCTTGAAGCTAGCTGAAGCAGTTCAAGAAAAGAAACCAGCTCTGCCATGGCCCATACCTATGGTACACAATTCTTGACTTTTTTGCATTTTCTCCTATACCAATGACACAGTGCCAAACCAACTATCCTGACCAATGGTATGACTCATACACACCCTAAAGACTATAAATATGCAAGCTTCATGGCTGCAATGGACACACAACTTGAGATTGAGAAAAATTCCTCAAAACCTTCATGCTATCGAATTTCACAAACCAGCCAACAAAAACCAAAATTTCTTTCACCATTCAACTCCTCATAGCCTGAGGATCATTTCCCACCCATCACCATAGCCTGAAACACCCTCAAACTTAAACACGATTTCTGCAACTTCAGAAACCAAACACTCAAAATAGCCACTCTAAGCTCCATTCAAGCATTCCATTGAGCTCAGGAGATCAAAAGAGGTTGGATTGCACAAAAGGAGGGCCCAGAAAGCTGCATTTTGAAGGATTCCATCTCAGGTAACCTTCATTAAGTTTTTTTTCCAGAAGCATGATTTTAAGTTCTAAAATGATTCTTCATGCTTCCCTGATGATCATGATATGATTAGAATTGAAAATAGGTTAGAAATGAAGATTTCATGATGTTCTGAAATTTTTGACCTAGAACTTGTTTGCTTCGATTCAGCCTGAATATGCATGATAAATGATTTTTGCTTGTTGATTAGAGTTGTATGATGTTAGATGAGTAATTATGGGCAAGAAATTTGAAGTTTAGATGCTTAATTAGGAAGTTGGGGTTTTGTGTTGCCGGAGAAGATGACCGGAGCTTAGCTCCGGCCACCTGAAAGAGATTAGGGTTTAATCATGTTTAATTCCCCAAATTCATTCCTGGCCATTGGATAGTGATTAGGGTTAGCGCGTGGATGGCTCAGATCATTCAATTAACAGTAATTTTGATTAATTAAATTAATTATAGTTAATTAGGTCATATTAAATATAGGCCATTGGATCACGCGCGAAAAGGAAATTTAAACCTAGGCCCTCAGATCTTCATACCCTTGGTCAATGTGACTTTCAATCCTAGCCACTGATCTCTCCCTCACGCAATCTGGACCATCCATCCTGCATACTTTTCATTTTCTTTTTATTTATTTCATTTTATTTTCTTCTTTTATTTAAAAATAGCAAAAATCATTTAAAAATTATGAAATTTTTTATCATCACTTTAATTAATTTTCAGAAACCAAAAATAATTTTTATTTTTTTCATTAAAAAATGCATTTTAAAATATTTTAATTGTATATTTTAATTAATTAAGTCCATTTAATTAATTAAAAATACTTTAAAGTATTTAAAAATCACCAAAAAAATCGGAGTGGTTTCTTAAACATTTAGAAATTTTTACAAACTCATCTCACAAATTTCTTTTTGGTTTTGATCAAACTTTGCCAATTTTCTTTGAATTAGGGTTTCTAAATTTCATATTTTTTTCAACCCTATCTTCAAAAATTCATTTCTCTCAAACCAAGATGAGTTTGCATTTGATTCTTTTTGCAATCTTTCACATTTGACATCTAGTTTCTAATATATTTTTGTAAAATTTTTATCTTGAATTTTCAAATTAATGTGCATTTTCCTTCTGAGAAGTATCCAAAACCCTAGCCAATCTTAGGATGACCATAACTTGAACTTGGTTAACCTTTAGACCTCCCCCTTTGGATGGTGATTTCATGAGTGCTTAGGGTCCCCTTGGATGCATTTTCAATTTTTTATCGCTTGATTTGTTTATGTTTTTGAATTTGTACATATCTTGCTTTCAAAACTAACCATTGCAGGTGCATTTGGTAAGTTAATCAGGATGTGGATGTGCATCCACATCCAACCTCTCTTTCTCTCTTTATTTTTATGAATTTTGTTTGTGTTTAAAGTGAATCTCATTCACTTATGTTATCTCTTGTTCCTAGGTTACTTAACTTCTTCATGAAGTAAGTAACCTAATCTCCTTTCTCATTCTCTCTTTTCATCTGCTTCTTCCTTTGGTGGCCATCTGAAGACTTCTCTTGATGCCTCACAAACCATAGGAACATCCAAGCATGATAACTTTAGGGTTGTACATAGTCCCCCCTAGTTTTTACCTTTTGAGTCTCCTTGAGTCTCTCTCTCTCATCTCATAATCAAGGCTAAACAGTTAAAGTATTGGGACTCTGAATTAGGGTTATGCCTGTATCCTTATCTTAGGATGGAGTGTATAACTGTGATCCTTAGTGCTAAACCTTTAAGTTGTTTTCACCTTCAATCAAAAACACCTAATAATCATTAAATACTTAAGCTTGTGACTTGGGCCTTATATTAGGGTTACATCTCTACCTGGTGGTTCAGAGGGACTAACCCTAGTGTTCAATGGACAAGTCCCCCTCATGCTAAAGTCTTGCAAACATGAAAAACACTTCTTCATCCAACCTTTGATTAAAATCCATTTAATAAAGGCTTGTTATATAATGAATTTAATCCCTAACCATGGATTAAGTTGAGGTATCTTCCTCAGCTTAAGTGTTCTCATCTATCATCCTTCTCTTAGGATGATGTAATGAGTTCATTAATCTTTGATTGGAGATTAAACTCATTACTTAACACTAAATTAAAAACCCAAAAAACACTTAATAACTACCAAAGTAGGTTAATGATCTCAATCCTATATCATCCTGGTAATAAGTTGAGATCTTCATCTCATGCTTAAGTAGGCTCATTATCCCTAATCAGGGGTGATATAATGAGTTTACAAACCCTTGATTTAGGCTTAAGCTCATTATCCTATGCAAAACACCAAAAATAATAAAAACTGAAAACACAAAAACAAACAATAAGCGTCTCCTCCGGGATTCTTTTCTCATCACCTTCACTCTGAAAACGATAATTCGCTTCTTCCGTCTAATGCAAGACAGTTAGCACTCGAGCCAGACGAGTCATACACTTGAGCATAGACAAGTAAGCAGTTCACAACAAAAACACTAAGTCTCTTTGAGTCGAACTACAATGTTCTGACTTTCTCATTGCACGAGAGGATACGTAGACATAACTTAACGGTTATCGAACAAAAGTCTCTTGGTCTCCCCCCTCTCTTTCCTTCCAGCTCTTCTTCTCTAAACCCCATTTAAATTAAAGTTTCTTTTGCACTGACACTATGTACATCCTTTTTTTCCTTAGCCTTTTATGCACAGTTTAGTACATACACTATCCCCTTTTAAACACAATCAGGTATGCGTGGATCCCGTCGAGTACGACGGACGATCTGGGTGCTAATACCTTCCCAAGTCGTAACCAACCCCCTTTCTCAGTCTCTTTGATTCGCAACCGTCTTATCCATACCTTTCAGGTTTATGCAACATTACCTTTCCTTCGGGATAAAAATGCCTAGCTGGCGATTCTATTCAACCTCAACCTCCAACATCGCCGACAGTTCGCGTTTGCACCAGGACGCAAGTCCGGGGAGCGACATATAGTCAATGTACATTCTCCATTCCCGAATGATTTCTTGACTAAAACAACATTGAATAAAAATTCAATGTATCTTACTTCAGAAATAAATTTGGCATTGAGTAGACCCAGGATCATACTCATGGTTGTTTGAATCGTTTTAAGAGAATGTTGTCTTCTTTGTTGGACCATATAACGAGAGGAAGAGTCAATATTCAATTAGTGACAAGCCACATTAGGGTTTATGATGGGAATCTTGTTGGGGGAAACTAAGAAGAGGTCAAGGTTAGCTTTAAGGCACTTAATGAGCATTTACATCACCATGGATGGCAAGTTAGCTTCTATATAAACCGATCTCATTGGATTATCATTGAGTTGTACAATCTCAAAATTTTCACATGGAACCGACCTTTAGGATTTCTCCAGAGTCGAGATTATCATATCATATTGTTCGTACGTTGAGGTTGATCATATTGACGGTAGTCCATGAGTCTTCTTCCTTTTCTTTTTGAGGGTGACAATGGTTGCTAAGTGGTTCTTTAGTATGGTTTCATGTATCATGTGAGCTCGTGTAGTTTATCAAAAATGGCAACTGGCTTGTCAAAATATTTGTGATATTTCATCTTCATATGGATTTGGGAGGCCATTACATCTAGCTCCATGAGTAATGGTGTCCCTGGGACAACATTGTATACGGTTTCATAAGGAATGACTAAGAAACATGTGTTCACTTTCCTCTTGTTCTTTCCTTCCCCACATAAATTTGTAATTATACGGCTTCAAACGAGTGAGTAGAGGAGTCATTAAATGCTAAAATATTTTCCCATTCATACAATGTGAGGTCATACTAATATGACAATATATATAATATTGCAAGAACATTATCGATAAGGATCTCTAACATTGAGTGATTTTCTACGGTAATAATTATGACTAGTAGAAGCGTTGCATTAAGAGCTCCATCAACCTTTTCTGGTCTCAAAATCATAGGATGAATCTGTCTCCTTTCTTCCTACTAGTTATCACTAACAATCTTGATAAGTTTCGAGTTGGATGCTTCTGATTCCCTTTTCTCTATTGCCATGTAATCCACCATCAATTAGAGAGATTATAAGGAAAGAGAATGATATTAGAGTCGATAGATTAGTGGTGACTTAAACAACTATATTTAACATCATCGTCTTCTTTCAAGTAAATTTCAGTTGCAATTTGTGACTTTGAGATCATAAAATTTGATCGTGGATGTTCGTGAGAATAAGACACTGATTTCCACAAATTGCACCATTGTTCCGAACTAGAACAAGAATAGGTGGATATCGAATGAAATAGAGTTCTGATGCACAAGAGTGAGCTTCCGGTATGGTGTAGCGGGGGTGACGACCATGAATGAGAAAGTAGTATGAGTGTGTGAATGAGAAAATAAATGAAATGGTGTGTGTTGGACTTTAATAATGTAAACAAATAAAATTATCCTCGTGTGATTCGACGTCTTACACGGGGAGCATTAAATTGTATATGAGAAAGGACAATCATTCAAAAGTGAGGATCAAGTACAAGTCTCCTAGTTGCAAGTACCATGAGTAATCAACATCTTGGTAAGCATGTTCTTGGATTGAACTTCATCATGATTGGACTTTCATATCTTTAATCCTGTATCCGGTCCGAAACAGTTACTAATTTGCTTCTCAAACTGATCACATTACAAATTTCATTTTTTTTGTTATCGACGATAATTCCTACAAACTCCTCACTTTATTAAGTGCATTGCCTCCTACTGTGAAAAACAAAAGTTACAAAATATAGCTTCTGCCTCTAGACGTGCATTTAACCCCCCCACCGTGAAAACAAACATGCCCTAAGCAATCATTTGATGATCCTTTTAAAATATATCTAATCCTTTTCAAATATCCATTAAATCTGATATAAATATTAAAAAAAAAATTGTAAGTTACAAATTATAACCACTACTTAGTTGTTGTGACAATTGGGACATTACAGAAGTCCCAATTGCAATATTGCATCTTCATCACAAGTCATGTGCTTGGCAACTTAAAAGCATGATAAAATGTTTGAGATTGTGAAAAGAATAATTGCACATTCCTACAGTTGAAGAGGTTCTAGACCTAATCTCTTGATGATGAATCTTATTGACTTGAGATCTATCTGATCGTGGGTAGAGAGTTGATTTTTAGTAGTCTTAGTAGTTCGATTGTTTGTGTTGTTTGTTATATCTAATTTACTATTAAAAAGTCAACCTCGTTTATTTAAAATAACAACTCAAATTACATACCATTTGCAACTTTGATTTGACAAAGGCTTGACATAGCAAATTCATATTACAAATAAACAAATGAAAGAAAACCATATGCATGCATATATATTATTCCATTATAATTATAGATTGAGAAAGACAAACAAACATATATTTAATGTCATTGTCAATTAGAGATTAAACCCTAGGAGGTTTAGGCTCATGATCTCTATTTGCTCCTGTTCCATCATAGTCTTGTGTTTCCAAATCCACCCTCCTTTCCACTAATCCTTCCTCCACATCAACTAGCACCACTTCCTCACCATATTTCTCATCCACCTACAAAATAACTCAACAGATTATAAACAAGAACACAACCAAATAAGGAAAAACATATATAAAAGATAATGTTCGCAGTCGCGTAAAATCTTTTTACGATTTTAATCAATATAGGTGTTGCAACACTGGTTGCGGTCAGGATAGGTTTTCAGGTTATAAAATTTAAACATTGTGAGAATAGATAAAGAATAGCACTGACCTTAGCTAAAGAAGGTAGAACTGGTGTATCTTCTTCACCTTTCAAATATATTTTGAAATGCTTACTGGTTGCAGGTGAAGAGGAAGAGAGGACATATGATGAGAAACTCAAAAAGATGAGTAGCACAAGCAGGGTTAGGAGATTTTTCTGCATCTTGAACTACTAGTTGGGTATGTGACAGAGGGAACAAGAGTATTTTAGTGTTTAAATAATAGTATGTGGGACAATAAAGAGACATATGAATGTACCGCACCAACCAATAAAAGTCAACTTGTTCATTATTTTTCTATTATTATGTGTCTTCTGACCTAACTTAATTGATGCATTCACGGTTCATAATCCACAAAAGTTCTTTTTTTGGGGGTAAAATCACAAAAAGTACTTTTGGATCATAGATAAAGATGTGGCCCGTGTTTCTTTATTTAGAACTATATATAAGCTGTTTTTAGTAATATTGCAACGACATGATTTATAATAAAAGAACTAACTATGATTTTTTTGCATATATTTTTATTGATGTATATAAGGTTAGTTTTTCAATATATATATATATATATATATATATATATATATATATATATATATATATATATATATATATATATATATATATATATATATATATATATTATATGTCCAATTCCTTTCTGAAAATAATCTTATGCAAAGAAAATATTTATAAATTTAAAAATGAAAATACGAGAAAAAAATTATTATAACAATATTCAAGTCTTATCCCATTAAGTAGGTTTAATTACATGCATTTGAAGACATAATTGGGAATTGATTTTTTTGATAGATTTGATCAATTCAAGCAAACCTTCCATGATAGGTTTTCTCTCATCTTCCACCGCCTATTTTCTCCACCCGCCATAGCTCCTCCGATGGTCATCCCTTGACCATGTCTTGAGCTAAACACTGTTAACCTTCCTCCCCCTGCTTCCTTAGATAAGCAACCTCCTCTCGTCGCTTCACCAGTTCCTAATCTAACAGTTCAGTCTAATACTAGCAATAAATCTTTTTCTCAGGCGGTCAATAACATATGCAATATACCACAAAGTCAGCTACCTCAATCGGTTGTCAAAGGAGACAGAATTGCGATTAAAATTCCTGAAGATGAATACTTAGTAGGCTTGGATTCGTGTGCAAATACAATCTCCAAGGTAGAATCATTTGGTCAAATGGTTTAATTCCGTTGAAGATTGATGTCTTGAGTGCTAAGCTTTCTTCTCTATGGATGGAGCCTCATCTCTTTGGGAAAAGGCTTTTTGAATTCTCATTCTCATACATTGAAGATTTACAAAGAGTTTGCTCAATAAGTTCATGGAATCTAAATCCTGGTAATTTAAAGTTTTTTGCTTGGACTAAAGATTTCAACCCCATATCTAACATCATACCTCAGCCCAAGTTTGGATTATAATTTTTTGCCTCTCGCTAGAATATTGACAACCCAAAATCATTTACGCCATTGCTAGTGCAATTGGAAGTCCCATTTGTATGGATGATACTACAACTAAATCCATGTTTGAAAGATCATTCGAACATTCCGCCCGTGTTCTTGTTGAGTTGGATCTGACAGGAAAACTCAAAGATAATATCCTCGTGGAAAGAGAACAATTTGCCTTCTTCGTGGACGTTACTTATGAAAGTATTTTGGATTTCTGTGACAGATGCAAAATCACTGGCCACAATATTACAAACTGCAGGAAAATTATCAACGATATGGAACATGATAGAACTAATCAAAAGAAAGCCTAAAAAAAGTTTATATGTAGAAATAGCCTGAAAATAAGCATAAAGAAACTTTGATCCAACCTTCTGACATGATTCAGGGTGAATCTTTTGTCACACAACCTTTGAGAACCTCTAATGTCCCACCTTCACCCATGGCTCATAACCATGTCCTAAATTCTACAATTCCAACTAATAACCAATTTGAGGCCTTGAATACTAATCCTGAAAAACACCCTAATGTCATCACTAATTCAGATGCTACTTATGCTCCCATTCCTGGGCACCTGATTGTGTTTCAGCAAAGCTCCATAAATGGCATCATATCACAAGAACAACACATCCCTGATCCTCAGAACATTCAAGAGGACCCCCAAAACATTGAGGAATCTCATAGCTCAACTAGATCTGAATATGTAGAAGAAACTCAACTTGAATTAACATCAGAGGAAGATACTTTTCCTGATAATGTTATTAAGAATTGGAATTTCTCAACCAATCATGGGAAAATATGGCTGAGGAACCTGGAAATTCTAATGACTTTCAAGTGGTTCTTTCTAAACATTCCAAGAAACATGGAAAAGTAGTACAGAAAACTAAAGTGTCTGGGCCTAAATCCAGAGCCAAGGTAGTCTAGAAATCTGCCCAATGAAGGTTCTATACTGGAATGTTAGAGGATTGGCTAATTCTCCCATAAAATTAGCTCTTCAAAATCTGTTAAAGAGTCATAAACTAGATTTTTTTAGCCGAGCCTTGGATGTCCCTTGACATGTTCCCTCATAGGTATTTTCTAGACTTAAACTAAAAGTTTTCTCCATTAGCGATATACCTGATCACCCCTAAACCTTTGGTGCTTATGTGCCCCCATATTGATCCTCAAGTTGTTATCAGTGGTGATCAATAAGTCTCCTTTATTATCAATGATGACCCACATTCCTTTGGTATGACTGATATATATATATATATATATGCCTCTATCGGTTACTTAAAAAGAAGAGAACTTTGGCATACTCTTTCTTCTATCAAAACTCAATTCAATAATCCTTGGAGTTACATTGGTGATTTCAATACAATCACGGGGGCTTATGAACATAATGGCTTCATAAACCCTTCTAGAGCTCTTATTGAAGATTTCCAATTTTTGACTAATTCTAATAACCTAATCCACATTCCTACTAGAGGGGCAGAATTCACCTGGACCAATGGTAAAAGATGATCTCATCACATAGAAATAAGACTAGTGTTGTACCCCAAAATTTTCCCTCCCAAAATCAAAGCAATGTGTCTCAAGAGTTCTCTCAAGGTTCACAAGGTTCACAATTGGTCAAAAGGATTGAAGGTTTCATTAGACTAAGCCTCCTCCTGAACAATGGATCCAGAACTAGGGTTTTGAATTTATCCAAGATAAATGGACTTCCAAGGCCTCAAGTGAGCTTCATAACATCCCATATGTCTTTAAGAATCCCCATGTCAAGTTTCAGAGCTTTCCCAATAAGTTTGACCAGTCAAATGTTCAAGTATTCAAAAATCAGTCAACTTGGTAAAAAAGTCAAACTGAGGTCAACTGTGGTCAACTCAAATTCAAACTTCAAGATATTTTGTCAACATCAAGATTATGAGGTAAAATTCATCATTTGATCAAGATTTGATCATGATTCATCAAGGAAATCTCAGATCATCAAGAATCAAGAAGTTTCTAAATTAGGGTTTCATAGTAAAAGTCAACTGAAATTTGACCAGCCCTAACTTTCACATACTTCATCAAACATTTCCCATCCAAAGCTCATTTTGAATAAAATTTAATTCTCTACAACTTTGTGTCTCACAAGCCAAGCCTAAAAATGCTTCATTTGGAAGGTATGAGCTAAAACATTATAGGTCCTTTTGAAAGTCAACAAAAAGTCAACTTTTTCCAAAGCTCATAATTTGAAAATTGTAAAAGATATGGATTGGGACCAAAATTTTTGGTTAGAGGACTATCTAAGATTTCTAAAAAGTCCAAGATCACTCCCATAGCCTTAACATTGATGGAGTTGTGCCTTGTCAAAGTTGGGAAATTTTCAAGGGGTGTATGAAGCAAAAAAGGCCTTAACTTCAAAATTTTCCAAATGGGGCCATAAAATTGCAACCCAATCTCAAAGATAAAGTCATGCACGACCCAATAACCATTTATTCTGATTTTAAAATTTTATTTTATATTATTTTGGATTTTATTTGTTAAAATTCAATTTTAATAAAAATAAAATATGAAAAATCAAATAATGGATCAAATCTTTGTTCTAGAAGCTTTTAAACAACATTTAAAGTGATTATATGCCATCCAATTTCGTGCAATTTTATTTTGGAAGGGATTTATTTGATTTTTTGACAAAAATAGAACTGGAGTTTCTTCATGATCAAGTAACATCAAAATACATCCAAAAGCCCAATCTTTTTTTTTACCTAATCATACTACTATATGTATACAACAAGACCAAAGCATGAGGACGGATTTTCAGAGGCCAAAAATCACCTTCAAACTTCAAAAAAATTCAAGAAAAATGCATATACGGTTTCTAAGATTTAATTGCTAGTAAAAGGTTCTTAAAGGTGACAATCGCTTCTTGGGAGTATTCTGAACATGTTGCAAGCATTACCATCATCTAAAGAATCATATCATGCATAAATCGAATGTGTTTTTGTGACATTCTTGATTTTTTAGTTTCATATGTTTAGCTTATAACCATTTGATTTTGATTACTGATTCTTGTTTGTTGTAATGCTTAGATGATTTATGGTGGTTTTAATCTGGTTTCTCATGCAGGAATGACAAAACGCCATTGTTAGGGTTTATGGTTCGAAATTGGGGTCGTACGATCAAGGCGATTTCAAGACATTTGGAAAATCTATTTGAATTCTAAAACTCATGGGCAATTATTTGGCATAGTTATATTGGACTAATCATTTGTATTTGATTGTTGGAAAAACACAGGTTTTTAGCTACAAAAAATTCGTAGCTAAATCATAGCTAAACCGTAGCTAAAGTAATAGGCAAAAGGTTGAAGATGACGACTTGGCGCGGTTTGATAATTCAAATATTTTGTTATTTTTATAATGTCTTTGTTTCAAGTAAAAGTTACAACGCGTGCTTGGCTCAGTTGGCAAAGGTGTTAGTGCTGGAAAACGCAGGGCCTGAGTTCGATTCTCATGTCTCTCTTTTTTTTAACATTTATTTTGTTTTTGCAGGATTATTACTTATTGTGGTTTTGTTCATATGACTAACAGCCAGCGCGCGCAGCCCACTGGTCTTGGTACAAGCTTGGTAATGGGGAGGTCTTGGGATCAAATCCAGGCCTCCCCACATTTTTTTCGTCACGCCTGTATTTCTTTCTTTTCCTTTTTTTTTTGTTATTTTTGTTTTCCTTTTCTTTTTTATTAATTATTTATGTTACTAATTAATTATAATTGACCTAAAATCTACGTTAACCATCACTATTTTAAAAAAAATAAATAAAAATAAATATTTTTTTTCTAACACTTTAATTTGTAAATCAATTATTAAGTTAAAATTATTGTAAATAATTTAATTTTTAATTAGATTAGGATTTTCTTAATAAACATTAAATTTTCTTAATAAACATAATTTTCTTAAATTAACCCTAATTCTTGCTTAAAAAACTCTAAATTTTTTCTAACCCTAGTTTTAAAACTTAATCTATTTCTTTTTTAATATTTGAAATAATGTCTTTTATTATGTATCTGCCCCAAAGCGATGTAATAGCGTAGGATTTACTATTTTTCGTCTTTTATTTATTTTATTTTATTTTTATTTATGGTTAGTAAATAGGGAGTGCAAACATAATTGAATTAAAAAGGCTTAGATAATTTATTTAAAAAGATTAAATATTTGAATAAAATCACTCACATATGTAAGTCGATATATGATCGCCGTCTGCACCTCATAGGGTTACCTTTCTTAAAGTTTCCTTTATATGGTCAAGTCCCTCGAAAGTGGGGTATCTTAAGCAAAACACGTACAAGTATAAATCATCTAGTCCATCCCCAGTTTAAAGATCAAGTCCCTACGATGTTTCCTATGATGTTGCCTATGATAATGATCTTGTCCCTTCTATAAAAGATGATAGTCCCTCCCAATTGTTAAAGACACCCCTCCAGTTGCCTTCGTTGACCATACGATGACCCTACGCCCGTCCCTTAATAAAATCCAAGGTAATGACTACCTATTCCTTAATAATAGGGATAGTTTTACCCTTGGAGGAACATACAAGAACATGAATGACTTAGTCTAGGGTAGGAACTCTAAGTTACTAGCTCACACCCTTTAAAATACTTTTACACCTCACAATTTTCAAACATTTTCAAAACAAAGGCTTTATAGACATCCATACGAGGATCATTATAAAGTACTTAGAAATTTTTTCTAATCACACACTTCACCTTTTCAAAACAATTAAGTGAGCTAAGTAACTAAGAGCCCATGCATGAGCATGGATATAAAGGGTGATAACACCTTCCCTTTATATAACCTACCCCCTGAACTCAAGTCTTTTAAAAAAGGTCTTTCTTTTTCTTTTATGCCCTTTCCACATGGATAAAATAAAAGTCGGTGGCGACGCTTGCTATCCGCAACATATATAGAAAGTCAGTTCTCCCACCGTGTTATAGAACTGACGACTTTGCTGGGGAGTTACTAAGTAAAAGAGGGGTACCCTTAGGAATTATATTACTTCATTGTTTGCTTTGTTTGCTTTATATTATCTGTTAGACTATTGCATGAAAGATCCTAACCCGGATCTAGTGTACCCTAGGTAAGTAGAAATAGACCAAAGAAATTGTACGGTGTATACCGATATGGTTGATCTGGTGGCTACGTTAGTGTGACTTCTTGATTGGTTCTTATGTTCCTTAAGTAAGTTGAGGATAACCTGAGGCTGCCATATGTTGTCATTACACTAACTGACTTTGTAGAACCCTAGTTAACCCATCTTGGCCTTTAGAAAGTAGTGAGATAGCCGACTTTGGAGAAGTCTAAAGTTGGTTGATACTAGATGCTACACTAATTGAGATCCTAAACTTGAGGGGTTTTGGTTGGCAAATAAGTTGCCTACTGAATAACAACCCCTGGGAAGGATCAGTGATATTGAGATCCCTTAGAACCTGGTTACTTTTGTAGGACAGGATGAACCAACTAAACTTCAGGGGGAGGGTACTTACCTTTAAACCTCATACAAGCCTCTAAACCTAGGGCTATTGTGTGACTTGTTTGTGTGTGCCACATGTTTGTGATTGAGCATAACATCATGACATCATGACATCATAAGCATAGCATTTTCAATAACCATTTCAAGGACCAAATGATTTATCTTTGTTCTTTGTTGCAGGTCATGGCTTCTGCTCGTAGGAACACTATCTGGATCAACTATGTAGGGATACATTCTAAGATTAAGGAATTGGTTTCTAAGGTTTCTGACAGCTCTGAATTCATCAAGAAGCATGGTTACCTACTGGATCTAGTTCCTTCAGGGATCAATGTAGACATGATGAGTGTCCTATTTCAGTTCTTTGATCCTAAACATCACCGCTTCACGTTCCCCCACTATCAGCTGGTACCTACAATGAAGGAATTCTACAAGCTAATGGGTATACATATCCTTGATCAGAGACCCTTCACATGCTTAGAGAAAGAGGCTAAACCTGAAGTCATTGCTGCAACCCTACATTTGAAGAAATCAGACATTGTCCTAGAAACAAGAAATGGAGTTAAGGGTATTCTTGCTAAGGTATTGATGGAGAAAGCTCATGTGTTCTTGGATGCTATGAGCTATGATGCTTTTGAGGAGATCTTAGCCTTATTAATCTATGGCTTAGTGTTGTTCCCTAATCCATACCAGTTCATAGACGTACACGCCATCAACGTATTTCTGACTCACAATCCCGTGCCTACATTACTTGGAGATATCTTGCACTCTCTTCATACTCGTACTACGAAAGCGAGAGGAACTCTGATGTGTTGCATACCTCTACTAGCTAGGTGGTTTATTTCTCACCTTCCTCGATCTGTGATGAAGAATGAACAAGGATTAAGGTGGTTTAAAAGGATGATGTCACTGTCTCATTTAGATATTCATTGGTGTTCTTGATCTATGGAGAATGTTACTATCATTGACCGTTGTGGGGAGTTCCTTAATGTGCCACTCCTTGGCATAAGATGGGGCATTACTTACAACCCTTCTTTAGCTCTACGTCAGTTTGGTTATGCTCGGAGTAATGGTCCTCATGACATGCTTATTCAGGGTATTGTGTTTGACTATGACAACGATCTTCAAGGTTACCGTCAAAGGTTTATACGAGCTTGGAGTAAAGTGAACAAAGTTGATAGTAAGACTCTGGAACCAAAGTATTCCATTCCTATGGAACCTTATCTCAGATGGGTGCAATCTCGTACTCAGACTCTTATGATGCCATATCCTGTTGTCCTACCAGTTACTATAGAGCCTATTGTTGAAGGGGATGTTCCTTACACCATTCTCCATCCTGATATGCCTACAGATTTAGAGGAGCTGCAGAAGTCTCGGATCCAACTGAAGGAGCAAAGAGATACCTTTGAGGCTCAGTTCAGAGCTAGCTAGGAGAAAGTTCTAGAGCTGTCAAAGCAACTTCACGAGGAGCGAAATCTCAACACATACCTCAACACAAAGAGGAAGCGTCCATGGGATACCTAAGTCCCATACATTTATTTCTTTGTACTTTATTCTTATTTCCTTTCATTGTAAGCCCAATGGGCAAATTATATTAAACATTTACTAATAAAAGTTTTGTTTTTTGTTTTTCTTTAAACAAATTTAAATCCAATATGGTCCTTGAAAACATTGCATATGCATCTACATACCATATCATTGCATAACGGGTTGTCACTACAGGTTTCTCATCTTCTCGCTGTTTATTTCAACAGAAATGGCTCTCGAACAATCTGTCAAAGATCTCCAAGCCTAGATTGCTCAATTTCAAGGGGTGATTCTGAATTTGTCCAAGGGGCAAGAAAAGTTGAAAGCCCTACTCTCTAAGGACATGAAAAAGAAGAATCCTGAAGACGACGAGGGTGATCAGTTGGAACAACTGCAAGCTGAGATGGCAGAGATGAGAATCCATATGAATGGCCAGGTGGCTCTTATCCAGAACTTAGCCCAGGGGCAAGAAGAGCTAAGAATATTTATTAATAAACTTCAAGATAACAGAGTCGGGAATTAAATCATCAGTCAACCTCCGATGAAACAAGCTGACTTTGTTGAAAGGAAGATAAGGATAAGAGAAGGAAAGAGACATGTTACTATTGATAGTTCTTAAATTGAAGAAAGAAGGTCTTGTAAGGTTAATCCGCCTCGACACAAAGAATGTAGAAGACAATTCATCCAATTCAGCACGCCAATGTCACAAATTTTGCAATGCTTGTTGGAGATGGAGCTAATTTCCTTGGAAAATTCTCCTCGAAAGCCCAATACTTCCTCCCTTAGCTATAATCCCAATGCAAGGTGTGTGTATCACTCTAACTCTCCTGGACATGACACTAATAACTGTTGGGCATTAAAGAATAAGATTCAAGGCCTGATTGACGAAAGAGTCCTCAAGGTTATGCCAGAAGACCATATTGAATTCCTCTATCATCCATTAAACATCGAAGCTGCTAGACAAATCACCCGAGGGAGAAAGAAAGAAATCTCACAAACACCTATTGAAGTTTGGGACACCTTGGGACAGCCAAGTGGCAAATTTGATTTCATGGTAAAATATACTGCTCCTGAAAGTTCACAGATTGCAATCAAAGACATTCAACCAACTGGATGAGACGTAATTTGATTTCTTCAGTTGTAATTTTGTTTATTTGCTCAAGCACTTACTATTATGTCAAACTTTGCTTTTACATTAATGCATTGCGTATGTTTGTCTTGAATTAATCCATTTGTTTCACTATATTTAAAGCTATGCTTCTTACCTCGCTTTTTGTGATATTTAACTCTTGATAAAGCTATAATCCTTTAGAGGGAGGATGACGAAGATGATACCATAATTTCATATAGTATGCTTTTGAACAAATTATGCTGACGATGTACATGCATTGTTTCAATTCCTAAACAATGGAGATATAAGGAAGTTAATCCCTAGTCAACCCTTTTGAGCCTATGAAGTAGAAGTTTTTTTCTCACGCAAATTAAAAACCCTTATTCATAACATGGGGCAGGGTAGTTACTCGGTTAACTTAATTATGCTAGTTGTCGTTTTGTACACAACTAATGATGGTTCCCTATAATCACTAAGTCCGACAGTCAATATCTAGCAAAGGAAAAGCTCACTAAGTCAAAACTTATGAAGGAGACTTAGTAAACAAAATTGAGACATCCCGCTGACTGTAATCTTGAAATAAAAAGTTCAGGAAAAAGGAAGGGATAACAAAGTAAAAATAAAAAGAGGTCACTACAAATCCTCAACAAAAAAAAGAGATGACTGATTTTTCAAATAAACTTATGTCAGTGTTACAATTCCAAATTCTTTCGGAGCCTCAATACATAAGTTAACCGAACATAGAACTGAAGAACATCACGAAGAATGGGTTGGGTACAAATAAAATTTGAGCCTTTGTCTTTTGTTTCTTAAACCGTGAACCAGACCACATTACAACCTTTTAAAAGTCCTAACTGAAGCATAGTTAGTTCGAAAGCGTACTGCTGCAAAAAGGTATCCCGACTCCTTTAGGGTTTATTATAAATCTTAAGTTAATATCACCGTTTTATAAACATTATTTTACTAAAATAAATCTTTTTCAAAACTTCAAGACAGACATAAGCATTGCATTTTGAATATCATTGTTTGCATATAACTAAGTGTTTGATAGCAAAGAAACTTACATGATGAATATTCAATAAACCAAAGTCCTCCCGACATGCAAAGTTGCTTCCTAGATCAAAGTCAATGTATACAAAGGGGCATAGTTACTATCTCCCAATCAAGGGGGCATGCCATGTTGCTGTTCAATTCATTTGGGGCAATCAGGTCAAGATTCAACTATGCTTAAGTAGCCAGGGGCATGTCTCCTCATCTATCTGAATTACCAAAGGTAACATTACAGAGTTCACGATGTCAGGGGCATATTATTGTGGGGGCATTCTGCTTATTTCTCTTGAGGTAGCTCCTTCCGGATACTTCCATCATGGGACAAATCATCCTCAACTAAGGGGAAACACTCTCTTTCCAAATCTAATACCTGGAGCGTATATGGTCCACCATAGTTTGAAAGCACGTTCCTCTCATTATATTGCCTTGATATTGGATTCTCAATAGAAGCCATTGTGGAAATTAACTGTCTGCGCCAGTAGTATCAGATGGTGTCAGTATCATGTCTTTGGATTCAATCATGATAATTCTTAGAGAATTACTCGGGGAAGTCGAGAATCTCAGATGTCTTAAATCCATTGGTTACTTTGATTGAGTATACACCTTCAAAATTGATATAATCCTATTTCTGAATTCAGGTTTACTTTTTCCCTATTTACTTAAGCGAGAAACGCCCGTTGATCATGTTTGAATGCATATATGCTTTTGAATATGATTGACGTTTATTAGAAATGCATAAAATATAATAATAGTATTTACCAAGGACAATCGGAGGTAGGAATCCAACGAATCTTCGCCGTTTCATCCCCACAAGGGTAATCTTTACATATATTCTTACGGAATACTTCAAGTAGTATCTTGTGCTTCCAACACTACGAAGTTTTCAAATAGTTTCAGTTCAAATACAATATATCCTCCGAAGAATTGATACTTGACTGGATAAGTCTCCCGGAGCAATGTCCATCTCTTTTATCCTCAATCAGGATACTCAGGAACTTAATCCTTAAATAAGAAGTACGACGAACGAAAACGGGAGGTTCTAAGTACAATATTCCAAAACAAGATGAGAACGAAGTCTTCATATTCCTCCACAATGAATCAGGATTTATTTTACCCAGCCAACAGTTGTTCTACAAAGCTATTCATGTGCTTCAACTACATAATTCATACATACATCATCATATCATATCATACGCATACAAGATTCTCATGAGATATTATCTTGCAAAGTGTTATATACATCATGATATTTGCATAAGAACTAACCTTGTTTTTCAGGTTAATTCCCCAGCAGACGAACGTCATTAACAACTTACACCTTGGGCTGCTTTATCCTCCCAAACGCTACATTACAATACCTTGAGTTGCTTTATCCTCCCAAAAGCTATATCGCAATATCTTGGGTTGCTTTATCCTCCCAAAAGTTATATCACAATACCTTGGACTGCTTTATCCTCCCAAAAGCTATATCACAATACCTTGGGCTGCTTTATCCTCCCAAAAGCTATATCACAATACCTTGGGCTGCTTTATCCTCCCAAAAGCTATATCACAATACCTTGGGCTGCTTTATCATCCCTAAAGTTATATCACAATACCTTGGGCTGCTTTATCCTCCCAAAAGCTATATCACAATACCTTGGGCTGCTTTATCCTCCCAAAAGCTATATCACAATACCTTGGGCTGCTTTATCCTCCCAAAACTATATCACAATACCTTGGGCTGTTTTATCTTCCCAAAAGCTATATCACAATACATTGGGCTATTTTATCTTCCCAAAAGCTATATCACAATACCTTGGGCTGTTTTATCTTCCCAAATTCTATATCACAATACCTTGGGATGCTTTATCCTCCCAAAAGCTATATCACAATACCTTGGGCTGTTTTATCTTCCCAATTGCTATATCACAATACCTTGGGCTGTTTTATCTTCCCAAAAGCTATATCACAATACCTTGGGCTTTTTTATCTTCCCAAAAGCTATATCACAATACCTTGGGCTTCTTTATCCTCCCAAAAGATATATCACAATATCTTGAACTGATCTACCCTCCAAGGTCACATCAAACAACCTTTGGGGTTGCTACATTCCACCAAGATTGCATCAATCTGCTCTTTGGAAAACTTTATCCTCCAAGAAGTATATCTGAAGAACTTTTTCTCCGAATGGCATCTTTAAGCCCATTCAAGCAATACAACCAACCAACAGTATTACTCTACGCACCAGCGAGTGCAAATTTTTAGGTTTTTGTGTTCAATCCCCTTCTACCTTCAAGTCACGAATGACGTACATGCCAATCTAACTCCTCAGGTTTCAGAAAATTGAACAGGGGGAGCTGTTGTACCCCAAAATTTACCCCCCCACAATCAAATCAATGTGTCTCAAGAGTTATCTCAAGGTTCACAAGGGTCACAATTGGTCAAAGGATTGAAGGTTTCATTAGACTAAGCCTCCTCCTGAACAATGGATCCAGAACTAGGGTTTTGAATTTCTCCAAGATAAATGGACTTCCAAGGCCTCAAGTTAGCTTTATAACATCCCACATGTCTTCAAGAATCCCCGTGTCAAGTTTCAGAGCTTTCCTAATAAGTTTGACCAGTCAAATGTTCAAGTATTCAAAAATCAGTCAACTTGGTAAAAAAGTCAAACTGAGGTCAACTCAAAGTCAAACTTCAAGATTTTTTGTCAACATCAATATTATGAGGTAAAATTAATCATTTGATCAAGAGTTGATCATGATTCATCAAGGAAATCTCAGATCATCAAGAATCAAGAAGTTTCTAAATTAGGGTATCATAGTAAAAGTCAACTGAACTTTGACCAGCCATAACTTTCACATACTTCATCAAAAATTTCCCATCCAAAGATCATTTTGAAGGAAATTTAATTCTATACCACTTTCTGTCTCACAAACCAAGCCTAAAAATGCTTCATTTGGAAGGTATGAGCTAAAATATTATAGAAACTACCTCATGGTATGGCTATTCCATATATTGTGTTGCCTTGCACTAGACATATCGATGTACGAGTTGAGAGGAACTGGACCTATGTTTTAGACGCTCCACCTGTTACGGGTCCAGTGCCTCCTAATGTTCCTATTGGGGATGTACATGAGACTGATGACAAGTATGATCAGAGAAAGCACTCTAAAGATCATCATATGTCTCCCTACCATGTACCACCTGCATACACTGCACCATCTTCTTCTCACCTTGTTGCAGGTACATCCCCTAGTTTCTATATCACTGAAGAGATGTGGCATGAACAGCTCGCCAGAGAAGCACAAAGTGATACTTGCTATCTTCCATCCAACAACAACTGGCTGCCAACATGACATTCATGCAAGAGTCACAACAATAGACAAATAGGTCCATTCAAACCATTTTGCAATCTCAGACCACCTTATCCTCTAAATTCGACTAGTTTGCAGCTTCTCACAGCGATCGTCGTTGCAACAGATATCTTCATCGCAGGCGCTCACCGCACAGTGATGAGAGTACCAACAGTATGCCATAGATTTTTCAGCTTAATCGTGCCCTATCTTATTTCGAAACATTGGGGACAATGTTCCGTTAAAGTGTGGGAGGATATTTTCTTTTCTCGCATTTCCTTTCCATTTTACTTTTTTTTTTGCTTTCTAGTTTATTTTCCTTGTTTTATTAGTTAGCTTTGAGTGAATACATGTGCCTGACGAGTCATTTGCGTTGTGTATCTTTAGTTCCCCATTTATTTATCCTTACCAACAAAATTTGAAAAAGAAAAACTGTATTATTTTGAAATATTTGGGCTTAGAGACAGGTTTGAGATAGGATGCAGGGGACTTGGGAAGAACTTTTCAAAACATCAATATCGTTTTAACACCATAAACTTCATGATTATAGGAATCGATCCCATAGGCCTTAATTACCATTTTAGAATAGGTACTTTAGTTGTTTATCCTAGTAGTCATCTATAGCCTTAGCATACTCTACATAGGGGACCGACGAATATATGTGAATAATGTATGTTGTGTTGTTTTATATTTAAAAAGGCAATGTGGGATAGGTGACCCTCACAAGGTCATTTAACCCAAAAAGTTGTAAAAATTTGCAAAAAGAAGAAAAAGTAGAAAAAAAAAGAGAGAATAAAAAAGAATAAGAGCTGCCCATTGTATGTTGGTTCAGAGATATCTGGTGTTGGACTTGGTAGGGCGGGTTACGATCCGATCCCCCACAACTACAATTGGGTCAATAAAAGGGGTTACGCCAATTTGTGTACCAGTGCCCCATTGCTTAAAATAAGAATCACTAACCGGTCACTTTACTATGAGTATGTATGGAAAACGGGCTTAATGTGATTGCTCCAGAATGAAAGGGACCCAAAAGAGATGAAAGGGTAGGTCATGTATTGGTTTATATAGGAAAGAAGTATATGCCCGTATTTGCGGAAAAGTGTTATCACGATGCCATTGGTTCGTTTAGTTAGTACATATCACCTCATCCTAGTTCGAACTTAGAAGCCCTTTTAGCACAAATCGTTCACTGATACCGATTTTTCTTTCATAAACTGTAAATTGTTTTGCTTGAGGACAAGCAAAGGTTTAAGTGTGGGAGAATTTGATAACACTGAATCGCACTGCGTATTTGACTCGGATTGCACATGTTTATTAGGATTTTTATTGCTATTTTCTTTTGTTATGCTTGTTTTATTTTATTTTCAGGTTTCTAGTCCATCCAGAGCTCCTATAGATTTGAAGAATAACAAGCAGAAAAACCAGTTTTTGAGAAAAATATTCACATGGCATCCACCATGGCGGTTGCCATTGGGTAGGCCATTAGAAGGATTGGTTTCAAACTGATGATAACTGCCACGATCTCCACTACATTCCTCCTCTAGTTCACAAGGCGGGCGCCATGAGAGGATGGCGGGTGCCACCTTTGCATTTCGTTTTCCCTCCTAAAAGAAGTTGGGGGGAACTTCAGTCTTTCCATTACATCTTCCTTGGCTATAAATAGAATGGTCCTTTGTTCATATTTCTTCATCCAAACTTAGTTGCAACTTAGGCATTATATTGTTTAGTTTTATAAGTGATAATCCCTTCACATCGAAGAGTTATCACATCGTTATTGAGTCTATAATCGAGTTTGGAGCACTTTGGTAGAAGTTAATCCTGATGTCATTTTCATTTCCAGTTGCGTTTACTTTAAGTTGTGCCTGATTCAAAGCCTCTGATTTGGAGCAGGTTTCTATTTTATTGCATTCACATTTTACTTTATTTATTTCCCGCACTCGCTTTAAATTATTTATTTCTCGCACTTGTTTTACTTTATTTATTTCTCTCACCAGTTTTAAATTATTTATTTCTCGCACTCGCTTTAAATTATTTATTTCTCGCACTCGCTTTAAATTATTTATTTCTCGCACTCACTTTACTTCGCTTATTTCTCACACTCACTTTTAACTTACTTTTAACATGATCCATCCTAATATGTTCATTTACTTTTCCATGTCTAGCTAAATTTTAATGGTTAGAATGTAAGGATCATGGTAAAATAATATTTCACATAATGTGTTTATACTTATGTGCTATTTTAGTTCTTAACACAAATTTTATGCACTTTATTTATGTTGGGTAAGATTGAAAGTAGTCCAAACTTTACTTAAAATTGGTTAGTCTTAAATGTTAAAGGAAGCGACAACGCTTTGTTCAATTAAGAAGGAGTTTTTAATATTATAGAAAAATGATTTTAAAACTATTTTCGGACATGTTTATGGGTTTAGAGTCCGGTTCACATGAACCTCTATTAATTGAAAATTCCAAGTCAAATACTTTTCAACTGAGTCAATAAACTATTTTTTTAAAAATAAGTTTATTACTCTAACACAATATGTGCCTTTTTATAAGTGACAATAAGAGTGTTTGATTAGGGGATAAACTCAGTTCTGAATACGCGAAAGCAACAATTTCTGTTAAATTAGTTCTTTTTATAAGTATAAAACATTGCCAATAAGTAGTTCTATTTACAAGCATTTGAAGTATTATTAAAACTATGTGAATTATATTCAAGCCTATTTTTTTATTTGAATTTACATCTTCGTACTTTATTTTAATTATGTATTATTTACCCCTGTTTTTTATTTGCCTTAGATAAACATTGTAACAATAGATAACGATAGATTGACGTTTGGTCTCTATAGGATCGATAATATTTTATATTACTCTGACGCGATTCATATACTTGTGAAAATACCGCATCAGAATGCACTTGTCAACAGGAACACTAGTTGGAGGAATGTAAGTTTTCCTCTAACTTTTCTAGCTATTTGAGGTTTCTTGATGTTTTTGGTAGGGAACTCCTATCTTGTCAAAGGAAAACTGAGGCCTTCTCCCACCTCTAAAACCTTTCCTTTAGGGCTTAAGTATGATACCTCTCAGGTCATTTACAACTTCATTGTCTAATACAACACTGTACCTGGGGCAAAGCATCACTTCAGACCCTTTTATTTTGCAGTGGTTCAAAAAATCGACCAGGATCTTCCTCTATGTTTAGGTACACCACGTTAACCTTTTCAACATAGTCCATCATGCTCACACTTTCGACCTTAGAGCTAGGATTTTTTAGTGATTTCGACCATCATGACATCGGCAGGTTCGACGGAATTTGGATTTGTCTCCAAACTCAGCCTTCTGTCTTTCAAATCATTACATACTAGATCCCTAAAAATATCACATTGAGAGGTTTTAATACCAAGAAAAATATGATATTTACATAAACATCTTTTTTTCCAATGGTGGTGTTTTTAGGCCTTATGGCACTATGATTTAACCATCGACAACCAAAAGTTCACAATTTTCATCACATTTAGTTACATCAAACGTATATGTTTTTGTAATGAAATTTTCATTTTTACTAGGTTCGATAGGATTTTTCCCATTAGAAGCTCTTAGGGCCTTACAAAAATATGGAGGTCATGGTTGCAACTCTGTCAGATTAACATCATTTCCTTCAACATATTCATAAGCTATGTCAGATTCTCGATCGTTTCATCTATTTTAACATAAGATTTTTTTTATATTTTATATGATATTTATTTGATCTCTCATTTTACCTTTCAACCATTCGACTTGCCTAACCCTATCTGTTAACGGGGTCATATCTCCTAGATATTAAGTATCTAATTTCTTCCTAATGGAATAATCTAAACCCCAATAGTCATTTTGACTAACTCATGTTCGGGAACTTGATTGAAGCATCTTAACTTCATTATCCTAAACCTATTGAGATAATCATCTATCGACTCAACCAATTTTTGTCTCACACTAGCTAATTCTTTTAGGATGATCTTCGATGAACCCGTGTAAAACTGCTCATGGAACACCCTTTTGTCATACCCCAATTTTGTCCAGACATTTTAAACTCATCTGATACATCTCCATTTATTAAGTTTCGCATTTTTATCATAAAAAAGTCACCATAATCATGCATTATATGCATATATAGTAAAAAAAAAAGGTCAACATAAATCAACATTTTACATGTTGAAGAATTTGACTAAAATTGCATTTTTTTTGCATTTTAAAAATAAATAAATTCATGATCATTTGATTTATCATCAAAATATTCATTTTAATTTTGTTAAGCATTTTTATGCATCTAAAATAAAAAAAAAATACATGTTTCTAGAAGGTTTAAAATATCTCTTATTCATTACATCATTATTCCATGCATTTATTACATCACTAGTCTATGCATTTATTACATTATTATTCTATGCATATATTATATCATTATTCACTATTTAATTAAATAAGTTTCTAGAAGCCACTCACAATTCCTAAACTACCCTTTTTTAGCCTATAAATAAAGTCTCTCTCATTCACAAATCATTCACAAAATTAAGCCAAAACTCTCTCCATTTTTCTCCTCATTTTTTTCTCAAGCCATTTCTTTCTTTTTCATTTAAAAGGTAGACTTTTATGCTTGTTCTTTATCTAATGGTATCTTACTCTTACTTCATTTATTTAGTACCTTAATCATCAATATTTTGCATGGAAACTCAATTGATTTTAAATCATGAGTTAAAAAGGGTTCTTAAACCTCCATAAGCAAAAGTGATTTGTTGTTATTTAATGGTTCTTATTGTAACACCCCAAAATTTTCCCTCATATTTATAACCTCTAACTGACTTTATGCCTCACATTCACACACATCTTCCATTAGGTCATCTATAATATGTCATGCATTCATCGTCATAGGCTTATTACTTGGATCAGAAGCTTGAAGAATCAGGGTTTTGCAGTCCCCTGTGATTTATCTCTTTGGCAGGCATGGTTCATTGGAAAATACAAAGATCAATGGTTATGGTTTGTCACCTGTGCATATGTTTATAAGGTGGAATCTCAAGGTTCGACCAACATAATAATCAAGGATATTATTCTTTAATACTCACCATCAATGTTTGATTAGGGTTTATTTCCCCGATCATTTGGCCATCAAGAGTTTTCTTATGAAGTATGACACTAGGACATCTTGTCACTCAATGGATTCCATCTTTGTTTAAAGTGAAAGTTTCAAAAGAAATATTAGCTTATATATTTTCAATCAGGGTTAGCATTTCATCAATTGAGGATCGTTGGGTATCAGGGTGTTCTTCTGAGGCTCCCTCTTTATCATGTCCAAGGATTCGAAGCAGTGATAGGTATGCGCAAGGCCATTGGCGATATTTGTTGGTTATCATGAAAGTTTGATACAGGTTAGAGAGTTGCATGGAAGATATGGCTCTCGAAGAAATTAACTTGGGTTTATGGATTCAAGTGAAATTAGAAGTGTTCAGGTGGTTTGCTTTAAGTTCAAGTTTTCGAGGAAAATAATACGTCATTTTTTGTTATTCATTTTCTCAACCTATATTCATATCCATTTATAAATCTTTTTTTTCTTATCCACTTTCAAATACAATCCATAAATCGATACCCGATTCATATTCAATTTGAACGTCATTCCATGTTCATTTTAAAGTCCAATTAACCTTTTTGTCTAACTTTTCAATCCAACAACCAAATAAGCCAAGACCAAATTCTTAGGCCCAAATTCATTTTAATTCCAACTTTTGTTTCCACCCATACACAAAAAAACATTCTTATTATCCAATTCAATTTTCTTTTAAACCCCATCAATACACAAGATTTAAATTCTTTTTTAAATCATTCCAAGACCAATATATATGTTCACATTTTATAAACTAGTTGTTACATAACCCATGACCCATTAGAATATTCTCAAAGATTGTTATAGTGAGGCAGAAGAAAAAACCGATGGGTCAGATCAAAAGCCACCAACATGTGTTCTATTTGCTCCTCCATTTCCTGATCATTCAATTGTGGCGGAAAATTACAACAGAAAAAAAGTGATTCTGATAACAAAATAAATAAATAAAAGCCATCAAGCATAATAGATTTATGAGAAAATTTGATAACTGATATAGCAGAGATTGAGTTACTTGTTACACTAGAATCAACGAAGAAACTCATAAAAGAATTGCAAACTGATAACACAAAATTCAGTTACAAAAATCTCTAAAAGAATTATAACTAAACCTAACTGATTTTCACAATGAAATCTCTAGATAACCCTCATAATCTTCATCCATATATGAACTAGATTAATGCAGATCTTCATCTTCTCCTCTCATTCACTCCACATTTTTTTCTACAATTTCACCTTCATCTCTCTGATTTTTTCACATTCTTCCTCTCCAATCTTCACATCATCTTCATCAGAACTGAGTTTTCATCACCAATCCTTCAAACTTTTTGAATTTTACTTCAATATTCATTAACTTTCATCCATCTTCAACAATACATCACCTTTCTCCTTCAACGTCCATCACCATTATCATACAACAATCTTCAATCTTTGATCTTCATCCTCGATCTCACGCTACAATAACCGTGCTCCTTGTTGTATCTTCATCATTAACAACCATGTGTGATCATCAAATCTCCATCCACGAAGCATCATTTTCACACCCGCATCAACATTACTCCTCATCATCGTTACAACATCAACTTTTCATCAATCTTCGTTGACTACACTTCAACCTTCTATAGTAGCTCAGTTCCTCTATGTAAGACCTGTAGAAAATGAACACATACTCTTGATTTAGCATCGCACAAGAGCATCAACGAACGTTTATAAAGATTCAACACGATTTCATAAGAAGAAGCACTGAGGCAGTTTAGAAATCGTTAAAAAGAAAAAGAAGAATCAAGGCAAACAGATCAAGAAACAGAAACATCACTTGAGAATCTCTTCGAGATCACGACCTTGAACTAATTTTTCCTGGTAACTTCTTCACTCTATAGTTTGATTAAAACGCCTCACATTGCCTCTTTTGTTGTGGTTGGTTGAGTTCGTCAAGTTTCGCTTCAGAAAGGTCATCGATCTGTAAACACCCCAAATTTTCCCTCTCCTTTTCTCACACCATGGCTTATGATCTTTCATATTGCATTTGCATAAGCATATCATCTCACATTGCATATTTGTTTCACTGCATAAGTTGCACATCTAGGGTTTGTGATCAAATGAATTCAAGAAGTGATCTGAGCTATCTCAAAGTTCTTGAAGCATGCCAAGATGGTACATGAGTTTTCTATGATCATATTATGCTCCCCAAAGTTCATTAAAGTCAAAAAATCACAAAGCATTGCAAAGGTGTTTAAGCAGACTGAGCAGTTTCTACACAGATGACCTAAAATTAGCGTTTTGGGTTTGAGGCCCTTAATCTCAAATTTTTTGGTCATTCTTGATTCCATTGGTCTTAATATGTTATAAGGAGCATGTGTACCAAATTTGATGGATAAATTCATTGTGGAAGTCATCTGATCAACTGGTAACTTATTGTGCAAGAAAAGTTAGAATCAGGGAATCTGAGGCCACCACCAATGGTACCAAAGGGTCATCTTCATAATTTTGAGGTTCCATGATCTTTATTTGATCTTATAAGTGGTTATAAGTTCACAAGATTGAAGAATTTCAAGCCATTTGCAAACTTTCCATTTTTGGACATGACTTGTAATGAAAACTTTCCATTTTGGGAACGATTTTCAACCCCCTCTTTCTTTATCAAAAAGGCTTCAAATGAAAAATCTTTAAACATGAAAGTTGTAGATTGGATCTTCCCATTTTCAAAAGTACAAGAACTCCTCTTGATTAATCCTAGAACTCAAGTTATGGTGTTTCAAAGTTGGCAAAAATCTTATAAATTTCAAGTTCATGCCAAAGAGGGATTTTTGCAAAACCAAGTTTTAAGACTTCTTGTGACCTCTAATTGACTTCTACACTTCATAACATATTTATACAATATTGCAAGACCAAATTTGTGCCTTGGATCACAAGATTCTTATGAGCCATTTTCACAAAATCTCAAAGAGGGAAAAATGCAAAAGCCATGCTATCACATGATCCACGTGCTCCAGTTCATAAAATCTGATCCAAGGGCCATCCTTGAATGAAGCTGAAGCAAAATCAAGCCAGAAATATCCTCTGACCCGTGCCATGCTTGTGGTACAAAACATTTGAATTTTTTGCAAATTGGCCCATACCAATCAAGCTGTGCCACCACCCACTCTCTGACCAATCACAATGACTTATGTGAAAACTAAGGAGCTCAAAGAACACAACACACAATCCTGAAACATCTCACATAAGCAGAATCACAAAAAAACCTCAAAAACCTTCCTCTCTTCGAATTTCATCACACAACCAACAAAATTCAAAACTCTTTGCACCATTCATCTCATAATCACTCAAGGAACACAAAGCACCCATTACAATGGCCTGAAAACCCCCATAACCAAAACACGATTCCTGCACTATCAGAACTGAAACACACAAACCAATCCATTTAAACTCCATTCAAGCCTTTCAGAAGCATCAAGGTGATCATTGGAGGTGATTTGCACAAAGGAAGAGGTCAGAAAGCTCAAGTTTGGAAAGCTTCATCTCAGGTAGTCATCTCAAATCATTTTTCCAGAACTCCTATTTTAAGTTCCAATGTGAAAGAGCATGCTTCCCTGATCATGCTGATGTGATTACTTTTGAAAATGGTTGAGTTTTAAGCATTTCATAGCCTCCTGAAACTTTGCCCGTATTTTGTTGCTTGCTTCGATTCAGCTGATTCATGAAAAATAAATGAGTTGTGTTGCTTGATTTGTGTTGTATGATGTTCAAGAATTGATTCTAGAGAGTTTGATGTATTTTTATGGCGTTTTGAGTGAGTTCAGGGGGGGGGGGTGCCAGAGAAGACGACCAGAGCTCTTCTCCGGTCGCCTGAAAGTGTTTAGCCCTAATCCTAATTAATTAGCCAGTTTAAATTAGGACCCTTGGATCATATTTTACCCGCGTGCGTGAATGGCCCAGATCATTTCATTAAAACCCTAAACCTAGTTTAATTAGTTTACTAAATTAATTAAATCAGATTAATTTGTGACCCTCAGATCACGAGCCAAATGCCATTTTGAACCTGGACCCTTGATTCTTCCTACCCTTGGTCACGTGGACTCTCGATCTCTGCCATAGATTCCCTCAACTTTCAATCCTGACCATCCTTTGTGCATACTTTTATTTTTCTCTTTTATTATTTTATATTTATTTTCACACATTTATTAAAAATAGCAAAAATATTTATAAAATCGCCATTTTATGCATTTTCATTTTAAATATTTTTCTAAACTCAAAAACATTTTTATTTTTAATTTATGCATTAAAAATGTATTTTTAAATCATTTAAATGTTTTATTTAATTAATTGATTGATTTTAATTAATTAAAAATACATTTAGGTATCTAAAAATCACAAAAAAAATCATGAAGCATTCTCATACATTTAGAACAATTTACAAACCCATCACACAAATTTATTTTTAGGTTTGATCATGTTTTCACAATTTACTTTGAATTAGGGTTTCTAAAATTCACATTTTTCTAACCCTAACTTTAAAAAATCATTTCTGATCAACCATGATGAGTTTGCATTTGGTTATTTTGGAATTATTTCACACTTTGCATGCAGTATCTAGGTTATTTAATTCATAATTTTGCATTGCATTTTCAAATTGTTTTGCATTTTTCATGAAGAACCACCCAAAAACCCTAGTTAACTTAGAAAATTCATAACTTCCTTTAGGTTTATCTTCTGACCTCCATCTTTGGGGAGTGATCTTGTGTGTATTTAGGGTTTGTTTGAGTTCATTTTCAAATTTTTATCATGATGTATGCTTCTGTTTTGATCTTGTGCGCTTCATACTTTCATAAAACCCTAATTTCTCATCTTCATTTGCATTCATCTTTGCATATCTCAATCACATGAACTTGCCATGACATTCCAAGCATTTGTATGCCATATTAGACATATTAAGACATGTTTGAACATTGATTGATCATTTCTTCATTCATTTTTTATTCTTTGCATTCATTGCTTTTCATGTGTATCCATGTGTTTCTAAGCTTCTAACATGCCTTGTTTTACATCTCATCCTTTGTATGAACATTCATAAGCATCTCACATGTATTTGAATCATCTTATGACACATTTACATTGCATGATTTCTTCTGGTCTTGGTCATTTCATCATTACTTGTTGCATTTCATTTCATTTCTTTGCATCTTATGCATTCACACTAACATTTCAGGGGCTTATGGTAAGTTGTTTGGGATGTGGATTTGCCTTCACATCCCACCTTCTTCTCATATTTTCATCTGCATATTTTATTTTTCTTTGAAGTTAACTTGCTTCACTTGTGCTCTCTTGCTCCTATCTCTTTCTCTTAGGTTACTTATCTTCTTCAGGAAGTAAGTAACCTATTCTCTTTCTCCTTCTCTTTTCATCTGCTTCTTCTTCCTTGGTGGCCATCTGAAGATCTTTTCTTTAAGCCTCACAAACCATAGGAACATCCAAGCATTATAATTTTAGGGTTGTACATATTCTCCCCTAGTCTTTTACCTTTGAGTCTCCTTGAGTCTCTCTACTCATCTCATAATCAGAGGCTAAACACTTAAAGCTTTAGGACTTTGAATTAGGGTTATGACTGCATCCTTATCTTAGGATGGAGTGTATAACTTTAATCCTTAGTGTTAAACCTTTAATTTTTTTACACCTCTTAATCAAAACACCTAATAACTATTAAGACTTAAGCTTGTAACTTGGGCCTTGTATTAGGGTTAAATCTCTTCCTTTTGGTTAAGAGGGACTAACCCTAGTGTTTAATGGACAAGTCCCCCTCAAGCTAGTCTTACAAACTTAAAAATCATTTCTTAATCCCACATTTAATTAAAATCCACTTCAGTAAAGGCTTGTTATCTAATGAATTTAGTCCCTAACCATGGATTAAGTTGAAGAGTCTTCCTCATCTTAAGTGTTATCATTTATCATCCTTCTCTTAGGATGGTGTAATGAGTTCACTAATCCCTGATTAGAGATTAAACTCATTACTTAACACTAAACAAAAACCCAAAAACATCTTAATAATTACAAGTAGGTTAATGATCTTAATCCTATATAATCATGGTAATTAAGTTGAGATCTTCATCTCATGCTTAAGTAGGCTCATTATCCCTAATCAGTGAGGATATAATGAGTTTACAACCCTTGATTTAGGCTTAAGCTCATTATCTTACGCAAAACACCAAAAACAATAAAAAACTGAAAACACAAAAACAAACAATAAACGTCTCTTCCGGGATTCTTTTCTCATCATACTCACTCTGAAAACGAGAACTTGCTTCTTTCGTCTAATGCAAGACAATTAGCACTCGAGCCAGACGAGTCACACACTTGAGCATAGACAAGCAAGCAGTTCACCACCAAATCACCCCAGTCTCTTTGAGTCGAACTACGGTGTTCTGACTTCCTCATTGCAGGCGAGGATACGTAGGCATAAATTAACAGTTATCGAACAAAAGTCTCTTTGTCTCCCCCTCTCCTTTCAGCTTTCTTTTCTAAGCCTCAATCTTGAGCATCTCACTCTCTTTTTTCACTGACACACTGTACATTCATTCCTAGCTTTTCATACACAGTCAACACATACACTACCCCCTTTCAAACACAATCAGGTATGCGTGGATCCCGTCGAGTACGACATACGATCTGGGTGCTAATACCTTCCCAGGTTGTAACCAACCCCTTTACTCAGTTTCTTTGGTTCTCAACCGTCTTATCCATACCCTTCCAGGTTTATGCAACATTACCTTTCCTTCGGGATAAAAATGCCTAGCTGGCGACTCTATTCAATCTCAACCTCCAACATCACCGACCGTTCGCGTCTGCACCGGGACAAAAGTCCGGGGAGCGACAGCTTGGCGACTGTGCTGGGGATCTTTGCAACCAGGGCTTCTGGTTCTCTTGTGGGTTTCTCCTAGCGCTTGTTTGTTTGTGTTTATGGGGGTGTTATGTGCTATGTGTGCTTTTGTTTTTGCTTTATTTATTGCTTTCTGTACAGCTTTATTTATTGCATTTACTTTATCGCTTTCATTTACCGCTTTATGCATTTAATTTTATTATCATATCATCTGTGCTGGTTTGCTGGTTTGCTTTGGTGGGAGAGGTATTCCAGTGAGAAAGGTCCAACACAAAGGCCTGAGTGACATACATGGGATTAGAGTGGAGTCATATTCTTTCCCATTCCATTTCGGTCTAGTACGGGAATATGAAAACACGGTTCAGATATGGGTTTCCTCTTGAGAACTCTGTGCTACAGATTTCCTGTAGTGCTAAGGCTATTTGGGAAGCTTGCTAAGTCTGGATGACCTTTTTAGTATGACCTTCAGCATCTGAGGTGAGTTAGAGGAGGATGCTTTATGATTAGGGTAAACACTGTACCTCCGGATTAGAAGTGTTTACACTTCTCATAGTAGATCTGAACCTGATGATCCTTGTTCTAGAGCAATACTTGTGAGTGGGTGAGGTTCTTTACAGGTTTGCAGCAACCCTTGACCTCAACATACCTTGCTACTGGAATTGCTTTTAAGGTTACACTATTTTGGACTGATCCTTTGAAACCCTGGACAAGTGATTCTTTATTTGAGTCCCCCACCTGGTTACTGGTTCTCAGACCTTCATCCGGAATTCTGAACACTCATGGACCCTACCAAAAGCAACTGACAATCCAGCACCTGATCATAAACTCTTGCATATCATTCAGCATACATCATACTGCATCATTTAACATTAGTTTATTTGTTTTACAGGGTATCCACATCTTCTTTGGTTTGGTTTTGACCGTTCTTCTGCTCAGATATCTTCTCCAACCCTTCTTCAGCTATCTTCTTCAGCTATCTTCTTCAGTTATCTTCATCAGCACCCATTGTCAGTATGGATTCAACCAGGAAGAGCAACATCACTTACCACTTCTTTGAGTACCCTCTAGCAGGCATCAGACAGATACATGCTCTTATCACTCCTGATCATGTCCCTTTATTCAGAGAACATTATGGTGGTATCCTGGACATGATCATGGACTTGGATGCATCACAGAGGAGCATGATTCACACATGTCTTCAATTCTATGATCCTCCTCTACGATGTCTCACTTTCCCATATTTTCAGATTGGTCCTTTGCTGGAAGAGTATTCTATGTTATTGGGTGTCCCTATCAGAAGAGGAATCCCTTTCAACCCTGAAATGACCCCTCCAAAAAATGAAGACATAGCCAAGGCACTACATCTGGAAGTAGTTACTATTGATGAGCACCTAACTTCTAAGGCTGGAATCCCAGGCCTTCATCTGGATTTCTTGATCACTCAGGCTACAAAGCAGGCTACAACAGGAAATTGGGAATCTGTTTGTGCTCTCTTGGCCCTTAGTATATATGGTATCATCTTGTTTATGGACGAGCCTAAGTTTATAAGCAAGAATGCCATCCACATCTTCATGCTCAAGAACCCAGTTCCCACCTTGTTAGGAGACTTTTACTACTCAGTTCATCAGAGGAATGAGAAACAGAGAGGGAGACTGGTGAGATGTTATGCACCCCTTTTCTACAGTTGGTTGATGAGACATATGCCGAAGATGGAAGCTTTCCTGAATCCACACCAGACAAGGAACTGGGCCAAAAGGATGACTGCCCTTACTTCAGAAGACATCAGGTGGTGTACTCAGAACACCAAGGGCAGGGACATAATTACAAGTTGTGGACAATATCCTAATGTACCTCTTATTGGAGTAAAGGGTTGCATCAATTACAATCCTTTTCTATTCAGAAGACAGTTAGGGTATGCCCTGGTGCATCCACCTCGAGAGCAGGACTTAACAAAATTTATTTACTGTGTTGTTCAGAATAATCATGCCACCGTCCGACAAGCAGCCTGGGCTTGGGACCACATACAGACAAAAGGGACTGTTATTCTGGGCAAGTGTAACAACATAGCTTCAGCTCAGCACACTGAATGGCCGCGCATCAGAGGACAGATCACTCGCATGCCATTCACTCTGGAGGATGTGCCAGGGCCATCAGCAGTAGAGCCTGTAGCCACAGTGAGTCTGGAGGAATTTGAGAAGCTAAAAGATAGGAATGTCCAACTTTCTGAAGCTTTGAATAAGACCCTTTGGGAAAGGAATGACAATCTTCTGGACAATGCAAGGTTAGAGAAGCTCTGAATCGATCATATAACCAAGATAGAAAAGACAGAGGACTTCATCAGAAAAGCCCGAGCAGGGGAGTAGGTATTGAAGAATGCTTGCAAAGAAACCAAGATTCAGAAGGCCAGAGCTGAACACTACCTAGAGGAGAGTCAGGATAGGTGGATCAGGATCATTGAAGCCCGTTTGCAAGAAGATCAGAAGATGCAAGCAAAGATCGAGCAGTTAGAAGCCAATGAGAAGAAGAGTCAAGAAGTACTCCTAGCAGCACAAAAGGAAATCCCCGAGCTGAAACTCCGGGCAGGTTTAAAGAGATCAAAAGAACAAGACAAGTACCAGAAGTTGACAAACGCCATTGCAACCAGGAACCTTCTTATCAGGACCATCATAGAGCATCCAGTTGGACTAGTGACTGATGCTCTCCTGAAAGAAGTCAAGGAGGATGAATTTGGGCTGGATGTTTGATTTCCTTTACTTGTATTTTATTTTGGTTGTACTTTAATTCTCCATGGTGATTTTGTTTATATTCTTGACTTGATTGTATTCTGACCCACCATGGGAACTTGTTGTAATCATAAACTATGTATTTTGGCATTTTGTAATGTTATGGTTTATGTGTTACCTGGATTTTCTCTTGGACTTCATTCACTTTAACATCTCCATCATTCCCAGAGGTCTGGAAGGTCAAAACCAAAAAGCCAAACCGGATACCCTTGGAAGACAAATATACATACTGCATTGCATGCTAACTTTATATTCTTTGTGTTGCAGGAGTTTTGTTGTTGTTTTCTCACCTTTTTGATCATCTCAGGAAATATTGCTCGCAGGAGGGTCTTTCCCGTCAATCGCATCCACAGATATCCAACTAGACACAACCTTCCGAGTCTACAAATGGATCAGTTACAGCAAGAACTGATAGATGTGAGGAATTAGATGACTGATGTGAGGACAAAAGTGAGGACTTAGATGAATCAATTCATGGCTGTGATGACTGGGCTAGCATAGACCCAGGAAAGATTGAGGGAGTTAGTCGAGCGGCAAACTCCAGAAGATAACCATGCATGTACTAGGGGTACAACTAACAACGCGCGTGATCAGCCGCAAACAAATCCACCAGAGTTTGGGCCCCACATCAATCCTGAAGTCAATGTTATTGGAAATACCCAGAGAAACACTGGAGATCGTGTTCTACAGGAAGATCCTCAGGACGAGCAATTTACAGTGTTAGGTGGTGGAGCTGAGGAAGCTTATGATCGTCGTCTGGACGAAATATCTGAGAAGTTAAGATCCTTGGAATCCCAAAACTCTTTGGGATTTGATGTGATGGATATTGGCCTAGTTGAAGGAGTAATGATTCCTCACAAGTTCAAGCCTCCATGCTTTGAGAAGTATAATGGTACCTCCTGTCCTCGTACCCATTTACAATCTTTTCTGGGAAGATTGAAAGTGTATACCATAGATGAGAAACTGTGGATGTTCTACTTCGAAGACAGTTTAACCGGGGCATCCCGTGAGTGGTATTCTCACCTGTCAAGGGCTACTGTCAGAAACTAGAAGGACTTAGCCGAGGCCTTTATACGCCAATATCAGTATAACCTGGATATGGCTCCCAATAGGACCCTCCTGGTGGGTATGTCTCAATATTCAAGAGAAAGTTTTCGTGAATACGCCCAAAGGTGGAGACAACTTGCTGCTGCTGTCCAACCACCTATGTCTGAAAGAGAAATGGCTGATATGTTTATGAATACCTTGTAAGGAACATACATTGACTGGCTTGCTGCTTTCTCTTCTACCAGTTTTGCTGATGTGGTTATAGTTGGTGAGAGAATTGAAAGTATTTTGAAGATGGGTAAGATCTTTGACAACGGTGCTAGCTCCAGCAATGTAAGGAAACCCTTCTCAGGACCTAGAAGAAGAGGAGATACTAATGCAGTGCATGTTAACAGAGGTAGGCCCCAATACTTGCAAAGATCAGTGGCCACAGTCACCATTCCTGCTCCAGCACCTCAACAACAACACTCCCCTCAACAACAACAGTTCCCACAACAGCAGAGATCTTACAATAACAAAAACCAACAACAACGTCCGTTCCAGCAAAGGACTTCACAAATCAACATGGTTATCGATCCCATCCTGATGCCCTATGCATCTCTACTTTCATAATTATTGAAGCTCAACCTGATTGAACTGAGGACCTTGACTCCACTCGATCCTTTGAATCTTCCAAGGAACTACGATGTCAACGCCAGATGTGCCTTCAACTCCAATGCACCTGGCTATACAACAGAGAAATTTAGGGCCTTGCACATGAAAGTTCAAGATTTGATTGACTCCAAGGCTTTGAATTTCGCACCTCCACCAAATGACACAAAGAATCCAATATCGAATCACGGTGGACCGAGGATTAATGCTATTGAGGAGGACCAACCAGCAATTCTGATTGATGACATTGCAATCATTCAAACACCACTGGCCGAAGTGAAAGCTCAACTATTGAAGTGCCAAGTGTTTCCAAGTTGTGAGGCCTGTTGTGAAGCTTGCAAAGTTTCTACCAATGGTTGTGCAAATCTGAAGAATGGCATCAACAATCTTATCAGAGAAGGAATTCTACAGATCACATCAACAGTTCCATCTTCTACAACTCCAACAAACATCTCTCCTACAACATCAGCAAACACCATTTCAGAGGGATCTCCTACAACATAAGCAAACATTATCTCAATAGAGTCTACTACAACAACAACCATCAATGAAGACATCTCAACGGTCACCATTTATTATGACCCAACAACCATTCATGTTCCGGAATCTCTCAACAACAACTTTCAACAACATCAACATCAACAACTTCCTGCACCTGCACCATCTGCAATCAGACCGCCTTTCACAATCTATTATGATCCACAGACTGTCACAACTCCTTCTTCCGCAACAATCAGTCCGGTAACCATCACGCCTGAACTAGTTCCATATGATAGTAGCAGTGTCGTTCCTTGGCATTATGGCTCAGATCTTTATTGCAACGGAAAGAAAGTCACTCTTGACTCTTCAACATCTGCTCCACAAATTGACAATGTAGGGGGAAGCGTAGGCTTCACTCGAAGCGGACGTCTCTTTGCCACACAGTTCCCGAGAGTTAATGCTGAAGCAGAAGCTGCTGCCAAAGCTAAAGGCAAGAATGTGGTGCCAGAAGAACCAATTGCCAAAGAGACTCAGAAGACGTCCTTTGATCAGGATGTAGACGAGTTTATGTGGATTGTTAAGAGAAGTGACTACAGGGTTGTGGATCAGCTTCCCCAGACACCCTCCAAGATCTCCATACTATCGTTGCTCATGTGTTCCGAAGCTCACCGGAATGCACTTCTCAAAGTCTTGCAAGCAGCTTACGTGCCTGAGGAGATTACAGTCAATCAGTTAGAGGCGGTGGTTTCAAATGTCAACACTAGTCATGGACTAGGGTTCACCAATGTTGATCTGACTACGGAGGGCCGTCAGCACAATAAGGCTTTGCATATCACCTTGGAATGTAAACATGTTGTACTTTCTCATGTCTTGGTTGACACTAGGTCATCTCTCAATGTCCTTCCAAAGAAAGCCTTGGTCAAGCTAGAATACGATGGTCTTGCACTCCGCCCGAGCAACCTAGTTGTGAGAGCCTTCGATGGTTCTAAGAGATCGGTTCTCGGAGAAATAGAGTTGCCTGTGGTAATTGGCCCACAGACTTTCAAAACTATCTTCTATGTGATTGACATTCAGCCTGCCTACAGCTGTTTGTTGGGTAGACCATGGATTCATGCCGCTGGCGCAGTAATGTCTACCCTTCACCAGAAGTTGAAATATGAGTGGGAGGGCCAAATTATCACCATCTGTGGAAAGGAGGACATCTTTGTCAGCCACTTGGTCACTTACAAGTATATAGAGATGGATGGAGAGATCCATGAAACAATGAGTCAGGGTTTTGAAGCCCCCAATGTCAACGAAGCAATAACTGAAGTATCGGGTACTTCAATTGCTTCTTACAAACAGGCTCGGAAGGTTGTTGAAGACGGGAATGCCCAAGGTTGGGGAAAGCTGCTACAAGTTAAGATAAAGGAAGACAAGTTCGGGCTGGGTTACAGACCATCCCGACAAGTTCCAAAGGAGGCTGCTGAAGCTCCCAAGTTCATAAGTGGGGGAATGCTGACCCCGGATGCTATCAACAATGTGGGAGACGAGGCTGAAAGCGACTACAACTTGGAAAGCTGGATTCGTCCAAGAGTCTCGGGCCAACAAGTCCTCAACTGGTCTTCCCAGGAAATTATAAGGGTTACTGCTGCAGAGTAATTATTATTTCCTGTTTTAAGTATGCATCAAGTCCTGCATCTTGCCCAAGGTGTTAGGACTCATTTTTTAATAGGGCCATATATGTATTTTGTGCAAATTGAAATTAATGAACAATGGACATCTTTTTGTAAACAATCTTTTTGCTCACTGTCTTTCATTTTTGTTATTTTCGCACAAAACAATAAATGGCAATGTTTTCTTAATAAACTTCATTCACTTTTTCTAAATAAGATAAAATCAATCACTAAAATGAAACAACTCTCAACCCTTGCAGAGATAGCCTTCCAGAATGCCCCGACAACGAAACTGATATGACCTCGTATGACTTCGACAATCCGATTAATCAAGCAGATGAAGGGGTTGAAGAAGACTATGATTTTCCTGAAGAATTAGCCAGGTTGTTGAGACAAGAGGAAAAAGTGATTGCTCCTCATCAGGAGGAAGTTGAAACTGTCAATCTTGGTACTGAGGAAGATGTAAAAGAGGTGAAGATCGGGGCCAGTCTGCAAGCTCCAGTGAAAGAACAACTTATCAGTATGCTTCGGGAATATATCGAAGTCTTTGCTTGGTCCTATCAAGATATGTCGGGCTTGGATACATATATTGTCATGCACAGACTGCCATTGAAAGAAGATTATCCGCCAGTTAAACAGAAGTTACGTCGTACTCGCCCAGACATGGCCATGAAAATCAAAGAAGAAGTACAAAAGCAGTGGGACGCCGGTTTTCTCGCTGTAACTAGTTACCCGCCGTGGGTTGCTAACATTGTACCCGTACCTAAGAAGGATGGCAAAGTGCGTATGTGTGTTGATTACCGGGATCTGAACAGAGCCAGCCCGAAAGATGACTTCCCATTACCTCACATTGATGTATTGGTGGATAACACAACTCAGTTCTCGGTATTTTCCTTCATGGACGGATTTTCTGGATACAATCAAATCAAGATATCACCTGAAGACATGGAGAAGACAACTTTCATCACGCCATGGGGTACGTTCTGCTACAAAGTAATGTCGTTCAGTTTGAAGAACGCCGGTGCAACATATCAACGAGCTATGGTAACATTATTCCACTACATGATCCATAAAGAAATTGAGTGCTATGTGGATAACATGATTACCAAGTCCCAAACAGAGGAAGAGCATTTGGTAAACCTATTGAAACTTTTCAAGCGTCTGAGGAAGTATCAACTGAGATTAAACCCCAACAAATGAACATTCGGGGTACATTCTGGTAAGCTAATGGGTTTTATTGTAAGTGAAAAAGGAATTGAGGTTGATCCCGACAAAGTTAAAGCTATTCAGGAAATGCCTTCACCTAAGACTGAGAAAGAAGTTTGAGGGTTCTTAGGTAGATTGAACTACATATCAAGGTTCATATCTCATCTCACTGCAACCTGCGAGCCCTTGTCAAACTGCTAAGAAAGGAACAAACAGTTAGGTGGAACGATGATTGTCAGAAAGCTTTTGACAAGATCAAAGAGTATTTGCAAGAACCTCAAATTCTCATGCCTCCAGTTGAAGGAAGACCTCTAATAATGTACCTGACAGTATTAGATGAATCAATAGGGTGTGTGTTGGGCCAGCATGACGCGTATGGTCGAAAAGAGTATGCAATATACTACCTAAGCAAAACTTTTACCGACTGTGAACAACGTTATTCACTGCTCGAGGAAACTTGTTGTGCTATAGCGTGGGCTGCTCTCCGACTAAGACAGTATATGTTGACTCATACTACCTTATTGATCTTAAAGATGGATCCATTCAAGTACATATTTGAGAAGCCAGCACTTACCGGAAGGGTTGCAAGGTGGCAAATGATTCTAACATAATATGATATTCAGTACACCTCTCAGAAGGCCATCAAAAGCAGTGTATTGTCTGACTATTTGGATGAGCAACCCATTGATGATTACCAGCCTATGAGATTTGACTTCCCCGATGAAGACATCATGTTCTTAAAATCAAAAGATTGTGAAGATCCTATTCACACTGAGGGGCCTGACCCAGAAGAAGCATGGACTATGATGTTTGACGGGGCAGTTAATTACAATGGTCGTGGGGTTGGTGCAGTGCTTATTACACCTAAAGGGGTTCATATGCCTTTCATAGCAAGGCTCACCTTTGTCTGCACTAACAACGAAGCAGAATATGAAGCTTGTATCATGGGTCTTGAGGAAGCTATTGACCTCAGGATTAAAACCTTGAATGTATTTGGAGATTCAACTTTGGTAATCAACCAGACCAATGGCAAGTGGTACACTCATCAGGAGCATCTGATTCCCTACCGTGACTATACGAGGAGATTGTTGACCTTCTTCATAACAGTTAAGCTTGAATACATCCCTCGAGATGAGAATCAGTTTGCAGATGCTTTGGCTACCATTTCATCCATGATCAAAGTACAGGCTTCCAATTATGTACCTCAGATTTTGGTATCCAGACTGGACAGACTGACATATGAATTCTCTATGGACACTGTCACTGATAACAAGCCTTGGTTCCACGACATCAAATGCTTCTTGGAGACTCAGACGTACCCACATGGGGCATCGTCAAATGATAAAAAGACATTAAGAAGGCTAGCTGGCAGTTTCTTCCTCAATACTGATGGTTCTTTAAACAAGCAAAACTTCGACATGGTCTTGCTCAGATGTGTTGACAAGAAGGAAGTAGACCTACTGATGCATGAAGTAGATGAAGGTTCTTTCGGTACCAACGTCGGAGGACATGCAATGGCAAAAACGCTATTAAAATCGGGTTACTACTGGATCACAATGGATGCAGACTGTTGTGCCTACGCCAGAAAATGCCATAAATGCCAGATCTACACGGACAAAGTGCATGTGCCTCCAAATCCTTTGAATGTAATGTCTTCATCTTGGCCCTTCGCCATGTGGGGCATTGATATGATTGGAAAGATTGAACCGACTGCTTCAAATGGTCACAGATTCATCCTGGTGTCGCACCCCGAAAAATATGACCTCACGCGATCCGAAAAGACGGGAGCCGCGCGCTGGACAGACTGAAGAGTCGCCACCTAATTCTAATTTATTCCCGAAGAGGTAAAGGGAAGATATAGATAAAACCCGGGAAGAGAAAGATAAGGATAAAGGTCAACAGAACCATTGCCTGGGTTCGGAAGTCGGTTATGCAGGGGGAAGGTATTAGCACCCCCTACATCCATCGTGCTCGATGGGAACCATCTAAGTTATCACGCGCGAAAGAATGTCTATGCTTAACGAAATACTTGCTAGAGGGAAATGAGTTTGAATTATAATTTAGATTGATCCTAGGTGCTCGGCAAGGATTGAGATCCTTGTGCCTACATACTCCCGCGTGCAATGGGAAAGTCATAGCCTTGTAGTTCGGCCTACTACGGTTGATGGTTGTTGATTTTATTACCTTTCTTTGATGAAAGGGTTTAGGAGTCGAATTGCACTAAAGACTATGGATAGTTTATTCCATCCAACAAGACGAGCGTCTTGCGTCGAAATAATTGGAGCGAGTAACGAGAGCTCGTTATCCTCCTTTCTACCGCTTAAGGCTCGTGGCGTACAATTTCTTCTCGCTTTATTAATGTGTTTTATTATCCTAATGACCGCTTGACGTTGGATCAACGGTTTGGATCTAATCGAAACATTTTTGTTTTTTTTTAGGTTTATGGGTGAATGCAAATGGAAGTTTATTTTGTGGTTTGTTAGCGAGGCACAATGCGCTCGGCTCGCAAGGTGAAGTGGATCCTAATAAACGAAACGATAACTGAAAAAAAAAGTGCGAGTGTGCAAGTGCAACCGCTTGGTGTTGGACCAAGGGTTCGCGAACTAAACAAAACCGATAAAATGCGGAAAATAAAATGCGTATATAAAATGGGGGAGGGATACAAAATAAATTACAGGGGATTGCATGAAATAAAAGGGTCTCGTTGTAATTTTCCCAAGAGAAAGCGTGTGTGCAGTGTACCAAACTATTCGGAGGCGTTGGACCTTTTTGGATGCGTCAAAATTTGGTTCGTTAACTACCTTAGAATCGATTCAAAGTTAGAATCATTCTACGAGGAGTTGAACAATATTTTTGAAGTGCGGAAATAAATTAATGGATTTAAACCGGATGGTCTCATAAATTCATCGAGATGTCGAGTCGGCTTGCGACGAATCTCAAAATTAATTCGATGTTCATTGACCATAAAAAAGTAAATAAATAAACGATTAAATTAAATGAACTAAATTAATTGAAATAAAATAAATAATTAATAAATTGAGTTAATGTAAACGAAATAAACGGAATCGATAAAAATAAAAAAACTAAGTACATAGGCCTCATATTGACCGAATTTTCCGATAACGAGATCGGACCCAATTCGGCCTTTTGGTAGATCATTGGCCCGAAAAATAATAAAAAGTAACAACTAATTAAATAATAATAATGGATCAAAAAGGCTTGAGCAAGAAGTCACAACATTCCTCTAACATCAAATAATAATAATTAAATCATAATGAAAATAGAAAGAAAGTAAAAGTAAAATAACAAAAATAAAAGGAGGGGTGTAGTGTTAAAAAAAACATGGTGTTAATTAGAACCAGCAACTATTGGACCTAAGCCCATCAGAATTTGAAATAATAGTAATAAAAAAAACTGAGCAAAAAGGGGTGTGTAGTGTGAATCTGTGTGGTGTTAAAAGCTAGTGAAGTGGATCTGTAGCCCATGAAACTTTATTCAAAAACAAACTGAAAAAAATAAAGATAAATAATAAAAGGAAAAGCATAATTAAAATGAGAACCAGACAAAAACATGGTTTAGAAACACGCAGACCCACCCCTAAACACGTTTCGCCGGAAAAAAGAAAAAGGAAGCTCCCCATTATCGATTCGGCCGGAAAAAGAAAAGATAAGAGCCACGTTTCAACTGTCTCACGCTCAACTCGCGTTCTCTCTCAAAACGAACGGTTTCACGTTGGTTTTGGTCCGGTGGTTTATGGCTCAGTGTTTTCAAATCTCAGATCTACTTGTTTTGTGTTTCACGGTGAGCGGTTCGCTCTCAATCTCAGTCTCACGAGTTTTTCAATGATTTTGCGTTTGGATTTTGTTTTCACAGACGCGGCTATCTCGTTCCCGATTTCGATGCAGATCAGCTTTGGTGATTTGACAGATTAGGGAGTTCTATTTGGAATTTGTCGTAGTGGGTTTCTGTTTCCTGCGTTTTTGGGTGTGCGGGTGGTTCGGACGTTGGCTTTTGTTTTGTAAACGGCGGCGGTTGCATGCGGTGGTTTGATGGTATGTTGTATGAGTTCTGTTTTGAATGGTTTTGGTCTATTTATGGTGGTGGTGATTCGGTTTATAATTTCGTCGGTTTGTGAAGGTTGTTCGGATTTGCGGTGGAGATAGAGTGTTTCAGATGGATTTCAAGATGATTCACTCAAGTTTGGTTTCATTACAGGTTTGTGGTGATAGAGCGATTTTATGGTTTTGAAGGATGGATTGATGGTAGCGATGATGTTGTAGTAAAGTTAAGAAAAAAAAATTATGTGTTTAACGTTGAAGAAGGTGAGGCTCGAATGGTGTGGTTAAAACTTGGTTTTGGAGGAAATTTTCAGAGTTTTAATAAGTTGTCAAAGCCCCCCCTTTGTGAGTGAAAAAGAGTGATTAAATAGGAGAGGCTTGAGGGTGATATGGGAATTGAGGGTGACTTGCTGATGAAATTGATGAGCTATGAAAGAGTTGGTCGAGGTTGTGCTTGTGTTGTGGGTGGAGGACCTGGAGAATGGTTTGCAGAATATTGGTATGAAGATCTGTTGCATTTTACTGTGAATGGAATTAGTTTTGGTGGGGTCACAACCTTTCCATAATTGCAGCGTGATGTAGTGGCCTTTTTGTTTGCATTTGCAACGTGGAATGGATAACTAGTGAAATTTTTTTACTGATAGAAAATAATGGTAGGCAATGCTAAAAAAAAAGAATCAATGTTAATAAAACATATTTACTTAGATATAAAACAACTTTATAAAAAAAGAAATAAAACAAAAAGATTGAAATTATTATTTTTTGAAAACTGTATTATAATAGTAATGAATAATAATAATAATAATAATAATAATAATAATAATAAAAACTATAATAAATTAGAATAATAGAAATAAAATAATAATTATAATAATAATACTAAAAAGATAATTATAATAAAATAATAATAATGATAATAATAGAAGTGGAACTTAATAATAACAATGATAAAAGTGGGATGATGAAATGAATTTTTTTTTTGTAATTTTGTGATAGTGAACTAAATAATAAAATAAAACTTACGATAAAAAGAGAATTTGAATTTTTAATCTAAAAAGAAATAAATGCATTTTTTTGGGATTTTTGGTAATTGATTTTTTTATAAAATAAAAAGGATACTGGATATGGACGAAAATAGATAATGGACAAAATCGGGTATAAAAATAAAATAAAATGGTACATATTTTTGGATTTTTGAAATACTGGTTAGACAGTAAAATAAAATGATGTGGGTAGGACAAATTTGGGGTATGACAGTTGCCCCTATCGAATTGGCTTAGACCGAATATGATAAACTTGCTCGCGTTCAATCCTTCAAGGTATAAGACAATTAGATACTAACAAACTCCGAATTTGTCCGAAAAGAAAGAAATTGTGAAAATAGCGGATTATTAAAATTGGAAATGATGGGTGACACAACAAGAAACAAGTTGATTGAAAGTAAATAATCGCTATCACCGACAGATGATAAGGCAAATGACTGAAAATAAAATCACTTATCACCGAAGAATGATAAGGCAAATGACTGAAAATAAAATCACTTATCACCAGAAGATGATAAGGCAAATGACTGAAAATAAAATCACTTATCACCAGAAGATGATAAGGCAAATGACTGAAAATAAAATCACTTATCACCGAAGAATGATAAGGCAAATGACTAAAAATAAAATCACTTATCACCAGAAGATGATAAGGCGAACAACTAAAAAATAAAATCACTTATCACCAGAAGATGATAAGGCAAATAACTGAAAAATAAAATCACTTATCACCAGAAGATGATAAGGCAAAAGACTGAAAATAAAATCACTTATCTCCAGAAGAATGATAAGGAAAATGACTGAAAATTAAATCACTTATCACCAGAAGATGATAAGGCAAATGACTAAAAAATAAAATCACTTTTCACCAGAAGATGATAAGGTAAATGACTGAAAATAAAATCACTTATCACCGAAGAATGATAAGGCAAATGGTTGAAAATAAAATCACTTATCACTGAAGATGATAAGGAAAATGACTGAAAATAAAATCACTTATCACCAGAAGATGATAAGGCGAGGGAAATTTATATACGACCCCCGTCACTAAAGGGAAAATCGAGTGGCTGAAAATAGTTGAAGAGAAAAGATTCAATGGGGGACGGCCACTGAATCCGCTGAGGAGATGTCTGGGATCTTCGATTGATCCTGGATCCTGACTTACACACGTATGCTCGATTGTTTTGAAATGGTATTCCATAATGATGGAAATACGATGCAAGTGTTTATGCACTGCTGAAAGTTAAAGTGTTGGAAGTATGAAAAGTTGATTTATTTAGGTATGCATATGATGCACATGTTGTAAATGATGGATGTAAGTGATGCGTAATGATGCAGATGAGGTGATTGGAAAATGAAAGGTGCCAGCTTTATGGACTTTTGGTATGGTAGTTGCCAATAACGATTGGACTTTGGGTGGGTGGAGAGTTTAATTCCCCGACACTCGATCTTTGACGATGTATGGTCAGAAGATGAATCTGTATGCTCCAAGTTTGGTTATTTGCTGGTGAGCGAATCGACTTAATCGACACATGAAGACTGATTTTGCTTTGAATGATTGCCAACGTCTAGCAAGGACTGCCTGTTCAGCTGGGGAGTAGAGATATGAAGATTTTCTCCTTGTTTGGTTGCCCCTGCCTGTAGGGTATTTGAAAAAATTCTAGTGGGGAGCCTTGAGAACGACCATGACATAATCTGCCCCTGTATCTGGATTTGGTAGACGTCTGCCCATGGTTGAGTTGTTTGAAGATGATTTGCCCCTGATTGGGCCGTTGAGAATAATTTTGTCCCTGATTAATGGACTTTGAGATAAATTGCCCCTGATTGGGCTGTTGAAGATACTTTGCCTATGATTGGACTGTTGAGGTAGTCTTGATTCATGTTGGCACCAATGAAGTTCAAATTTCTCTTTCGATTGCCTTTTGTTGGGATTGCACTGATGTCAAGCACTGAATTGTAATTAAATTATTCATACACAAATGGTGGTGTTAATGTAAAGTTCATGTAAGTTTTGAAAAAAGTCAATTTATTTGAATGCTGTGAAAGTGTGACGAATGGACCGTTAGTCCAAACGAAGTGCTGATTTAGAAAGTGCGTGAAAGATACAGTCAGAATAATGTGCAATCAATATTGAAGATTTAGCAAATATATGGGAGTCAGTTTACGCAACCTTGTTGGTAGCATGTTTTCAGAATAAACTGTGACTCATTAGGACTTTTGAGGGTTGTAATGTGGTATGGTTAATAGTTTTGAGAAACAAAGGTATAAGGCTCAAAGTTTGATTTGTACCCACCCTCCTTCAGAATTTTCTCCAGTCCTACGTTCAGTTAGCTCTGCACGTGCCTTTGTTTAGAATTTGCAAGAGTGAAGATGAAGTTTTAAAGTTCGCTTGGAAGTGGCAGTCATCTTATTTTGCTGGTGACCCTTTGACTCTTGATTTGGTGGTCGCTGATTTGTTTTGCTTTTGCTGAGGATTTGAGTTCCTCTTTTGATTTCTTTTTTTCGACTAAGTCTCCCTTCGGGTGCTCAACTTAGTGGTTTTTTCTTCTTTTTTTTGTATTTTGTTGAATGTCGTGACTGCCAAGTCATTTGTTGATGGTCTTCCGATGGGATTTCTCATCTTGCGATTCGAAGGTGTAGTCAGGCTAACTGAACAACTACCCTGCCCCGGGTTAAATGCAAGGGTTTGTATTCGAAAGAAGCTCCTACTTCTAGGCTCGAGGTGGTTGACTAGGGATTAACTCCTTATCTCTTCAGTGTTTGGGGATTTGAAAAAAATGCCTGTATATCATTGACGAGGTTTTATCCGAAAGCATACCGCAACAGTTATGGGTATTTCGTTTTCATCATCCTCCCTCAAATATTTGCTAAAGTGAAGTGAGGGAAATATTTTTGTGATTTTATGATAAATGATAAATAATGAGCAAATGCGAATAGATTGATTCAAAACATGCATAAACATAATATTAACAAAACCAAGTACAAACGATAATGTTCAAAGAAAATAGTACTTAACAAATAGTACAAAAATAACAAAGATGCGAAAATGATAAATGGCGACGACTGCCTTGATTTGAGGAATTGGACTTCTCTTGATTGAATGCTTCAAAGTTGGAGACTACTCAGCTTGGTCTTCAACAACCCTTTCAAAAGCCTTCACTTGTTGGCACCGTGCGGCGACATTGGATTATTCTGGACATTTGGATTTCTCAGAGTGAAGGTGAGATCCTTAGAGTTGACCATATCTTGAACTTTGTGCTTGAAGGCATGGCAGTTCTCGATTGTGTGACCTGGAGAGCCTTTGTGATACTCACAGCGAACATTGGCATCATAGTTCCGGGTGTTACCAGCCTGAGGTGGCATATCTTTCAAAGTAAGAGATCCTTTTGCCATCAGCCCATTAAAGATTTCGGAATATGACATAGGCAGGGGATCAATGTGCCTATCAGATCCTCTTTGTTGATATGATGGGCGCTGTTGAGGAGCACGTTGTTGTTGTTGTTGACCAGGCCGTTGTGGATAAGCCGGTTGTTGGTATGGATTGGGTGCATATTGCGCAACAACAATTAGAGGATATGGACGTGGTTGATAAGCCATCTGAGGCGGAAATGGAGCTTGAATGGTTGGCTGATAAGGCATTGGAGGAATTGGCTGATATGGCACAGGAGCATATTGTGCAGCAGCAACATAGGGATACTGGTAGTAGGGAATTGGAGTAGGTGCACTTTGTTGCAGATTCCCACTTGCAGCAGAAATGGAATTTGTTTCGCCCTTCTTGTACCCATTAAAAATCTTCTTGACACTGGCTTGGCTGCTAGAACCTCCTTGGATTTTTCCACTTTTCAGACCTTCTTCGATTCTTTCTCCGACGATTACCATGTCTGAAAATCCAGAAGATACGCTGCTGATCAGCTTCTCATAATATTCCCCTGTAAGGTACCCATGAAGATGTCAATCAATTCACGGTCAACCAATGGCGGATGCACTCTGGCAGCTAACTCCCTCCAGTGTTGTGCATACTCTTTGAAGGATTCATTCTCCGTTTGAGACATACTCTGAAGTTGAGTACGGTTAGGAGCAAGTTCAGTGTTGTACTTGTATTGCTTTTTGAATACATCAGATAGATCAAGCCAAGTACGAACATTGTTGCGTTCGAGCTGCATGTACCATTCTAGAGACGCTCCAGACAGGCTGTCTTGGAAGCAATGGATCATAAGCTTATCATCTTTGGCATGAGCGGCCATTTTTCTACAGTACATCCTCAAATGGAGCTCAGGACAACTAAAGCCTTTGTATTTCTCGAATTCTGGAAGTTTGAACTTAGTAGGGATCACAACATCCGGAACTAGGCACGTGTCTGAGGCACTCAGAGAGGTTGAGTTGTGTCCTTCCATGATTCATAGTTTTTCAGCTAACTCACGACACGTCTTCATAGCTTCAGATTCTTGAACAACATGGGGGTTGATGATTGGAACATCGGTATGCATCTCGTACTCAACTTGTTGATCTTCTTCAACATGAGGAAACTGGACTTGAGTTGGAATAGGTTGAGCTTGAGGAATAGCACCAACAGTAACACCAGAGGCAGGTATTGGTTGGGAAGTGACCTCTTCAACAGCAGGAGTGAAGCCTGGAGGCAAACCATAGACCAAAGGATTTGGAACTGGAACTGAAGGCATTGCGCGCGAGGTAGATCCTTGCACTAGAGAATTGTTCATTGCGGTAGCAGCTTCGCGACGTTCTTCCATCCTAGCCAAAGCTTGTATAGTCTCATAAATCTGGTCAATCTTGTTCTTGACCGAGTCAATCTCTTCCCTCATAGCAACTTGCTCTTCCTGAATCACGTCCATTAGTCTTCTAGTGTTGGCTCGAGTTAAGTACGGTCGTCTAGCACGATACGGGCGTCGGGAAACCAGCTTGATTTACTGAAGATGGAGGAACATGAAATGAGTCCTCGGCTTTGGAATGAAATGCAAGATGAACAAATAATGCAAATGAGATGATATGCAATGTCAGAATCCAGGATCACAAGAACATGGTCTCATAAGCCCAAGGTACAGATGGAGGATAATCTGATCAAGAACTCACTGGATAGACTCTAAGGTTTTAGGGATCCCAAAGTTATCAATTCATATGGCTGTTCATCACACACGCCATAAGCATGACGGTTGACTGACTCCCCCATATGAATCTATTTTGGGTGAGATCTTCGTATCGACAACCCACGAGAGCAAATTTTCTCGGGAGTCCATACTACACGATCATCGACACGAGGTTTAAACAAAGGCCTCAGAGTTATGGACTTTGCTCAAATGTTTGATGCGCATGTCAGCTCTTGACAGTCAATCAACTCCATTGAGAAAGTCTATTTTGAGTGAGGTCTTCGTATCGACAACCCACGAGAGCAAATTTCTTGGGAGTCCATACTACGCGACCATCAATCGATGTTTTAACCAAAAGGTTCTAAAGGTCCTTAGAGTCGATGACCCTGATGAAAACAACCGAGCACACACGCCAAGAGCTTGACGGTCGTCAGTATTCTCATTAGAATTTACTCCAAGTGAGGTTTTTGTATCGACAACCCACGAGAGTGGTTCCCTCGGGAGCCCATACTACACAACCTCGCTAACTTATATTTGTACTCGTAAGCCCGGGTATAGAGCCTTTCCCTCAAGTTTCTTTTGCGATCAATGTATCGATCCAATATCATAGTACCAAGGAGCCACAAGATATATAATATGGAATGCGATAAAGAAACCAATAAAAAGATAAGTAAGACATAAAAGCAAACATCCAAACAAGCGTGGAAACCTAGACTAGGCTTGACTCGCATAGGGGTGAACCTTTCCCCAGCAGAGTCGCCAGTTGTCGCACCCCAAAAAATACGACCTCACGCGATCCGTAAAGACGGGAGCTGTGCACTGGACAAACTGAAGAGTCGCCACCTAGTTCTAATTTATTCCCGAAGAGGGAAAGGGAAGATATAGATAAAACCTGGGAAGAGAAAGATAAGGACAAAGGTCAACGGAACCATTGCCTGGGTTCGGAAGTCGGTTATGCAAGGGGAAGGTATTAGCACCCCCTACATCAATCGTACTCGATGGGAACCATCTAATTTGTCACGCGCGAAAGGATGTCTATGCTTAACGAAATACTTGCTAGAGGGAAATTAGTTTGAATTATAAGTTAGATTGATCCTAGGTGCTCGGCAAGGATTGAGATCCTTGTGCCTACGTACTCCCGCGTGCAATGGGAAAGTCATAGCCTCGTAGTTCGGCTTAATACGGTTGATGGTTGTTGATTTTACTACCTTTCTTTGATGAAAGGGTTTAGGAGTCGAATTGCACTAAAGACTATGGATAGTTTATTCCGTCTAACAAGACGAGCGTCTTGCGTCGAAATAATCGGAGCGAGTAACGAGAGCTCGTTATCCTCCTTTCTACCGCTTAAGGCTCGTGGCGTACAATTTCTTCTCGCATTATTAATGTGTTTTATTATCCTAATGACCGCTTGACGTTGGATCAACGGTTTGGATCTAATCGAAACATTTTGGTTTTTGTTTTGAGGTTTATGGGTGAATGCAAATGGAAGTTTATTTTGTGGTTTGTTAGCAAGGCACAATGCGCTCGGCTCGCAAGGTGAAGTGGATCCTAATAAACGAAATGATAACTGAAAAATAAAGTGCGAGTGTGCAAGTGCAACCGCTTGGCGTTGGACTAAGGGTTCGCGAACTAAACAGAACCGATAAAATGCGGAAAATAAAATGTGTACATAAAATTGGGGAGGGATACAAAATAAATTACAGGGGATTGCATGAAATAAAAGGGTCTCGTTGTAATTTGCCCAAGAGAAAGCGTGTGTGCAGTGTACCAAACTATTCGAAGGCGTTGGACCTTTTTGGATGCGTCGAAATTTGGTTCGTTAACTACCTTAGAATCGATTCAAAGTTAGAATCATTCTACGAGGAGTTGAACAATATTTTTGAAGTGCGGAAATAAATAAATGGATTTAAACCGGATGGTCTCATAAATTCATCGAGATGTCGAGTCGGCTTGCGACGAATCTCAAAATTAATTCGATGTTCATTGACCATAAAAAAGTAAATAAATAAACGATTAAATTAAATGAACTAAATTAA